>CM053037.1:16966425-17573925 GCA_028564925.1 Lithobates sylvaticus | reverse complement strand
AGCGCATTTCTGCAATTCTGCAAACACAATGAAAAACGCATGAACCTAGCCTCATAAACAAGACAAGCAGCGCTAGAGTGCAGAAACAAGACAAGCCTCAGTATGTCATGCAAAAACGCACACAAAAAACGCATAAATGTGGCAGCCGCCATCGCACATCCTAGTGTGAACGAATGCTGCACAAATTTACATGCGTTTTAAATGTGCAAAACACTTCAATTAAATTTTCCTTTGTGACCCACAGAAGTCGCCCGTGCTGTATGGGAAATCCTTCTGTCCCGCTTTCCTTTCTATTTGTCCCTTTTTAGTTATAATGTATAAATATGAATTTCTAAAGCAAGTCAGTGATGTGTAATTATGGAAAATGCTTGACCGGTATGAAGTCCACTCCATGAGGAATTTTAGAATAGTAATTAACAGCAGCTTACAATTCTTTATCAGGTTTAAAGTCTAAGCCCCCTCATTGACATCGGTGTGATTTGACATGCGATTGGACAGGTCAAATCGCATGTCAATTAGAGCCTTTTACTGGCATAGGAGCGTCCCAATCGGTGCGATTTCCAAAAAGAGTTCCTTACTTTTGGTGACATTGGGGGGGGGGGGGGGGGAGGGGGGGGCAATTTCAATAGACATCTGTGCATGAACCCGCACAGATGTCTTTCAGGTCAACCCCCCCCCCCCCCCCCCCCCCCCCCCCTGAAGTCGGACTGAAATGCAGCTTTGAAATCGTGCGAGTTCAGATGAAGGGGTAAGGCTTGATTTACACCTATGGCATTTTTAGTGCATTTTGCATATTTCTTCTACAGAACGTGTTCCATAGGAAACCATGTTAAATGGGCTGTAGTGCAAATCTGCAAAATGCAAAACGCACTGAAAAATGCATAGGTGTGAATCAGGCCTTAGGCTGGGTTCACATCTCTCTGCTTCCACTGTCATGCATTTTTTCCTTGTGTTTTGTTTATATTTCTTAAGATGCATTTTTAGCATGTCTTATATGCGTTTTTCATGAATTTTACATGCATATTCATACATGCACGTATATTTATACATGGCTCTCCTGCATTTGTGGGTAGGGGGCGTGCGCCGCTTGTGCTGTGATTAGTAAACGAACAAGCCGATCAGCCAGCACCAGTCTGCCGACACCGGCCAATGAATGTCCGCCAATACCCGCCAATGGATGTCTGCCGGCACCGGCCAATCGATGTTCGCCAACACTGGCCAATGGATGTCCTCCAATACCGGCCAATGGATGTCCGCCAACACCCGCCAATGGTTATCCGCCGGCACCGGATGTCCGCCGGCACCGGCCAATGGATGTCCTCCAATACCGGCCAATGAATGTCCGCCAACACCTGCCAATGGTTGTCCGCCGGCACCGGCCAATGCTTGTCCGCCAACACCCGCCAATGCTTGTCCGCCAACAGCCGCCAATGCTTGTTTGCCGGCACCGGCTAATGGATGTCCACCGGCACCGGCCAATGGATGTCCACCGGCACCGGCCAATGGATGTCCGCCAACACCGGCCAATGGATGTCCGCTAACACCAGCCAATGGATGTCCTCCGGCACCGGCCAATGGATGTCCGCCGGCACCGGCCAAAGGATGTCCGCCAACACCGGCCAATGGATGTCCGCCGGCACTGGCCAATGGATGCCTGCCAACACCGGCCAATGGATGTCCGCCGGCACCCGCTGATCGGCGAGGAGAACGACAGAACGGAGCTCTGCATATGTAAACAAGGAAGAGCTCTGTCCTGTCAGCGGGGATGTACTGAATTTTGTTTCCCTGCAGAGGTGAAATACCACCAAAAGAAAGCTGTGGGGAAATTTGTGGGGAAAAAAGGATAAAGGGTATAGCGTCACGCAATTGTCAGTTAAAGCAACGCAGTGCCGTATAGCAAAAAATGTCCTGGTCATAAATAGACATGTGCAAAATTAAAAAAATAAATAGTTTTGTCTCGCTTCGATCCATTATTTACATAAATTCGTTAAATTCGCTTTTCGGAATTCGTTTTGTTTGTTCATTTTCAAATCGATTTGAAAACTTTTCGAATCAATTTAAAATTTTAAAGTTTTCAAATGCAAAAAGTTTTCGAATTCGAATCGTTTTCCAATTTCCAAAAAGAATGAAATAGAATAGAAAATAAAGGAATAGAATCGTTTTAATAAATTAATAATTACGGTACATTTTAAATAATAGTTTTTTTTTTTTTCTATTCTATTCCTTTTATTTTCTATTCTATTTTATTCTCTTTGGAAATTGGAAAACTATGCGTTTTGGAAAAGTTTTTGAATTGGAATTTGAAAACTATTCCAATTTGAAAACGATTCGAATTCAAATTTTTTCTTCATTATTTCGGATTCGTTTAAATTTGGTGCTGTTCTAATTCAGAAATTCGGATACATCCAAATTTCCGAAATAACGAAAATTCGTTCGAATGTCTAGTCATAAAGGGGGCTACATCTTCCGGAGGTCAAGTGGTTATAGTTGTAGCTGCTGGCTTTTAATGTTTTTCTTCCTAGAGTGAAGATCTTCTTTAAAATTTAACTGGAGTCTCCTTTTTAAAAACTGTGAGCAGGCAGTGCATTCTTGTGAAGTGAAATAATAGGGCATAAGGCAAATTGCCTTGTTTATGCATTGGGTAATGCTGCCCAGTGCAGCCCAAAGGAGTCTGTGTGAACGAGCCCTAACTCCAACCATTTTTTTAGTTTTGGAAAGAATGTGGAAAGTTAAAATTTCTGTTAGCTTTGTATTTCTGTCAGTGACCCCATTGGGTAATTTCCTGTTCCTCTGACACCTATGCAAGAAGTGATGCAGCAGTTGTAAAAAAAAAAAAAGTTAAAACAAGTTCTTACCCTTCCAATTCTGCTAGAAATGTGTTTTGTCTGGGTTCCGGAGACTTCTTATCACTTCCTGTCCACATGGGAAGTAAAATGAAATTTTCCCAATAGAACGGTTTTGGACGAATTTTGGGCTTTTACCCTAGGTTCACACCTATGGCTTTTTTAGTGCGTTTTGCAGAATTGCACTACAGTCCATTTAACATGGTTACCTATAGTACACGTTCACATCTATGCTTTTTGCAGCTGGTGCGTTTTTGGAAATTTTTAATAAAGGACTTTGTGTTTTTTTTTAACACTTCACTGCTTTTTGGGGTGAATGAGTACAATGTACCCCACACTTGTTCATATGGGGGGGCTGGGATTCCGAGGGGCCCCTTTCTTAAATGGGGCTTACAGTTTCTAATGAGCCCCCTGCCCGCAGACCCCCACAACCACCAGCCAGGGTTGTAGGGAAGAGGCCCTTGATAACATCAACATGGGGGCAAGGTGCTTTGGCCCCCCCCATCTGCCCCAAAGCACCCATCCCCCCACGTTGAGGGCATGTGGCCTGGTATGGTTCGAGAAGGGGGAGTTTTTTTTTGTCCTGCGTTTTGCGTGTAATAGACTTCAATGGAATCGCACCAGAAATGCAAGTGTTGTGTCTGTGATGCAATTTTTGGTGTGTTTCTTTTTCTCGTTTAAACACTGTATATAGCTGGTTGCTAAGGACTGGGCCAGGAAGCCCGCCGCTGCGTCCTTAACAACCGATGAGTCCTCAGCTGTCAGCGGGATGGCCCGATGACAGCTGAATGTAAAATAAAAAATTGGCAAAAAAAATATTTAAAAAAAAAAAAAATGTTGTGAGGCCCACCCCTAGGTCTATAAAAGGCCCTTCGGGTCTAGTTTGGATTCAGAGGGGACCTGCCCCCACGCCAAAATTAAAAAAAATGGTAAACAATTCATACCAGACCCTTAGCATGCAGCCCGGCAGGTCAGGAAAGGGAGGGGATTAGCGAGCGTACCCCCCCTCTTGAACCTTACCAGGCCGCATGCCCTCAACATGGGAGGATGGGTGCTTTGGGGCAGACGGGTGGGAGGGCCCAAAGCACCTTGCCCCCATGTTGATGGGGACAAGAGCCTCTTCCCCACAACCCTGGCTGGTGGTTGTGGGGGTCTGCGGGAAAGGGGGCTCATTAGAAACTGGAAGCCCCATTTAACAAAGGGGGCCCTCGGATCCCCGGATGTGGGGTACACTGTACCAATTCACCCCAAAAAGCAGTGAAGTGTAAAATAAAAAACAATAGACGATTTTAGACAAGTCCTTTATTAAAAATTAAAAATGTCCCCGGTTGTAGCTCCAACGTGTGTTCTTTCTCCGATACTGATGCCTTCCTCTGGTAATTTCTTCTCCCCCTGGCGCTGTCTTCTCCTTGAGCTGTCTTCTTCCTCGCTGCCGCTTGCCCGCTAAAAACAAAAAAAGGCAATCTTCTTCTAAAGCTGTCTTCTACCATCGTGTTGTCTCCCGCGGTCTGCCATTCCATTTATAGCCATTGGGCGTTGCCATCTGATGATTTCGCCAGGAGAACGCGCCCCCCTGTATGACTTTTACATAGGGACAATATATTTAGGGATATGCAATAAGCGGACCTCCAGCTGTTGCAAAACTACAAGTCCCATCATGCCTCTGCCTCTGGGTGTCATGCTGGTGGGTGTCAGAATCTTGCTATGCCTCATGGGACTTGTAGTTCTGCAACAGCTAGAGGTCCGCTAATTGCATATCCCTGATTATATATATATATATATATATATATATGCACATAAATATATATATATATATAATATGCAAAGCATATCAAATCAAAAGCATTTTTTTCAATCTCAAATATCAGGCAGTTATGCGAAATGAAAACATCTCTGGCATTATGCTTCAGTGAGCTGACCACACTGTTTTCCTTCCCATCTGAAATGGCAGAAGTATGGCTGGGAATGTAATGAGTAATGAGTCTTTCTTAAAAATATTGTCATTAAAAAAGTCCCTCGTTTCGCATCTTCGCAAACTGATAGGCGTGGCGGAACTAAGCTTGATGTTTCTTTTAATTGAAATACTTAAAGGGGAACTTTAGCTTATGGAAATAAAATTGGCGGACAGGCGGCATTTTTAATGCAGAAGACACATGCTTTGTCTCTTTTGCAGTAAAGCAACTTACCTGCCGGTTCGCCCCTGTACAGTGAGCCGGGCACGCACTGTACAGATTCGGCAGTGCTGAGTCTTACGTGATCTCCCACGCATGCGCGCGAGTGACGTCATCCCCAGCCGGCTGCCCGAAGATGTCAGCTCGAGGACGCCACAACGCTGGAGCTGAGCTGAGTATTGTTCCGTTTTAAAGTATAGCTATAGGCAAAACTTTTTTTTTTTGGATAGAATAAGGAAGGGCTATAACTCCGGTCAGTATTTTGCCATCTGTGTCCCATTGGGGAGATTTCCTTCCACTTCCTGTATCATAACCAAAACAGGAAGTGGAAGGGAATCCCTGCAAATTATCACCAGGTCACCAGAACTAGTGTCCCCATTAGAAGATTTCCTCTCTATTGCTTTTCTGGGGTCAACCCAACATTTTGGATATTCTTTTTCTTTGACTTTCTTAACTTAGAGAGGGTGAATCTCACTAACGGGGGGCACAAACAGCGATAAAAACTGACAGGGGTTCTCAGGGCCATCTTTAATATTGATTGGACCATGGGCAAACATTTTCTTGGGCCCTCCTAATTCCACTTATCAACTATTTGCGGGCAGTGTGGGCTCAAAGGGCAGCTGCTTTGGGCCCCACAACAATGACCAGCAGCTGCCCTTTTTGCCCTGCGTTAAAGAGAAAGTTAAGGCGGCAAAAAAAAACGGAACCTGCAAGGCAAAGGCATAATGAGCTAGTATGCATAGCATACTAGCTCATTATGAATAACTTACCTGAGAACGAAGCCCCCGAAGCGACCCTCGTCCACGACCTCCTCCGCTGCCATCAATCCCGGAGTGACTTCCAGGTCTCATGCTCAGTGCGCCTGCGCCGTAGACAGCGATGCCTGTTTTTTTCTAAATATCTCCTAAACCATGTAGGTTTAGGAGATATTTATTGGACCTACAGGTAAGCCTTAATCTAGGCTTACCTGTAGGTCAAAGTGGTTTTAAATGTTGGGGGTTTGCATCCAAAACAAAAAAAAAAAAAAGGTCATCAGTACCAGTGGTCATCTACGCATACAAAAAAAGAGTTGGATCTTGGGAATCCCCCAACTATACAAGAAATAGCGGTGCTTGTCACTACGTAAATAGGTAGGTGTAACCAGAAACAAAATAAACAGCAAAAGAAGAAAAAAAAGGCACAGATACCAGGCTGGCTGCTGCCCAATATAATGGCACTGATATAATCAGTCACCACTCTGTGCTCTACCCCTCCAGCGCTCACTGGAGCCCAACCATAGTGTATAACCATATGAGGGGGTGCCACCATAACACAATTTACGTAGGGTGTGACCAGAAATACTTGTATCAGCAAAAAAGGGAGAAAAATGGAATATAGACCCACAGGGCTACCGCCACAAAAAAGTTTATTATCGAAAAGGAATACAAGTAAAACCATAGCTTCACAGATCCTACCACCCACCCTCCAGACACAGAGCCCCCCCCCCAAGCAGCCCCCGCACGACTGAACACCCAATGCCCTCCTGCACCCACCGAGACCCCCCCCCCCCCCCAAGCACCCATCCCTCTAACCCTCAACTTAATGCACCTATTGGATGGCACCCCACCCAACTTTATTTTTGTGATCCCCTCAGAGACCGGAGCAGGTCTGTGACGTCAACCGACAGAGGATTTCAGCCCGCTATCAGCTGAATCTGGGTCACAGTGTGCTCCTGTGACCTACAGCAGAAGTATGACCAAACAAGTTTTGTTTTTAAAAAAAAATAATTTACATACACTTTATCTGAAGAACATTATTCCTACAGTTTCCATATGGCAGCACCCAGTATCTCAACATTAATGGCCACAATATAAAAATCAAAACCCTGTGCCAACATAAAGGAACAAAACTAGTTATGAGAACGTGTGACGAAACACGTAGGGCGGAGCGACGTGCTGATGTCATCGCGTGTTCCTGGAAGTTAGGGTTGATTATGCTGTATGCTGACTGGTGAGGATTTTAATACTCTATACCTATTTTATTAATTCAAGTGCAACCTTAATTATACAACAAAGTCTACTAAAGGGTTTTTACACTATGTTCAGCTTTCTCTTCTATTCCTGCGAAGCCTCCATGGAGATGATGTTGAGATGACCATTACAGCCTACACTCCTCTCCATGAGAGTACATCTCTGAGAAATACCCTGGCCGGGTTGTTTGGCCACAGGCTCTGCTGACCTTTCTTTAATTAGAGGGTCCTATGAACGAGGTAAGCCTGCACTCTTTATTAAGGTGGTGTTGTCACGGCCTGGAGGCGGCAATGGTGGTGATGGAGGTTCATGGCTTCTGAACATTTATGAAGAGCATGATAACTATAACTTTGCACGTCTTTATTTTCTGCATTCTGACTTTTCTTTGTGTAGCTAGCTATCTCTAAATAGGGGAAATTTATATGGACACACTTATTAAAGCGGAGTTCCACACAAAAATGAAACTTCCGCTTTTCGGAATCCCCCCCCCCCCCTCCGGTGTCACATTTGGCACCTTTCAGGTCAGGGGGGAGCAGATACCTGTCTAATACAGGTATTTTGCTCCCACATCCAGGCATAGATAGCTGAGCCACCCGTGGGTATCTACGCCACTTCCAGCGCCTTCTCTGCCCCCCCCCCCCCACTGTCTTCTGGGAGACACACAGGTCCTAGAAGGCAGCAGGGGCCAGTTGAGGTTGCGCAGCGCAAGTCGCGCATGTGCAGTAGGGAACCAGGAAGTGAAGCTGCAGGGCTTACCGAAGATGGCCTGCGGGTGCAGACATCGCGGGCGCCCTGGACAGGTAAGTGTCCTTATTTTAAAAGTCAGCAGCTGCAGTATTTGTAGCTGCTGATTTAAAAAAAAAAAAAATTAGGCGGAACTCCACTTTAATACATTTTTTGAGCATTATTGTTTTGTAGCGTGGCTCTTTTTGACATTTTATAGGTTATGAATAAAATCAATATAGTTATATTGCTGCCATACTACAATACCAACAAAGTTAGAAAAGGCTGTAAAAGTGGAGTTACCCTTTAAATGTGTCAGGTTTTGAGGCTACAAGTGTGCCGCAGGAAAATCTGAACCCCGGTGGTACAGACTATGGCTACACACGTGTGACCTTTGTCCTTTCATCTATATCTTTAAAAAGCTCGGGTGGCAGCACAGCTAGCGTTGTGGGTGTAGCTCAGGCCCAGACATGCCAGTCCAGACTGGGCAGCTTTTGGGAGGATTTGGGTTCTGGCTCCGTTTTAGGGCAGGGCTGACTGACTCAGGAGTACGGCGGCAAGAGCTCCACCTTAACACTCAGGAGGAAGTATTGGAAATCTTGTATCGTCATCCCTTGCAACCCGACCACAAGTCTCAGCATGCTCCATTAAGGTTAGAAGAGGTTATGCTGTATCTTACTTCCCTGTTCGGTGACACAGTTTTTTTTCTTTCAAATCTATTGGGTGCCCTTATTATGGCAATGTGTTATTATGGGTACAAACAGCTGCCGGGGTAATGTGTATATCACACAACCTACTGTATATATCACCTTGAGTCATCTCACAGGTTGAACAGACCGTCACCAGCACTGCTACTCACGCACTTCTCTCTGTCAAGACTTGTAGCAGACATCAGCTCAATCCCCCATCTGATAGGAAAGATAAAATTAATTTTTTTCACGTTTGGAATAACAAAAAAAGCATTACGTAACTTAAAATAGAAGAGGCCGTTCTGCGAACACAAAGGAAAAACATTGATGCTATCTCTGTTGCTCCGATGCCTGTAAGTGAGGAACAAGACAGGATCTGAAGTGAACTAGCACTAAGACTGGCGTTGGCATATGGTCAGCCATCTTGGTCAGTTAAAGCCACACTGACCACAAAAACTTGTGTAAGTAGACAGAAAAAGGAGAATCAGCAGACACCAATTATTGGGGGGCCGCAAATTTTTTGGGAAAAAAAATCATCAATTGCTTCCACTGTGCCCATCAAACGCTGCCACTGTGCCCATCAAACACTGCCACTGTGCCCTCAAACGCTGCCAGTGTGCCATCAACTGCAGCCACTGTGCCAAATGCTGCCACTGTGCCCAAAATGCTGCCCCTGTGCCATTAAACGCTGCCAGTGTGCCCAAACGCTGCAATTGTGCCAAAACGCTGCCACTGTGCCCATCATATCCTGCCAGTGTGCCCATAATATGCTGCCAGTGTGCCCATTAAATACTGCCAGTGTGTCCTTGAATGCCCCCAGTGTGACCCCTGCCTGCTCGCCGTCTGCCCGGCACTTACCCTGTCTTGGCGATGAGCAGGGTCCTCCATGCATCTCCTGCCTTCCTCATCTGCCGTCCTCTCCTCCTACTAGACGTCCAATAGCGGGGCCTGTCATTTCAGCCAATCAGATTACAGGTAACAGACCCAAGCACCCGATTGGCGGAAAGCGATTTAGTGTTAGGAAAGCGACGATTCATATGCTTTTTCTAACACACAGCTGAGTGACCTGCGAGGGCCCAGAATGGCGTTTGCAGGTCACCTTTTTTGACGCCTATGGCTCTAATCAGGTGCTATCTATTGGTGATAGAGGGGGTGGCTGGAGAGAGGGGGCGGTGCCCGTGCACGGGCCGTCACTGGCAGACACCAACCCACCCCTCGGTCACTCTGCTCTCTTCTGCTATCAGCACCACTGAATGCCTCCTTGTGCTGCTTCTTTCTTTCCCAGACTGAGCTCTGCTGTTAAAGTGGAATTCAAGCCAACGTTAACTATTCATAAAAATGTACACTTACCTTGTTTTAGTCCGGTCGCGTGACCCTGCAGTTCCGGCTCCTCTGTGTCATGGAGGGCTTGATAATGGCTAGGAATTCCAGAAGCTCCCATATCCCTTCCCTGCAGCCAATGCAAGGAAGGGAGGATAAGTAGGAGGAGGGGAGAGGGAACATTTTTATGAATAGTTAGTGTTAGACTATATAAATATCGAATAATAATAATGATAATGAAAAATAATGTAGCGGTACCCCCGTAGGGGCTGCTGAGTGATGTGGCCCACCTTGTCACCCTGCCCAGCCTGGCATTCACTTCCAGTCACTCCAAGAAAAAGTCCATCAGCTTTGTTTTTTTTTTTTGTATTTTATTGAGGGATTAGAATTGGATGTGGTTAAGGAACTCATGGGATGCCCAGAAAATATTCTTGCATGGCTTGGGACAATTTAGATACTCTCCTACTGCACAACACTTGCTGCAGACTATCTCTCCTTCACCCTCCAGGCACAGCCAGGCCTCAGCAGAAATGCCTTATTACAGGCAGGGACCGCGGGCCCCTATGGTGTAGTAAAGTAAGTTCTAGTGCTCGCCGCCCTCTTTGGTGGACTACTGGTCCCAGTCAGCCCTTTGCAGACCCTGACAGCTCTCCTGGCCCGAGTAAATCCAAGATTCAGTTTTTAAATTATTATTTCATTTATAATAGCAAAAAATCTGTCCAAACCTGCCTGGCTTTATGTGAAAAAGTAATTGCCGCCTAAACCTAATAAATGGTTGTGCCACCCTTGGCGGCAACAACTGCAATCATGCGTTGACTGGCAATGAGTCTTTCACATTGCTGTGGAGCAATTTTGGCCCACTCTTCTTTGCAGAATTGTTTTATTTCAGCCACATTTTCGAGCATGAATGGCCTGTGTAAGGTCACAATACAGCATCTCAATTGGATTTAAGTCCGGGCTTTGACTAGGCCACTCCAAAACCTAAATTTTGCTTTGTTTGAACCATTTGGAGGTGGACTTGCTGTTGAGTTTCGGATCATTGTCCTGCTGGATAACCCAAGTGCGCTGGAGCTTGAGGTCATAAACGGATGGCCGGACATTCTCCTTTAGTATTTTCTGGTAGAGCTCAGAATTCATGGTTCCATCAATTATGGCAAGTCGTCCAGGTCCTGAAGCTGCAAAGCAGCCCCAGACCATCACGCTATCACCACCATGTCTGACTGTTGGTAGGATGTTCTTGTTATGAAATGCTGTATTAGTTTTATACCAGATGTAACGTTTTGGGGATAATCAAGATGTTTTTTGGTAAATGTGATAACAATTTGCAAAACCCACCATTTTATTCTCTAGGGCCTCTGCTACAAAAAATATATAATGTTTGGGGGTTCTAAGTAATTTTCTAGCAAAAATACAGATCTTTACTTGTAAACAAAAAGTCTTAGCCCCGTACACACAGTCGGAAAATCCGTCCACAAAATCCATCGGATTTTTTCCGACGGATTTCGTCCGACACTGGTCTTGCATACACACGGTCGGACAAAGTTGTTGGAAAATCCGATCATTCTGAACGTGGTGACGTTTGTTGCCTACGACGGGACTACGTAGAGGCTAGTAGCCAATAGCTTTGGTCTTGTAATGTGATCTGAGCATGCGTGGCACTTTGTCCGTCGGAATTCGCTACACACGATCTGAAAAAGTCCGATAGGACTTTGTCCGTCGGAAAATTTGAGAACAGGTTCTCAATCCTTTGTCCGTCGGAAATTCCGACAGAAAAAGTCAGATGGAGCCTACACACAGTCGGAATTTCCGACAACATTGTCCGATCGGACATTTTCCGTCGGAAAATACGATCGTGTGTACGGGGCATAAGAAGAAGACCTGGTCTTAAAGTGGATAATGACTGAAGGTACTCCTTGGATGTTGGGCCTCTGTATGTGGTCGGGCTGTGAAAGTGTCACACATGTGGTATCCCCATACTCAGGACGAGTTGTAGAATGTTTTTTGGGGTGTAGCTGCAAATATGCCTATACCGTGTGGGAAAAACAGCTTGTTAATACGACATTTTTGTAAAAAAAATGACAACTTCAAATAACTCGCCTCAAGAAATGAGATAGGCCGTCAGTACATCAGGTGTGATCAATTTTCAGTGATTGCTTGGTGCCATAGCTTGTAGACTCTATAACTTCCACACAGACATACACTTATTTGGGTTATTATAACCAAAGAAATGCAACAGTATAAATTTTGACTAAAATTTCTGTAAATTTCGCAAATAAGAAAAACTAATTTTTTCTAAATTTTCGGTCTTTTTTCAGTGGTGATCAAAGACCACCAAAAGAAAGCTCTATTTGTGTGAAAAAAATGATAACAATTTGAGTACAGTATTGCATGACTGAGTAATTATCATTCAAAGCGTGACAGCATTGAAAGATGAAAATTGCGACTGCTGGGCCCTATGGCACAGCTCCGGAGGCTATGGCGCAAAGTGACACAACAACACAAACTGTCATCAGACAGCTCCTGACCTCATTTGCCCGCAACCCCAAAATGCCTGATAGCCTAACCTACCAGATGTCCTCTCCCTGGACCACAAGAAACCTTTTCCACTACGGAAACTTAGTGGATCCCCGTACACGCAAACTGCATTCCTTCGAAGACCTACAGTCCAAATTTGACCTCCCTAGGCAAGCTTTCTACGGGTATCTCCAAATCCGCCACTATGCCCTAACATTTGCAACAAATCTGCAATTCTCCCCACCCATCTCATCCTGGCAGGCTCTGCTCAGAGAGGTCTGATATCAGACATATACAAAATACTTAACGAGAGACCCATTGACTCAATGGGCAAGCACAATTACATGCTTAAGTGGGAAAAGGCACTGGGTGAGGAGATACCCGTGGAACATTGGAGGGTCATATGGACCCAGACATCCAAGACTTCGATATGCACACGTTATAAAGAAAATATATATAAGATACTATATTTCTGGTACATGACCCCTGATGTACTGCATGCCATCCACCCGGCAAGCTCAGACCATTATAAAGGTGAATTTGTGTAAAAAATCTTAAATTAAAAAGATGTGTAACAAATAGCGGCGCTGTAATATATATCACACTTCTAAACACACAATATTCCAGTGAGAAAATGTAAATATAAATATAATAAACTTGACATATATGTGTATAACACACCAAATAATTGCCCAGTGTTCTATATAACCATGAAATACATATATAAAAATTAATACATATATGTGTAAGATGATTGGCAACAGCCAATCAAGCTCCAGCAAAAGAAAAAAAGAAAAATATTTTAAATAAAGTTCAAATAACCGCTGGTGGTTAGTGCAAAAGTTCAAAGATGAATAATTGAAGTGAAATAAATCAATCAAATAAAATCTTCTGTGCTCTTCCACCACACCACAGTGACTTGTGCCTCCTCCCCAAAAGAAACGCACTCACCACAAAAGTATGCCCACACTTTCGTGAAGGGCCACTGCGCATGAAAAGTCCCTCCAAGGGGGGTCAATCGAATTCCCACAGATCAAATGATGTGATTGGTTAATTGGTTGACTGGTTAGGCTCCACACATGAAATAAAAAGGAAGCTCTCCATAGTGTGAATCAGTAAAACAATTTTTAATGCAAAGTTTAAAAAGCACTTCAAAGGTTCCACTCACATTTATCACATTAAAAACCAGCATAGATAGTGACACACAGCACCGCACTGCACTGCAAATCCAAAACCAATTCCAAACACTGTCTGTTAGGTGGTCACGGCGGACCCAAGGTGTACCAGGCTCAGCCTGTATATCTCTCACCCCCGTCTCTATGGCCGGACCTCCAGTTTAGACAAAACTCCACTCCTTCCTGGGCTCTCTGCGCTATGGTATCTCTCTTGTTAGTTGCCGCTTAGCCACGCCCCCGACATGTTTCGTCATAAGTTAGACTTAATCATGGGGTTTAGTCCCCATGATTAAGTCTAACTTATGACGAAACATGTCGGGGGCGTGGCTAAGCGGCAACTAACAAGAGAGATACCATAGCGCAGAGAGCCCAGGAAGGAGTGGAGTTTTGTCTAAACTGGAGGTCCGGCCATAGAGACGGGGGTGAGAGATATACAGGCTGAGCCTGGTACACCTTGGGTCCGCCGTGACCACCTAACAGACAGTGTTTGGAATTGGTTTTGGATTTGCAGTGCAGTGCGGTGCTGTGTGTCACTATCTATGCTGGTTTTTAATGTGATAAATGTGAGTGGAACCTTTGAAGTGCTTTTTAAACTTTGCATTAAAAATTGTTTTACTGATTCACACTATGGAGAGCTTCCTTTTTATTTCATGTGTGGAGCCTAACCAGTCAACCAATTAACCAATCACATCATTTGATCTGTGGGAATTCGATTGACCCCCCTTGGAGGGACTTTTCATGCGCAGTGGCCCTTCACGAAAGTGTGGGCATACTTTTGTGGTGAGTGCGTTTCTTTTGGGGAGGAGGCACAAGTCACTGTGGTGTGGTGGAAGAGCACAGAAGATTTTATTTGATTGATTTATTTCACTTCAATTATTCATCTTTGAACTTTTGCACTAACCACCAGCGGTTATTTGAACTTTATTTAAAATATATTTTTCTTTTTTTCTTTTGCTGGAGCTTGATTGGCTGTTGCCAATCATCTTACACATATATGTATTAATTTTTATATATGTATTTCATGGTTATATAGAACACTGGGCAATTATTTGGTGTGTTATACACATATATGTCAAGTTTATTATATTTATATTTACATTTTCTCACTGGAATATTGTGTGTTTAGAAGTGTGATATATATTACAGCGCCGCTATTTGTTACACATCTTTTTAATTTAAGATTTTTTACACAAATTCACCTTTATAATTTATGTTTAAGTGGCAGCTATAGTTTAGGGCCGTTATTACCTGAGCGCGGTGGGAGGTGTCCGAATAGGGGCGGTTGATTTGGACTCCTGTGTTACGAAGCTCAGACCATTGCTGGCGATGCCTGGGAGCCAAGGGAACGCTATACCATATCTACTGGGAACGTCCGCTGATAGACCCCTTCTGGAACTCAGTCCACCAACACTTAAGTCACCTTCTTGAGAAGGCGGTCCCCATCACGCCTACATTTTTCCTGCTGGGGCTCTCGCCACTAAAAGTTCCAGCCCCACACAAAAAGCTAGCCAGACATATCCTCACGGCAGCTCGCTGCTTAATAGCACTGAACTGGAAGAGTCGTTCGCCTCCTCCGGAGGGAGCACTCTATGCCAGAATCAGAGATGTAGAGCTAATGGAGAGGATGACAGCGAGGATTCAGGACCGCCTGGACGAGCATAACATGACCTGGGAGCTATGGCACCGCCGGGAGGAACATAATGACCCGGAGACTGCCACAGGATGATGCCTACCTATCCCTCTCCCCCCCCCCCTCTATTTTACCCCTCCCCCCCTTCCTCTTTCCTTCTTCTTTTTTTCCCCTTTCTTTAGGTGTCCTCTAGAGACCCATGAATCCATTCACTAAACCAGTTGGAAGGTTTGATAGATAGCACTTTAGGTAACAGTTATAATAACCTGACATGAATAGAAATAACCAAAACATGGTTAACAGAGAGACAATGATTATATACTCAGGAAATATTACAGCCTTGTGACTAGTAAGAGAGAGCATTTATTCTGTATGTTGAAAGACCATTGCACTTAAACTGTATTTGTTATTACTTTAAATAAAAACGTTATTGAAAAAAAAAAAAAAAAAAAAGAAAGATGAAAATTGGCCTGAGCAGGAAAGGGATGAAAGTACCCGGTATTGAGGCAGTTAAGCCCTTGAACCTTGCACTAGCGTGCTGTACTCATCTTGAAGTTAATGTGCTTGCGGGGGACACTTGCAGAGCGACCCCATTCATTTGTATAGGTTGCGCTTGGTGGCCACTTTGCCTGAAAGTGACAGGGGGTATAATTCCTGCTGCAGCCACAAAGTAAACCATAATGGTCACGGCATGCTAAAGGGGGATGGTTTGGTGGGGGGGGGGGGGGGGGGGTAAAAACATGGCTCAACCACAAGGTTTTATTGGCCCTCAACTGCTAGACTCAACTCGGGACTCAATGCTCCTCCACTCCCCTGTAAAATAGATTTTTTTATTTCTTTTACTTACCTTTACCTTACATCTTCTGGCCAGCCACATCATACGCTGGGTCCTCTTCCTCTTACAGTCTTCTCCAGCGATGGATGGTCTTGGATGAACCAGGGGGCTGGACCATGGTGGTCTGAACTCAAAGGCTTTGGTTAGCCCTTTGGATTGAGTGACGCTGGTCATCATTTAACTTGGCAGACTGAGGACATCTTGTTGTTGAAATAAGGTACTGCACGGGGACAGCTCTGAATGAAAGGTGAGTATTGCAGCCTTAGCTACTTTTTATAACAACACCTGAGGGACATTTAAAAGAAGAAAGAATAAAATTGAGCTTTAACTGTTATCTGCTCAAAAAAAAAAAAAACGAGAAAAAAATGAAAAAATTTCCGGAGTTACTTCCATTTTTCTTATTTCTTAGGCTCTTTGTAACCAGGGCCACATTCTTAATTTTATCATTAAAAATATTTGCTGTAGTAAGCAGGGTTGGACCTGGGAGCAGACCAAGCACTAACCCAATCCTATATTTTAAAGCAATATTTTAGTTTTTTAATAGACATAAAAGCCAAATTAAATATAAGAGGCTTATAAGGGTGACCCAGCCCTACGCACGCCTGTCCTACAGTTGCTTTGTGCTAAAAACACCCTGAAAATTATTTCCGTTTTAATTAATGAAAATTACAGGTTAGTGTGTTGATAATGTCAACATGGCCAAGTTTATCGTCAGTACAGCCACAACGTACATGTAGTACCGGGGCCTGTCCTGATCATGAAAATAATCATGTAAATTAATAACACAGTTGGGAGACATAAAACATCACAATGTTGTGTTGCTACCTTTCCTTGCTATTTTTAACAAGCTGCTGTTCATGTACTATTTATATTTTATAGAGGCTGACTCTGAAGGTTATTGCTGACATAGCTGAATACAGCGTGTTTAAGGCCGGGTTCACACTTGAAACGGATGCGGCTCACAACAGGGATCCGGCGCGACCCTCTTCTCCGTTTCAGGGACGAATCAGGCCAGAATTTTTGGCTGAATTAGGACCTGAAACATAGCCAAAGCCGCACGGGACCCCTGTGCATTTCGCTCCGCAGCTGCCCCCGATATGTGTGAACCGGCTTCATTAAGAGCCGGTCACAATCTCCTGTCATGCAAATTGGATGCGGAGAAACTCACATCCAATTCACAAAAGTGTGAACCCTGCCTAAAGAGACCCTGTCATATCTCTAATATGCTCTGAGAGTCAAAGGTCCAGCACTCTAAAAGTAGAGTTTGTAGCTTCCCCGCTTTTAATGAAATATCCCCAGCTGCTACCACCCGCGCCACACATTCCTATTGGCCCACTACTCTATTAGTACCTAATTCTGACAGGTCCGCTTACGTTGGGCGCTCAGAGTGGAGGTTTGGCCCCCTCCTGCCTGCATCCTCCTGGGACACATTATAAGTCCCTGGAGTCTGCAGGTCCATTCACAAATCACTCGCAGCATGTTTCGCACATGCACAGAGGGGAGCCAGCTATGAAGCCACAGGAGGTCACAGCTGGCTTCCCACACTAGACCGGCCCAGGTGAGGACAGTGTTGGATCCCTGGACTGGTAAGTGCGTATCTAATTAACCACTTGCTGACCGCTGCACGCCGATATACGCCGGCACAATGGCAGCGGTGGGCAAATGGGCGTACCTGTACGTCCCCTTTAATTGGCAGGGCTAGCGTATGCGCCCGCGGCGTACAGCGTGACCGTGCCCAGCGGACTCGATATCTGCCGGTCTCCCGGCGATCGTGTCACGGAGCCGCAGAATGGGGAAGTGCCTATGTAAACAAGGCATTTCCCCGTTCTGCCTTGTGTCATGAAAGAGATCACCATTCCCTGTCATCGGGAGCAGTGATCGCTGTCATGTCAGTGGTAGCCCATCCCCCCTACAGTTAGAATCACTCCCTAGGACACACTTAACCCCTTGATCGCCCCTTAGTGTTTAACCCCTTCCCTGCCAGTGTCATTTACACAGTAATCAGTGCATTTTTATAGCACTATCGCTGTATAAATGACAAAGGTTCCAAAATAGTGTCAAAAGTGTCCAATGTGTCAGCCATAATGTCACGATAAAAATCGCAGATCGCCGCTATTAATAAAAAAAAAAAAAATGAATAATAAAAATGCCATAAAAACTATCCTCTATTTTGTAGACACTATAACTTTTGTGCAAACCAATCAATATACGCTTATTGGGATTTTTTTTTACCAAACATATGTAGAAGAATACGTATCGGCCTAAACTGAGGAAAAAATTTTTAATTTTTTATATATTTTTGGGGATATTTATTATAGCAAAAACTAAAAATATTGCTTTTTTAAAAAAATTGTTGCTCATTTTTTTGTTTATAGCGCAAAAAATAAAAAACGCAAAGGTGATAAAATACCACCAAAAGAAAGCTCCATTTGTGGGAAAAAAAGGACGTCAATATTGTTTGGGTGCGACGTCGCACAACCGCGCAATTGTCAGTTAAAGCGATGCAGTGCCGAAGCGCAAAAAGTTCTCTGGTCAGGAAGGGGGTAAAATCTTCCGGCGCTGAAGCGGTTAAAGTCAGGAGCTACAGTATTTGTAGCTGCTGACATTTTTTTTTTTTTCAGACCGCAGATCTTCTCTAATGCCCGTGGTTTGGAAAAGGGATGTCCAACAAGCTCAGTTAGGTGTGGTGGTCAGGTGTCCACACACTTTTGGTCCTACAGTATAGCTCAGATTCAGTCTATGCAATGCCTGGCACTGTTACAGATATACTGCTTTATGGGATACAATGATGCAAACATGATAAGCAATAAATAAACAAATACTTCCAAAGCTGTTATAATGGGTAGCAATATCTGTTAAAATATCCAGAAATAAACATAAAACATAAATAAACAAAAGATGAGAAAATATAGGATTCAAAGCAAGCACATGAAATAAAACATAGACTTTGTCAGTGCGAGAGACATAGAATCATCATCTTGTGTATCTTTGTGTCTGACTCAATCGCATTGTTTACCTTATCTGTCTATTCCCATGGGCTTTGTTTTGTCACAAAGTGTGGCTGACTCAGACATTGCGTGTGGGAAGTTTTTCATAGCAGATAACAGTACAGGTAAAAAAAAGAAAAAATGGCATCATAACAGGCTCATCTGACAGTCACTTATTGAGTCTAATGTACTGCAATTCAAAACAAACATTTGAAGTGTGATCAGCAAATATCTATGTCTATATACAAGAGTCATATGTGTAGTTTTCTTTGAATCTCAGTGTGCTTTGTATATTTCTTCCAGATCTGTGCAGTAATCCAGTGTGAGACTTTTCCTCTGTGCAGGATCTTCCTGTAATAAAGACTGGTAACTGCTGCTCTCTCTCCTTGTGCAGCGGGACTGGTCTTGTCTCCGCCCCTTCCTGTAATAGTCAAATCCCTGCTGCTCTCTCTCCTTGTGCAGGGGGACTGGTCTGGTCTCCGCCCCTTCCTGTAATAAAGACCGCTCACTGCTGCTCTCTCTCCTTGTTCAGGGGGACTGGTCTGGTCTCCGCCCTCTCATGAAATAAAGACCAATCACTGCTGCTCTATCTCCTTGTGTAGGGGGACTGGTCTGGTCTCCGCCCTCTCCTGTAATAAAGACCAATCACTGCTGCTCTCTCTCCTTGTGGAGGGGGACTGGTCTGGTCTCCGTCCCTTCCTGTAATAAAGACAGCTCACTGCTGCTCTCTCTCCTTGTTCAGGGGGACTGGTCTGGTCTCCGCCCTCTCATGAAATAAAGACCAATCACTGCTGCTCTATCTCCTTGTGTAGGGGGACTGGTCTGGTCTCCGCCCTCTCCTGTAATAAAGACCAATCACTGCTGCTCTCTCTCCTTGTGGAGGGGGACTGGTCTGGTCTCCGTCCCTTCCTGTAATAAAGACCGCTCACTGCTGCTCTCTCTCCTTGTGCAGGGGGACTGGTCTTGTCTCCGCCCCTTCCTGTAATAAAGACTGGTCACCTTTTTATCTTTCTCCTTGTGTAGGGGGACTTGTCATGTCTCCGCCCCTTCCTGTAATAAAGACTGCTCACTGCTGCTCTCTCTCCTTGTGTAGGGGGACTTGTCTTGTCTCCGCCCCTTCCTGTAATAAAGACTGCTCACTGCTGCTCTCTCTCCTTCTGCAGGGGGACTGGTCTGGTCTCCATCCCCTCCTGTAATAAAGGGCGCTCACTGCTGCTCTTTCTCCTTGTGCAGGGGGACTGGTCTGGTCTCCGCCCCCTCCTGTACTTTTCAGCAAGCATGTAGGCAGGTTGCTTACAGAATTGTTATTTGCGACAGTGGCTGGCCCAGGCTGGGGGGAAATAGTTAACGTGTGTGCTGCTTTTCTCAGGCTTTTTGGACCCAGCCTGCTCACCTGTGATATAAATAAGAGGGAGGGCAAGGTTCTGTGCCACTTTTTCCAGCGGCCCACTCAAAAGAGATGGAGTTATTATTGTGGAAGGGGACTGCTGCACCCTGCAGTCAGCCGGAGGCACCAGGAGCCCAGAGATCTTCCAAGTCTTGGAAAGCACAAAAGAATGGACTACTGGCTTTTGGGAAGTATGCCTGGCCAGCCTAGTAGAGATAGTCAGGGACATGTTCAAGTTATTGTTCACGTTGAACTGTAGTGCTAAAGTTGCATCAACTGTGCTAAGCCTGGTCTGAAGTTAAGGGGTGCATGATGGGTTCTGGTGGATCAAAAGAACTAGGGTCAGTAAAGCAAAAATGTGGGGTATGAAGCCAAGCAGGAGGCGTAATGCAGTTACTATGGGTAACCAACTTCTAGTGCAAGGTACAATGCAGCCAGTTGTGAATTATGGTAACTGGTGTAGGTGATGGGTCCTTCAGTAGCAAGGGTGTCGGTGATCTGTCTCCCTACCCAGCGGTTGGTCTCCTGTAGCAACCGGGACCAAACCAGCGTTAGAGAGACCCTTAGCCTGACAACACAGGTGGGGAGAGAAAAAAGTATGAAGTCTGCGTTGTGCGCACAGCAGAACCCCATTCTGTTGCTGGTAATGAGGTGGCAGAGGTACGCTGGACTGGTGGAGAGGGTATGGGCTCTGCTGTGTCCCTCTTAATTGCAAAATATCTCAGGCGACAGTGTGTAGTGACGCGGGATAGCACTTTAAAGGAACTCTGTATTTTTATTGCTGCACACAGTGACACAGTTCATCTCTAAGGCCTGGTTCACAACTATGCAGGTTGCAGTTTGCATGTTCCCGATGCATTTTGCATTTTTCAATACATGTTTTAGATGAAGTCTATGAAACCAAAAACCAGAAAAATGTCCCTGGACCTTTCCATAAAATGCACAGATATGAACTACATTCATATTATTTGGGTACAAATTGTCAGTTAAAGCGACGCAGTGCCATATCGCAAAAAAATGGCCTAGTCATTAAGGGGGGTCTGAAGTGGTTAAAGGAGAAGTATAGCCAAAGCTCATTTGGCGGTACTTCTCCTATGGATCACAGGAGTGCGGTTCGTTTTGCACTCCTGTGACCCGATGAAGTCCGCTCTCTGCTGACGTCACAGAAGTCAGTCCAGGGTCCACGTCATCACGACCACGAAGTAGGGGTCCGCCAGATCCCTGGACTGACACCCGTCTCAGCCTCTCAGCGAGCCGATGAGAAGCTGAGCCGGCAGCCCCCTCCACAGTCCAGCAATGAGCGAGGAGGGGGCAAAGCAGAGAGCTGTGACTGAGGCTGCATTCACACCTGAGCGTTTTGTCGCCTGAAGCCTAAAGCTACAAAACGCTAGAGGGGGAAAAATACATTACTCTCTATCGAGATGGTTCACATCTCCACTCCAAAACGCCTGAAGCCGAACGCCTGAAGCTCAAACAAGTTCCGGACCCTTTTTTGTCGCTCGAATCGGGGCAGATTTGGGCGTTTTTCTTCTTTTTTACATTGGTGACCTTTTGCTCTGAACAAAATCGCGGCAAAACGCGGTAAAAAAAAGCCGCAATTATCTGCCTGAAAATGCTACACTCAGGTGTAAATGCAGCCTGACAGTCAACAGCTCTCTGCTCGGGGACTCTGCAAGGTGCCGGGGGGACAGATGCAGCATCAGGCCGTTGCTGCATCCACCTAGGTAGGTATGATTCAGAAAAAAAAAATGTAATGATGGACTCTCACATGACCGCAGTTCCTGCCTGGTCCTGGGCATTGATGAGCACGTTCATGGGCGAAAGGTAACTCCACATGCAGAGCAAGTGGCACACAAGCAGCCTTTATTATCCCACCGCTCGGCTCTCTGCACAGGTTATATATAGCACAGTGGTGGCATCACTGCTACTTTTACAAGGTATTATCTGGGTTTTCAAAGTCCACTCAGTGCACCGTCCAGCCGCAGCAGCTGTCAGCCCCTCATTGAGTATTAAAGTATGCCAGCAGTGAGTCTTTATGGAACCCCTCTGCCTTTCACCCCTAGGGGTTTCACCATTAGGGTTGCCACCTCATCCCTTTAAAACCGAACACATATTAATTACACAGGTTCTGTGGCTGATTAAGGTGGTAATTAAACTCACTCGCTGCCTTATCTGCATTAAATTAGCCTCAGAACCTGTGTAATTCATATGTGTTTGGGTTTAAAGGGATGAGGTGGCAACCCTACCCTACATACACACCAGAGTCTCCTGCACCGGGGCTAAATGCCCAGTGTGCACGAGGCCCAACAGGTTGCGATGCTCTACCCCTCTCGTCTTCCCCTGCCTGGCATGCTGAAACTCTGCTCCAGAGTTTATTATATGCTGGAAGAAGCAGCCAAATTCTGCAAGCCAGCTTGGCAGTTTGTTTAGCTAGATTCCACCCAGGGCGCTCCTCCCTATACTCTGCTACGCTTGCACACATAGACTGAGTCAGCAAGGCAGACTCTCCAGGCCAAACACATGACTGTCCCTGGCACAGAACTAAGGATTTCACTAGCATGGAGGAAAATTAAAAATCCTGCTGCCCATAGTGAAGGTAAAAATGGATAATAACTGGAAATAAGGAAGTATCCTTTCCAGGTTACAGCTGGGAGATGCACAAGGTGTTCTTTTTTTTTTTTGCTGAATGGTGCAGTGCCCGCGGCTGCCCCCCATCACAGTAGGAGAGTCATTATATCACATTGTCCCTGGCAGAGTGTGTTCAGCATCTGCCGCTGCATGCGGGGGGGCCGGGCAGACTTGCTGCTTTGCATTTTCAGGGTAACAGCTGCTCTGTATAATTGGAGGAGGCTGATCACCGCAAAATGCTGGCAACACGTGCCCCCTGCTCCCCCCTCCACCCCCTTGTCTACTAATACCCAGGCTCCACCACCCCTGGGGAATTTGTCATCCCATTCTATTCCTCACCCACACCCCATTAAACTTGGAAATTAAATTCTCCTTCCATAAAAAGTTAATTATCTTTGTGTCTGAGGTTTCTATAGAGTTTGACTCTGGCGCACCCGCTCCCCTCCCCCCCCCTCCTTTTGTGTCAGTGGTACAGCCTTAGAAAAAAAAAATAATGAAAAGAAAGGATATTTAATCAGATCCAGCTCATGTACCAAGGGAGGGAGGTGTCAGCTTTGATAAATATTCACATTGAAATTCTGCCCTCCAGACATGAAGAGACCCAAAGAGATCACCCTCCAAGGATAAGATGCGGCTGTATACCTTCTAAATGCACTCGGGGAACTTCCTATAGGACAATTATTGTAAAACGTCTCGCAAAACGCTGACTCTGCAACCTGCTGGCGAATTCATATAAAAATAACAAACCACACTTACACATACAGTAGATTAATCATACTGAAAGAGCAGTATTTGCATCCCACAAGCTGTACAGACTACAGCTAAAAGCCTTTGAAAAGGGACATTTAACCACTTAAGGACCGGGCCTATTTTTCAAACTTGAAAATCAGGTTTTATTGCTAAAAAATTACTTAGAACCCCCAAACATTATATATATATTAGAGAATAAAGCGGCGATCATTGCAATACTTTATGTCACACCGTATTTGCGCAGTGGTCTTACAGACACAATTATTATGGAAAAAATTAATTTTTTTTTAATAAAAAAAAAATAAAAAACAGTAAGTTAGCCCAATTTGTTTTTTATATTGTGAGAGATAATGTTACGCCGAGTAAATGTATACCCAACATGCCATGCTTCAATATTGCGCCTGCTCGTGGAATGGCGACAAGCTTTGACCCTAATGCCCCGTACACGCGGTCGGAAATTCCGACGGAAAATGTCCGATTGGACCATGTTGTTGGTAAATCCGGCCGTGATCCTGCTCTCAAATTTTCCGACAACAAAATCCGATCTGACTTTTTCCGATCGTGTGTATAGAATTCCGACGGACAAAGTGCCACGCATGCTCAGATCAAATTACGAGACCAAAGCTATTGGCTACTAGCCTCTACGTAGTTCCGTTGTACGCAACGAACCTCACCACGTTCAGAATGATCGGATTTTCCGACAATTTTATCCGACCAATGCAACACCAAGGTCGGACAAAATCCGTCAGAAAAAATCCGACGGATTTTGTGGTCGGAATTTCCGACCGTGTGTACGGGGGCTTAGAAATCTCCATAGGCAATGTTTAAAAATGTCTACAGGTTACCAGTTTTGAGTTACAGAGGAGGTCTAGTGCTAGAATTATTGCTCTCGTTCTAACGATCGCGGCGACACCTCACGTGTGTGGTTTGAACACCGTTTACATATGCGGGCGTTACGTTTGCGTGCGAGCACGGAGGGACTGGGCGCTTTAAAAATATTTTTTCTTATTTAATTTTATTTTTACACTGTCCCTTTAAAAAAAAAAATAATAATTTGGATCACTTTTATTCCTATTACAAGGAATGTACACAATGTAATAGAAAAAAAGCATGACAGGACCTCTTAAATGTGAGATCTGGGGAGTCAAAAAAACCTCAGATCTCACATTTACACTAAAATGCAATAAAAAACAACCAAAAAAAATAAATAAAAATAAATAAATAAATTCCCCTTTTAACCACTTCAATACAGGGCTTTTAAACACCCTTCCTTACCAGAGCACTTTTTGCGATTCGGCACTGCGTTGCTTTACCTAACAATTGCGCAGTCGTGCGACGTTACACCCAAACAAAATTGACGTCCTTTTTTTCCCACAAATAGAGCTTTCTTTTGGTGGTATTTGATCACCTCTGCGGTTTTTATTTTTTGCACTATAAACAAAAGAAGAGCGACAATTTTGAAAAAAAACACAATATTTTTACTTTTTGCTATAATAAATATCCCAATTTTTTAAAAAAAAAAACTATTTTTTTCCTCAGTTTAGGCCGATACGTATTCTTCTACATATTTTTGGTAAAAAAAATCGCAATAAGCGTATATTGATTGCTTTGCGCAAAAGTTATAGCGTCTACAAAATAGGGGATAGATTTATAGAATTTTTTTTTTTTTTTTACTAGTAATGGCGGCGATCTGCGATTTTTTTTTTTTCGTGACTGCGACATTGAGGGGACTCAAGGGGAGGAGACCGATCAGTGATCCTCCGTACTGGGATCACATGATCGGTCTCCTCTCTGCTGACAGGACGTGGAGCTGTGTGTTTACACACACAGCTCCACGGTCCCGTTGTTTTTAACGGGCAATCGCGGGTGCCCGGCGGACATCGCGGCCGCCGGCACTCGCACCGGGTCCCGAGCGATGCCGCGGGTGCACGCGCGTGCCCCCCAGGCGGCCGGGAATGCGAGGACGTCATATGACGCCCACCCAGGATGGGAGATCCACCTTGTGGGCGCCATATGACTATGACGCGGTATTGAAGTGGTTAAGGCTGTTGGGCGGAAGTGAGGTTTTAAGGGGAAAGGATCGGATTGTCTCCACTGGTAAGGGGCAGAGACGACTGGAAAGCGGTGGGAGGGGGTTGGGCACATCTCCCAACGCCGATAAAAGTGATCTTGCAAAAATCTAGCGCGGAGACCACTTTTATCTTAAAGAGGACCGCCGTTTCAGAAAATATCGGGGGTTATGGCAGCTATCTGCTGCCATAACCCCGGTATTCTACATCAAAGTACCAACGTACATCTACGGCGGTTTGTGGGAAGTGGTTAAACAGTTCTTCCACTCACACATAATTCAGCAATAGTGACGTTATCTGCATGGAGTTTGCATGTTCTCCCTTTGTGGGTTTGTTTGGGTTTCCCTGTAAACTCCAAAGACATGTTGGTAGGTTAATTGCCCCCTTTTCAAATTGTCCTAGTATGAGTATGCTTGCTTGCATGCATGTATGTTTGCATATGAGATAGGGACCTTAGATTGTAAGCTTCTTGACAGGAATATGGCTCTATAAATAATAAAATCCCAGGTGCAGTATCTAATATCAGTCTGTAGGAGTGCTATTTAGGAATATAAGGGTAACCATATTTTAGTGTTCCCTATGCACAGCATCACAGCACCACCTACTGTACAAGATCTGGTACTGCCTACCTTTAAAAACAGGAAAGGGCTCATACACACTGCAGCTTAAAGTGGAGTTCCACCCTAAAAAAAAAAATAAAATAATTTATGTGCATTAAAAAATAAATAAACATTTGGAGAAATTATTTTTTTTTACTCACCTCTGAATGCCTGTTGCTAGGGGGTCCCTCGTAGTCTGCCTCCTTCAGCGCCTGGGCTCTTGATGTCACTTACCTCGGCGCAGGAAGGGAGATCAGCTCTGCCCCCTCCCTCTTGTCAATCATCTGGGACACGTCTCGGGTCCCAGACGATTGCGCGGCCAATCACGGCACGCAGCGCAGCTCGCGCATGCGCAGTGGGTGCCCGGCTGTGAACCCACAGTTACAATGCCGGCGCCGCCGAGCGGAGGGGGAGGCGGGCGGGGCTTAGATCCCTGCATCGCTGGACCCTGGGACAGGTAAGTGTCCGATTATTAAAAGTCAGCAGCTGCAGTATTTGTAATTTTTTTTTTTTAAGCGGAACACCGCTTTAAAGAAGTGGCTCCTACAGGCTTTTGAGCTTTTTTGAGCTCTCATTTTTTTTTCTGCCTGGAAACTCCCATCTATGTTAGCCAATGTGTCCATGCACACTGGCTTTTTCAGGAGTTTACAAGTATATGCTGTTACAGGCAGGAAAAAACCCCCACCAAACTTGCATTTTTTCAAGCAGAAAAGATGCCTAAGTGCTTAAAAACGTGAAAAAAAAAGCTCAAAGAAGCTCGAAAACACACCAAAAAATTTTAAAACAGGAAAAATTAGTTGAGGGGAGGGTTTGTGGAAAAAAAACGTGTAGCTGGGAGCGGACTTCGGTTATCTGACTTTTGCAGACTTGTCTATTACTATTCTAACCTTGCTCCTATGTCCCCCTAGTGCTGAATCCGAATCACTGACATCAACTCCTGAGCACAGAGATAAGCATTGTGGGAGATGTAGTCCTCTGGATAGGCATCACTGGTGTGTGAACTGCATCTCCCAGCAGACTATCTGCTCTGTAGGAGAATTGTGGGAGAGATTATACAGGGATCTGCTGACCAGGTCCGCACTCTCTCTTGCTTCCTGGATCTTGTCGTGTGAGCACCACTCCGCCGCTGTGTAAGGAGATTGCGGCCTATCACGCGACACACAGCCCACCGCTCCAGCCCCAGCGAGTCCAGCTGTTGTCCGCTGGCAGAAGGACGCCCTGCATCAGCACTGAACATCGCGGAACCAGCCGGTTCGCTGAGTTATCAGACTGACCACTGTCTCTGCCCATCCGCAGTAGGAAGAATCATTTTAGGAACCCTTAACTACCGAGTTTAAAGTTCAGGAGACCTATGGCTGCAAATGGGCACAGTGAGGCTGCAAATGGGCATTGTTGACCCTCTTTTCCACTTACAGTAGGTGCGCATTTCTCACCCTAGGCTTATACTCGAGTCAATACGTTTTCCCAGTTTTCTTTGCTAAAATTAGGTGCCTCGGCTTATACACAGCCCACCGCTCCAGCCCCAGCGAGTCCAGCTGTTGTCCGCTGGCAGAAGGACGCCCTGCATCAGCACTGAACATCGCGGAACCAGCCGGTTCGCTGAGTTATCAGACTGACCACTGTCTCTGCCCATCCGCAGTAGGAAGAATCATTTGTTGGTCTTTCCGGGAGGCCGCCAAGGTCTATCAGGATTGGTGAGGGGGCTTGTGCCCACAGATCCCATTTCCTTGCTAAGTATTACACTTTCAACACTGTGCACAGGTGACTTTCACTTGAATGAATGAATGAATGAATGAATAATTTGTATAGCGCTACAATGCGAACTGAATCGCCTCAAGGCGCTGTATTCGTGCTTTGTTGTCAAGCTTCTTAGAAGAGGTAGGTCTTGAGTTTTTTCCTGAAGGCCTGATGGTTTTCTTCCATGCGGATGTAGGTTGGTAGACAGTGAGTCTCCTTGGACAGCGAATCTCCGCTCCCCCTTTGATTTGTAGCGGGATTTGGGAATGTGGAGGAGGTTTTGATTAGCCGATCGAAGACTGCGATTGGGTATGTAGTGTTTTATTTTCTAGAGAAGGTATTGAGGAGCGTCTCCATGGGTGCATTTGTGGGTGAGGCAGAGGGTCTTGAATGTGACCCGATTCTTTACGGTTAGCCAATGTAGGCTCCTCAGGGAAGGGGAGATGGATTCCCAGGTTTTTTTTCAGCCTTGCCGCCGTGTTTTGGATAAGTTGTAAGCGTGCAAGTTGATATTGGGGTAATCCTATGTAAAGGGAGTTTGCGTAGTCAAGTCGAGAATTTATGACTGTTCCAACTACCACTGCTTTGTCCTCCTTTGGAATGAAGGGGATGAGTCTGCGTAGCAGGCGGAGCAGATGGTGAGAACCACTGACTACTGCTCCTATTTGTGCATCCATTGACATTTCTGAGTCAAAAATGACTCCGAGACTCTTGGCCTTGGTCCTTGGGGAGATGGTCTGTCCAAAGATGGTGGGTGGTGTCCAAGGGATCTTGGTTCTGGAGTTTTGGTTTGCATGTAGAATAATTGGACTTGGAACTTGGATTGAACTTGGATTACAAATAGTATTGCTATCAACCAGGATTTGCTATTTCGCATCATCACTTTGCTGCAGTCAGGAATCTTTGTTCTATGAGCTCCAACTTTGCTGGTGAAGACAGTGCAAGGCCTTGCTTTTAGGACAGTATTGTTATTACTCTTAAAGGGGACACTTTACTGGTAACTATAGCATACTATCTCTCATTAGGATAAATTAAGGTATTATTTGCCGCCCAGAGGGTTCTTCTTCTAAAGTGGACACATCTCCTTATATCCATTGATAGCTTTCTTACAATATCCCTTGTTGACTGTGTATATTGTTTTTGTTCATGTGTCATTACTAATTGTTATTGCTTCAAGCCTAATTTCAACCTAGTCTTGGCTACAACCAGGATTCGGCTGAATAAGCCTAGTTCTAAACCTCTCATCTCGAATAAGTAAAGTCAGAGAGAGTTGAAACTATTCACTTTGTGTCTGTGTGTCATTTAAAGGTATACATAACATGTCTGAACCTAGAGTGTCAGAGGGGCTGGATAGTTCACAGGGTCATGAAGGCACAAGAGAACATGCATTACCAAGCAACCCCCCGAAGGGGGCAGTGCTACAAATGCATATGCTCAAAAAAGATCAAAGGAGCTCAATAAAAATGTGCAAAAGAGCCCAAAAAGTACAAGCTTCTTCAAGCTGAAATAAAAGCTCAAATGGCTGTAAAAGCAGCCTTTTTTTGAGCTGCAGTGTGCACTGCAGGTGTGAAGGTTCCAAAGAGTATTGGACGCGATGGAGCCTTCAGGTCCAGGCTTTGCTAATTCTCGGCAGCCTGTGTGAGTGCACAGGTGTGCATGTAGGCAGAAAAGGTGGCAACCCTAGCTAAATGCCCAGTGTGCATGAGGCCCAACAGGTTGCGATGCCCTAAGGCTCCATGCACACTGGAGCTCATAAACGGGCGTTTTTTGGAGTTTGGACGTTTTTTTTAACAGCCCATAAACTCCACTCTATGTTATCCTGTGTCCATGCACATATGTAAATTTTTTAGCTTTTATCAGCACTGGAGTTTATGGGCTGTTAAATCTCGTTCAAAGTGCCGTTATTCTGACCACAAAAAAGGCACATAAACGCTCATAAACGTGCGTTAATTAGCGTTTGGCGTTCTATTTTTTCAATGCATTGTGGGATTTTTGGAGTGTCCTCTGTGTATTTTTATTAAAAACCTCCATAAACACAAAAAAAACATGCATAAACGCACATAAACGCTAGTACAAAACGCTGTTAAAAGCGCATTTTTCAACCAGCGTTTTCTGCCAGCAATCTGGCGTCCAGAAAAAGCTTTTTTGAGCTCCAGTGTGCATGGAGCCTTAGAAGCATCGAGGCTTTCTGAAAATGCTAGTTGCCTGGTTTTCCTGCTGATCCAGTTGCTTTATTTTCGAATCATTCACTGGGAACAAGTGTGAAAGAGTTCCAACTTAAATTGCGGCATTCTCGCTCCAGGTCAGTAACTCTTCAGAAAAGCATCAGAACTGGAAACAGCCAGGCAACTAGAATGAGTAAAAAGAGGTCCGCAGTGGCAACCTCACATTTCCTTTAATTATTAACAGAAAAAGACTGTCCAGACCTCCTAGAATTAGTTTTTAATTATTTACAGTTTGCATGATAAATATATCTGTCTAGGGCTTAGGTCAGGGGTGGCCTGTTCATTAAGGGCACAGGGCGCCACCCCCTCTATCCATGCCACCCCCCCATATGGTTAATGGATAGATTCATGCATAGCATGAATCTATCCACGGTCACACCCTATTAAGGTGTCTGGCCAATTTCAAGACGCTGGGCGCCTGAATTAGAGCGGGGGGGGGGGGATGTTTTTATGACATACCTGATTAGAGTCAGATGGCTCCAATAGGCTTCAAAAAAGCATTGGGCTCGGGGCCCACCCAGGTGTGTTAGAAAAGCAAATTAATATTCGCTTTTCTAACACTAAATCGCCCCTCCGCCAATTAGGAAGCACGGGTCTGTTACCCATTACCCGATTGGCTGAAAGGTCAGGTGATCCTGTTGGATGCCTAGGAGAAGGGGAGGAGACGCATTGCGGAAGCTGCCGTGATCTCAGAAGAGAAGAGGACACAGGAGATGCTACCAGATGTCCGCTGAAGCCTGATCCCCTGCCCAATGTGTCCGCCAATCACTGCCGCTGCATGCCCGCTGATCCCCTATGTGCCCGTCAGGGATCGAGAGAGGTAGAGCGTCGCAAGCAGTTGGACATTTAGCTAGGGTTGCCACCTTTTCTGCCTACATGCACACCTGTGCACTCACACAGGCTGCAGAGAATTAGCAAAGCCTGCACCTGAAGGTTCCGTTGCGTCCAATACTCTTTGGAACCTTCAAGCTCTTGGCCCTGATTCAGAACTACCAAATCCGGAGAAAGCCTAGAACACAGCTTTCTACATCCACAATAAACCTGCCAGAGCTTCTCAAACTGCAGTTTGGAGAATCTGGTGTCACTTTTATGCCCATTTACATGCTTGGCAGAGTTTCACACTGTGACAATAGTCATTTCTCATAAGAGGTCCCCTAGCCCCCCGTAACTGAGGTCCTCCAGCCCCCTTATTAACCTTACTGCCTCACAGAAGTAGTCCCATTGGACGAAACATACGTCAGGCTAGGCACTGAGCAGCGGTGACGTCCGAACACTCGTGAAGGGTGCTAGACAAACGAATGTTTCCATTTTGAGCCTAATTTTATCGTTTTTGTTGTAAGTACAACTTTTAATAAACTCCTGTGTGCTTTTAAAAGAATGTTGCGCAATGAGTTTATCTTCCTCTTTCATATGATGAATGTGTGACCAGACTCTGAAGTTTCCTTGACTGATGATAACTGTGGGGCATACATCTGCGGAATCCAATTAAGCAGGCTGGGTAGTGGATGCGGTTGAGCCCACTGTGAGGGGTGAAAGCTCACTAACGCGCATATAGACCCTGGAGGGTCTAAAAATCTGGTAAGCAGATACACTTACCCTATCTATCCTGTGGGGAGCACCAGGTTTCTTCACGAATTGAGCATTGGATCAGCTCATGTTTCGAGTTCACTTTATGGATGTGGAATTGGGACACTTGGACTATTAACAATTTTTCTTTTTTTTTTCATGTTTTCATCTTTATTGCTTTTATGAGATGTTTTTTGCACTTTAATCATTAAGGGCATGGTTTGACAGCGCTACATGTTTTTGATTTTAACCCTTATTAACTTTGCTACCCTTCTCTGGACTCTCTCCAGTTCAAGCACATCCTTCCTGAGGACTGGTAACCAGAACTAAACGGCATACTCCAAGATGTGACTGAACCAGAGTTTTGTAAAGTGGTAGAATTATAGTCTTATCTCTTGAGTAACTACCTCCTTTTAATGCATGCTAATCATTTGCTGGCCTTTCTTGTTGCAGCTTGGCAATGCATACTGAGTCTGTCATCTACTTGGACCCCCAAATCCTTTCCTAGCCTCGATCACCCCCGGACGTCCTCCCCCCTGGCAAGTGACTTGCATTCATATTTTTAGCTCCCAAATGCATTACTTTTCATATTTTCATCTGCTCACCCCTCTATTTTAACTAGGTCTTCTCGTCAAGCTGCTATATCTTATTGTGAAGTTATTGCCCTGCTTAGTTTTGTATCATCAGCAAACACTGAGATTGAACTATTTATACCAACATATTGTTTATGAACAAGTTAAACAGAATTGCTCCCAGGATAGAGCCTCGGGGCACCCTGCTCACAATTCTAGACCATTCGCTCTAGCAGCAGAGAAAAAAAAAAGATTAAAAAAAAAGATATTATATATAAAATAATATCTAAAAAATATAATACAACCAGTGTTTCACAGAAAACTGAAATAATATGGATTGTATCCTTATAAAATATGATGAAGTACTGAATACACTACTTGTGTATTTCTTTTAAACAGAGCAGAGACCCGCAGGCTGCAGTGCATGTTCTCTGTTTTATATATAGAGGGAAAGAGGACAGTGTCAGTCAATTAACCCCGTACAGAGACAGGGGCACACGCGGTCGGAGCAGGTGCTGCCATCCTTGCACAAGACATTTTCCTGCCCTTTTACAGACAGGGGCTGCGGATTGTCAGGAGATGTCCATCAGAGGGTGACCCACACCTGCCTCTGCTGTGACAGCTGCAGATCAAACACATCGCTCTGCATTCTCTGAACCTGATTTGCAAAGATTTATGCAACATAGATTTATGCAACAGCAAAATAAAAATAAAAAAAGATCAAAAGGTGCAGCAGGTGCCCAAACAAGGCAGTCTGAATCCTTGTCTCGTCTGAAAAAAAAAAAAAACCTGGATTGGTTGTGGGTTTTTTCCCCCCATTTTTTGTTTGCGGTAGTAGTCCTTAACCACTTCAATACTGGGCATTTTCACCCCCTTCCTGCCCAGGCCAATTTTCAGTTTTCACAGTTTTTTTGTTCAGGAGCTGCGGACGGCTGTCTGGGGACAGGTTTCAACAAGGTCAACAAGAGCAATTTGGCCACACCCATTATTTGCTGCAGGATGCTATGCGCACTGCATTACTACTCACCTTGGGGCACCCAAAGGTGTCCCAGGCTGCTAAAGTGTTCAGGTTTGGCTTGAAAAAAAGGTGGCAACACTTAAGGAAAGGGATCTGACCAGCTTCTCTGTCCCTGTTGAAGAACAGCATCCCTGCTGCCACCACCATGTTTCACGGTGGGGATGGTGTGTTCAGGGTGATGTGCAGTGTTAGTTTTCTGACACACAGCGTTTTGCTTTTAGGCCAAAAAGTTAAATTTTGGTCTCATCTGACCAGAGCACCTTCTTCCCACGTCTTCTGTGTCCCCCACATGGCTTCTTGCAAATTGCAAACGGGACATCTTATGGTTTTCTTTTAACCACTTCAGCCCCGGACCAATTGGCAGCCAAAGGACCAGGCCCCTTTTTGCGATTCGGCACTGCGTCGTTTTAACTGACAATTGCGCGGTCGTGCGACGTGGCTCCCAAACAAAATTGCGTCCTTTTTTTTCCCACAAATAGAGCTTTCTTTTGGTGGTATTTGATCGCCCCTGCGGTTTTTATTTTTTGCGCTATAAACAAAAATAGAGCGACAATTTTGAAAAAAATGCAATATTTTTTACTTTTTGCTATAATAAATATCCCCAAAAAATATATAAAAAAACATTTTTTTTCCTCAGTTTAGGCCAATACGTATTCTTCTACATATTTTTTGTAAAAAAAATCGCAATAAGCGATTATTGATTAGTTTGCGCAAAAGTTATAGCGTTTACAAAATAGGGGATAGTTTTTATAGCATTTTTATTAATATTTTTTTTTTATTAGTAATGGCGGCGATCAGCGATTTTTATTGTGACTGCAACATTATGGCGGACACATCGGACATTTTTGACACATTTTTGGGACATTTGTCATTTATACAGCAATCACTGCTATTTAAATAGCACTGATTCCTATGTAAATGACAGTTGTAGTGAAGGGGTTAACCACTAGGGGGCGGGGAAGAGTCAGTGTGACGTGTTGTGGTTTTTTTTTACAGTAGGGGGGCGTGGCTGTACGTCTGACGTCATTGATCGGCGTTCCCGATGACAGGGAACCGCCGATCACTGACAGTCAGTGTAGGAAGCGCGGGGAGAGGTTTGTTTACATAGACCTCTCCCCGTTCTTCAGCTCCGTAACCCGATCGCGGGATACCAGCGGCGATCGGGTCCGCGGCCGTGGTCACGGAGCTCCCGACCCACGGGCAGGCAAATGCACGATCACGTACAGGTACGTGATTCTGCCTGCCCGTGCCATTCTGCTGACGTATATATGCAGTGGCCGGTCGGGAAGCGGTTAACAATGTCTTTCTTCTTACCACTCTTCCATAAAGACCACATTTGTGGAGAACACGACTAATAGTTGTCCTGTGGACAGATTCTCCCCCCTGAGCTGTGGATCTCTGCAGCTCCTCCAGAGTTCCCATGGACCTCTTGGCTGCTTCTCTGATGAATGCTCTCCTTGCCCGGCCTGTCAGTTTAGGTGGACGGCCATGTCTTGGTAGGTTTGCAGTTGTGCCATACTCTTTCCATTTTTCGGATGATGGATTGAACAGAGCTCCGTGAGATGTACAAAGCTTGGGATGTTTTTTTATAACCTAACCCTGGTTTAAACATCTCCACAACTTTATCCATGACCTGTCTGGTGTGTTCCTTGGCCTTCATAATGCTGTTTTTTTCCACTAAGATTCTCTAACAAACCTTTGAGGGCTTCACAGAACAGCTGTATTTATATTGACATTAAATTACACACAAGTGGACTCTATTTACTAATTAGGTGACTTCTGAAGGCAATTGGTTCTACTGGATTTTAGTTAGGGGTATCAGTAAGTAAAGGGAGACTGAATACAAATGAACACCACACTTATCACATATTTTTTTTTTTTTTAAAACCATTTATCATTTTCCTTCCACTTCACAATTATGTGCCACTTTGTGTTGGTCTATCACATAAAATCCCAATAAAATACATTTACGTTTTTGGTTGTAACATGCCAAAATTTTTAAAATTTCCAGGAGTATGAATACTTTAAGGCACTGTATGTTTTCTATTACAAGGAGATGCTTTGGGGATTTATTGAGTCAACAATCATTAACTGTACCTTTAACTTTTCTGTTACCCATACAACAGTCCTGATTTTCAAGGGACAATCACGATTTTTGGACCCTCGTCCCGATTAAAATCCTGGGATTTTGCTTTTGTTCCAGGAAATTGGGAATGTTTTTGGTAAAAACGGCCAGCGGGCTACAAAAAGATGGCCGCCGCTGTGAGGACTATTTCCCTGTGTGTTCAGTGTAGAGGGGAGGGGCAGCCAAACGGCTTCTCTCTTCAGTGTACAATTAGACAATTCTCTTGTACACTGAAGCCGATTGGTTGCACGGATCGGAGGCCCCTCCCCTCTCCACTGAACACACAGAGAAATCCGGGAACTGTAGCTGCCGTCAACCCTCTGCCCAGAGACCAGATGTAAGGAGGGGCTCTGCTGATGGGGACACTGAAGTGAGGAGGGGCTCTGCTGATGGAGACATTGACGTAAGGAGGGGCTCTGCTGCTGTGGACACCCGATGTAAGGAGGGGCTTCGCTGCTGGGGACACTGATGTAAGGAGTGGCTCCACTGCTGGGGACACCAGATGTATGGAGTGGCTCCACTGCTGGGGACACTGATATAAGGAGTGGCTCCGCTGCTGGGGAAAGCAGATGTAAGGAGTGGATCCACTGCTGGGGACACTGATGTAAAGAGGGGCTTCGCTGGGGGCACCTGATGTAAGGAGGGGCACCGCTGGGGGCACCTGTTGTAAGGATGGACTCTGCTAGGGGCACTTGATGTAAGGATGGACTCTGCTGGGGGTACCTGATGTAAGGGTGGGCTCTGCTGGGGCACCTGATGTAAGGACGGACTCTGCTGGGGACGCCTGATGTAAGGACAGACTCTGCTGGGGGCAGCTGATGTAAGGAAAGACTCTGCTGGGGACGCCTGATGTAGGGATGGACTCTGCTGGCAGGTGACATGCTTAGGGATCCCACTGATTCGGCATTATGGTGAGTTGAACTATTTCATTTTATATTACAATGTAATAATAGAAATAATGGGCTTTAATCATCCTGACACCATAACAACCATGGTGTCAGGATTATTGAAGTGCTAACACCAGGTGATTGGAATATCTTTATCTGCTGATTGCTAAACTTTATGGAATACACATATTTCTATTGTGGTGTAGGATCTGGGCCTGCTGTCCCTCCAACCCTCTTTCTTTCCTTCCTTATCACTCTTTTCCGACCCCTATCTCTTTCTCTCTCTCTCTCTCTCTGTCAGGGCTCCAGCGCCGGACGAACGGCCCGCTCTCCAGTGCGCATGCGTGGGGGCTCGGCGCTCCGGCGCATGCGCACTCGCGGCTCGGCGCTCGCTCATGCGCACTAGCGCACGCTTGTGCGCTATGGCGCACAATTAGCGTCCTCTGGGCGCCTATAAAAGCTGCCTGACGCACAGGCACTTTGCTGGTCTGTCTTTCCAGCTTAGTGCCTGTGCGTCCCTGTGTAAAATAACCAGATCTGATCCTGTGTCTTGACCCCCTGGCTTGTTTAACGGACTGCTGCTTCCTCCTGTGTTTGACCCCCCTGGCTTGTTAACGGACTCCGCTGCTTCCTCCTGTGTTTGACCCCTGCCTGCTCAAAGGACTTGCTGCTTGATCCTGTGTTTGACCCTCTGCTTGCCTCCACGGACTTTGCTGCCTGATCCTGTGTTTGACCCTCGGCTTGCCTCCACGGACCTTGCTACTCAATCCTGTGTTTGACCCTCAGCTTGCCTCCACGGACTTGCTATTGAATCCTGTGCTTGACCCCTGGCTAGCTTCCACGGACTTTGCTATTGAACCTGTGTTTGACCCTCGGCCTGCATTTTGGACTTACGTAGCCGCTGGCTGCTCAGTGACCGGTGTTAGTCTCTCACCCGGGTGTTTGGGCTCCTGCCTCTCCTTCCTGCCATCTGCCGGTCTGCCCGGGCCAGGTCCTCATCTCCTCCAGGCGTCTCACCAGTTCCGCCTACCTGTCGGAGGTGACCTGTGCCTCCTGGTGCCGTTTGTTCCCTGTCTAATCACCAGGGGGCAGATTGCGCCGGGTCGCAAGGGTGAACCGCTCTCAGCATCTCGGTCTCGGTAAGTACGTCTCTGATACTCTCCCTCTTTCTCCTTCCATCCCTTGTTCATCTCAGACTCTAACCACACCCACTTTGTATCACGCCCAACATTCAACTAAAGGCACGCCCATTTTCGTTGTGGCATACTTCGCTCGTTGCATTTTTCTTTCCCACTATGCCACGCCTACAAATGAATGCCCGTCCAAATAAACAAAAAAAGGACGTAAATTTTGGGAAAAAAAAACAACTATATTTTTTCGTTTGTGCTAAAAAAAAAAAAATAATATATATAAAAAATTTGAAAAAAATCTAATCTCTTCAGAAATTTAGGCCAATATGTATTTCGCTAAATATTTTTGGTAAACAAATCCCAATAAATGTATATTGATTGGTTTGCGCAAAAGCTACAAGGTCTACAACAGTGGTCTCAAACTGGCGGCCCTCCAGCTGTTGCGGAATCACAAGTCCCATCATGCCTCTGTCTTTGGGAGTCATTCTTGTAACTGTCAGCCTTGCAATGCCTCATGGGACGTGTAGTTTCACAACAGCTGGAGGGCCGCCAGTTTGAGACCCCTGGTCTACAAGCTATGGTGTATATATACTGGAACTTTTATTTATTTTATATTTTTTACTAGTAATGGCGGCAATCAGCAACTTATAGCAGGACTGTGATATTGCGTCAGACAATCTGACACTAACTGACACTTTGTGGGAACCAGTGACACTAATACAGTAATCCGTGCTAGAAATATGCATGCATAAATGTGTGCCTAACCAGTGTCTCTATGTACACTGTGTTGTGCTTTCACTAAGGGCTGTGCTGGACTTTATTCCCTTCTTTGCAGGGAAACAAAATCCAGCACTTCCCCGCTGAGAGGACGGAGCTCTCTGCATAGTTTACATATGCAGAGCTCTGTCCTGTCTCTCTCCTAGCCGATCAGCGGGTGCCGGCAGACATCCATTGGCTTCTGCTGTGACCAATCACAGCAGAAGTGGCACGTCGGCGGTTACCCGGAAGTGCAAAATCAAGTATATATACACGTGATTCTATTCTATTCACAGAATGTCCGTCCCATAGCAGTAAATCTGCTATAGGGTGGTCGTTAACTGGTTAATAAACCAAATGAAAAAAATACCCCAAACAAATCTTACCCCCATGTACTGTACATACAAACTCAAAAACGCATGTTTTAGTTAGCCAAGTTGAAGGGGATAAACTGAAACACATGGACATATTAGAATGTTTTTTGACCTTGGTAAATCAAACCTCTGAGCAATAACAATGTAAACAGTTCAAATGTTGTACACAAAAAAAGATGTCCACAACAAAGGCTGTGTCCTTATGAGAAGGGCTTAGAGTTGGTGATGGATTTACATTAAACACCAAAGTGTACATTCCTCATTAATTATAAAGGAAACACATGATTAGTATGATGCAAGGTCTTAGCACCTCTGTAAAGTAAGCCTTTTTTTCATGTCCCATCTGTTGCTCTGTAAGTTTAGAATGACAGCACTTGGATTCCTTTCATGCCACAGGGATCGGTTCTCTCCTATATAGGGAGGACACCACAGACGGACGCTTCTCAGTGAAGCCAATAAAGAGCCAGGGCACAAATATCCAGAATTCAGTAGCCAGTCAGTCTAAGAATCCAACATAAAGGTTTTACGGGACCAGAGCACATGGAGCCTCCACCCGCTACAGAAAAAGTGCGAAATATAACTTTTTAGCCTTCTTGGCTTCCTAGCTCTTGGGATTTGTCTGGATGTGATACCTTAAAATTGAAGGCCTCTACATGCTCATACAAAAAGAGGATATAGTATTTTATGTTCACTTTGGTTATGCTGTGAAGAAAGCTGAAGGGAAAAAAAACAGGAAATAACTTAAGACAACGGCGATATTTTGTAGTTCTCTGTAGACCATCTCTCATCTTGATCAGTGGAGATGTTTTAGTGTTCAGTCTTCGCGGACCAAACTGGATGTAAGATTACTCACTACTTGTCCAAGGAAAGGCAATGTCTGAAAACAAGGACCATGTTAATTGTCAGACTTCAGCCGAGGAACGGAGGAAGGCTCTTCTCTCTAAGGTAAGGAGTCCTGAACTTGTATGCAAAATCATATTTCTAAGTTATAATGCTGAAAATAATACAAAATGTATTATTTTCTATGCGTAGCAAGATCCCCGGCCTCATTCAGTCTAATGAGAACCTCCAGGGCCAGAGATAGCCGACATCCTTCTGTATATGGTGGGTTGCAAGGCAAAGTGGGTGTAATGCAAGGTGGATTCATGGGTGCCAGACACTTCTTGAATGCAAAGAGATTTTATTTCTCTTAACAGAACTTTGGGAGAGAGGGTTAGGACCAGGACACCCTTAGGTAGTTGCAATATTAATTGGCAGACTCTGAGACTTCTACAGGTAGACAGCCATACAGGGAAAGGCATCCAGCAAGACGCCACATCTGCATGTATAGGAATGCTGTCTTCTGTGGCACAGTCTTTACCAGTTTCTAACACAAAGTGTAACAGTTTCTTCACTTCCACTACAATCATTTATTGTAGTTCTTCAGCCCACTGAGCTCCCAGTCTCTCTCACACTAGACTAGATGAGTCACTGCCACTGAATCCCTTGAGCTCCTCCAATCTTCACAGTGGTATCTTCCTCAAGCGTTACCCCCACTTTGCTGCTGGGTCCCTGCTTGGCACTCAAGATACTTCTCAAGCTTACCCCACTGGTCTGCTCGGTCCCTGGCTTGACACACAAGGCTGCTCTGCAAGTGTCACATCCGCCGGCTGGGTCCCTGGCTTGATACCTGCTTAAGTACCCCGATTCTTCACCATCCCCAGTTGGTGAGAATTCTGCTCCGGTACTTGCTTCAGCTAATTACTGTGGTCCCCCGGTAATAAGGTGGATGGTCCCTTAGCGACGACAGCTTTCCCTTCTACCTCCGACCACGACAGGTTCTCCGGCCGGCAGAACTGCAACTTATGGTTGGACTGCAAGCCGCAAGTCCAACCCTGCGCTACTCTCTTGCTTCTAGATAGGCCCTCAGACAGCCTAGCAGCCAGATGTGTCCGGGATAGGCCCAAACTCTGGCCTAGCAGCCCAGGCAATACAACACACGTCCACCCAACCCAACCGTCCAGGTGGCACAGAACACAGATTACCTGACTCCACCCAAATATATACGTTCTCCCAGCAGGTCAAGGGATTTAAGAAAACTGGCTGAGATACCCTATATACTCCTAGACTGTCCTTGCTTTGCCCTTGTCTTATCTTATGCCACCAGGTACCCGGCCACCCAGTGGCAGAAGAAAAAAGTGCAGCAATTTCAGACTTAGGGTGAACTTGCTTAATGTATGTTGGATGGATGTTATGTTATATAAGTCTGTTGGGTAAAGCCCCATGCACACGAGACGCAGTTAAACGCGCGTTCAGAGGCAGTTGGACACTTTTTTCAACTGCACCTGAACGCATGCAATGTTATCCTATGTATCCATGCACACAGTCTAGTTTTTTCCCGTTTTTATGCAGTTGCGTTTAACCTCGTTTTTCCAGAAGCAAAAAAATGCGTTCAGACACTTTGCGTTTCCACGTTTCAGACGCAAAACGCGTCTAAACGCGTCTAAACGCGGCTAAACGCAGGCACCTGCGTTTAGCCGCGTTTGCATTTATAAGCCTTTTTAAAGGAACCCAATTTTTTTGACCAGAAAACTGAGAAATATGATGGTAAACCATAAAAAATACTAGAAAAAATTGTTTAAAATGTCGTAATTAGTTTAGATAGTTCATAGAGCATATATACTCACTAAAGCATACATGTTTGTGAATTGCATACATGTTTGTGAAATATCCAACGGACATTCGCTGTGCCATCAACGGATGGGTCCAATATCGCCAAGCTCTGATTCTGGACCTCTCATGCAAATTTGCGACGACGTTGCTGCCTCATCAAGAGCAACATCAGGAGCATTTCCTGACATATATTCAATATGGGATCCATTTCCAAAAAAAAAAAACACAGAAAGAGAGGCAAATGCAAGTGTACAACTGCTCTCTCTGCTGCTGCTGCTCACAAAATGGCAGAAATAGTTAATAATACATGCTTTCTGAGCTTGGGGAGGGTCTATATGATGCTGTCTTTACAAATGCTTATAGATGCAAACGCGTCTAAACGCGACATGAAAACACAGCAAAACGCGCGTTTTTAAACGCAGGTTTCTGCTTTTTAAAACATGCGTTCAGCAGAGTTTGCATCTGCGTCTCGTGTGCATGGGGCCTTACAGTGTGCACACAGACATACACATCTAATGGCCATACAAAAAGAGAAACAGCCTGGTTGCATCTACAAAAGAAGACACACTAACGCTTATTTTCTAAACACACAGAAGATCACATCTGTTTTTAATTTCTACTGTTCTTGCTTTTCAGTTTTTATTACCATGTTTGCATTCAAAAGCACATATAAACCTTAATATTGACATGAATGGACAGTCAATGTAGTTAAAATGGGAAATGATCCCTCCATGACCTTATATTTCCTTTCCATTGGGACACTTTTGAAAGTCTCCCTTAATTTAAAAATCAGGTTCTGTGTGGTCTCCAGGGCTGCCACTGTAATGGCACTGGTGGGTGAACCAGGCCCTCAGACAGCAGAGTTAGAGGGGGGCAGCAATAAGCTTTAACATATACAAAGTGTGTTTAAAATAACTTTTTCTTTATTTTGCCTTCTATTTTTGGCCACCTCTGGACATCTGTGGCTAAATTCAGTAAAAAAAAAATGCAGGGTGGAAAAGGCTACCATAGACCAAGGTCCAATATTTTAGAACAATTCAATTATAATCAGTGTTCATTTTTCGTCATAATTTTCATCAGCTGCATGTTTTCAGTGAAGAAAACAAAATGAAAATAAAATTTGAATTAAGTCAATTGACGAAAACTATGACTAAAATCAATTGAAATTATCGTCAACGAACGAAAATGTGAGGGAGGGGCATTTACCGTTTACCCACCTGAACTTCCGCTTTCCCTTGGAGCTCCGCCTGTCTGTTAAAGCCCCAGCCCCCTGACAGACTGTACTGGCTGAGAGACGCAGGCTCCCTCTGTGTGCCTGCTGCCTAAGAGTTCTGGAACAATGCAAACCATGAGTGTTTCCTCCCCTGCTAGCAGGGTACTTCCCTATCTCCACTACATGTTATATGATTTTTACTCAAGTAGTTTACAGTATGAGTTTGGAAATTCTAAAGAAATGCTTAATTACTGCATTACAATTTAGCCAGTGGTAGCTAGTGCTCAATTTCTTTTGGGGGGACGTCAAACAAACCTGGTCCTCTCACTCGCACTACAGAATGGGTTGGACTGGAAGGCGGTGATTCGTGGCCTTACCTTAGGAGGACGATGTTGGTGCTGGATCTGGGGTAGGGCTCCTGGAAGAGGCTGTTGCTGCCCCTCCACCTGCTGCTCCTCGCTGCACATGGCCTGCAGCTTGCGGGTAGAAGAGTCGGGCCATTGCTTTTCCTCCCGGCCGAACAGGAAGTTGGCTGGGAGCTCTAAGAATCCCTGGCCAATCGGGAATCCCGAATCCTGATTGTCCGGGAGGAGAAGCAGGAAGACATTAGCGGATATTAATTTGCTAATGTCAAACAACTAGGTGGGCTCTGCGCCCCAAGCCCACACTTTTTGAAGCCAATTAGAGCCTCAGACTCTAATCATGTGCTTAAAAAAAAAACCCACATTGAAATCCATGTGTCCAATGCCCTGCATGGAGATTAGGGGCCAGGCGCATGGATTAGGATGGGCGGGCCTTATGAGGGGGCCGCCACTGAATTTAACTAAACCCAATAGATGTTAAGGGTCAATTCACTAAGAGTTAAATAACGGCTATTAAAATGCGGTAAAATAACTCAAACGGCAAATCAGTTTTGAAAGTGTAATTCACCAAGAATTTAGCATTAAATAACGAATGCGTTACTTTTTCCATTGTTCGGTAACTACCGCATTTTCTCATGCGGTAATTTATCACGCGTGTCGGTTAAGGGTTGCTTAGGGTAATTTCCTTATAACATTTTTTGTTTTAACATGTTATTTTTCTTTTGCAAAAAATGTTTTTTTTTAATCTAACTATTTTAACAGTAATCTGTGTTTGCAGGCATTGAAATTTGAACTACCTTCTCAAATGTCCCTTGAATCTTAATGCTTGGTAATCCAAGCTGTTGTCTTTTTCTTGTGGATCAGTTGCCTGAAAAAAGCTCTTAAGCTGTCTTGGGCTTCTTTACTAAATCCATCATGCCATACATTCTACTAGAGCTGTTGGAAGTGCTCTTTACCAGCTTGTTCTATGTTTTTGGTCCAATTCTGTGCTGCTGCCTATGTTTATATTGTGGAAACGAAAGAAAACTTCACTATATTGTTTTGTGGGTGGAATTAGACCCCTCTCTGACCCCTTTCTGTGAGTGGAATAGTACCCATTCCTGTGGGTGTTTTGTGGGTGGAATTAGACCCTTCTCTGACCCCTTTCTGTGGGTGGAATAGTACCCCTTCCTGTGGGTGTTTTGTGGGTGGAATTAGACCCCTCTCCGACCCCCTTTCTGTGCGTGGAATAGTACCCCTTCCTGTGGGTATTTTGTGGGTGGAATTAGACCCCTCTCCATCCCCTTTCTGTGTGTGGAATAGTACCCCTTCCTGTGGGTGTTTTGTGCGTGGAATTAGACCCCCTCCCTGACCCCTTTCTGTGGGTGGAATAGTACCCCTTCCTGTGGGTGTTTTGTGGGTGGAATTAGACCTCTCTCTGACCCCTTTCTGTGAGTGGAATAGTACCCATTCCTGTGGGTGTTTTGTGGGTGGAATTAGACCCTTCTCTGACCCCTTTCTGTGGGTGGAATAGTACCCATTCCTGAGGGTGTTTTGTGGGTGGAATTAGACCCTTCTCTGACCCCTTTCTGTGATTGGAATAGTACCCATTCCTGAGGGTGTTTTGTGGGTGGAATTAGACCCTTCTCTGACCCCTTTCTGTGGGTGGAATAGTACCCCTTCCTGTGGGTGTTTTGTGGGTGGAATTAGACCCCTCTCCGACCCCCTTTCTGTGCGTGGAATAGTACCCCTTCCTGTGGGTATTTTGTGGGTGGAATTAGACCCCTCTCCATCCCCTTTCTGTGTGTGGAATAGTACCCCTTCCTGTGGGTGTTTTGTGCGTGGAATTAGACCCCCTCCCTGACCCCTTTCTGTGGGTGGAATAGTACCCATTCCTGTGGGTGTTTTGTGGGTGGAATTAGACCTCTCTCTGACCCCTTTCTGTGAGTGGAATAGTACCCATTCCTGTGGGTGTTTTGTGGGTGGAATTAGACCCCCTCTCTGACCCCTTTCTGTGGGTGGAATAGTACCCATTCCTGAGGGTGTTTTGTGGGTGGAATTAGACCCCTCTCTGACCCCTTTCTGTGGGTGGAATAGTACCCATTCCTGTGGGTGTTTTGTGGGTGGAATTAGACCCCTCTCCGACCCCCTTTCTGTGCGTGGAATAGTACCCCTTCCTGTGGGTATTTTGTGGGTGGAATTAGACCCCTCTCCATCCCCTTTCTGTGTGTGGAATAGTACCCCTTCCTGTGGGTGTTTTGTGCGTGGAATTAGACCCCCTCCCTGACCCCTTTCTGTGGGTGGAATAGTACCCATTCCTGTGGGTGTTTTGTGGGTGGAATTAGACCCCTCTCTGACCCCTTTCTGTGGGTGGAATAGTACCCCTTCCTGTGGGTGTTTTGTGCGTGGAATTAGACCCCCTCCCTGACCCCTTTCTGTGGGTGGAATAGTACCCATTCCTGTGGGTGTTTTGTGGGTGGAATTAGACCCCTCTCCGACCCCTTTCTGTGCGTGAAATAGTACCCCTTCCTGTGGGTGTAATTAGGCCCCTTTCTGTGGGTCTTCTGTGGATTGAATTAGGCTCTTGGTGGGTGAAATGCCCCATTCTGAGGGTTTAATTAGGCCCCTCTCCTTGGTACCGCACTGGTTACCGCCACCAAAAGGGTGGTGTTAAATATCGCACCTTTTTTTAGTTCCTCTTTCGTTTGTGAATTGAACTTTTTTTCCGTTGTTTACCACAAAATCGTTATTTTTTTTTTCATGAATTGGACTCTATTTACCGCATGCAATAATTTATGCAAATGAGTAACCAACGGTAGTAAAGCTTAGTGAATTGACCCTTTTGTCAACTAAAATGTCCTGGAGATTTTAGTCCACTAAAATACGTCTAAAACTAAAGCAATTCAGATGACTAAAATACAAAAAAAAATGAAATGGAATTTTAGTCAAAAGACTGGCTAAAATGAAATTTGAGGCCAAAATTTACACTTATTATAACGTGATCTTTCTTTTCATTGATATGCATACAGACAGGCATGTTGATTTGTTGTGCTGAACATACACCCCCTATGCTGCTCTTATCCAAGGGGAACAAAAATCTACTGGTCAAAAAAGGTCTCTCTCCCCAAGCAGGTCTGCCAGCCAGATTGCAAGATAAGGTCTGATCTGACTGTAGCCACTAGCCACTGACAAAGCAATCGTTACCCGACCTTATTAATGAGGGGGTCCAGCAACAAATAGTGTAGCTGCTAACTTTTAGACCCCTTTCACATTGGGCCACAGCCGTGTTAGCACTAAAGTGCTGCTCCTTTTAGTGGTGCATCAGTGCTGTTTAAGCGGGGTGCTTTTAACCCCAAAGAAGTGTTTAAAAACTCCTGTGTTGCGGCGGTTCGAAAAAAAGGTTTTCAGGGGCTTCGGAAGTGCTACCCATTCATTCCAATGAGCAGGTGCGTTTTGGGCGTCTATGGAAATTCTTGGTCAGCTTGGCATGGCGTGGCTCCAGTAACATTTAACATTGGCATCTATGGAAATTCTTGGTCAGCTTGGCATGGCACGCTGACCAAGAATGCACCACACTGCACATGCACGGAATCCAGGAAGAAGGACACTGTGGCTTCAGATGCCCACACTGGAGATGGACGCGCTGTGCAGAAACTTCACAAAGTAAGAAAACGATGCCGCACAGATAGAAAACTGGGCATAGTTTACAGCATACCTTTGCTACATTGCACAAGGCATGAGTATTCCAGGGGTATTTTAATCTTAAAAGTCATATTTCGGCCGGTACTCAGCTTTAAAAAACACAAACAAGCTTTTTTTTTTAAAAAAAAATGAAAACTTTTTTTGGATTTGATCGCATGCCATTTGAGGTGTCCTGCGATCAAATCCAGGTCACGGTATGTATGGTACATTTTTTATTTTTTTGCTATGCTGTTTTTAATTATACAAATGTTCTCTTTCTCACAGATCAAAATTGTAACCATATCCGACCTGCGTAAGGAATGGCAGAGCCGGTCAGAAGAACACGTGGAGAAACAGAGGCTCAATCCCTTCAGTGATGACTTTGATTACCAGCATGCCATGGGGGTCCGACTTCACAAGGGCGATGAAGGTTATGGCAAACCGGAGGAAGGCAGCAAGACAGAAGCCAGGGGAAAGAGAGCGTTACAGCATATACACAAGGAGATCGAGGAAATGTGCCTCATCATTAAGGCGGTGGGAGTTCCAGGCCGAGACGGAAAGATTCGAGTGACATTTGGGAGGTTGTTTGAGAGTTATGTGCGCATCTCGGACAAAGTAGTTGGCATCCTTCTGAGAGCTCGAAAACACGGACACCTGGACTTTGAAGGAGAGATGCTGTGGCAGGGAGTCCATGACAATGTCATTATAACTCTCCTTGAATAAATGGACCGAGTACAAAACGTTTGACCAATATATATAGATTGTCAAATAAATTATTTATCTATCATTTCTGCCATGATGGAGATTTCAGGTTTATCGGGAGGGTACTGTGCTCACACCATATGCTATACAGTAGTAGGTTATTTGCAGCTTCAAAAGGTCAGGGAGTCCTGGCACACATTAGTAGTTTCACCAGCCCATAAAATGTCCCTATCATATTCATAACAAAGTCTAGGGACTATTTAAAGCTCCATGCACACCAGCGTTTTTTTAACCACTTAACGACCGGAAGGATTTACCCCCTTAATGACCACGCCGTTTTTTTTTTGTGATACATCATTGCGTCGCTTTAACTGACAATTGCGCAGTGGTGCGACGGTGTATCCAAACAAACTTTGTGTCCTTTTTTTCCACAAATAGTGCTTGATTTTGGTGGTATTTGATCACATGTGCGGTTTTCATTTTTTTGCACTATAAACAAAAAAAAGATGTAAATTTTGAAAAAAAAAACAATATTTTTTAACTTTTTGCTATAATAAATATCCAAAAAAATGTATAAAAAAACACAAATTTCTTCATCAGTTTAGGCCAATATGTATTTTTGTACATATTTTTGTTTAAAAAAAAAATCGCAATAAGCGTATATTGATTGGTATAGCATCTACAAAATAGTGGATAGATTTATGGCATTTTTATTATTATTATTATTTTTTTTAATTAGTAATGGCAGCAATCTGCATTTTTTAGCGGGACTGCTACAGATCGGACACGTTTGACACTTTTTTGGGACCAGTGACATTTATACAACGATCACAGCTAAAAAATAGCCACTGATTAATGTATATATGTCACTGGCAGGGAAGGGGTTAACACTAGGGGGGCGATCAATGGGGTTAAGTGCTCCCTAGGAAGGTGTTTCTAACTGTGGGGAGAGTGTACTGACTGGAGGAGGAGAGAGATCGCTGTTCCTGATCACTAGGAACACCAGATCTCTCTCTTCTCCACTGTCAGAACGGGGATCTGTCTGTTTACATACACAGATCTCCGTTCTGGCTCTCTGTGGAGCGATGGCGGGTGGCCAGCGGACATCGCGGCCGCCGGCCATGGGCATTGGCTCCAGCGTCACGTGCGCACCCCCTATCGCTCTTAATGCGGCCAACATACACCTACAATTCTGCAGCCATGCCAACCTGCCGCAGTACAATGACGGCGGCTGGTCAGCAATCCGTTAAGCTCCTAGAAACTGTTATTAGCATTTTCTTTCTGCTTCTAGGAGCTAAATAGTGTTATCCTATGTGTCCATGCACACTACGTTAGGCTATTAGCGTCTTTTGAGCTTCAGCGTCTAGGAGCAGAAAAAAAAACTTTTGTAGAGTTTTTTCCAGCAGAAAAAAAACGCTGAATGCTCCTAAACGCTTCTAAGACCACACTAAAACGCTATTAGCATTATTTATCCAGTGTTTTTTTTTACCGTTTTTTGAGCTTATAAGAAACGTGAGTTTGCATGGAGCCTAAAGGATACGTTCACCTTTACAAAAAAAATATTAAAAGTACATTTCTTTGCAGGTAATAAAATGTGCATTAATTAATTATTTATTTTTGTTAGCTGCCTGTACATGTTACACCCTATACAGTGCCTTGCAAAAGTATTCACCCCCCCCCCTTTCGCTTTTTGCTTTTTTTATTTTGCTACATTACAGCCTTTAGTTCAATGTACAAGTAAGGGACAATGTTGTTGAGAAGTACAAGTCGGGGTTAGGTTATAAAAAAATATCCACATTTTTGATGATCCCTAGGAGCACCATCAAATCTATCATAACCAAATAGAAAGAACATGGCACAACAGCAAACCTGCCAAGAGACGGCCGCACACCAAAACTCACGGACCGGGCAAGGGGGGCATTAATCAGAGAGGCAGCACAGAGACCTAAGGTAACCCTGGAGGAGCTGCAGAGTTCCACAGCAGAGATTGGAGTATCTGTACATAGGACGACAATAAGCCGTACGCTCCATAGAATTGGGCTTTATAGCAGAGTGGCCAGAAGAAAAACATTACTTTCAGCAAAAAACAAACTTTGCAAAAAGGCATGTGGGAGACTCCCAAAATGTATGGAGGAAGGTGCTCGGGTCTGATGAGACTAAAATTGAACTTTTTGGCCATCAAAGAAAACGCTATGTCTGGTGCAAACCCAACACATCACATCACCCAAAGAACACCATCCCCACTGTGAAACATGGTGGTGGCAGCATCATGCTGTGGGGATGTTTTTCAGCAGTCGGGACTGGGAAACTGGTCAGAGTTGAGGGAAAGATGGATGGTGCTAAATACAGGGATATTCTTGAGCAAAACCTGTACCACTCTGTGTGTGATTTGAAGCTAGGATGGAGGTTCACCTTCCAGCAGGACAATGACCCCAAACACACTGCTAAAGCAACACTTGAGTGGTTTAAGGGGAAACATGTAAATGTGTTGGAATGGCATATTCAAAGCCCCAGACCTCAATCCAATAGAAAATCTGTGGTCAGACTTAAAGATTGCTGTTCACAAGCGCAAACCATCCAACTTGATGGAGCTGGAACAGTTTTGCAAGGAGGAATGAGCAAAAATCCCAGTGGTAAGATGCGACAAGCTCATAGAGACTTATCCAAAGTGACTTGGAGCTGTGATAGCCGCAAAAGGTGGCTCTACAAAGTATTGACTTTAGGGGGGTGAATAGTTATGTACATTGACTTTTTCTGTTATTTTGTCCTATTTGTTGTTTGCTTCACAATAAAAATAAAAATAAAAAAACATCTTCAAAGTTGTGGGCATGTTCTGTACATTAAATGATGCGAATCCTCAAACAATCCATGTTAATTCCAGGTTGTGAGGCAACAAAACCCCGAAAAATGTCAAGGGGGGTGAATACTTTTGCAAGGCACTGTACATGAATACAGATGCATATCTAGTGAAAATGGTGCCTATGGCAAGCACTGAAACTGCACCCCTGTCAAAACATTTGAAAACCATCTTTCAGATAACCAGGGACAGAGAGGGACGCGGTGCGACGAGGACAGAGAGGGACACTGCATATTTATTTAGTCTACTAAGCACTATATTTGGCTGCTTGCTTCTGGTTGGCAGTTGGCACACACACATGAACATGACGACGATCAAGAAGTACTACCTTGCTGCTACTAGGCTGCTGTCCTTGGTGCTGCTGCTGGGGGTTCCCCGTCGGGCTGTCACCCATTCCTCCGCCTCCACCACTGTTACCCTACCCTACGTGGATCTGGTCTGGCCAGTCATCGGCTGTCATGGGGGAGCCTGTCACTCCCCTCCCCAGGCCAAGTAGCAATATTAGCAATTGCTGTGCCGGTGTTCTATTGGATAGTGCCCGCTATCGAGAAGTGCCCAGAATGTACTGTGGATGCGCCATACGGCACAGCACAACAGCTGATTTTACGATCAGCTGTTGTGACGGCGCCTGCGCACAATAGCCAACATCTTGTGCTGGCGAGGGGTGTTCATGTCGGTGAGGGGGGGAATTTGTACATGTTGGGGGCAGATTTTACAAAGATGGCCAGTGCTGCAAAACAAATTTTATTCTGCTATTTTTCTTGGACGCTTGCGGGGCATGCCCATCTTTTAAAAACCTGCACCCATCATGTACAAATCCGCCCCTCATCGACATGAGGCATCATTTAAAACTCTACCCCCATCTTTGCACCACTGCCCATCATTTTCCAATCCGCCCCCCAACATGTACAAATCCGCCCCTCACCGACATAAACACGCATTGGCAGTGTGAGGCACAATCTGACAGAAAAATTTCTCCGTCGGCTATTGTGCGCAGGCGCCGTCTCGCCGTTACAACAGCTGATCGTAAAATTAGCTGTTGCGCTGTTCCGTACGGCGCATGCGCCGTACATCCCCGGCACTTCTCCATAGTGCCCACTATCCGACAGAACACCGGCGCCGTGCTCTAGCTGGACTCGGGAGCGTGCCCGCAAGGTAACCCCCCCAGGGAGAACACTTCTCATAGGGGGTTTACTGATGCGAGGAGGAGCCACGAGCGCCTCTGGGGGACCCCAGAAGATGAGGATCGGGGCCACACTGTGCAAAACGAACTGCACAGTGGAGGTAAGTATGATATGTTTGTTATTTAACCACTTAAGCCCCGGACCATTTGTTTGGCCAAAGACCAGAGCACTTTTTACGATTTGGCACTGCATCGCTTTAACTGACAATTGCGTGGTCGTGCGATGTGGCTACCAAACAAAATTGACGTCCTTTTTTTTTCCCCACAAACAGAGCTTTCCTTTGGTGGTATTTGATCACCTCTGCGGTTTTTATTTTTTGCGCTATAAACAAAAAAAGTGCCAATTTTGGAAAAAAAGCTATATTGTTTACTTTTTGCTATAATAAATATCCCCCAAAAAATATATAAAATTGTTTTTTTTTCCTCAGTTTAGGCCGATATGTATTCTACATATTTTTGGTAAAAAAAAATCACAATAAGCGTTTATTGATTGGTTTGCGCAAAAGTTATAGCGTTTTACTAGTAATAGCGGCGATCAGTGTTTTTTATCGTGACTGCGACATTATGGCGGACACATCGGACAATTTTGACACTTTTTGGGACCATTCACATTTATACAGCGATCAGTGCAAATAAAAATGCATTGATTACTGTGTAAATGTGACTGGCAGTGAAGGGGTTAACACTAGGTGTTACAACCTCTTTAAGTGCTTGCATGCTAAGTAATGTGTCAGTGTTAAAGTAGTATTAAACTGTTTTTAGTGTTTTTTTAGTTTGACACATTGAGCACACACCTGAGTGTTTTCAGCTCGTAAAAAAAAAATGCTTATCTCAAAAGTTGGGAATTTTGTTGTGTTTTTGAATCTTGTTTAGTTATTGTTGTGATCTTGTGTTGTCTTTGTCATAATAATTTCCCAATTTCCCTTGGGATTAATAAAGTATTCTGTTTTCTCTAAACCTTGTGGACATCATTACCAGAAGAGTGCCATCATGTAATGATCGATAAATCGTTCAGTGGGCATAAACGAATGAATTTTTTGTTCGGTTTTTTACATATACCTGGTGCAAACAGTTCGGATGGGAAACACATTAACCTTTCAATTTATCGTTCGGCGGAACATTTCCAAACTTGTCCTTCCTTTTCTCGGCTCAAAAATGTTCCAACGATTATCGATTTTGTGCTCATTAACTGGCCGAAAAACGAACAAACCTTCTAAATCACTGAATTTCGGCCAATTCTTCGTATAGTTCGTATATTCTTCGTATAGTGTATGGCCAGCACAAGTCTGGGATGCCATTAACGTTCATGTGTGTGTAAAGGCAGGTGTCCCAATACTTTTGGCAATATAGTGTATGTATAACCATGCCTCAGGATTTAAGAACTCACTGAACTGTTGATGGTATGAAGTTATGTGACTGGACAAACTCCAAGGTGACTCGTGATATGCTGATCATGTATACCACATAATGTACACAGCACAGGAGTGATGATGACTCTGATTAGAACCTCTGACAGATCTACATCCTAGCTGCTGCCTCCTAATTGAAAACACAGGAGATGGAAGTACATATTCACACCTTGCCACGCTACTGCTCTACTTTCTTGTTTTCCTTCAAAGTGTTACTAAACCCAGGAGCCTGCATTCACTATATCTGATCTCCCACAGTACACAGAAATGAAATTATTTTAGTAAATATAAAATGCTGAATACCTTTTCTCATCAGCAATATATAGCAGTCTTGTGTCTATCAGTGTCTGGTTAACACTTGTAGGAGTTTTCATTCTCCTCTGGCTGTTCTATAAGGCTGCATTACCCCTGACCCTCGGTCTGGATAGTGCCGATTGGCCCTGTGCTCATCACATGCACGCTCCCGAGAAAAAAAAAAAAAAAAAACCTATAGCAATACATACTAAAACTGAGCATGTGCAGATTGCCCCCAAGGCTCTGTTCTTTTAGCAGGTGGATTGGGACAGTAAAATAAGGGGAGGATCAGAGAAGACAGGATGGATCAAACAGCCTTTTTACACAATGCAGAGGATTAACCCCTGAAAGTGATAGTTAAGTCATAAATGTAAAAAATCGGCTGACAGGCAGGCTAAAACTAACAGAAGAGACCCTAGAGGTCTCTTCTCGCATAAACGTCCCCCTGCCTGTCAGCGGGTAATCTGAGACGTACATGCGCAGCTAGCTTTGATCAGAGCAGGTAGGAGAGAAAAGGAAAAGAGGGGGCTTCAGCTATTGAGCTTTGTAACAACAGGGCTTTTCAGCAAGGAATGGTGAAAAGGATCCTTTTTGTTGTGGGAAACCTTGGCTCTTAGCTCCAAATGTTGGCTCTTAAAGCGGAGTTCCACACAAAAATGGAACTTCCGCTTTTCCGGTTCCTCCCCCCCCCCCCCCCCCTCAGATGTCACATTTGGCACCTTTCAGGGGGAAGGGGTAGCAGATACCCGTCTAATACAGGTATTTTGCTCCCACTTCCGGGCATAGATACCTGAGCCACCCGCGGGTATCTGCGCTACTCCCCCCCCCCCCCCGCTGTGTTCTGGGAGACACACGGGTCTCAGAAAACATCAGGGACCAGTGGGATAGCGCAGCGCGAGTCGTGCATGCGCAGTAGGGAACCAGGAAGTGAAGCCGCAAGGCTTCACTTCCTGAATCCCCCATCAAGGATGGCGGCGGCAGCACCCGTCAGCCGAGGGATGGATCAGCTTCGGGTGCCGACATCGCAGGCGCACTGGACAGGTAAGTGTCCATATTTTAAAAGTCAGCAGCTGCAGTATTTTGGAATTGCTACAGACGATCGGAATTTTCCGACCGAAAAATTGAGAACCTGCTCTCAATCTTTTGCTGGCGGGAATTCGGCCAGCAAACGTCCGATGGAGCATACACACGGTCACATTTTCCGACCAAAAGCTCTCATCGGTCTTTTGCTGGCCGAATTTCCCACTCAGGGGTAGGCCTCTCATGTGACCCTTGCTTGGCGCCCAACAAGGAGGGAAACAAACATCTGTTCACTCCCCCTTACACGCACTTCCCTTTTAGCCCCAAAAATGAAAGGGATGGGCCAGGGACAGTCAGGCTCAGGAAGAAAGAACTAGATGAGGCTGGGTGTCTTCTCAGCAAGAATTGAGGTGGTTTCAATTAATTTCAGCACAGGAGATAAGCCTGTACAACGGTGGAAGAACTGTGCACCACACACGCGCAATGCCCCCTATTCATCCCAAGTGCTCAGATTGAAACACAATGTATGTACAATTTTTTGTAGGTTATTGGGTAGCTAAATTTGTCCATCTGCCTCTGCACATGATGAGTGCTGTCAGTCAGTGAAGTTCTCTTTCAAAGCCTGGAACATTGTGATACTGTTTGATGTACAGCGGAGCGAACCTCCCCGTGGTGCGCAGTGACAGAACATCTCTATCTAGGTCATAAGGGAGATTTTATCTACCTCTTACTGAACCGAATGACACAACGCAGCAAAATTGTTACAATCACCCCTTATCAAAGATACAAAGAACTAGGTCGATCACTGACTCTACACCGCGATTGATTCTCTCGCTTAAAAAGTCCTTGACTAGTAACTTTGCTTTTCCAAAAAGTTTTTTCACTTGTAATAATAGTCAGATTGCCTAATGTAGGTCTCTGGTGTAGCTTGACCACCTCAATACCGGGCACTTTCACCCCCTTCCTGCCCAGTCCGTTTTCTCAGCTTTCAGCGCTGTCGCACTTTGAATGACAATTGCGCGGTCATGCAACACTGTACCCAAATAAATTCATTTTTTATCATTTTCTTCACACAAATAGGGCTTTCTTTTGGTGGTATTTAACCAGTATTCCACCATCAAATGCCATTGGGACGGTGCGGCTCGCATTCTGGGACGTCGGACTTTAGTGTGGTTGTGTGTGGCCAAGTTGTAGTTAAGCAATACTGCCAGATCCAGGACCTGCTAAAGTAAGTGACTGGATTATAGAAAGCATAGCAACACATTGACAAGCTCATCCCTGTGCTCTTCCCCCCAAAACGATAGCCACAAAAATCAGTAAACTTCTGATTGGCTCAAGGTTACATTCACATAGCCACACAGCAGTGGCCAGGGGCGGCCCTTGGAGAAAATCTGTAAATGGTCTTAGTGCAGGTCCTCCCAGGTTCGCGCCTGCCCCACGGGCCCCACTCCGGCACAATCTGTCACCCACCGTTGTCCACCGGACACAGCCGATGACCGATCATTGTACCAGGCAGCTGCCAGTACCATGTGAACGCTGTGGCCAATCACAGCAGATCAAATGACAGCTGTACTGTTACATGCCTTTTATTGTGTACTATTGCGATGAGCTCTGTGATTTTTATTTTTTTAAATATCTTTTTATTAATATATTAAGTAAAGTAAGCATACAACAGAACAAACAAAACAAAAGGTCTCGATAAGATACACAGTCGCCCACGCAGAGGTGATGAGCTCTGTGATTGGTCACAGTCATCACATGGTACAATGTGACACAATCACAGCCCATCTGTACCATGGGATTAGCTTTGACCAATCACAGATAATCACAATATAAACACCGAATGAATAGTTTTCATTCAGTAAAAATGGTTGCTTTAAAATGCACAGTTATAAGCAATCATAGTGTGTAAAAAAAAAAATCCTGATTACCTCCCCAGAGTAGTACAGTGTTACTATGGTAACATTGTATTGTTCCTGTCACTGTATATACAAAAAATTGTAGGAAAAAAAACTAAAACATTTGCTTACTTCCACCCTAGACTGGAAGTGACATCATGACCTTGCTCTGGTCTTCCAAGTCCATAGAGGCGACCAGAGACGATCTGGTCTTTGTTTGCCTCTGTGACCTGCAGGCCGCACCGTCGGATCATTTCTTGGGCATTCCGGTAAAAACGGTAAGCCCGAGAAACACCGGTGAGTAGCAGAAGGGACGTCTCCTCACACTGCTTCTGAAAGCGATCCAGCGGCTAACGAGCTGCTTGGACCGCTTTCATGAGAAAGCCAACCACCGGCTGAAAAAAAAAAATACTGGGGTTATGGCTGATAGCTTCAGCCATGACCCCGGTAAACCACTTGCAAACCGCAAGGTATATGTACCGTACCATGACTTCCTCTATAGCAGTGATGGGGAACCTTGGCACCCCAGATGTTTTGGAACTACATTTCCCATGATGCCCATGCACTCTGAAGTGTAGTTGAGCATTATGGGAAATGTAGTTCCAAAACATCTGGGGTGCCAAGGTTCCGCCATTACTGCTCTATAGATACAGTGGAAGAGTGAAGTAGACTCCCAGGGACAGAAAATTCGTTTTTTGCAGGATAAGTCAAAATCAAGGAAAATAATGCAACAACCACGTCCAGGACTAGTGAGCTGCAACATATTACATTTTTGGATTTTGGGTTTAGATACACTTCAGGTCCCTATACAATAGTAGCTACTTTTTCACTGCAAAGAAAAGCAGTAAACATTATAACTGGTCCTATTTTGTGATTTCAGCAGCTTTTTAACCGCTTCCCGACCGCCTCACGCAGATATACTGCGGCAGAAGGGCACGTACAGGCAGATTAATGTACCTGTACCCTTTAAGAGGCAGCTTGCGGGTGCGCGCCTGCCGGGAGCACCGTGAACGTGATCACGGGTCCCGCGGACTCGATTTCCGCGGGGATACCCGCGATCGTCTCACGGTGAGGAAGAACGGGGAGATGCTTGTTTACATTAGCATCTCCCTGTTCTTCCTCACCGTGAGACGATAGCGGGTATCCCCTTGGACATCGAGTCCACGGGACCCGCGATCACGAAGCTCCCGGCGGGCGCGCGCCCGCAAGCTGCCCAATGACACTGTCACTGATCACAGCTCCCTGTAATCAGGGGCGGTGATCAGTGTAGTGTCACACACAGCCCCTCCCCCCCACAGTTAGAATCACTCCCTAGGACACACTTAAACCCTAGAGCGCCACCTAGTGGTTAACCCCTTCACCGCCAGTGACATTTTTACAGCAATCAATGCAATTTTTTAGCAATGATCGCTGTATTAATGCCAATGGTCCCAAAAATGTGTCAAAATTGTCCGATGTGTCCGCCGTAATTTCACAGTCACGGTAAAAATCGCTGATCGCCGCCATTACTAGTAAAAAAAAAAAATTATCAATAAAAATGCCATAGAACTATCCCCTATTTTGTAGACGCCATAACTTTTGCGCAAACCAATCAATAAACGCTTATTTTACTTATATGTAGAAGAATACGTATCGGCTTAAACTGAGGAAAAAAAAACGTTTTTTTTTAAATATTTTTTGGGGATATTTATTATAGCAAAAAGTTAAAAATAATGTGTTTTTTTTTTCAAAATTGTCGCAATTTTTTTTGTTTATAGCGCAAAAAAAAAAACAACGCAGAGGTGATCAACTACCACCAAAAGAAAGCTCTATTTGTGGGAAAAAAAGGATGTTAATTTTGTTTGGGAGCCACGTCGCACGACCGCGCAATTGTCAGTTAAAGCGACGCAGTGCTGAATCGCGCTCTGGTCTTTTGCCAGCCAAATGGTCCAGGGCTTAAGTGTTAAGTGGTTAAAAAATATCCTGGCACAAACTTACATGGCTCTTTGGTATTTGCCAAAAAATAGGTAAAATTCTAGGCATCTGAGCCCTTTAAGAGCTGGCGAAAAGGCGGTACTACATAACAATGGGCTGGCATGAACACACTAAACATTGGATTGTGTAAAGATTAACCAGGTATTTCCAGTAACAGTGGGCGGAGCTATGAACTACTTGAGCAGTAATTAAGCAAACTTCCAGCGTAAAGCCCAAACTGTTCATACGCAAGGAAGCGTGGGCAGGTACAGATTATGGGTATCTTCTATGATAAATGGCAGGCAAAGGTGATGTTTTTTTTTCACAAGATTCACCAACGTAAGTAAGTGAGCTCAAATATATTTGATTGACATTTTCGTTGTCGTTCCACAGAGACTTACAATTGACTCTTTGTTTTAGAGTAGCAGCATGATCGAGCTCACAGGTCAGGTACAGCTTAGTGTATATACAGAAGAACTAATGAAAGAGAAGCTACTAAGCACCGATATCCCAGGAAGAAAAATGCATTGTGTATGTTACATTTTTTTATGTTATCGCTTTGTTTTGTTTTTAATATGGGGACGTTTTTAATATTATGGTATAATTAAATCATGTATGGTAAATGCGTAGCTTGATGATTGTGGTGTATGAGTAAGGTGTGGAGTAGAAATGTCATTTCATTGTACATTTGTTTTCTACAATGACCATAAAATCTTATCTGTTTATCTTATTATTAAAGTGAATGGATAAGCTTTTCACTTTTTTCAGTTAAAAGAAGTTGGCGTAACGCAAATCATTTACCAATATATGATAATCAATAACAAAGATTGAGTGGGGTGGGACTTTGAGTGTACCTTGTAGGGCTTAATTAATGCATATACCACAGAGTAAAGAAATATATAATTAACCACTTCAATACCGGCACTTATACACCTTCCTGCCCAGACCGATTTTCAGCTGTCAGCGCTGTCGCACTTTGAATGACAATTGCGCGGTCATACAACACCGTACCCAAACTACATTTTTATCATTTTGTTTCCACAAATAGAGCTTTCTTCTTTTGGTGGTATTTGATCACCTCTGAGATTTCTATTTTCTGCTAAACAAATAAAAAAAAAAGACTGAAAATGTTGAAAAAAATGTTTTTTTTGTTACAAAACTTTGTAAATAAGTAAGTTTTCTCCTTCACTGACGGGCACTGATAAGGCAGCACTGATGGGCACCGATGATGGGCACTAATATGTGGCACTGATAGGTGGCACTAATATGCAGCACTGTAGGGTACACATAGGTGGCAATGATATGCAATGAAAGGTGTCACAGATGGGCACTGATAGACGGCACGGATGGGCACTGATAGGTAGCATGGATGGGCACTGATAGGTGGCACTGATGTACACTAATAGATGGTACTGATGGATGCCAATCAGTGCCAAACAATAATGCCCATTGTGGGCACTGATTGGCATCCATTGTGGGCACTGATTGGCATCCCTGGTGGTCTAGGGTGGCATACCTGGTGGTGACATTCCTGGTGGTCCTAGTGGCGTCTCTGGTGGTCCAGTGTGGGCATCCTAGGGGGGGCTGCGCTGATAATCAATCAGCACAGACCCCCCCCTGTCAGGGGAGCAGCCGATCGGCTCTCCTCTACTCGTGTCTGACAGACGCGAGTGAGGAAAAGCAGATCAACGGCTCTTCCTATTTACACTGTGATCACCCGTGATTGGACATGGCTGATCACGTGGTAAAGAGTCTCCGTCTAGATCGGTGTCGCAGTGTGTCAGACTGCCCCACCACAACAACGATCGCCGCAATGCGTGCCCCCAGCGGCTTGATATCATGGCGACGTCATATGACGTCCGGTCAGGATATCCACTTTGCCGCCATCATTTGGCTATATGGCGGGCGGCAAGTGGTTAATCTTCATTTTTCATATACCAATGGTCAAGTAAAAACATTACAGTTGTAACAAGTTAAAATCACAGTTACTGTTGTTTGGCCCAGGATGTGCTGATACTGACAAGATCAAGACAGATGACCTACGCATTTCGAGGGAGATCCTGCTTCATCAGGGCCTTAAGATAGCATGAATTTTGTACAAATATTGTAATAATCTATGAATGAGATGTTCACAAAATTAAAATAAATATTGATACATTTTTAATCACTACTGACTATAAAAGCAGAGGGTTTAAAAAAAACATTCAGAATTGCTTAAATGACATTACAATACATTGTAGAGCTATAAGATTAGAGTTAGATTCTATTTATTTATTTGATGTCCAACAATGTGTCAGTAACATCAAATAAATAAAAAAAAATGTATCTTGTCAGTCAGGACCAGCAACATCCTGGACCAAATAACAGTAACTGAGTTTAACCTGTTTTTACTTGACCATTGGTATATGGAAAATAAAGATTAATTATATATTTTTACTCTGTGGTATATGTATTTATTAAGCCCTACAAGGTGCACACAAAGTCCCACCCCACTCTATCGTTATTATTGATTTTCATATATTGGTAAATTATTTGCATTACGTTAACTTCTTTTAACTGAAAAAAGTGAAAAGCTTATCCATTTATCACCATCCTCTGAACTCGCCCTTGTAGCCAGTTTTTAATCCATGTACTCGCCCTATGGTCCATGCCAACAGACCTTATTTTGTACAGTAAACGTTTATGGGGAACTGTGTCAAATGCTTTACAGTGAATTCAGGTGATGGGTAAATAAGTTGTCTCAGCCAATCAGCAGGAGTTTCTTCGGCTGCTGTGCATGCTGGGATAGGATTTATTCGGGTGGAGTCAGGTGATCATGGTTCTTCCTGCCTGGGGCTGCGGCCTGGGTGGAGGTGTATCAAACGGCTCCTGGTTGCTAGGCCTGAAGCCTATCCAGGAGTCCTACTGGCGGCTAGGTCTAAGTGAGGCCTATCCAGTAATAGAAGGTTCTGCAAAGGAGGAGCAGCAAAGGTTAAGCCTGAAGCCTGGGGCGGAAATGTGTGTGTTAGAGGCTCAGCTCGAAGGGGAGCCTGCTCGTTGCTGGAGGTAAAGGAGAAGCAGTTGCCAGAAAGGGACGGCCACTACTGTTACCATTGGCAGGTTTTGGAAGGGATGAAGTTCTGAAGGAGTACCAGAGCAGATGCTTCACTATTCGGGGACGGTGAAGTAAGTGGGAAAGTTTTAGTGGAGACTCGTCCAGGAAGACAGCGAGTAGCTGTAAGTAAAGCTTGAAGGAGTACGGTGGGTAGCTGCAAGTTAGGCTTGAAGATAAGTACAGCGGTTAGCTGTGGGTGAAACTCGAGGGATCCAGCGGGTAGCTGAGAGTTGGCGAGCTGAGCTTAAAGTGGGGTTGCACAAAAAAATATTTAAAATTCCTAAAAAAATAAAAAAACATTTGGAAAAATGTTTTTTTTAACTCACCTCTGAATGCCTGTTGCTAGGGGGTCCCTCGTAGTCTGCCTCTTTAAGAGCCTGGGCTGGTGACATCACTTACCCTCGGTGCAGGAAGGGCTCAGCTCTGCCCCCTCCCTCCTGTCAGCCATCTGGGACACATGACAGGTCCCAGATGACTGCGCGGCCAATCACGGCGCGTGGCGCCGCTCGCGCATGCGCAGTGGGTGCCCGGCTGTGAAGGCACAGCCGGGTGCCCACAGTTACAATGCTGGCCCTGCGGAGCGGAGGGGGGCGAGCGGGGCTTCGTTCCCCCACATCGCTGGACCCTGGAACCAGGTAAGTGTCCAATTATTAAAAGTCAGCAGCTGCAGTATTTGTAGCTGCTGACTTTTAATAATTTTTTTTTAATGGAAACGAAGTAAAATCTCTTTGTTAATTTATACAAAAAGTGACTGGCGTCCAATCACCACACCCACTATGCCTAGTAACCAGCACCCTGAGGAGCAATGTCAGTTCTCCCTTGCTCTGGGGGTCAGGCCCTTGGAAGTCGGGGAGACTGCTACACAATATACGCTTATTGGGATTTTTTTGTACCAAAAACATGTACCAGAATACATATTGGCCTAAATTTATGAAGAAATTTGATTTTTTTTAAAAATTTTATTGGATATTGTTTCATAGCAGAAAGTAAAAAAATATAGTTTTCTACATTGTCGGTCTTCATTTTGTTTATAGTGCAAAAAATAAAAAAAGGCAGAAGTGATCAAATACCACCAAAAAGAAGCTCTATATGTGGGCAAAAAACTGATATAAACTTTATTTGGATACATCGTTGCATAACCACGCAATTGTCAGTTAAAGCAACGCAGTGCCATAGCGCAAAAAATGGCCTGGACATGAAGAGGGGTAAATCTCCCAGAGGTCAAGTGCATAAGGTAACAGTATTTCAGATTGTAGGGCTACCATCTTTTATAAAGAAATTCATGACACGCTAGTACTTCCTTTCCATTTATGCTGCGTAGTCAAATGACAGGCCCACAATAATCTCAAGTGTTTTATGAAGTATGATGAAATTCTAACGAGTTTTCAATGACGATCATAAAGAGAACCTTAAAGAAAAAAAAAAAAAAATCAAAGACATATAGAGAGCTAATGGCACAGTGGACTTTGGTAAGGTAGAGATAAGATATAATACAATCTGTACAAAAGTTAGGATCTGGAAAGTAACGATAGCCCTCCCAAGGAGACCACTACAACGCAATGACTGCAGTAATTATTCCTGGCTGTACTAAAGATTCTCCGTTGCAACATCTATGAGCTGACTCGCCATGTAAAGTGTATGTTTCAGAGTCCACATTTAATCCATGACTCCTTCCCCACTGGACTTGCTAGACTGATGTTATGTATAAATGCTTTGTCCTGGTAGTGAAATGTTAATATTTGTACTGTTCATTTTACAGTACTCTATGAAAATATGAAATTTAAGAACTGCAAGCAAACAGGAAATTACGGTATATCGGTGAAGAAAGAAAATAATTGTTCTGCTTTTTGATAACTACTAACAAAGCATACTGACAGTAATCACATGCTCAACAATACAGTGTGATATTGCAGTCTTGGTGGTGGACAACTGATTATCATTTGAACGGTGAGGAGTGTGGTGGACAACTGATTATCATTTGAACGGTGAGGAGTGTGGTGGTATTTTTCGAGGAGAAGAGGCACAATAAACCAGTAACCTTCACTGAGCTTCTGCAGCTTGTTGACTGCCATAAGTTATTTGACGGGCCACAGGCAAGGTGTAGTGTTCAAAGATGGCTTTGGTTCTTCACCTGTTGGCTTGCATCTTTGGGACTGGTGCATGGGTGGCCATCAACGGCTTATGGGTTGAACTTCCACTCATCGTCAATGAACTGCCAGAAGGTTGGTACTTACCATCTTACCTCACCATAATAATCCAAATGGCCAACATCGGGCCTTTTTTTGTTACCATAATGCACAAGTGGAAGCCCGGGAGGCTGAAGGAAGTTTGGGTCATATACACCATAATCATTTTGGGAATCGTGGCATTATTCCTTATGGCTTTTTTCTGGAAAGAAACCACCTGGATAGGAGGCCACTTGCACAGTACAGGATTCCTGGTCTTGACCTTTTTCCTATCTTTAGTAGATTGCACTTCATCGGTAACCTTCCTGCCGTTCATGATGCAACTGCAACCTAAGTATATAACGACATACTTTATCGGTGAGGGGCTTAGCGGGCTCATCCCAGGTCTTTTATCCTTGATCCAAGGCGTAGGAATGATAAAGTGCATTAATGTGACACACACTGAGAATGTAACACAAGGATGGTTAAACGCCACAGAAACTGATCACTATATACAGACTCAATATCTCCCGGCAAATTTCTCCGTTCAGGTCTTCCTTTTTCTTTTGTTCATCATGATGGTCTTCTGTTTCGTAGCTTTTTTCTTCCTAAGTAGGCGTTCCCAGAGGGAAGACCTCAAAAATGACTTGCTCCAAAGTACAAACACCCTGAATTCCTACACAGCAACGGACCTATCAAATGACACAGAGCCTTCAGAGGTGAGCGGGGCAGGTGGAGGCACCAGCAATGAGAATTCTCCAGAGTCCAAAGAAAACAAAGTGGTGTACTCATATGGCCATTATGCACTTATATACTTCCTCACTGGATGGGTGAATGCCCTCACCAATGGAGTCCTTCCTTCCATACAGACATACTCATGCATGCCATATGGTAATCTGGCATACCATCTGGCAGCAGCCCTGGGATCCATGGCAAATCCTCTAGCTTGCCTGATTGCCATGTTCCTACCTAGCAGGTGAGTGTTAATGTTTCTATATTAAAACACACATATAGCACTGTGCAAACATTTTAGGCAGGTGTGAAAAATGCTGTAAATGAAGAATACTTTCAGATATAGAAGTGTTAATCATTTTTTTTTATTATTCACAAAAGTGAATGAACAGAAGGGAAATCCAAATCAAATCAATATTTGGTGTGACCACTCTTTGCCTTCAAAACAGCATCAATTCCTCAATTCATCTAATGCTGCGTACACACGACCGGACTTTGACGGACTAGGTCCGACGGTCTTTCCGACGGACTTTCGGCGGAGTTCCGATGGACTTTCCGAATGAACAGACTTGGCCACACACAATCACACTAAAGTCCGACGGATTCGAACGTGATGACGTACGACCGGACTAGAATAAGGAAGTTCGTAGCCAGTAGCCAATAGCTGCCCTAGCGTCGTTGTTTGTCCGTCGGACCAGCATACAGACTGATTTCTCGATAGGAACTGGGTCCGGCGGAGTTCCGTCTGAAAAATTTATAAAGTCCGTCAGATTTTTCGACAGCAAAAGTCCGATGGAGCCCACACACGATCTAATTGTCCGACGGATTCTTTCCGTCGGACCTTTGCTGTCGAAAAGTCCGCTCGCGTGTACGCGGCATTAGTAGACTTGCACACAGTTTTTGAAGGAACTCGGCAGGTAGGTTGTTTCAAACATCCTGGAGAAATAACCATAGATCTGTGGATGTAGGCTGACTCTGTATATACCTATTATAGCTGTTCTTATCCTACATACTCCGAGCGCCAGAATACTCTGATCTTTTGCCTTAAATCAATTTGTCTCTTCATGTAATCCCAGACAAATGTTGAGATCAGGACTCTGTGGGGGCCAAACCATCACTTCCAGGACTCCTTGTTCTTCTTTACACTGAAGATAGTTCTTCATGACATTGACTACAAAATAAATTTGGGGCCATCCACATGCCTCCCTGATGGTATGGCATGATGGATAAGTATATGCCTGTATTTCTCAGCATTGAGGACACAATTGAACCTGACCAAATTGCCAACTCCATTTGCAGAAATGCAGCCCCAAACTTGCAAGGGACCTCCACCATGCTTCACAGTTGGCTGCAGACACTCAATTTTGTGCTGCTCTCCAGCTCTTCTCCAACAAACTGCCTCCTGCTACAGCCAAATATTTCACATTTTGACTCATCAGTCCAGAGCACCTTACATAGTTGGTAAGGTTGAAAAAAAGACACCAGTCCATCCAGTTTAACCTGTGGTGTGTGAGTGTGCTTGTGTTTATGTCAATAGCACAATGTATATCCCTGTATGTTGTGATCATGAAGGTTTTTTTTAAACTATTGATGCTCCCAGCTGATACCACTGCTTGTGAAAGAGAATTCCACATCCTTACCGCTCTGACAGTAAAGAACCCTCTACGTAGTTTATGGTTAAACCGCTTCTCTTCCAATTTCAGTGAATGGCCACATGTCTATTTAAATTCCCTAGCACTGACATTTTTTTCCCTATTGTGGGGTCACCAGTATCGTATTTGTACATTGCTATCATATCCCTTCTCAAGCATCTCCAGAGAGAATACGTTCAATGCTTGTAGTCTTTCCCCATAGCTGAGATCCTCTAGTTCAGGGATCTCCAAACTACGACCCTCCAGCTGTTGTGGAACTACACTTGCCATGAGACTGTAAAACGATGACATTCACAGACATGACTAGGCATAATGGGAAATGTAGTTCCTGAACAACTGGAGGGCCGTAGTTTGGAGACCCCTACTTTAGTTCCCTAAAGGAGTTGTAAAGGCAGAAGGTTTTTTATCTTAATGCATTCTATGACATGGGAGCCGTCGGTAACGGCACAGTACAACTGAAGCAACGGCATGTACGTGCCATTGCTTCAGTTTGCTTAAATGCGCATGTGTCAATGACATCGGCACATGCAAATACAGGGATATCTCCTAAACCATGCAGGTTTGGGAGATATCCAGTGTAGCTACAGGTAAGTCCTAATTATAGGCTTGCCTGTAGTATAAAGTGGTTGTAAAGCAGGGGTGCCCAACCTTTTGAAGAGCGAGGGCCACTTGAGACTTGGTAACTGGTCGCAGGCCACAATAAGTGGAGCGGACAGAAGATAGATCCGTGTCCGCTCTGTATATGCAGAGCGGACATGGATTTGGCCCACTCTACTCTGTGGGCCCCCCTATCCGATCCAACCATATGGAAGGGGATGGATCCCCTTCTGTTTTTTTTTTTTTTAGTGGATCAGATTGGAGGTAGGTGGGTGCGAATGGACACAAGTCTGTTTACATCTGCCACTCCATAGAGGTGAATGGAGGGTCCGCGTGGGTTGAACCAATCAGGTGAAAGGGGCCCAAGGCTGCTTTCACACTGATGTGTGGCAGTTTACCTGCACTGCGGGTGCAGTACAGTGCACCTGTGGCTTTCCTGCAGGTTAGCTGCACTTTGCCATCGATGTCTATTATATCCTGCAGGTGTTCATAGAATAAAAGCAGCCGGCAACTCCATAACTTCAAGGGTATTTATTTTCAAGCCTTCACAGTGAGTACAGTCAGCAGCAGACTAGTTTCGGCGATAAGCCTTGTTCACAGCACTTTCTGAAAGTGCACCAAACCCGCAGATAATAACAGAAATCTATGACTCAGTGCAAGTAACCCAAAGGTGCAATGCGCTGCACTTGCGGATCAGTTTGAAAGCAGACCAGTAACCACTGCAGAACAGATATGCCCATATATACACTGCTTTTAGTAATAAACTTACCTTTAATAACAGTCTTCCATTCAGGTATCGCTGGCTGTTGCTGTCCCAGGCAGAATGCATTTGGTATCACTCCGCTTGGGACAGGAGTCGGCGCTATACAGGAAGCATTGGCAAATGCGGCTCTGCTCCCTCTGCAGCCACTCTACCGCTGGCTTCATTTAAAACACTGATGCTCTGGGATGGTGGGTCGGCAACCCACAATCAGGGCTTGAGAACCTGCTATCCCAAAGCAGGAGGTCGCGGGCCACATCAAAAGGCTCCGCGGGCCACATGTGGCCCCCGGGCCACTGGTTGGGCACCCCTGTTGTAAAGGGTTTACAACCACTTTAAAATGTAGCAAAACTATGTCATGCAAGGGACATCCTAAACCATCTATTCAAACTGTAAGAAACGTAGGTACCGTGGGTCCTCTCACTACATAACCATTGGTGGAGCTAAAGGAGAATATACAATCAGATGACACGCATGTTCAGCTTTGGATTTACTGAAGACAACCACTTATACAATAATCAGCGTGCAGCTAATATGCAAATGAGACCCTTTCTACAACCTGTCACTATCCTCTGCCCATCCCATCTACTATATTATTATACTCTATTATTTTGACTGACAGAACAGCTGACATGGTAAAAAATTATAGAACGCTTCCACTGCATTACAGGGGCTGAGTTTTTTCTTTTTTTTCTTCTAAGGCTAAAGAGCATCTGTCATACAAGAACTATAATTAGAATGTAAAGCCAAGGAGTAGAAGTTCCCTTTCTAAGAAAAATGACACATGGCCGTGTAATAATACTTCGCTCTTCCTCAATAGTGAAACCTTTTGTCTACAGACAAGTCAGACTCTGAATTGTGCAGATTAGAGTCATTTATAATTCAACGGAAATATATGAAACATCCTTCAGTTCACTAATGTATTTCCTGAAAGTCACAAAAAATTTTTTTTTCTTTCAGTTCATCCACATAAAAACTACCTGAAATGCTCCTTTACTGACACAGCATGACAGCATATATGTATGGGTAGGCTCCGCCCCTTGCCCTATTCCAGAACCGGTTATACCATATAAGTAAGTCTCCTTCTTGCAGGCAGCATTCTCTTTTTCCCCCCTCATTGCTACACATACCTGTACGCACTCAGCCCCCTCTTACCTGTACGCACTCAGCCCCCTCATACCTGTACGCACTCAGCCCCCTCTTACCTGTACGCACTCAGCCCCCTCTTACCTGTACGCACTCAGCCCCCCATACCTGTACGCACTCAGCCCCCTCTTACCTGTACGCACTCAGCCCCCTCATACCTGTACGCACTCAGCCCCCCCATACCTGTACGCACTCAGCCCCCCCATACCTGTACGCACTCAGCCCCCTCTTACCTGTACGCACTCAGCCCCCTCTTACCTGTACGCACTCAGCCCCCTCTTACCTGTACGCACTCAGCCCCCTCTTACCTGTACGCACTCAGCCCCCTCTTACCTGTACGCACTCAGCCCCCTCTTACCTGTACGCACTCAGCCCCCTCTTACCTGTACGCACTCAGCCCCCTCATACCTGTATGCACTCAGCCCCCTCTTACCTGTACGCACTCAGCCCCCCCCATACCTGTACGCACTCAGCCCCCTCTTACCTGTACGCACTCAGCCCCCTCTTACCTGTACGCACTCAGCCCCCTCATACCTGTACGCACTCAGCCCCCTCTTACCTGTACGCACTCAGCCCCCCCATACCTGTACGCACTCAGCCCCCTCTTACCTGTACGCACTCAGCCCCCTCATACCTGTACGCACTCAGCCCCCTCTTACCTGTACGCACTCAGCACCCTCATACCTGTACGCACTCAGCCCCCTCTTACCTGTACGCACTCAGCCCCCTCATACCTGTACGCACTCAGCCCCCTCTTACCTGTACGCACTCAGCCCCCTCATACCTGTACACACTCAGCCCCCTCTTACCTGTACGCACTCAGCCCCCTCATACCTGTACGCACTCAGCCCCCTCTTACCTGTACGCACTCAGCCCCCCCATACCTGTACGCACTCAGCCCCCTCTTACCTGTACACACTCAGCCCCCTCTTACCTGTACGCACTCAGCCCCCTCTTACCTGTACGCACTTAGCCCACCCACCTGTACACACTCAGCCCCCTCTTACCTGTACTCACTCAGCCCCCTCTTACCTGTACGCACTCAGCCCCCTCATACCTGTACGCACTCAGCCCCCTCATACCTGTACGCACTCAGCCCCCTCTTACCTGTACGCACTCAGCCCCCTCTTACCTGTACGCACTCAGCCCCCTCTTACCTGTACGCACTCAGCCCCCTCTTACCTGTACGCACTCAGCCCCCTCATACCTGTACGCACTCAGCCCCCTCTTACCTGTACGCACTCAGCCCCCTCTTACCTGTACGCACTCAGCCCCCTCATACCTGTACGCACTCAGCCCCCTCTTACCTGTACGCACTCAGCCCCCTCTTACCTGTACGCACTCAGCCCCCCTCATACCTGTACGCACTCAGCCCCCTCTTACCTGTACGCACTCAGCCCCCCCATACCTGTACGCACTCAGCCCCCTCTTACCTGTACGCACTCAGCCCCCTCATACCTGTACGCACTCAGCCCCCTCTTACCTGTACGCACTCAGCACCCTCATACCTGTACGCACTCAGCCCCCTCTTACCTGTACGCACTCAGCCCCCTCATACCTGTACGCACTCAGCCCCCTCTTACCTGTACGCACTCAGCCCCCTCATACCTGTACACACTCAGCCCCCTCTTACCTGTACGCACTCAGCCCCCTCATACCTGTACGCACTCAGCCCCCTCTTACCTGTACGCACTCAGCCCCTCATACCTGTACGCACTCAGCCCCCTCTTACCTGTACGCACTCAGCCCCCCCATACCTGTACGCACTCAGCCCCCTCTTACCTGTACACACTCAGCCCCCTCTTACCTGTACGCACTCAGCCCCCTCTTACCTGTACGCACTCAGCACCCTCTTACCTGTACGCACTCAGCCCCCTCTTACCTGTACGCACTCAGCCCCCTCATACCTGTACGCACTCAGCCCCCTCTTACCTGTACGCACTCAGCCCCCTCATACCTGTACGCACTCAGCCCCCTCTTACCTGTACGCACTCAGCCCCCCCATACCTGTACGCACTCAGCCCCCTCTTACCTGTACACACTCAGCCCCCTCTTACCTGTACGCACTCAGCCCCCCTCTTACCTGTACGCACTCAGCACCCTCTTACCTGTACGCACTCAGCCCCCCTCTTACCTGTACGCACTCAGCCCCTCATACCTGTACGCACTCAGCCCCCTCATACCTGTACGCACTCAGCCCCCTCTTACCTGTACGCACTCAGCCCCCTCTTACCTGTACACACTCAGCCCCCTCTTACCTGTACGCACTCAGCCCCCTCATACCTGTACGCACTCAGCCCCCCATACCTGTACGCACTTAGCCCACCCACCTGTACACACTCAGCCCCCTCTTACCTGTACGCACTCAGCCCCCTCTTACCTGTACGCACTCAGCCCCTCATACCTGTACGCACTTAGCCCCGTCTTACCTGTACGCACTCAGCCCCCTCATACCTGTACGCACTCAGCCCCCTCATACCTGTACGCACTCAGCCCCCTCTTACCTGTACACACTCAGCCCCCTCTTACCTGTACGCACTCAGCCCCCTCTTACCTGTACGCACTCAGCCCCCTCATACCTGTACGCACTCAGCCCCCCCATACCTGTACGCACTCAGCCCACCCACCTGTACGCACTCAGCCCTGTCATACCTGTACACACTCAACCCACCCACCTGTACACACTCAGCCCCCTCTTACCTGTACGCACTCAACCCCCTCTTACCTGTACGCACTTAGCCCCCTCATACCTGTAAGAACTCAGCCCCCTCATACCTGTACGCACTCAGCCCCCTCTTACCTGTACGCACTCAGCCCCCTCATACCTGTAAGAACTCAGCCCCCTCATACCTGTACGCACTCAGCCCACCCACCTGTACGCACTCTGCCCCCTCATACCTGTAAGAACTCAGCCCCCTCATACCTGTACGCACTCAGCCCCCTCATACCTGTACGCACTCAGCCCCCTCATACCTGTACGCACTCAGCCCCTCATACCTGTACGCACTCAGCCCCCTCATACCTGTACGCACTCAGCCCACCCACCTGTACACACTCAGCCCCCTCTTACCTGTATGCACTCAGCCCCCTCATACCTGTACGCACTCAGCCCACCCACCTGTACACACTCAGCCCCCTCATACCTGTAAGAACTCAGCCCCCTCATACCTGTACGCACTTAGCACACCCACCTGTACGCACTCAGCCCACCCACCTGCACGCACTTAGCCCCCACACACCTGTAGACACTCAGCTGCCCCCTCACACCTGTACATACTCAGCTGGCCCCCACAAACACACACATATCTCTGCCCCCCCCCCCCTGTACACAAACAGCCTCCTCCCTTGTAATAACAGCCCCCACTTGTAAGGTGGTCTTCCTTGTCCCATGTTTTGATTCCACATGTCCCTGTGTAAATAAATTGCTGGCAGCACACACGAGGGGCACACATACATGAAGTAGCCAGAGGTGGCAGTACAGAGCCCAATGTGAGCTCAGTGACACTGAAGTTGAACACTCGCACGAACACAGAGAGCCAGAACAGCTACAGAACACCTCCTACACTGCCACTGCCTTGTCCTGGCCCTGATAGCCAGCCTGACACCCCCCCCCCCCCCTCCATGTGTGGCACCCGGGGCGGACCGCCCCCCGTAGGTACGCCACTGGTTTTAACAGGGAGCATTGATAATTAAAAAAAAAATATTAGTTGGGCACCTTAACAACCACAACATACAAGGGTACTATATACTATATATATACTTTATGTACTATAAACATATAAGCATACACACATGTTGGACTGGATGGACACTATGTACACTACAGTACACAGTACACTATGTATTAGAATATTGTGTCCCCTGTGCTGTTCTATCGTATAGTGCCCTCCATCGAAAAGTGCCCACGCATGTGCAGTATTGAAGGGCACTCCAGCTGATTTGTCGATCAGCCGGCCTGACGTAACCATGGCGCAAGCGCACATCGTAGGAGGTGTCTCTTGATGGGAGATACCATTTCACGGGCACAATTGAAACGTATACAAACAGCGGAGGGAGACCGTAGTTGTCAGATTGTGCCTCACTGCTGCAGGGCGGCTTGTGGCTGTGTTGAAGGACTGGTTTTGTCTGTGTTGTAACCCGCCCTTTCACACAGGCAAAACCAGCCGTTCAACACACCAAACCCGGATCATCAGCACACTGTAAAGCCGCCCCGCAACAGAGAGGCACAATGTGACAACTACGGTCTCCCTACGATGTTTGTATAGGTTTCAATTGTACCCCGTGAAATGGTGACTCCCATCGAAAGATACCTCCTACAATGTGCGCATGCGCCATGGTTACGCTGATCGGCAAATCAGCTGGAGTGCCCTTCAATACTGCGCATTCGCGAGCACTTTTCGATGGCGGCCACTATCCGATAGAACACCACTTTGCAGAGGAAGAAAAAAAGGCAAACATTTAGAAAGCTTACTAGATGATAAGCTCTACTGCTCACTAACATTACCCTGAAATGAGCTGTATGGTTTTTTTGTGTGCAGATCTCTTGTCAGTCTGGTGTTCTGGTCGGTGCTCGGGACAGGATTTGGGGCTTACAACATGATGACGGCAGTGATGAGTCCGTGCCCCATTCTACAAAGTACTAACTGGGGTGTTGCCCTTATTGTGAGTACAAAAAGTTACACTTCTTATTTATTATATGACTTTCCAAAAAACACCTAAAAGTGTCTCCAACAGTAAACAGTTTTTAATCTTAAAGCTCCGTTCATGTATTTCTGAGTTTATTTCTGTTGTCCTGGCATAAAACACAAAGTAATTCTTTCTTTCCTTCTTTTGTTTCTCTCTCACCTTTTCTGTCTCTCTTTCTAGCTTCTGCTTTCTTTCTCTCAAGCTTTTTTCATCTCTCTCTTTCTCTAACTTTTTCACCTTTACTCTTTTTCTCAAGCTTTTTCAGTTTTTTTTTCCTCTCTCTCTAGCCCAGGTTAACACTGAGTGCAGAAATGAAATGGTCCAAGTTCAGCTGAACTCTAACCATTTCATTCCCGCATGTCAGTCCTGATTTCGGGGGCGATTTCAGAGACATCTGTGCGGGTTCCTGCACAGATGTCAATGGAAATCGCACCCCGAAATCGCAAAAAGTAGTACAGAAACTACGCTAAGCCCTGGTTTGCATTGGTGCGATTTGACATGCGATTTGACATGTCAAATCGGCAGCAATTGCCAGCAACGGCACCGTCCTAATCAGTGTGACGCCGCACCGAATTACAAAAGTCGTTTCTGTACTACTTTTTGCGATTTCGGGGGGCGGTTTCCATTGAGATCTGAGCAGAAACCCGCACAGATGTCTGAAATCGCAGCCGAATCAGAACTGACATGCAGGAGTGAAATCGTGTGAGTTCAGCTGAACTTGTACGGCTTCATTTCCGTAGCTCAATGTGAACCTGGGCTAATTCTTTCTTTCTTACTTTGTCCCTCCAAGATTTTTCCTTTCTTTCCTTCTTTCTCTTCTTTCATTTCTCTCGCACTTTTTCTCTTTTTCTTTCTCGCTCTGTCTTTCTGTCTCTCTCTCTTGCTTTTTCTTTCATTTCTCTTAAGCCTTTTCCATCTCTCTCTCTAGCTTTTTCTCTTTCTCTCTTTTTCTAGAGCTTGTTCTCTTTCTCTCTCTAATTCTTTCTTACTTCTCTGTCTCTCTCTTTCTTTTATTTCTCTCTAATTCTTTCTTTTTTCTCTCTCTCTAATTTTATTTCTTTCTCTCCAATTCTTTTTTTTTTCATTTCTCTCTCGCTTGATCTCTCTCTAGTTTCTTCTTTCTTTCTCAAGCTCTTCTTCTTCTTCTTAAGCATTTTCCATCTCTTTTTCTCTTTGTTTCTCTCTCTAATTCTTTCTTTCCTTTTTCTTTTTTTTTCATTTTGCTCTTGCTTTTTTTGTCTCTCTCTCTCTCCTTTTCTCTCCAATTCTTTCTCTCCTTTTTTTTTCTTTAATTTCTCTCTTGCTTTTTCTTTCTCAGTCTCTCTAATTCTTTCTTATGTGCTTTCTTTCTTTCTCTCTCTCTCTCTAATTCTTTCTTTCCTTTTTTTTTTTTTTTCTCTTGCTTTCTTTCTCTCTCGCTCTAATTCTTTCTTATGTGCTTTCTTTCATTCTCTTTCTTTCCCTTTTCTTGTTTTCTCCTTTTCCAGAAAGCTCAGGAGAACTGAGATAAATCCCAGGGCATCAGACATAAACCATACTGCCTGAACACAGAATACTCTGTACAGGCTTTAGTACACGGGCACATGCTTATACCTGAACAGTTTTTCTTCTCATACAAGTCAAGCTGAATGCAAAGCCAACTAGAAGTAATGAAAAGCCAGCTCAATGCAACTCAAGACCAACTTGATGGAGCTTACAATTTAAAGTGGAAGTCCAGTCAAATTCCAACTAATCCCAAACCTAACTCCCACCCTATTCTAAGACTATTCTAACTACCCTGTGAAAGAAAAGATGTCTACTTACCTATTCTGAAGCTGCTCTGGTCTGGTCACATGATCAGGTTTCAGCACTGGCTTCAGTGTAGAGAAGGGACAGCCAACAATGAATGACCTATAGTAAGCCTATAGGTGACATTGTCGCCCAGGCCCTGCAGCTGTTATTGTTGCCTCTTCTCTACACTGAAGCCGATGCTGGGACCTGATCATGTGACCAGACCAGGGCGGCCTCTGAGTAGGTAAGTATAGACATCTTTTCTCTCACAGGGTAGTTAGTGTAGTCTTAGAATGGGGGTGGGAGTAGTAGTTAGTGTAGTCTTATGCCACGTACACACGGTCGGATTTTCAGACAGGAAACATTCGATGGGAGCTTGTTGTCAGAAATTCCGACCGTGTGTAGACAATTTCCGTCAGGATTTCCGACAAACAAATTTTGATATCTGGATCTCAAATTTTCCGACTCCAAAATCCGTTGTCGGAAATTCCGATCGTGTGTACACAATTCCGACACAATTCCGACACACAAAATTCCACGCATGCTCGGAATCAAGCAGAGGAGCCGCACTGGCTATCGAACTTAATTTTTCTCAGCTCGTCGTACATGTTGTACGTCACCGCGTTCTTGACGTTCGGAATTTCCGACAAGATTTGTGTGACCGTGTGTATGCAAGACAAGTTTGAGCCAATATCCGTCAGAAAAGAAAACCTGGATTTTGTTGTCGAAATGTGCGACCGTGTGTACGCGGCATAAGAATGGGGGTGGGAGTAGGTTTAAGCTAAAGGCCCGTACACACGATAAGAAAATGTAACATTTTGTATGGCAAACGATCGGCCGATCATCTGACTGTTAGTATAGTGCTTTCAACGGCTGATTCCAACTATTCGAACGACAAAACCTGAAGGTGCAGGCTATAAAAATGTTATCGTATGTGAACACAATGTCCGATTTTGTTTAATTAGTACAATTCGTCCAAATAAAATCGTAAGAACAAGACTACACATGCTCAGAAACTAACGAATACATACAAAACTATTCAACACATGACATCACTTCCAAAGTTGCATTCTGTTGTACGAAAATTTTCATAAGTTGAGCAACCCCTTCACTTGGACGATTGGAGTCGTCCGATAATCTCCGTAGCAGGCTTTAGTCTATAGCCTGTGTATTTTCCTTATACACTTGTTTAAGAACGATTTTTTTCTAATAAATGCTCTTCTACATTTACTGACTTGCAGATGTCTTATGCTGCCACAAGGTGGCGCTATGTTCCTGTTTTTTTTTGTCCCCACTATGAGCACAGAGGTAACTGCACTTTCCTGCAGTAAGGAATTGATTGCAGCATTAGTGAAAGTAATACTAGGAAGGTCTAACATAATAATTCCACTCTCTTGGATAGAAGGCCTCATGCACACTGGACGTTATAATAACACCAGTAGCGTTAGCTGTAGAAGGCTGTAGTTGTAGAATGTGTTTTGCAGAATTTTGCAGTAGCCCTTTTCAGCGTTTGCGTTTTTTTCTCTTTTTTTTTTTTATTTTTTAAGCAAAACTATAAGCCCACAAAAGCTTATGTCTCAAAAATGCTCATAAATGTAGAATAAGTGCGTTTTTCAGCTGAAAAACTCTTCTTCAAACTCACTAGTTCTGTTTTTTGTTTTTTTCCAGCCAGAAAACGCCCCCGCCAAAAAAAAAAAAAAAAACTGCTGATAAAAGCCTATGTGTATAGGATCTTTAAAGTGGTTGTAAACCCTTACAAACCACTTTGGCCTACAGGTAAGCCTAGATTAAGGCTTACCTGTAGGTCCAATAAATATCTCCTAAACCTACATGGTTTAGGAGATATTTAGAAAAAAACAGGCACTGAGCATGCCGAGATCGCGGTGATATGCCGCTCTTGTGCACATGCGCGGGAGTGACACCATCGCGACTCCAGCGAATGACAGTGCTGGAGCAGCGAGACCCGGAAGTCACTCCGGGATTGATGGCGGCAGAGGAGGATGTGGACGAGGATCGCTTCGTTCTCAGGTAAGTTATTCATAATGAGCTAGTATGCTATGCATACTAACTCATTATGCCTTTGCCTTGCAGGTTCCATTTTTTTTTTTTTTTTTTTTAAGGAAGCTTTACTTCATCTTTAATACAAAATTCTAAATGATACAAAGAAAACTTGATTTAAAATTCCACCACCAAACACCCCAGCTTTAGAATTAAAAAGAGACAACGATGTCTATAGTCAATGCAGCTGCTTCATTCAAACCGCTCATTCATATACATCACACATACATAACCCGTTGGCTGGTATAATGGCCTTGGTAAGTGTGACGAGAGGTCCACTGGGTGTAAAGACCATCAGGAATTAAGAAAAACTTCCAGGTGAAGATCATAAAGTTATTGCCCAGGTCCCAAGATGACACGGGTACTAGTGTGAGTGTTAGACATGTGCAATTCGTTTATTTCCAAATTCGTTTTTTAACAAATTTTGACAAATTCGTTAATTCCAAAATTTACGAATTTCTGAATTTTTTAATTTCCGAAAATTCGAAATTTCGGAAATTCGAAAATTCTAAATTTCGGAAATTCTAAATTTCGGAAATTGCCTCTCACACAGGGTTATCTTAAAGCAGGGGTCTCAAACTGGTGGCCCTCCAGCTGTTGCGGAACTACAATTCCCATGAGGCATTGCAAGGCTGACAGTTACAGGCATGGCAGAGGCATGATGGGACTTGTAGTTCCGCAACATCTGGAGGGCCGCTAGTTTGAGACCCCTGTCTTAAAGAGTGAATTCTGGGTGAAGAAAAAAATAAATAAAAAATAGCTTAAAAATCATAAAACAAATAAATAAAAAATAATTGGAAAAAAATTAAATTTTTACTCACCTCTAAATGCCTGTTGCTATGGGGTCCCTCGTAGTCTGCCTCCTTCAGTGCCCGGGAACTGACATCACTTCCCCTCAGTGCCGCACAGTCATCTGGGACCTGTCACCTGTCCCAGATGACTGCACGGCGTATCACGGCGCACGGCGACGCTCGCGCATGCACAGTGGGTGCCCGGATGTGAAGTCACAGCCGGGTGCCCACAGTAAGAATGCCGGCGCCGCGAGTGGAGCAGGGAACGAGGGGGGGGGCTTCGTTCCCCCGCATCGCTGGACCCTGGGACAGGTAAGTGTCCGATTATTAAAAGTCAGCAACTGCAGTATTTGTAGCTGCTGACTTTGAATTTTTTTTTTTTTAGGGGGCACCCCACTTTAAGTCTGGCACGATCTCCCCCCCCCCCCCCCCCGGGAAATTCAAAACTTGAAAAAGCTTGTTCTTCCCCATTGGGCCCTACGATCCAGAACGAAGGGGGCGGATCCCCTTCTGTTTTTTTTTTTTTTTACACTGAGCAAAATTATAAACGCAACACTTTTGTGTTTTCCCCTATTTATCATGAGCTGAGTGCAAAGATCTATGACTTTTTCTATGTACAAAAAAGGCCTCTTTCTCTCAAATATTGTTCACAAATATGTCTAAATCTGTGTTGGTGAGCACTTCACCTTTGCCAAGATAATCCATCCACCTCACAGGTGTGGCATAACAAGATGATGATTAGACAGCATGATTATTGCACAGGTGTGCCTTAGGCTGGCCCTTGAAAGATGCATCTCTTCCTCTACCACCGGCTTCATTCACAAGGAAGGCGGATCGGGAATCTGAGATCTGGGCTTGCCAACCCGCCATCCCAGAGCAGAAGGTCGCAGGCCACATGTGGCTCCCAGGCCACTGGTTGAGCACCCCTGCTGTAGAACTTCCAGGATAGTCTCCAGCGGTAGAAGTGCAGCTCTCCATGGAACTGGCAGAAGTTTGGACAGGAAAGTATAATGCCGTTGATAAAGGAAAGGTGGGGGGGTAAAGTTTTTTAACCACTTCCCGCCCGGTCAATAGCAAATTGACGTCCGGGAAGTGGTTTCGTTATCCTGACTGGGCGTCATATGACGTCCTTCAGGATAACAGCCGCCGCGCGCCCGCGGGGGCGCGCATCGCGGCGATCGGTGGAGCGGTGTGTCAGTCTGACACACCGCTACACTGATCTCGGTAAAGAGCCTCCGGCGGAGGCTCTTTACCACGTGATCAGCCGTGTCCAATCACGGCTGATCACGATGTACACAGGAAGAGCCGTTGATCGGCTTTTCCTCACTCGCGTCTGATAGACGCGAGTAGAGGAGAGCCGATCGGCGGCTCTCCTGACAGGGGGGGTATGCGCTGATTGTTTATCAGCGCAGCCCCCCCTCAGATGCCCACACTAGACCATCAGGGAAGCCCCCAGGACCACCAGGGAAGCCCCCAATACCACCAGGGAAGCCCCCAGCATGTGGATGGCCAGGTACATCCCCCATGGCCATCCACATGTTAAAAAAAATGCCAAAAATATGCCAATCAGTGCCCACAGATGGGCACTGATTGGCACATCATATTTAATAAAAAAAAAAGTTAAAAAAAGGATGCAAAAAGGGATGCCCAGCAATGCCACCCATCAGTGTCATCAGTGCCACTCATCAGTGCCACCTATCAGTGCCCATCCGTGCCCACCCATGCCCACCTATCAGTGCCCATCCATGCCACCTATCAGTGCCACCTATATGTGTGCATCAGTGCCGCCTATGAGTGCCCGTCAGTGCCGCCTATGAGTGCCCGTCAGTGCCGCCTATGAGTGCCCATCAGTGCCACCTGAGTGCCCATCAGTGCCGCATACCAGTGCCACCTATCAATGCCCATCATGGCCACCTATCAGTGCCCATCAGTGCCGCCTATCAGTGCCCATCATCAGTACCACCTCATCGGTGCCCCCTAATTGGTGCCACCTCATCGGTGCCCATCAGTGCCGCCTTATCAGTGCCCATTAGTGCCGCCTTATCAGTGCCCGTCATTGAAGAAGAAAACGCACTTATTTACAAAAAAAATTAACAGTGACAAAGAAAAACTTGTTTTTTTGCAAAATTTTCGGTCTTTTTTTGTTTGTTGCGCAAAAAATAAAAATCGCAGAGGTGATCAAATACCACCAAAAGAAAGCTCTATTTGTTGGAACAAAATGATAAAAAATTTGTTTGGGTACAGAGTAGCATGACCGCGCAATTGTCATTTAAATTGCGACATCGCTGAAAGCTGAAAATTGGCTTGGGCGGGAAGGTGTCTAAGTGTCTGGTATTGAAGTGGTTAAAGGATAACTTTATGAAAGTAAAGTTATTCTTTAATTTCATGAAGTACTAAATATGAATAATATAATATGCATGCAATAAATTCAGAAGACTAAAAAATAATAATTTAGAAGACTACTAGTGAGCTGAGGAAATAAAAGACCATTAACCACTTCAGCCCCGGAAGGATTTGCCCCCTTCCTGACCAGGCCATTTTTTGCAATACGGCACTGCGTCGATTTAACTGACAATTGCGCGGTCGTGCGACGTTGTTCCCAAACAAAATGTTTGTCCTTTTTTTTCCCACAAACAGAGCTTTCTTTTGGTGGCATTTGATCACCCCTGCGTTTTTTATTTTTTGCGTTATAAACAAAAAATAGCGACAATTTTGCAAATTAACACAATATTTTACTTTTATATTACTGTTTGCTATAATAAATACCCCCCCCCCACCCCCCAAAAAAATGTCTTAATCAGTTTAGGCCGATATTAATTCTACATATTTTTAGTAAAATAAGATCGCAATAATCATATTGATTGCTTTGCGCAAAAATTATAACCTCTACAAAATCTGGGGTAGATTTATGGCATTTTTAATATTTTTTTTTACTAGTAATGGTGGCGATCTGCAATTTTTATCGGGGCTGAGACATTGCAGCGGACAAATCGGACACTTTTTTGGGACCATTGACATTTATACAGCGATCAGAGCTATAAATAGCCACTGATTACTGTATAAATGCCACAGGCAGGAAAGGGGTTAACACTAGGGGGCGATCAAGGGGTTAAATGTGTTCCCTATGTGTGTTCTAACTGTGGGGGGGGGAATGTGACTGACTAGAGGAGAGAGATCGTTGTTCCTAATTGGTAGGAACACACGATCTGTCTCCTTTTTCCCTGACAGAACCAGGATTTGTGCGTTTACACACGCAGATCCCGGTTTTCGCTCTGTCACGTGCGATTGCGGGTGCCCGGCGAGCCTGCTACATTGTCTTAAAGAGCCGACGTACAGCTACGATGGCTCAACCAGGGGAGCCAACCTGCCGCAGTATAACTGCTCTGTGTAATGGTTTTGCAAAGAGCAAAATGTTCCCCGTTGGTGCTCTTGGTCCCTTCCTCCTGCTGAGTGCCCTCAGAGCAAGCAGCTTGTCATTCAAATGCAGTGAGCGCAGCTTGGCCAGCCTCGCCTGGCTTGCTCTTTCCTCATTGGCTCACTGGCTATGATTGACAGCTCCTGCTGCTGTCTCAGCCAATGAGGAGAGAGAATACCCAGAGAGCCAAGCTGGATCACGATGGGGCTCAGGTATTTTTTACCTTCATGCATAGAGCCTTTAGAACCACTTTAAGGCTCGGTTCACACTGCTGCGACCCCAAAGTCATGGGACTTCCAGTGCCACTTTTTATTGCGACTTGATGCAACCTTTATGTGACTTTATGTTTTGCGACTTTTGCAATACAATACAATACAATACAGAGTGTGACACCTATATGATTGAACTGACAAAACCCCGTGAAGTGCAGCCAAAGTCGCAAAGATAAGACAAAGAAACAACTTCCTTGCAACTTTTGTGATTTTAACATTGCAGTCTATGGACTCATGTCACAAGGAAGACGCAGAAAAGTAGTGCAGAAGCGAATTGCTTTTGTCGCTGCAACTTGAGACGCAGCAAATAAGGCGGCACCCATAAAAATTAATGTGTTTTGACTTGTCATAGTTACATAGTAGGTGAGGTTGAAAAAAGACACAAGTCCATCAAGTCCAACCTATGTGTGTGATTATATGTCAGTATTACATTGTATATCCCTGTATGTTGCGGTCTTTCAGGTGCTTATCTAATCGTTTCTTGAAAATATCAATGCCCCCCGCTGAGACCACCGCCTGTGGAAGGGAATGTCACATCCTTGCCGCTCTTACAGTAAAGAACCCTCTACGTAGTTTAAGGTTAAACCCCTTTTCTTCTAATTTTAATGAGTGGCCGCGTCCCTTTTGTGAAAAAGTTTTATCCCTATTGTGGGGTCACCAGTACGGTATTTGTACATTATATATCATATCCCCTCTCAAGCGTCTCTTCTTCTGTGTCGCACGTCCCAGCAAGTTGCATTCGAAGTCCCTGAAGTGTGAACCAGGGTTAATAGTAGCAAAAAAAAAATGTGTTATGCTTTTGCAAACTGGTGCCAATATAGGGGTAGAAAGCTAAATTTTTATCTATTTGCTAGTGATGTTTATTTTTGTGCCATTCTTTAATGCTGGCAGTAAATTAATATCATAGTAAGTAACTATTACAATTGTACTGACATATGTTTCTTTGGATCTCCCATCAGGTCATCTCTTGGGTTCTCTTTATCGGCACGCTGAGTTACGTCAAAGTAATGATTGGGGTGATTCTACGCAGCCAGGGTCACAGCGCCCTCGTATGGTGCGGAGCGGTAGTGCAGTTGGGGTCCATGATTGGGGCGCTTGTCATGTTCCCAATGGTCAATGTGTATGGATTTTTCAAATCAGCGGATCTTTGCAATACGAACTGTTCTAGCTAAGAATTTTGATAAACGACTTGACATTAAACATACGGAAATAAATACCTCTACATGAAAAGCACAGTTAGGAGCACTACAAGGTATAAATATATTTATCTGTATACATATGGATTATTTAGTAATGCACTCTTTAACAATGTGACGCCTCTTCTTAAATTCAGTGTGCACAGTTTTTTTGTATTCCTCAGTTTTGAACAAGATGCTCCTAAGTATTCTACATTTGAGGTAGAAACAAATACTTGAACTATATCTTAGAAGTATAGAGTAACAACATCCTGGTCACCTCTTCCAACAATGAATCCCTGCTTACTAAAATGAAAGGTGTTGCATGACTATGCAGCTGCTTTACTCATCTATTGCTACTCACAATACTTGTGGGTCCATGAGAGTGAAACTACTTCCCAAGCAGTGGCAACCCAACCATTAGGGGCGCCCGAGTGCCGCCCTACTCTATCCACGGCCGCCACACCTTCTAGCGATGCGATACTCTATCCATCCTTGCCGCCACCCCCTATTCATTGCGATTGGCTGAAAGGAAAAAGGCGATCCTATTGGACGCCTAGGAGGAGGGGAGGAGACGCACTGCGGAAGCAGGGAGGAGGAGAAGACACAGGAGCCGCCACCCGATGGCCTGACCCTGCCGTTCCTTGATGTCCACCGCTGCCCGATCCCCGCTGCCTAGATGGGGCAAGTAGATCAACCAGCAGACAGAGAGGGCTTTGAGGTGCCACGGGGGGGGGGGGGGGTGCTTGTTTGCCGGCCCCCATAAACAAAAAAACACAAGCCACCACTGTTTCCAAAGGTGATTTGGACAGGTTCAGGACCTGGATCTGAACCTGCAGTGTTAAATGTATTAGCAGATAGTGCATCAATTAGTGTTATGCCGCGTACACACGGTCGGAATTTCCGATGGAAACAGTCCGATGGGAGCTTTTCATCGGATTTTCCGACCGTGTGTATGCCCATCGGTCTTTTTCTGTCGGAAATTTCCGACGGACTTTGGATTGAGAACCTGTTCTTAATTTTTCAGAATTCTGTCGGATTTTCCGATCGTGTGTATGCAATTCCGACACGCAAAATTTCCGACGCATGCTCGGAAACAATTTGACGCATGCTCAGAAGCATTAAACTTCACTTTTATAGTGTCGTCGAACGTTTTTTAAGGCGTGGTGTTATTGACCGTCGGAATTTGGTGTGGCCGTGTGTAGGCAAGACAGTTTGAGCGAAATTCCGTCGGAATTCCGACGGGAAAACCATCAGGGCTTTTTACGACGAGAATTCCGACCGTGTGTACAGGGCATTAGTGTATCAATTTGTTAGATGCAAATCAAATCAATCAAATTAGTGTATCAATTTGTTAGATACACTAACAAATTGAAGCCAAACTCCAGCTCACACATTATAATCAGTTACAGCAAACTGTTTTTTTTTTTTCCTTTTTGGGATAAAGGTGTTGTATGAATAAATAAAAGCTGATCATTTTAGTGAGGGGATGCGTATATACTGAGCCCCATCCTGGTATTTGGGAATTTGGGGGTACCTAATTAAATTTTTGGGCACATTGATATGCTTAGAAGTATTTGTTTAGACCCAAATACAGATAATTTGTTTCACTCTATTTTGCTCCCCACTGCTCATGCACCAATGGACAGATATGTATATATAGGGGGCCCCTTCTGAGTAGACATATACCCATCTACATTTGGGGTGGTTTAGCTTTAAGAGTAAGTAGCCAATTTAGAGGTTAGGATAGATAAGGGCCACCACCCTGCTTGCAACCATGCCCTGAAGAAGCCCCCAGTAGTGGGAGAGGCGAAACATGTAGGCAATTGCAGGTGTCTATCCTCCCCTCCATGGCGTGCACCCCTGTGTGCACCTCCATCGCATACCTGTCATAGCCTGCATGTGTACAATTTGAAACATATACAGAGAAAGAAGTTTCCCTTGCTGGACCTGGATGTGGTGAGACCCATTGTATGGCATAGTGCAGTGATGGCGAACCTTGGCACCCCAGATGTTTTGGAACTACATTTCCTATGACGCTCCAAAGCATGATGCTGCCACCACCATGCTTCACGGTGGGTATGGTGTTCTTTTGGTGATGTGCAGTGTTGTTTTTGCATTAAACATATCCTTTTGGAATTATGGCCAAAAGTTCAACCTTGGTTTCATCAGACCAGAACACATTTTCCCACATGATTTTGGGATACAGTGTAGTGGAGCATCATGGGAAATTTAGTTCCAAAACATCGGGAGTGCCAACGTTCGCCATCACTGGCATATTGTCTTATACAGCATGTCAGTGATTTACTTCACAGCTGACTTTATCCCTCACAGCAGATCCATCCACTTGTGGCCACGGAGGGATCTCTCCTCCCCAGTTTGGATCTAGCAGAGAAGACAGGGACTGCAGCTTGTGATATACCTGAAACACTGATTCATTTTGTTATCACAGACATGGATTAGTCTCATACCTGCTGCACTGGTAATCATCACAGAGCTGTGTATAGCAGGGATTGTCCCAGCTATTCATCTTGTGAAGCAGGTAGTTCAATATCCAGTGTTGGTGCAACCAGATCAGGACTGTTCATGCATGCATGAGACTCTCTCTTTTTTTAAACTATTTCCCTCAGACTGTATTTTTTAGCCTGGTCGGGATTTTTCTGGGCCATTGACCTTTTTTGTGTCTTTGGAAGCTATCATCGACTGGTGGAGGGGAGGACTGGGGTTTTTGAGGGGATTTTAGGTGATAGGGTCCCCATTTGGCACACTGGAGTGGGGGAGGGGCCTTTGGGTGGGAGAGCTGATTGGGGGGGGGGGGGGGGTTGGGGGCTGGGGTCCCCCTCATTGGGCAGCTGACTGATTCGAACAATGGGTTTGTAGTGTAATTGTATTTTTGATATCCAATAAATTATATTTATACCTTTATATAGGAGCCTTTGAGGTGCTCTATCCTGGTGTGTTTTTTTTTAAATATATATATATATATATATATATATATATACACACAAGAAGGTCACCCTGGTGGGCTCACCCAAGGTGCGAGGACTAAGTACTAACTGGTGTTCACCAGAGCTTTTAATGGTGAAGATCAGTTTAGCTGTGTTTTAGTACCAGGTCACAGTCCTCAGGATCACTCCCACCAGGAAAAGAGCAAGCCAGGGTCCAGCATCAGATATAGCAGGTAGAGATCAAACAGAATCTTAGTCAGTAAACAAGCAAAAGGTCAATAACAAGTGGTTCAGATTGGGATCAAGCCGAAGCGTAGTCAAGGAACAAGCCAAAGGTCAGTGACAAGTGGTAATGAAGATATGGATGGCAGCAAGAGTGACAAGGGACAGATATTGGCAGACAATAATCTAGCAAACAGGAAGTGCAAAGGCATTGTTTAAATAGGAAGTTCATGGGAGGAGCAAAGGGTTCATGGTTCAAGAGAAACAAGACATAAGGCAAGGTCGTCTAAACAATCAGGCAGTCCAGCATCTCAGGCGGCTCAGCATGAAGAGTTACTTCCAGACACAGTAGAGGTCTGGGGTTTAGATCCAGGCCCTGACAACCTGCTTTAAGGTTCCTGCAGAATTGAATGGGAAAGAAGCAGTATTATGAACCAAAGCGACCCCACCAAACAGCCAGTGGTTAAGATGTCCATTTGGAAGGTTAAAAATGACTTTTTTTCCAAGCATTGTTAAAGGAGAAGTACAGCCGAAGCTTGTTTGGTTGTATTATCTCCTGTGGATCACAGGACTGCAGTTCGCTTTGCACTCCTGTGACTCGTTTTAGCAGACAGCGGGCTGAATTCTGCTGTCTGTTTGACGTCACAGAATCGACCCAGGCCCGGGCAAGATCGTGACAATAGAGTCAGGATCTGCCCACATGCCTGGACCGGCAACTGGCTTAGCCTCTATGCGAGCAGCTAAGAGCCTCAGCCGGCCGCTCCCGCCCCCTCCACGGCCCGGCACTCCAGTGAGGGGGGGGGCAGAGCAGAGAGCTGGTGACTGACAGTTACCGGCTCTCTGCTTGGGGAGTTGTGAGAACCGAGCGGTCATCGGTGTTTGATCACTTGGTTCTTAGTGTTGGGGGCGCTGGGGGACAGATGCTGCATCCACCAATGTAAGTATGAGTATTAAAAAAAAAAGAAAACCCCATACTTCTCTTTTATGTGGTGGCCACAGAGTCTACCTGTGCTGCAAATCTCATTCTTTGTTTCCTCCATTAACTTATTAATGAATGTATTTACCATTCCCTCTGTGTACTTTACAAGCATGTTCATGGTAATGCTGACGCCATACGACAGGAGTTCCTATACCCAACTGGCCATGCAGGCCCTTTAAAAGTCTGCAGGAAGCCCTGGAGTCTACTGATACGTATAATGCCAATGGCCTGACTTATGCCCCGTACACACGGACGGAAATTCCGACGGAAAATGTCCGATCGGACCATGTTGTCGGAAAATCCGACCGTGTGTGGGCTCCATCGGACTTTTTCCATTGGAATTTCTGACGGAAAAAATTTGAGATCCTGCTCTCAAATTTTCCGACAACAAAATCCGATTAGACTTTTTCCGATCGTGTGTAGAGAATTCCGATGGAAAAAGTGCCATGCATGCTCAGATCAAATTCCGAGACCAAACCTATTGGCTACTACTAGCCTCTACGTAGTTCCGTCGAACGCAACGAACGTCTCCACGTTCAGAATGATCGGATTTTCCGACAACTTTGTCCGACCGCGTGTATGCAACACCAGTGTCGGACAAAATCCGTCTGAAAAAGTCCGGCGGATTTTGTGGTCGGAATTTCCGACCCTGTGTACGGGGCATTACCATGCTAGTGCATAAAGAGGTCCAAAAGTGGTCCTTGAACTAACACTCAATAATAGCACCATAAAAATATATAAAAATATGGTCAAACATTGTAAACAGTAATAACGTGGTGCATCCCGCTTCGTTTATGCACTTCCGTTTTCTAAAGTTTCCTTGCCTCTGTGATAGCGGAAGGCAGTACACAGAAACGAAGAGACTGCAAAACGGCAGCAAGAGATGCCTTTGTACAGTCTTTTTTTTTTTTGCAGCAAGAACACTTCAAAATCAGATGGCTTTACACTATGCATAAAGCAACAAAGTGAGTGCGTTTAACCGCACAATACCCTTGGCATTCCCGGTCGAGGTAATCATTTTATATTGGATATTATGGCAAGCACAATACAACATCGCCAGCGGCATTGTCACCACAGATCAACCTTCACCTCTGCGTCTTGTGCCAAATAGTCATAAATAAACTGTCTTTGTGCCTCATCTGCTCCGTGTGTCGTTTTCTCATTAAGTAGCTGGCGAACAGACGTTAACCCTCGCAGGGCTGGCAGAGAACATTTGTAATCCTCCGGAGAGAGTGAATCCTAGCCGTCATGATGCAAAGATACAGCTGAGACTCCCGTAGATGAGGTGCCCCGTCTCAGAAATGGGATCAAAGCTGGGTGGGGGGGGGCCAGGGGGGGCGATGAGCGGGTCTGTACCTTGTTCTTAATCAGAATATATAGAAGCGCCAGCTGCAGGACTCTGTTTATCAATTACAAGCTGTGGAGAGGCGATATGCAGCGTTCCATGACAATTATCGGCTCAATAATTAAATGCCTCTCTGGGTTGCTGGTTCCAGGCTCGCAGGGCTTTCTGAAGGCAAACACTGCACAGATAATAATACCGCTGGGGAGTATAAGAGTACTCCACTTCTCTCCCTTCATAGCTTTAAATGCAAGAATCTTTTCCCTGATTTGCTATCTAAGAGCACCACACTGCAACATCAGCCAGTGCTGTGCCGATGAAGTGGTAAACATAGACTAGTTACCAAGAGTATACGGTGGCAGAGTGTGCTACAGTCCTATAAAGTGTAATCGCAGGATGTGCAGTGGGGGCAGCTTCTTCCAGGACCATGAGGTCATTGGGCCCAAATATGACTCCTCATTAAATCAGTGGTCTCCAAACCGAATGCGGCCCTTCGAGTGCTCCTATTTTGCCTTTAGGGCACTGCTCCACCCACTGATATGATGGACAATTCCTCCAACTGATACTAGACATTCTAACTCCCAATGATACCACCGATGGGCACTATTCCCCCCACTGATACCAATGATGGGGCGCTATTCCTCCCACTGACACCAATGATGGGACACTATTCCTCCCACTGACACCAATGATGGGACACTATTCCTCCCTCTGACACCAATGATGGGGCGCTATTCTTCCCACTGACACCAATGATGGGGCGCTATTCCTCCCACTGACACCAATGATGGGACACTATTCCTCCCACTGACACCAATGATGGGGCACTATTCCCCCCACTGACACCAATGATGGGGCGCTATTCCTCCCACTGACACCAATGATGTGGCGCTATTCCTCCCACTGACACAACGATAGTGGACTGCTCCTTCCACTGGCACCAATGATGGGGCACTATTCCTCCCACTGACACTAATGATGTGGCACTATTCCTCCCACTGCCAGCAATGATGGGGCACTATTCCTCCCACTGACACTAATGATGTGGCACTATTCCTCCCACTGCCAGCAATGATGGGGCACTATTCCTCCCACTGACACCAATGATGGAGACACTATTCCTCCCACTGACACCAATGATGGGGCGCTATTCCCCCACTGACACCAATGATGGGGCGCTATTTCTCCCATTGACACAACGATAGTGGACTGCTCCTCCCTCTGACACCAACAATGGGGCACTATTCCCCCCACTGACACCAATGATGAGACCCTGCTCCTCCCACTGACACTACCAATGGGACATTGCTCCTCCCAATGACACCAACAATGAGGCACTGCTCCTCCCACTAACACCAACAATGGGGCACTGCTGACACTAACGATGAGGCACTGCTCCTCCCACTGACATTACAGATGGGGCACTATTCCTCCCACTGACACCAATGATGGGCCACTATTCCTCCCGCTGACATCAATGATTGGGGAATTTTCCTCCCACTGACACCAACAATGGGACATTATTCCTCCCACTGACACCAAAGATGGGGCACTGCTCCTCCCACTGGCACTACCTGTGGGGCATTATTCTTTCCATCAATACCAATGATAGGGCACTATTCCTCTTTCGACTGACCATAGAAGCCATATCATATTTATGCTCCCACTGACCACCAAACATGAGACATTTTCTACTCACCGTTCGCCCCCCCCCCCCCCCCCTACAGTCTGAAGGACAGTAAACTGACCCTTTGTTAGACCCCTTTCACACTGAGGCGCTTTGCAGGTGCTATAGCGTTAAAAATAGCACCTGCAAAACACCCTGAAACAGCGCTGGCAGGGCGTTAGAAAAAGTCCTGACAGGTCTTCTTTGGAGCGCATTTGGAGCGGTGAACTCACCTCTCCTAAAGCGCCCCTGCCGAAACCGCCGGCAAAGCGCCGCCGAAACCAGCGCTGTAGCAGCGCTTTTCCGCCGGTTTTAACCCATTTTCGGCCCGCTAGCGGGGCGCATTTAACAGAATAGCGCCGCAAAAATTACGGTAAAGCGTCCCTAAAGATAGCAGCGTTTTACCGCCAACGCCCAGGGCGGCTCAGTGTGAAAGGGGTCTTAAGAAAGTTTGGAGTGGCTTAAATCATCAACATAAAATTCTATACAGGAAAAAAATCTGTACAGTATTTCTTTTTACATTTATCTTTTTGAGGTAATATTTTATTGAAAAAAAAAAAAACATAAATAATAAATAACACCTTGCTCGCTGAACAGGACAGTGAATTTTTGGGGGGAGATATAAGAGAAGGCCCTGCAATATGCTTAATATTTACAGTTATTTAAAATTAATTAATTACACTTAAGTATAAAAAAGTATAAAAAAAAAAGTATAAAAATAAATTAAGTATAAAGAAAAACAGGGTGATTATATAAAAAAGTGGTAAACAGGGACAGTTAAAAACTATTTTATAGTGCTGATGATTTTAACAACCAAATACATTTCCAGGGACAAAAAATTTTAAGGGGCATCTGGGACTGCCCTTGGAAATCAGGGACAGCTGGCAACTGTGCGTATAGATACAAATACTTCCTTCAGCTGAATGTATTTATGGTGTTGTGTGTTTGTTGACTAATTCTGGCTTGAACCTGCAACTATGCAATTTCATTTCACCAATATGGCCAGACTCTTTTTTTTTTTTTTTTTTTTAATCGAACAAATGTTTCCTTGTGTTTGACTGACATAACTGACCTCTGATATTTCTCCATTATGAACTTGGCCACATTGTTTAATTTTGCAAAATAAAAAGAAGGGAAGTTACTAGGTTAGGTGAGGGACATACAGAGGTAATGTGAAAATAACAGGAGAATAAAGAGTCATTTAGCACCCTCTGTCCCCTCCACCAGCCACCAGAGAGCTGCCCTTCCTCCTTTCTATTGTAATGGCCCCCCGGATAATGAACTCAAAGACAATAAAATGCTCATTTTGCTCCTCTGTAGCAGTGCAGCAGGCTGCATTGAGATGCAAAGTGCTGTGTGACAATGCCTCTTCCTTGCCCCGGCCTGTCAGATGGATCCTGAGTTGCAGCTGGTCAGGAGGGTGGGGGGGGGGGGGGGGCTGGCACCACCTGGTCATCGAATGTTCTCATGAGCTCCTGCTTCAGCCTGGAGGGGTGGACAGGCCCATTGCTCTCCCATCTGTTCCTGGGCTGCTGTCCTTCATCCCCGCCTCCTAACCTGGACTAAGGACGACCAATGTCTGGGAACTTAAATGAACTCCGTGCCTCGGACTGTCTCCTGACCTGTGGCCCCGTCACAACTTGCTGCACCAAATGATGCAAAAGGTTCAGAAGAACCAGCGATGCCCAATTGTTTTGACCCTGAATGTTACTATGCCTTTGCTTCTGGGACTCCAACTTTCAGCTTTTACTGTTAGGCCTCATTATTTTATTTTTTATTTTATTTTAGGTACTTATATAGCCACAGCTCCCAACTGTCCCTGATTTGGAGGGACTGTCCCTGATTTGGAGCAATGTCCCTCTGTCCCTCTTCCCCCTCATTTTGGTCTGATCCATATAGTTGTATATAAAATGCACTTTTTATCTTTCAAAACATGTTTCCCAGCGCTAAACCTTTCATCTTAATTCTAAATTGCTGCATTTGTAAATGTTAAAAGCCAATATAAAGGAATAGTAGTGGTTAGAAAAAGCCCTTGTGGATTTAATTAACTTTTTTTTTTTTTGGTTAATTCTCCTTTAACCACTTCAATACCGGGGGGCACTTAGACACCTTCCTGCCCAGACCAATTTTCAGCTGTCAGCGCTGTCACAATTTGAATGACAATTACGCGGTCATACTACACTGTACACAAACACATTTTTTATCATTTTGTTCCCACAAATAGAGCTTTCTTTTGGTGGTATTTGATCACCCCTGCGATATTTATTTTTTGCGCAACAAATAAAAAAAAAAATGAAAATTTTGAAAAAAAAAAACAAGTTTTTCTTTGTTTCTGTTAATTTTTTTGTAAATAAGTATGTTTTCTTCTTAAATGACGGGCACTGATATGGCTGCACTGACGGGCACTGATATGGCTGCACTGATGGGCACTGATAAGGCGGCACTGATGGGCACCGATGAGGTGGCTCTGATGAGGTGGCACTGATGGGCACTGATGATGGGCACTGATAGGCAGCACTGATGGGCACTGATAGGTGGCACTGATGGGTACTTATGGGTGGCACTGATGGGTACTCATGGGTGGCACTGATAGGTGGCACGGATGGGCAGTGATAGGTGGGCATTGATGGGCACGGATTGGCACTGATAGGTGGCACTGCTGGACACTGATGGGTGGCACTGATGACACTGATGGGTGGCATTGCTGGGCATCAAATTTTTACATGTGTTACATGAAGGTGCCAGTTAGTGCCCATTTGTGGGCACTGACTGGCACAGATTGGGCATCATTTGCACATGTGGATGGCCATGGGATACATACCTGGCCATCCACATGTTGCCCACTTCCTTGGTGGTCCAGGCGGCTTCCCTGGTGGTCCAGTGTGGGCATCTAAGGGGGGGCTGCGCTGATAAACAATCAGCGCAGACCCCCCCTGTCAGGAGAGTCGCCGATCGGCTCTTCTCTACACGCATCTGTCAGATGCGAGTGAGGAAAAGCCGATCAATGGCTTTTCCTGTTTACATCGTGATTGGATACGGCTGATCACGTGGTAAAGACACACCGCTCCACCGATCGCCGCGCTGCGCGCCCCCACGGGCGTGCGGCGGCATGTTATCCTGAAGGACGTCATATGACGCCCCAGTCAGAATAACAGAACCACTTCCCGGGCGTCAATCTGCTATTGACCGGGCGGGAAGTGGTTAAGGGGGTGTGGCAGGGGGCGTGTCCTATGCCTACATACGTTTGGTAGTAGGTGTCCCTCATTCCCATCTCAAAATGTTGGCAGGTATGATATAGCGCCCTCAATTTACGCAGCGCTTTACATACACATTGAATATTTACATCAGTCCCTGCCCTCAAGGAGCTTACAATCTAAGGTCCCTAACACACATTCATACATATACTAGGGCCAATTTATACAGGATCTGATTAACCTACCAGCATGTCTTTAGATGCACACTGCTGCTGGTAAACAGACGTTTAGGAGCAGTTGGGCGTTTTTTCCAACTGCTCCTGAATTCTCCTCCATGTTATCTTATCAGTACATGTACACAGGGTCGTTTATAGTCGTTTCTAGGCAGGTTTAGAGGCTTTTTTGTGAAAGGCAAAAAAATGGGTTCAGAAGCTGAATTTAGAGGCACTTCAAACACCAAACGCTTCTAAATGCGGCTAAACACGGCAACGCGTTTAGTTTACAGACGTTTTTTCATTTTTTGGCTATTTAAAAAAAAAAAAAGTTATTTTTTTTAAAACGCTTCTAAATGCAAACGCAGCAAAACGCAGCTACACGCGACATGTAAACGCTTCAAAACTGACCTTTTAAAACGTGGGTTACTATCTGTCAATTTAAATCGTTCAGGAGAGGTTGTAAAAACGTTCCGTGTACATGAAGCCTTGTTGTGTGGAAGGATGTAGCCAACAATTCATTGTGTTACAGATTTCACAAACTGGGGGCCCAAAGATACATTACATCTCTGAACAGTAAGGCCCCTTTCACATGGACGGACCGTTCAGATCCGCCTGTCAGTTTTGACGGCGGATCTGAACGGGCGCTCCATGTTAGTCTATGGAGCGTCGGATGTCAGCGGAGACATGTCCGCTGACATCCGACCCGGTCCGATCTGCCAAAAGCAGATGTATGGCCCCACGTCCAGATCCGTCGCTGGCGGATCGGATCGGGTGAGATCTGATGTAAACGGACACACTGTCCGTTTTCATCCGATCTCTCCATAGAGACCAGCAGCGCTCGCAAGCCCCTCCCCGCTCAGTGAGCGGAGAGAGGCTTGTCATCCGCCGGCTCAGCGGAGATCAACGGAGAGCTGAGTCCGCCTCGTGTGAAAGGGGCCTAATAGTCATCACTTGCTGTCCACATGGTCTTATGCTGTTTTTCTCATACCACCCGGTTCTGTCGTTCCCCCCAAAACCTCCAAATAAAGTTATTCCCAACTAGATCCTTAAAGCCCAATTGAAACTAAATATACATTCCCAAAAATTTAGTACCCTGTGTAAAAAATACATAAAAACAGAATGCAATGATTTGTAAATCTCATAAACCCGTATTTTATTCACAATAGAAAATAGAAAACATATAAAATGTTTAAAATAGGAAAATGTACATTTTAATAAAAAAATAGGGTAATTTTGAAATTGATGGCAGCAATACGTCTCAACGATGTTGGGGCAAGAAGGACAACAAAAAGCTGGCAAAGTAAGTGGTACTAACAAGGGAGATCTGGAAGAACATTTTGCAACTAATTAGGTTCATTGGCAACAGGTCAGTAACCTGATTGGGTATAAAAAGAGCATCTTAGAGAGTCAGAGTGTCCCAGAAGTAAAAGATGGGCAGAGGTTCACCAATCTGTGAAAAGCTGCAATCTAAAAAACGTTGAACAATTTCAGAATAATGTTCCTCAACGTAAAATTGCAAAAACTTAAATATACTAACTAAATATACCATCATCTAGAGTACATGATATCAAATGATTCAGAGAATCTGGAGAAATCTCTGTGCACAAGGGACAAGACTGAAATACAATATTGGGTGCTTGTGATCTTCGGGCCCTCAGATGGCACTGCATTAAAAACAGGCATGATTCTCTAATGAATTCACTGTATGGGCTCATGAACACATTCAAAAATCACTGACTGAGTGCAGTTTGCTGCGCCATCCAAAAATGCAAGTTAAAGGATATCTAAAGGTTCGGTTTAAAAAAATAAAATAAAATCATGTTATACATGCCCCCTCTGTGCACATCCTCCTCTTTTGGGGTCCCTCAGGGGCAATCCTGGCTCCTCCTCTTCTCGAGTGCCCCATTGGAGAGCCGCTCTCCCTCGTGCGCGCGTGCTCCCGTGTTCCTGCGGCTGCGTCCATTGACACAGACAGCAGGACTCGGCCCCCGCCCCCCCGCGTCATTGGATGTGATTGACAGCAGTGGGAGCCAATGGCTGCACTGCTATCAATCTATCCAATCAGAACCTGAGACACCGGCTGGAGCGGGTGTGCTCGTCTCTGTCGCTGGAAAGACCGAGTTCAGGTAATTAAAAGGGGGCTGCTACATTAACCACTTCAGCCCCGGACCATTGGCAGCCAAAGGACCAGAGGTCTTTTTTCAATTTCGCACTGCACTACTTTAACTGGTAATTGCGCGGTCATGCAATTTTGTAACCAAAACGAAATTTGCGTCCTTTTCTTCCCACAAATAGAGCTTTCTTTTGATGGTATTTGATTGCCTCTGTGATTTTTATTTTTTGAGATATAAACGGAAAAAGAGCGAAAATTTTGAAAAAAAAAGAGATTTTCTACTTTTTGTTATAAAAAAAAATCTAATAAACTCAATTTTAGTCAAACATTTGGGCCAAAATGTATTCAGCCACATGTCTTTAGTAAAAAAAATGCCAATAAGCGTATATTTATTGGTTTGCGCAAAAGTTATAGCGTCTACAAACTAGAGTACATTTTCTGGAATTTACACCGCTTTTAATTTATGACTGCCTATTTCATTTCTTGAGGTGCTAAAATGGCAGAGAAGTACAAAACCCCCCCAAATGACCCCATTTTGGAAAGTAGACACCCCAAGCTATTTGCTGAGAGGCATGTTGAGCCCATTGAATATTTTTTTTTTTAGTCCCAAGTGATTGAATAAAGACAAAAATAAAAAAGATTTTTTTTTTTTTTTTTTTCAAAAAGTTGTCACTAAATGATATATTGCTCACACATGCCATAGTTATATGTGGAATTGCACCCCAAAATACATTTTGCTGCTTCTCCTGAGTATGGGGATACCACATGTGTGGGACTTTTTGGGAGCCTAGCCGCGTACGGGGCCCCGAAACCCAAGCACCGCCTTCAGGATTTCTAAGGGTGCAAATTTTTGATTTCACTCCTCACTACCTATCACCGTTTCGAAGGCCATAAAATGCCAAAATAGCACAAAACCCCCCCAAATGACCCCATTTTGGAAAGTAGACACCCCAAGCTATTTGTTGAGAGGCATGGTGAGTATTTTACAGCTCTCATTTGTTTTTGAAAATGAAGAAAGTAAAGAAAAAAAAAAAATTTTTTTTCTTTTTTCAATTTTCAAAACTTTGTGACAAAAAGCGACATCTGCAAAATACTCACAATACCTCTCAGCAAATAGCTTGGGGTGTCTACTTTCCAAAATGGGGTCATTTTGGGGGGTTTTATGCCATCTGGGCATTCCATGGCCTCCGAAACTGTGATTGGCAGTGAGAAGTGAAATAAAAAAATTACACCCTTAGAAAGCCTGAAGGCGGTGATTGGTTTTTGGGGTTCCGTACGCAGCTAGGCTCCCAAAAAGTCCCACACATGTGGTATCCCCGTACTCAGGAGAAGCAACAGAATGTATTTTGGGGTGTATTTCCACATATGCCCATGACATGTTTGAGCAATATATCATTTAGTGACAACTTTTTGTAAAAAAAATATATATATTTTTTTTTTTTTCATTATTCAATCTCTTGGGACAAAAAAAAAAAATATTTAATGGGCTCAACATTGCTCTCAGCAAATAGCTTGGGGTGTCTACTTTCCAAAATGGGGTCATTTGGGGGGGGTTTGAACTGTCCTGGCATTTTATGCACAACATTTAGAAGCCTATGTCACACGTCACCCACTCTTCTAACCACTTGTAGACAAAGCCCTTTCTGACACTTTTTGTTTACATGAAAACATATTTTTTTTTTTGCAAGAAAATTACGTTGAACCCCCAAACACTATATATAATGTTAAAGCAAAGGCCCTACAGATTAAAATGGTGGGTGTTGCATTTTTTTTTTCCACACAGTATTTGCGCAGCGATTTTTCAAACGCATTTTTTGTGGAAAAAATACACTTTTTTTTATTTAAATGCACTAAAACACACTATATTGCTCAAATTTTTGATGAAATAAAAAATATGATCTTAGGCCGAGTACATGGATACCAAACACGACATGCTTTAAAATTGCGCACAAACACGCAGTGGCGACAAACTACATACATTTTTAAAAGCCTTTAAAAGCCTTTACATGATACCACATTAGATTCACGGAGGAGGTCTACTGCTAAAATTACTGCCCTCGATCTGACCTTCGCGGTGATACCTCACATGCATGGTGCAATTGCTGTTTACATATGACGCCAGACCAACGCTTGTGTACGCCTTTGCGCAAGAGAAGGGGGGGCAGGGGTGCTTTTTTTTTTTTTTTTTGTTTTTTTTTTTATTTATTTAGCTTTTTTATTTTATTTTTAAACTGTTCCTTCCATTTTTTTTCTTTGTTATGATTTTTATTGTTATCTCAGGGAATGTAAATATCCCCTATGATAGCAATAGGCAGTGACAGGTACTCTTTTTTTGAAAAAATTGGGGTCTATTAGACCCTAGATCTTTCCTCTGCCCTCAAAGCATCTGACCACACCAAGATTGGTGTGATAAAATGCTTTCCCAATTTCCCAATGGCGCGGTTTATATCCGGGAGGGGGGACATTCCCTCCCACTGCTTGTAAAAGCAGTCTAGAGGCTAATTACCCGCTAGAATTGCTTTTACATGAAAGCCGATCACTGGCTGAAAAGAATGATACCAAGATGATACCTAAACCTGCAGGCATCATTCTGGTATAACCATTCAAAGTCCAGCAACATACTGGACATATATTGTAATCTTTTTTTTTTCATGCAGCCTCTTGGCTGAACGAAAAAAAGAGATTGATTGGTGGGTATGCCCACCATTAGAATACCTCCCTTCATCCACCCACTTCTAATGATGGGCATACATGCACCATTTATATATGCCGATGCATGGGGGCATCCTCCCGCAAAAGTTATGCCGTGTACACACGGTCGGAATTTCGACCGTATGTACGTGGCATTAGGAGCCAATCGCTCCTCCCCCCCCCTGCTGCCCCCATGCTTCGGCATATATGCTCTTTTTTTTTTAACTGTGGTGGTGAAATCACCTCCTACAGCGTTGGAGTCGCGGCTTTATGTATCGTGGGAGCAAACGCTGTTGCTGTCAAGATAAATAAATCCGCGTTGCAACTGAATGGCGCACCTGAAAACAAAAAAATGCTCAACACTAAAACACAGTAAACAAAATTACATACCTGAAAAGCAAGCATGATAAAACATGATAAAACATAATAAAACATTGCAGAATAGAATGGAGTAAAAAAAAGAGCAACAATAGAGAGAGAATAGAGTGAGAGAGAGAACAATAAAACGACAACTATTTTATTTTTTTTATTTTTTTGAGATTCACAGGTAAAAAAGCTCCTGACTGTTAGCGACTGAATCAAAACGCTACCACAAAAAAACTGTTAGCGATCGCAGGGATCAGGCCTGACTCTGCGAACGCTGCAGTTATGTGTGCTTAGTGTTTTGTAAGTGACAGTGATCGATCGATACTGCACTTGGGTGGGCTGGGCTGGGCGGAGGGGGAAAACGCAGGTGCTAGCAGGTATCTGGGCTGATCCCGCTAACAATGCGTTTTTTTTTGGAACCCTAAACTGCTGGGACGCTAGTATAGATCTGATCAGATCAGATATCGATCTGTTCAGATACTGTGCCACTAAGGGAGGTGTATGCTTTGCGCGTGGGTGTTTGCGGTACTGGCACTAACCTGGGGCGACGCAGACCTTATTTGACCCTAAAACCTAATTGATATCACCCGCCGGGCGATCAGGGGGTTAAACCGTTATTGGGTAATAAATGGCGGGTGCCCTGACAGTATAAAAAACAAGCTAACTAACCAGCGTCACCCGTAACAGTAATACAAAAAAAAAACTGGTTACCTAGCGACACTAATGCAGCGATCAGAAAAACGATCGCTTAGTGACACTGGCAAAAGGGGGTGAAAGGGTTAACTAGGGGCAATCAGGGGGTTAAACCTTTATTAGGTAATATATGGGGGTACCTGACGCTATATAAAAACCTGACGGGGAACCTAAATAACGAAATAACTAACTGGCTAACCAGCGTCACCAGTGACAGTTATACAGTGATCACTGGTGAAAGGGTTAACTCTAGGGGCAATCAGGGGGTTAAAACCTTTATTTAGGTTGTAATATGGGGGTACCTGACCTATAAACCTATTTATGAACCTATATAAACATGGCGGTTACCTAAAAAAAAAAAATGGTTACCTAGCGACACTAATGCAGCGATCAGAAAAACGATCGCTTAGTGACACTGGCAAAAGGGGGTGAAAGGGTTAACTAGGGGCAATCAGGGGGTTAAAACCTTTATTAGGTAATATATGGGGGTACCTGACGCTATATAAAAACCTGACGGGGAACCTAAATAACAAAATAACTAACTGGCTAACCAGCGTCACCAGTGACAGTTATACAGTGATCACTGGTGAAAGGGTTAACTCTAGGGGCAATCAGGGGGTTAAAACCTTTATTTAGGTTGTAATATGGGGGTACCTGACCTATAAACCTATTTATGAACCTATATAAACATGGCGGTTACCTAAAAAAAAAAATGGTTACCTAGCGACAGCAGTGACACTAATACAGCGATCAGAAAAACGATCGCTTAGTGACACTGGCAAAAGGGGGTGAAAGGGTTACCTGGGGGGCAATCAAGGGGTTAAACCTTTATTAGGGGGGGGTAGGGGGCTACCTTGGACCTAAAACTAACTGCCCTGACAGTTATTACAGTCACACTGACACTAAATGCAGTGATCAGTAAATAAATGATCACTGCAATTAGTGACACTGTGACTGGGGGGGGAGGGGGTGATCTGGGGGGTGATCAGGGGGTGACAGGGGGGTGGAATATGTGCCTAACTGTACTGGTGTCAGTGTAGTGTTGTGCACTAACCTGTACATGTTCGCCGCTCGGCGTCTCCGGTCACATAGACCGGCGCACCGAGCGTGACATCACTTCCGCCTTCCTGTCTATACAATAGACAGGAAGGGGAAGTTTTTCATTGGCCAGGAGCGATCGCGAGGGGTGGCCAGAAACCACTGGCCGTCCCCTCGTCCCGGATCGCTCCTGAAGCGATCCCGACCGTCCCCGCCGGCGGAGGGGGGTCCGATCGGACCCCCCAACCGCCGGAAGAATGTCACGTACAGGTACGTGATTCTGCCTGTACGTGCCATTCTGCCGACGTAAATATACAGGGGGCGGTCGGGAAGTGGTTAAAGGAGGTTTTTCCCCTTAATGCATAGATTGCAAACCTCGAGGATTTACAACCCCTTTAAAGCTCCATCAAACAAAGAAGAAGTCATGTGATTTTCAGTGGTTGCAGGAAAGAAATTCAAACTAATCCCCCATCAACAGACAGTGCTGACATGGGAATCCTTCCTGCTGAGCAATTGTCTGTTCTCGGTGAGAGGGGCGGGGGAAGCTGCCCCTGCTGGGAGAAGACAGTGATTATTGCTAGCGGCTATAGCAGCTGCTAGCGATAATTGTAAGTAAATCTGTTGGCCAGCCGAGATTCAAACAATTTATGGCCGGCCTAAGTGTTGATGGGGGGAATCCCTCCTTGGGTTCAATTGTGTTCTTGCGGTGATGGGGGGTGGGGTCGTGAGGAGCCGTTCATGACGGGAGAACACACAGTGATTACTGCTAGCAGCTATAGCAGCTGGCAATTATTGCATGCTGGTGGTACCTAAGTCAATCGATGGGTCGACTTGGGTACATACTTAGGATCGAATCTCAGCCACTCCCTGATGAACCGGCAAGACTTGATCCATCTATGGCTGACTTGAGAGGTAGAGAGATCAGCTGCAATACTTACCTTATTCCACACTCCACTGGCAGCGGGTACTCTCCTCTTCTCTCTGATGCTCTGAGTTGTAGGCAGGTCCTCACAGTCCTCATTTACAATGAATGACTGCTGGTCCCGCACTGTATGTGATGACATCAGAGGGCATCTGGTGGAGCAGTTAAGGGAAACAGCTACAGGGGACCAATTGCACCCCGCTTGAGAGAAGAATAAGTATTGCAGCTTATTCCTCTACCCCTAGACCTAACAAGCATTTGACCCTTGCAGTGGGAGGATGTCCCATTACAAGGGCAATGTTTATTTTCTGTTGCGCGGAGTGGAGCCTTAAGCATTGAATTGTGCCCGACAGATGTGAATGGCACTAATGTTGCTTGTTTCAGTTCAGGTCAGATATCCCTAATCTGACGATGTACAAAACTGCTTTTTAATGCCTGATTGGTGAGATCAATTGTGGCAAGAAGGGGGTTTGTTGTAAAACTAACATTTTTATTGTCAAATAGTTAATCAAATATTTTGTATTTTTTATATATACTTTTGGACCGGTGTGTACTTTGGAGGGGTATTTAACTGCCTGAGATCCGCGCTATAGCCAAATGACGGCTACAGCGCGGATCTATTGTGCCGGGACGACGTCTATTGACGTCGTCCCGGACCCGAGCTGCCTGCGCGGCCCCTGAAGGGCGCGTGGCGCGCTCTGTGATCAGCGAGTCTGTGAGACTCGCTGGATCACAGATCCGAGTAAGGGGTCGATCCCGACCCCTTACCACGTGATCAGCTGTACGCCAATGACAGCTGATCATGTGATCTTAACAGAGCCGGTAATCAGCACGAGGAGAAAAAAAAAAAAGCCGATCACCGGAGGCAGTGAGAGGGACATCAGTCCCTCTCACTGCAATGTGCCCGATCCACTGTGCCCACCTTTGCCCCTATTAAAGTGCCTTCTACCAGTGCCCACAGTGCCATCTCTCAGTGCCCACAGTGCCATCTCTCAGTGCCCACAGTGCCAGTGCTGCACATCAGTGTCACCTGCCAGTGCTCATCTGTGTCACCTACCAGTGCCCATCAGTGCCACCCTATCAGTGCCCATCAGTGCCACCCATCAGTGCCACCTATCAGTGCCACCTATCCGTGCCACCCATCCGTGCCACCCATCCGTGCCCATCAGTGCCATCTTTGCTGTCCCCATCAGTACCGACTTATCTGTCCCCACCAGTGCAGCCTATCAGTGCCCACCAGTGCAGCCTATCAGTGCCCACCAGTGCAGCCTATCAGTGCCCACCTGTGCCGCCTCATCAGCGCACATCAATGAAGCAGAAAAATTATTTCTTTATTTGTTTGTTTAGCAAAAAATAAAAACCCCAGCTGTGATTAAATACCACCAAAAAAAAAGCTCTATTTGTGGGAAAAAAAATGATAAAAATTAAATTTGGGTACAGTGTTGTATGAGCGCCAAAAGCTGAAAATTGGTCTGGTCACGAGGGGGGTTTAAGTGCAAAGTAATCAGGTGGTTAAAGTCCTACTTGCTCTTTAGGTTCCCAATACAGTAAAGCCTTGGTTTGAGAGTAACTTGGTTTGAGAGCGTTTTTCAAGACAAGCTAAATTTTTAAATACATTTTGACTTGATATACGAGTAGCGTCACGTCACAACAGAGTATAAAAGAGAAGAGAGGCGCCTCTAAGTGGAGCAAGATGGTTACATTTAATGAAAGCACAACATTTAGCAACTCACATGGTTGATGATTAAAGCAGACACATCTAAGTATGCCGGAATCCGGTTAAAGTTGTCCACATAGACCATCCTCCGCACCGCCATTGACGTCCTCCCTTCCACACTGCGCTCCACGAGAGCTTCATGCCTCACTTTCAGATCGCTCTACTGCAGGGTAGTCTTCCCGCAAAAGTCTTTCCTGCAGACTGCCAGCGGTGAGAGCCGGCGGTGTGGGGGATGGTCTATGTCGGGGATATGCAATTAGCCCCATCATGCCTCTGCCTCTGGGTGTCATGCTTGTGGCTCTCAGAGTCTTGCTATGCCTCATAGGACTTGTAGTTCTGCAACAGCTGGAGGTCCACTAATTGCATATCCCCTATGTGGACAGCTTTACCCCGGATGCCTGCATACTTAGATGTGCCTCTTTTAATCATTGTTGCTAAACCTTGTACCTTCATTAAATATAACCATATTGCTACACTTAGAGGCGCCCAGTGGCGGCTGGTTCTCAAAATTTTTTGGGGGGGGGCAAACAAATTGAAAAAAAAAAAAAAAAAAAAAAAACATCAATTGCAGCCTCGCTGTGCCATCAAACGCAGCCACTCTGCCATCAAATACCGCCACTGTGCCATCAAACACAGCCACTGTGCCCATCAATTGCAGCCACTGTGCCTATCAATTGCAGCCACTGTAAAGCCCCATACACACGGTCGGACAATCCGCGGACCAGGTCGGTCGGATCCTGTCCGTCATACTTTGTCTGATGTTGGTTTTGCGTACACACGGTCGGACAAAGTTGTCTGAAAATCCGATCATTCTGAACGTGGTGACGTTTGTTGCCTACGACGGGACTACGTAGAGGCTAGTAGCCAATAGCTTTGGTCTTGTAATGTGATGTGAGCATGCGTAGCACTTTGTCCGGTCGGACAACCGTACACACGATCGGATTTGGTGTGATCGGACCGTGTTGTCGGCAAATCTTTCCAGCAGGAGATAAGACTTTGTCCGTCGGACAATCCGACGTACACTGTCCGATGGTGCATACACACGGTCTGATTTTTCAACAACATTGTCCGATCGGACAGAATCCATGAAAAAGTCCGACCGTGTGTATGGGGCTTAACTGTGCCCATCAAACGGTGCCACCAACTGCAGCCACTCTGCCATCAAATACCGCCACTGTGTGCCATCAAACACAGCCACTGTGCCCATCAATTGCAGCCACTGTGCCCATCAATTGCAGCCACTGTAACTGTGCCCATCAAACGGTGCCATCAAACGCAGCCACTGTGCTCATCAATTGTAGCCACTGTGCCCATCAAATGCTCCCACTGTGCCATCCAATGCTCCCAATGCTGCCACTGTGCCATCCAATGCTCCCACTGTGCCATCAAATGCTCCCAATGCTGCCACTGTGCCATCCAATGCTGCCACTGTGCCATCAAATGCTGCCACTGTGATCCCACCCGCCCGGCACTTACCCTGCCTTGGTGGGGCAGCAGGTGACGGCGAGCGGTGTCTTCCATGCGTCTTCTCCCCTCCATGCGTCTTGTCCTGTCCTCCTCTCGTCCCGTCCTCTCCTATGATTGGACGCCTGATAGGTGTCCAATCACAGCGCCTGACGTCTCAGCCAATCAAATGACTGGTAACAGACCCGGCAACCTGATTGGCTGAGAGGCGGGTCAATGTTAGCAAAGCGAATTCCTTCGGCTTTGCTAACATTGAGCTGAGTGACAAGGAATGCAGTGTTGCGTCTGCTTCTCACCTACGGCTCTAATTAGGTGCTTCCAAAAAACACCCCCCGCCGCTGTAATTCAGGTTCCCGGTGACCGAAAAGGGGCCGGACACCTGAATAGGGGGTGTCAACAGCGACCATAGATAGATTCATGCAATGCACAAATCTATCTATGGTGATTAGAGAGTGACAGGAGAGGGGGGGCGGCGCTCCAGCGCCCTTATGGATGCACCGCCACTGGAGGCGCCTCTCTTTTCTTTTATACTCTGGAGCTCCTGCTGGATTTTGCTTCTAATCCCCTTGTGGATGGATATTTTTATGGTTACACAACCTGGTCACATTGCTATAATCTTTTTATATGGACTATAGACAAAAGGATTTATGAATAAATGGTTGTGGAACGAATCATCTGAGTTTCCATTATTTCTTATGGGCAAATTCGCTTTGATATACAAGTGCTTTCGGATTACAAGCATTGCTTCCGTAGCGAATTATGCTCGCAATCCAAGGTTTTACTGTATTTTGATGTAAAAGTAGCAATCTGTTTTTATCAGACATCTTGCAAGAAGTTCTTTTTTTTTCCCCATCAACTGCTTGTTTCAAACAACTGCTTGCTAATGGCTCTTTTACCCTATTGCACCAATGCGTCAACACAGGATGCAGTCAATTGGCCCCGTTTTGAAAAGTATAAATCAGCACATAAATAATAAAGCAACTGCCATTGTTAGAGAATTTGCGGGATTTAATACGAAAATTACTGAGCCAATCCCCCCAGCTCCTCATCATGTGCAACACCTCAATATTGTGCATTGAGTCAGCTTCCTAGAGAGCGTGGAGTCTGCTGACGCAGCAGCCTGTGGTTAATAACTGCGCTCTCCAGTAAGATGGCTCTCCTAGAAGGTGGAAATTAACTAACAACTGCAAATATTCACAGGCTTCAAATATGGAGGAAAAAAAAAAAAAAAAAAAGCAGCTCTGGGTTTAGCTCGGGTCGAAAAAAGGATTTGACTGAACCTTGAAAGCTGAGCTTGAATTTATTTCTCCAGCGGTCCCAGCAGGCTGCTTCTTGATTTGTAGCAGAAGATGTCCTCTTAAATATCTGCCGGTCTTGGATATAGAAGATCTTTATCTCTTATCGGAGAGTGACAGAACAGAAGGGGCCGCGATGCTACGGTAGCGGCTACGCGGTACGGAACAGATTATGCGGCGGGTGATATCAGTGGAAAACACTGGTGGGGAACCCGGTCCTCCCAAAACCTAAAAATGTTAATTTCTACCAGCTATCCCTGAACAAAAAAAGAAGAAAAAAAAAAATCTCTGTCCATTAGTTAAAGATTTAACTCTTGAATTATCTTTTGTATGCCTGACACACATCGACGTAACCTGGCGGACTGCTTTCTGTACAATTTGTTCTCATATCTTTTTACAATCGTCCTGTGAAATGATCTACTGCATGAGGCGGAAATTGCAAAAAATGAGTAATAAAATATTAAAGAAGGAATGGATTACTTTTTTATAACTATTATGTTCGCAGTTCTAATCACTCATTATTGTATTATTCTGACCCGGAGAACTGATACAACGCGGGGGTTACCCCTTATCGCTGCCGTACGCATACAGGTGGCAGCACAAAGTGGGCATCATTTCATGCTGCCACATCTACACTATATTACCAAAAGTATTGGGACGCCTTTACACGCACATGAACTTTAATAGCATCCCAGTCTTATGCCCCGTACACGCGGTCGGATATTCCGATGAAAAAAGTCCGATAGGATTATGTTGTCGGAAAATCCGATCGCGTGTGGGCTCTAGCGGGCTTTTTCCGTCGGAATTTTGAGAGCTGGATCTAAAATTTTCCAACAACAAAATCCGTCTTATGCCCCGTACACGCGGTCGGATATTCCGATGAAAAAAGTCCGATAGGATTATGTTGTCGGAAAATCCGATCGCGTGTGGGCTCTAGCGGGCTTTTTCCGTCGGAATTTTGAGAGCTAGATCTAAAATTTTCCAACAACAAAATCCGTCTTATGCCCCGTACACGCGGTCGGATATTCCGATGGAAAAAGTCCGATCAGATTATGTTGTCGGAAAATCCGATCGTGTGTGGGCTCTAGCGGGCTTTTTCCGTCGGAATTTTGAGAGCTGGATCTAAAATTTTCCAACAACAAAATCCGATCGGACTTTTTCTGATCGTGTGTAGAGAATTCCGACGCACAAAGTGCCACACATGCTCAGAAGAAATTTGGAGACGAAAGCTATTGGCTACTGGCCTCTACGTACTCTGGGCTCTAGCGGGCTTTTTCCGTCTGAATTTCCGACGGAAAAAATTTGAGAGCAGGATCTCAAATTTTTTCCGACAACAAAATCTGATCGGACTTTTTCCGATCGTGTGCAGGGAATTCCGATGGACAAAGTGCCACGCATGCTTCGATCAAATTATGAGACCAAAGCTATTGGCTACTAGCCTCTACGTAGTCCCGTCGTACGTTTTGTGCGTCACCTCGTTCGGAACGATCGGATTTTCCGACAACTTTGTCCGACACCAGTATGCAACACCAGTTTCGGACAAAATCCGTAGGAAAAAATCTGACGGATTTTGTGGTCGGAATCTCCGACCGTGTGTACGGGGGCTTAGTCCGTAGGCTTTAACCGGTTCCCGACCGGCTCCTGCACATATACGTTGGCAGAATGGCACGGCTGGGCAAAGTAACGTACCCATGCGTTACTTTGAACCTCTCGCCGCGCGCGGACGTGCCTGCCGAAAGCTCCGTGACCGCGGTCGCGGGTCCCGCGGACTCGATTGCCGCGGGAATATACCCATGATTGTGTCATGGAGCTCAAGAACGGGGAGATGCCAATGTAAACAGCATCTCCCAGTTCTGACTAGTGACAGCACACTGATTGTCTGCTCCCTGTCATCGGGAGCAGCGATCCGAGCACTGTATTTTTAAAAATCGTAACTCTGTTTGCGAGTCTTGTCTCGAAAAACAAGCATGATTCAGGTCAAAGCGTGTGCAGTACCGCGTTTGGTCTGAGTTGGGGGGGGCGCCAGAGCCAAGCAGCGCTGTTCGGAAATGCACGGAAAGGCCCGAGGACAGCTTGGCTGACCTGGCAAACCTTGGGAACGGAGTCTTTCCGAGGTGTCCTCGGGCCTTTCCGGCCATTTCCGAGGCTCTCCGGCGCCCCCACCCACCTCTGGCCGCATGCGGTATTGCATGCCATTGAAGTCAATGCGGAACAAATAATTTTAGTTTCCATTGACTTCAAGGGGGAAAATCGCTTTGATATGCGAGTACTTTGGATTAAGAGCATTCTCCTGGAACGGTATATGCTCGTAATCCGAGGTTCCACTGTAATTTTTTTTGTACAATTCTCCTTTAAGGGGGCGTGGCAGGGGGGATGTCCTATGCCTACATACTTTTTTGCTAATAGGTGTCCCTCATTTCCATGTCAGAAAGTTGGAAACCTTCAGCTTCTATCCCAGGCAGAGACGATGCCACCAGTCTGCTGCAGGCAGGTGGGAACATGTCTTAGTGCTCCTTTTCTCCGCAGTGACCAAGCTGTAACCTTGTGTCAGACATTTGTGAACATGGCCAAGAACCACACCTCCCAACATTTTGAGATGGGAATGAGGGACACCTACTATCAAATGTATGCAGGCATAGGACACACCCCACTGCCACACCCCCTTAAAGGAGAATTAACCTAAAAAAAAAAAGGTTAATTAAATCCACAAGTGCTTCTTTTTTTTTTAACCACTTGGATGAAAGGTTTAGCACTGGGAAACACTTTTTTAAAGATAAAAAGTGCATTTTATATACAACTGTATAGATCAGAGCAAAATGAGGGACAAATGAGGAGGAAAGAGGGACATTGCTCAAAATCAGGGGCAGTCCCTCGAAATCCGGGACAGTTGGGAGCTATGCCAAGAACTGCACAGACACCAAGATTTGCATGGCTGTGTTATCTCTGAGCTGGGCTCTCTGCTCAGGAAGTAGATGGTGACCCTGAATGATGCCTGAACAAAGATGATGCCATTCTTCTGGAGAGAAATCAGAAAAAAGCATTGTGAGGAGGAGTACTGGAATCTAGTAAACACCTGGAAGTGTTACACTTACACGTTACTTAGCGTGGGTGCACTTAGCCTGAGAACATATATTGGATTGTAGGTCCCCTGTGCAGGCAAACTCTTGCTGTAACCTTACCCAATATATCACATACTGTGTGCTGTAATGTGCACTCCCCATGTTTTTCACTATCAATAGCTACCCCTGCAGCATTTCCATGACTGAATTTGGTTTTATCTCGAATAGTTCTATAAAAGAGGAAACATAATGCAATTCAGTCAGTATATCAGAGTGCCCGGCGCTACGAGGAAAGGACAAGATGTGCAGCAATTAACCGCATCCAAGGTCAAAGACGAGTGCCTGGGGCTGAGGTATTGCAGGAATATACCAATCCTAATGGGGGGAGGGGACAGCGTTTTTCAAAACACTAAGATACGTTTAGAAAAGTGTCAGCTGTGTTTTTATCACTTTTTTTTTTTTTTTCCCTTTGGTAGCAAATTTATTCAAGCAGATGTAAACCCTCAATGAATGAGACGTTTTGTTAAATCACGGCGCATTACAATTGCACTTCAAAAAAAAAAAAAACTAAAAAAAAAAAACTTTTCTTTGCTGCATCTCAGTGCTGCTGATCTCCTGCCGTCTACTTGCAGCCGCTTCATACAGTGCCTTGCAAAAGTATTCACCCCCCTCTTGGCTTTTTACCTATTTTGTTACATTACAGCCTTTGGTTCAATGTTTTTTTTTTTTATCTGAATTCTATGTGATGGATCAGAACACAATAGTCTAATGCCCTGTACACACGGTCGGAGTTTCCGACGGAAAATGTCCTATTGGACCATGTTGTCAGAAAATCCGACCGTGTGTGGGCGCCATCGGACTTTTTCCGTCGGAAAAAATTTGAGATCCTGCAGTTGGTGAAGTAAAATTAGAAAAATATTTACATAAAACTATTTTTCAGAAATAAAAAAATGATAATTGTCATGTGCGTATGTATTCACCCCCTTTGTTATGAAGCCCATTAAAAGCTCTGGTGTATCCAATTACCTTCAGAAGTCACATAATTAGTAAAATGATGTCCACCTGTGTGCAATCTAAGTGTCACATGATCTGTCATTACATATACACACCTTTCTGAAAGGCCCCAGAGGCTGCAACACCTAAGCAAGAGGCACCACTAACCAAACACTGCCATGAAGACCAAGAAACTCTCCAGACAAGTAAGGGACAAGTCAGGGTTAGGTTATAAAAAAATATCCAAATCTTTGATGATCCCTAGGAGCGCCATCAAATCTATCATAACCAACTAGAAAGAACATGGCACAACAGCAAACCTGCCAAGAGACGGCCGCACACCAAAACTGACGGAGCGGGCAAGAAGGGCATTAATCAGAGAGGCAGCACAGAGACCTATGGTAACCCTGGAGGAGCTGCAGAGTTCCACAGCAGAGACTGGAGTATCTGTACATAGGACGACAATAAGCCGTACGCTCCATAGAGTTGGGCTTTATGGCGGAGTGGCCAGAAGAAAGCCATTACTTTCAGCAAAAAACGTCACGTTTCGAGTTTGCGAAAAGGCATGTGGGAGACTCCCAACATGTATGGAGGAAGGTGCTCTGGTCTGATGAGACTAAAATTTAACTTTTTGGCCATCAAAGAAAACGCTATGTCTGGTGCAAACCCAACACTTCCCATCACCCAAAGAACACCATCCCCACTGTGAAACATGGTGGTGGCAGCATCATGCTGTGGGGATGTTTTTCAGCAGTCGGGACTGGGAAACTGGTCAGAGTTGAGGGAAAGATGGACGGTGCTAAATACAGGGATATTCTTGAGCAAAACCTGTAGCACTCTGTGTGTGATTTGAGGCTAGGACGGAGGTTCACCTTCCAGCAGGACAATGACCCCAAACACACTGCTAAAGCAACACTTGAGTGGTTTAACATGTAAATGTGTTGGAATGGCCTAGTCAAAGCCCAGACCTCAATCCAATAGAAAATCTGTGGTCAGACTTAAAGATCGCTGTTCACAAGCGCAAACCATCCAACTTGAAGGAGCTGGAGCAGTTTTGCAAGGAGGAATGGGCAAAAATCCCAGTGGTAAGATGTGGCAAGACTCATAGAGACTTATCCAAAGCGACTTGGAGCTGTGATAGCAGCAAAAGGTGGCTCTACAAAGTATTGACTTTAGGGGGGTGAATAGTTATGCACATTGACTTTTTATGTTATTTTGTCCTATTTGTTGTTTGCTTCACAATAAAAAAAAAAACATCTTCAAAGTTGTGGGCATGTTCTGTACATTAAATGATGCAAATCCTCAAACAATCCATGTTAATTCCAGGTTGTGAGGCAACAAAACACGAAAAATGCCAAGGGGGGTGAATACTTTTGCAAGGCACTGTATCTGCATGCGCTCCAGAGATGGCTGCATGGCATTTATCTCAGAGGGATACCTTCTGTTACTGTGTAAGTGTGTATATGCATCTCTTTGAATAGTTCACTGCCAACAGGATATCCTTTTTCTGACATGCAGTCGTTTTTTTTTGCAACACTCCATACTCAGTGATTTGTTTAATCCCTGTTATTTATTAATAACAAAGCCTCCGCTTGTTTTCTTCTGTGCACTGGAAGCCCTTTTGATGGTTATAATACCCCATATTGGGTTGCTGAAACATTAAGAACTATACCATTTTTGACCTAGAGAGAATATATGCAGTTTTTACCATTTCAGCCCATCTCTGGTCGGCTGCGACAACGTCTGTTTTGTTTTTCTTTTGGTTTCCTCGCCTAACCCCACGTTGGCAGTTTATTCTGCAAGTATATCTTTTAATCTGATTTGGTGTGTCACCAACACTAATCTTCCTCAATGTTCACCTTTTGGTGTCATCTAACCTATATACTATTAACTATACATTGTAGCTGGTCTTGGTGTGCCCTCTGTGGCCGCCCGGCCTACCCTGTGCACTCTGCGGCACATCGGCGGGTCTGGGCTGCCACTATGGCGAGACTTTACTTGGGTAAGCTCGCTCTTGAATGGCTTGACATGGCAGATAAATAAAAATAAATGTAATTATTTTTGGTTGTACTATTATGTGTTTTATTTTTGTGTACATTGTTTTTCATTATTATGGCATTTGTGTTCTTTTTCTTTCTTTAAACAGTGATTTCTTTATCCACGTCACCCCCGGACCATTCGGCTGGCCAAAGATCAGAGCACTTTCTGCGATTCGGCACTGCGTCACTTTAAGTGACAATTGCGCGGTCGTGCGATGTGGCTCCTAAACAAAATTGACGTCCTATTTTTCCCACAAATAGAGCTTTCTTTTGGTGGTATTTGATCACCTCTGCGGTTTTTTATTTTTTGCACTATAAACAAAAAAAAAGAGCAACAATTTTGAATTTTTTTTTATATTTTTTACTTTTTGCTATAATAAATATCCCCCAAAAAATATAATTTTTTTCCCTCAGTTTAGGGCGATACGTATTCTTCTACATATTTTTGGTAAAAAAAATCGCAATAAGCGTTTATTGAATGGTTTGCGCAGAAGTTATAGCGTCTACAAAATAGGGAATAGTTTTATGGCTTTCACACTGGAGCGGTGCGCTTTCAGGGCGCTGAAAAATGTCCTGCAAGCCGCATCTTTGGTGCGCTGTAGGAGCTGTGTATTTACCGCTCCTAAAGCGCCCCCTCCCATTGAAAACAATGGGGCAGCGCCCCCCGAACCCGCCCGCAAAGTGCGGTATTAACCCTTTTTCGGCCGCTCGCGGGGGTAAAACCGCCCCACTAGCGGCCGAAATGCACTGCTAAAACGACGGTAAAGCGGCGCTAAATATAGTGCCGCTTTACCGCCAGCGCATCCAGCGCCCCAGTGTGAAAATAGCCTAAGGAAAGCTGCGGATTAAAAACGGTTAAAAATTACTTTTTGGTATCAAAAAGCTTCGAGACCAGCTCTGTTTTCAAGAAAGTACTTTACTTATGTACGTTTACACACTATCACCTTCAAAATAGTCCCCTTGCACAGAAAGTCTAGTGATGTGTGGAATCTGTTATCTATCAAAAACCCTTATAAAACGCAAATGCTCATGAATGGCGCATTAAAAAAAGTGACATCTTGTGGCAGCTCTGGATTGAAGGTGAGTATGGCAGACAAAGCTGATTTTTTTTTTTTTTTACTCTCAATGGGCCATCCTTTTAATTAATTATTTAGCTGGAGTTCAGCTTTAATTATTTAATTTATCAATTCAGCTTTAAAACACAGCCGCATTAAATAGTGTATCTTTTTTATACATCAGCTCAGCTTTGAAGCGTCAGCTGGTTGTATTTCGTTTTTTTCAGCAGCTCTTCTTTTTAAAAACAGCGTGATTTTAATTAAATCTGAGTATTTCTTATGGAACTAACTTTGCGCGATGTAACCTTTCAGCAAACTTGCACACTCAGCGTGCATACATATATTTTGCAGAGACATTCAAGCTCGGCATTTGATGAATCAGGGCTTCCTTAACAGGTTTTTACCCTGTAACAATATATATTCCCCTCAATACATCCTCTGCAGCAGAGGGTCTGATTACTGTCCCTGGAGCCAGATAGTGATACTTGTTAATCCATTGATTATTGGGCTTTTGGCGAGTAATGCTAAGCTGAGTGTTCCAAGTAAGCAAGAAAATCAATGTCTTCTTAAACTATTCTATTCTCTGTCACCATGCTGGGGCTGTGCGGCATCCCAGGAGCCTCTTTACATGTGTATTGTAAAAAGGAAAAAGAAAAAAATCCTACTCTGCCTTAGCTCCCAACTGTCACTGATTTGGAGCAATGTCCCTCTGTCCCTCATTCCTCCTCATTTGTCCCTCATTTTGGTCTGATCCATATAGATGTATATAAAATGCACTTTTTATCTATCAAAACGTGTTTTCCAGTGCTAAACCTTTCATCTGATTTTTAAATTGCTGCATTTGTAAATTCTAAAAGCCAATAAAAAGGAATAGTAGTGGTAAAAAAAAAAAGCAATTGTGAGTTTAACTAATCTTGTTTTTTTGTACAATTCTCCTTTAAGGGGGCGTGGCAAGGGGGTGTGTCCTATGCCTGCATACTTTTGCAGATAGGTGTCCCTCATTCCCATCTCAAAAAGTTGGGAGGTGTGTCGGTTGTCAGAATCCCTCCTCCTGTCTAGAGGTAGTCAGTTATCACTTGTGGTTCTAGTTTAGATTAATAGGCAGAGATCAATCTATAGGGTCAGTTCATCCAAAAACGGACATTTCAGATACAAGATGTTGTAGGTGGACTGTACCTTCTCCTCTATTTTTATATATTTTTAAAGGTCTCTAGAAGCCGACGCGGCAACCCCTCCCTTCCAGGCTATCGTGTCTCACTTCCTCTGCTGCAGTATTTGCATTAAAAAGCAACAGCCCACAGGTGGAGTGAGACCCTTTAACATTGGCCACAGCAGGTAGGTGAAGCAGAGAGCTCAAGTCTGGAATCTCCAGGTTAAAGCAAACAGATAAAATGATATGTTTTACCTGCCAAAGGATTTGTGGTTCTGTCCATCCAGTCTTGAGAGCTACACAGCTCTGCCACACAGCACTGCTAGCAGGGCAGGAAACCTGATTTTCCTTAGCCACAGTTAAAGTGATTGCAAAAGGATCACATTTTTTTTTTTTTTAAATAACAAACATGTTATACTTACCTGCTCTGTGTAATGGTTTTGCACGGAGCAGCCCAGATCCTCCTGCTCTGTGTAATGGTTTTGCATGGAGCAGCCCATATCCTCCTGCTCTGTGTAATGGTTTTGCATGGAGCAGCCCATATCCTCCTGCTCTGTGTAATGGTTTTGCACGGAGCAGCCCAGATCCTCCTGCTCTGTGTAATGGTTTTGCACAAAGCAGCCCCGATCCTTCTCTCCTGCAGTCCCCCACACGGTGCTCCTGGCTCCTCCCCCTCACCGGGTGCCCCCTATAGTAAGTGACTTGCTATGGGGGGCACTCATGCAGGCTTGCTCTCAAGCCAGCTCTGTGTGTCCATAAACACACAGAGCACAGCTCAGCCCTGCGCTCCCCCCCCCCCCACTCCTTTATCACCGGCTGTGGTTGACAGCAGCGGAAGTCAATAGCTCCCACTTCTGTCTCTGAGCCAATGAGGAGGGAGAGAGTGGAGCGAGTCTCTGCTCTCATTCACAGCTCTGGATTGAGATCGTGACCAGGTAATTATGGGGGGGGGGGGGGCTGAAGGTTTTTTCACCTTAAAGTGGGGTGCCCCTAAAAATATTTTTTTAAAAGTCAGCAGCTACAAATACTGCAGCTGCTGACTTTTAATAATCGGACAATTACCTGTCCCAGGGTCCAGCGATGTGGGGGAACGAAGCTCCGCCTGCGGCGCCGGAATTCTTACTGTGGGCACCCGGGTGTGGCTTCACAGCCGGGCACCCACTGCTCATGCGCGATTGGCGCCGCGCGTCCTTGATACGCTGCGCAGTCATCTGGAACACGTGACAGGTCCCAGAGGACTGTGCAGCGCCGAGGGGAAGTGATGTCAGTGCCCGGGCACTGAAGGTGGCAGACTACGAGGGACCCCCTAGCAACAGGCATTTAGAGGTGAGTAAAAAAAAAAAAAAAATTCCAATTATTATTTTTTATGATTTTTAAGCAATTTTTTTTTGGTGGAAACACCACTTTAAAGTGATATTAAATTTTTTAATATTTTTTTTTTTTTTTAATAACAAACATGTCATACTTACCTGTTCTGTGTAATGGTTTTTCACACCTACCAGTGCCCATCAGTGTCAAAAATGCATAGGTGTGAATCCAGCCTTAGATCTACGTGGTTCACAATTGGATTATGTATGAGCCAACCAGACTAAAAACGATCTACCTGGATGCTAAATCCCAGGATTTATCACCATCCTCGAAAGCCAGATTGTGCATTTTTACAAGCTATAAACACATTCATACGCCCTGTTAAACTAATTGCTTGTCTAAACACTGCCTATAAGAAGCAACACAAAGGGGTTGATTTACTAAAGGCAAATAGATTGTGTACTCTGCAAAGTGCATTTGCCCCAGAGTTTGATAAATGAGGTGAAGCTTCACTCTGCCAAGAATGCCCAATCACATGCAAGACAAGTAAAAAAAACAAAGTTTAAAGTAGTTGTAAAGGCACAAGGTTGCTTTTACTTTTGTGCATTCTATGCATGACGGTAAAAAAACTCCTGTGTGCAGCAGCCCCCTCCCCCCCCCACCAAATACTTACCTGAGTCCGATCTTCCTCCAGCACTGTGCACAGTCCCGGGACCCTCCCTCACTGGCTGAGAGCCATTGGCTCCTGCTACTGTCAATCACAGCCAGTGAGCCAATGAGGAGAGAGCGGGGGCGGGCCGAGCAGCGCTCCGTGTGTAAATGGACACACAGAGCAGCGGCTCGGGAGCTACTTGCTACTGAGGGCACTCAGCAGGAGGGAGGGGCCAGGAGCACCAGCAGGGGACCCGGGAAGAGGAGGATTGGGGCTGCTCTGTGCAAAACCATTACACAGAGCAGGTAAGTATAAAATGCTTATTATAAAAATAAGCTACAGGTAAGCTACAGGTACAGGTAAGCCTATAATAAGGCTTACCTGTAGCTACCCTGGATATCTCCTAAACCTGCAATGTTTAGGAGATATCCCCTGTATTTGCATGTGCCAACGTCATCGGCACATGTGCACTGAAGCAAACTGAAGCAATGGCATGTAGGTGCCGTTGCCTCAGTGAGTGTGCCATTTCCGGTGACGTCATCGCGGCTCTGGCCAATTACAGCACCGAAGTCCGCAATACCTGGAAGTAACGCCGGGAGCGATGTTTGCCACCGGATCGGTGTACGAGGACGGCTGAAGGGGCTTCGATCTAAGGTAAGTAATTCATAATGAGCTAGTATGCTATGCATACTAGCTCATTATGCCTTTGTCTTGCAGGTTTTTTTTTTGTCCTAGGGTTTACAACCACTTTAACTTACTTACTAAAGGCAAATAGACTGTAGAATGCACAAAGTGCAGTTGCACCAGAGCTTATAAAATGAAGGGAAGCTTTGCTGTCTTCCATCATCCAATCATGTGCAAGCAAAAATGCAGTTTTTTTTTGTCTTGCATGTGATTGGTTATTCTGTGCAAAGTGAAGCTTCGCCTTATTTAATAAGGCTCTGGAGCAACTGCACTTTGTAGCGTGCAACCGCACTTGCAAAGTGCACAGTCTATTTGCCTTTAGTAAACCAACCCCTATGTCTTGCTAGCCAATGGTATAACCTTGAGCCATTCCTAAATTGCCTGGAGCAAGGTGACCCATTCAATGTCACATTATCATTTCTGGCTCAAAATGCTAACTCCTTAACACTGTAATCACTAAAAACAACTCCGTAAAAACAAAAATGTAAAGTTACAAAAAACTGTAAGTAAAAAAAAATAAAATAAAAAAATGAATGGTTTGGGGGTAACAAAATGAAAGAAAACGTTTTAAACAATAGAGCCGGAGAGGACCTGCGACCCCCTTCTTCCCTGACATCTCTGGGGGGTTGTCTGGTGCAAACAGATGGATACAGGCAGCGCATGGGGTGAGGAATCTGAGTGTGAGACAAAAAAAAAATAAAAAAATGAGAGGAAGAACGAATGGCCCATGTCTCTGTGATATCATCACAAAAGCAGGTCTGTGCTCGGCCACTGAATGGCTTTTCACGTCTTCCTCCTTATCAGGTTTAACAGACCCTGAGCCGAGGCTGCCTGCTCTTCCACCAAATGATTTCCCCATTCAGAGGAGCACAAAGGCCAGTTGGCTTGTAAAGTGTTGAGATTAATTGCCCAATAACCAGAAATCTTGATTCAGCCTGCATAGACAGCTTTGCCCTGAGGGTGATGGCGAGGAGGGGGGGGGGGGGGTGGTGGGTGAAAGGGGGGGGGGGATCCCATAATGAAGTGTGCAAAAGTTAATTTGATCCTTGACTCGTTGTTTGTTGAAGGGGCAAACAATGAGCCTTCTCCTCATCAGTATAATTGAGAGGGTTACGCTCTGCGCCCAGCTCCTGTAACACGATTACATCTTATGGCAAACACGGCTATGGCAAAAAAAAAAAAAAGATGTGAAATGGTCAAGGCCTGCTATGAATGGTATATATATATATAGGATGACGAGGCATGCCACAACATCAATATAGCTAATAGGATGCTCCAAGCATAGTCTATACATCCCCCCCCAAACACTTGCTGGATGTAGTATTGATAAGCTGCTGGACAAATTCCATTAATCTAAGGCTACGTGAACCCGTTTAGTTGAGATGTTTGTATTCCAGGGCCGTGTTTCACCATCTCATTACATTTATGAATCTCTTTATAGCCGCAAATCATAACTAAGTACCCACCGGTAGGCAGTCATTTATCATCGGCGCAGTATGGTTTATTATGTATGTTATAGGTTTATTGCAGGCCAGGTTGTCCCACGTCCATTCCTGACCTCACAAACGCTCTTTTGGCTGGAGGACAATTTCCACCAGATATAAGGGGTGAGTTACTAAAACTGGAGAGTGCAAAACCTGGTGCAGCTGTGCATGGTGGCCAATCAGCTTCTAACTTCAGCTTGTTCAATTCACTTTAAAGTGATCGTAAAGTCTCTATAGTTCCCTATAAAAATTACAAGCTTTTTATACTTGTGTAGTGGGTCCCTCTCCGGCGCTCCTGGCCCCTCCCTCCTGTTCAGTGCCCCCACAGCAAGCAGCTTGCTCTGGGGGGCACCTGAGCGGAGTCACAGCTCCCTGTGTCCATTCAGACACGGAGCTCCGACCCGGCCCTACCCCCTCTCTCCCCTGATTGGCTAGCTGACTTTCATTGACAGCATTGGGAGCCAATGGTGCCCCTGCTGTATCTTAGCCAATCAGGAAGGAGAATCTCGGACCGCTAAAACATTGTGGATATCGCTGAACAGAGAGGGAATTCAGGTAAGTGTTAGGGGGATGTTGCTGCACACAGAAGGCTTTTTATCTTAACCACCTCAATACAGGGCACTTACTCCTCCTTCCTGCCCAGGCCATTTTTCAGCTTTCAGCGCTGTCACACTTTGAATGACAATTGTGTGGTCATGGAACACTGTCAATCATCCAATGAATGAGCCGAGAAGTGCCAAGAAGCCCGGTCGAGAAGCCAGCGCGTTCACGACGCGGGACTTTCGAGGGCTCAGGTAAGTAAACGAGGGGAGCTTGGGGCCACTAATCGTCGGATGTTTTTTAGAATGCATTAAAGAGGAAGAAAACCCTGATGGGTTTTACTTCCTCTTTGTTTCCCTGCAAATGGTAAAGCATAATGGGCTACTATACATCGCATAGTAGCCCATTATGTGTCACTTACCTGACACAGGAGCCAGCGATGTCACCCATGTCCCCTCTTCCATGAAGCGGCCATCTTTCTTCAGGATATCGCGGCTCCGGCCCAATCACAGCACTCCATTAGCAACAGCACGCTCAGTGTGCTTGTGTGCCGCTGTCTACGGAGCTTGCGCCGTCGACATCGGTGCCTTCCTTTTGCAAATATCTACTAAACCGTGGAGGTTTAGGAGATATTTCTTGCACCTACAGGTAAGCCTTAATCTAGGCTTACCTGTTGGTAAAAGTGGTCTGTAAGGGTTTACAACCACTTTAAGGTGAAAAAACATGTACCTTTACAACCCCTTTAAGCTTTGACAATAAAACCTGAAAGCTGATTGGTTTCTCCGCAGAGCTGCACCAGATTTTGTATATTCCAGTTTTAGTAAATCTCCCCCCTATATGTTTGCAGTAGGCACTGCACTCACTTCCTGTGCTTGTGTTGTATTGTGAATGTACTATACATACAGTATTGCACTTTTGAATCTTTAGGAAAGAAAAAAAGGTTGAAATCTGTAAATTCTTTGTCTGTCACTGTATCTGGTATTGTCTGGTACACGCTCGCAGTGTGACTCTGTAATGTGCTTTGGAAGCAATGTGTTCAGCCCATGTTTTATGTTGGAAGTGATGCTTACACCACAGGTTGTATGCTGCAGGATCATTGATCTCTGTGATCAGCACATCTGTCCGCTCAGCAACACAAGTTCAATTCTAACTTGTCAACAAAAAGGCGAAAGCTGCTGAATGGAGTGCAAGAATACAGCGTGCGATATCTAAAACCCAACCTGGACGCATCCTAAAACAAAATGAGATGTCTTGATACTAAAATTTGTCTGTTCTGTATCCACTCCTGCACATTACTAAATGTGTTCAGATTTTTTTATGACCAGAATCTACGACTTTCATCAAGTCCCTCCAAGGATTCTTGTTGGTAGCGCTTAGGAAATACAAGCTTAGGATAGACAATTGTAGATTATTAACCTCCCTGGCGGTATGATTCTGTCTGGAATTTTGTGCTGAAAGCGGTACAATTATTTTGCATGGAAATTTGGTGTTTTTATATTGTAGGCATGCAATTCTTATGAATAACTCACTTAAATCTGTCCAAACCAGAGTCTAGTAGACATCCCGGGTATGATAAAGTTTGAAACACAAAATCATAAATTATAATAAAATAAAAATATATATAAAAATTTATTCAATAATGTAATCAAATCAAAAACACTAAAATTTGCTCAGTTGCAGAATAGTCGCTGTCATTAAATTTAGTGTTTGATGATAAATTGTGATTCTAATTTATTATCGGTGTTTTCTAGCTGGTCTAAAATCACTTTTGACATAAAGGGACACTTTTTGGTTGCTATGGACAATCTCCAGTTTCCAGGCAGAAAAAAATATTTTTATTATATAAAATGACATGCAGGGCACTGGGCAGACCACTAGGGACAAAGGGGATGTGTATTTTTTTTATACAGTACTGTAATCTGTAAGATTTTTTCCTTTTTTGAATTTGGCGCTGATCTCCGCTCCCGTGCGTCGTAACGTCGCAGGGAACGGAGATCAGCGGCACTCGGGCACTGTGTGAATCGAGCGAGCAGACGGCTCGCACACACAGCGGGGAGACATCGCAGGATCCAGGGGACAAGGTAAGTAACTTATGCAATGCGAGCCCGAGTCTGGCTCGGGGTTACCGCTTTTGGTACAAAAATCTCAACCCGAGCCAGACTCGGGAATACCGCCAGGGGGGTTAATGAAGAACTATGGGCTCACTAAAAAATTTTTTTTATAAAATGGATGTTGTAAAATGAGCATCTAATTAAATCATTACTAATCAGCAGATAAAGCTTTTTACATGCTTTTCCGATAAGAAGTAACTGAATACTTGACATACTTATAACTATGCCTTTGTTTGGCCTTTGCAACAAGAAGAAGCAAATAGATTGTGCACTTTGCAGTTGCATTCTGCAAGAGCAGCTGCTTCAGAGCTTGGTAAATGAGCAGAAGTTCTGCTGATTTCATCCATCCAATTATGTGCAATTTTTTTGAAAAATGTCCTTACATGTGATTGGGTATTCTTTGCAAAGTGAAGAGTAACCTCATTTACTAAGCTCAGGAGCACTTGCAGAGTGCAATTGCACAGTCCAGATCAACCCCACAGTGTCCGTCTGGTGATAGATCAAAGAGAAGGTCAGCTTTAGCTAGTCTCCTCCCATAGCCATACCTCTGACACATTTCACCACCAATGGGTTTAATTGTATGATTAAGCCCACGAGAGGGTGAAATGCGTCAGCTGCGTGAGGTTAAGGGAGAAGACTAGCTGAAGCCTATCTTCTCTTTGATTTATCATCAGGCAGATACTGTGTGGTTGATTTACTAAAGGCAATAAGACTGTGCACTTTGCAAAGTGCAGTTGCACTCTCAGTGTGCAGTTGCTCCAGAACTTAGTAAATGAGGTAAAGCTTCCCTTTGAAAAGAATACCCAATCACATGCAAGGAAAATAAAAATAAATGCATTTTTGCTTGCACATGATTGGATGATGGATGAAGTCAGCAGAGCTTTTACTCATTTACTAAGCTCTGGAGCAACTGCTCTTGCAGAATGCAACTGCACTTTGCAAAGTGCACAGTGTATTTGCCTTTAGTAAATTAACCCCTGCTTCTTCTTGTTGCAGACTATCAAACATTTTTATATTTTTTGTAACTCCCAAGGGGACAGAGGGCAAGCGCATATAGCATTTGGTCCTGTTCCAAATTTGTCCCCTAGTTTCCATGCAGCATAGTTGGCCAGAATTTCAAGCAACACCGCTGCTCAAAAGGAGATGGATTTGTGATTGGCAGTGCTGGTCTCTGGCAACAAAGGCGGTTTTGAAGGCCAGTTCTGCCATTCACAAAAGGAAAAAAAAAAATCACGCAGCCTACAGCACGGTGTGTCTATCAGTGGCTGCTTTTACACATACACAGCCTGGCTGATGGATGAAACAGTGATGCAGGGCTGTGTGATATTTCAGTTTTATGAATGAGCTATCAGTGATGTCGGGCTGTGTTATACACGGCACTGGTCTGACATTGCCGATCACTCTTTCATTAGTGAAAGCTACGGTGATGTGTGATCCATTGACCGAGCTGTGCATGTGTAAAATAAGCAGCTGATAGGCAAGCAGTGCTGAACACTCTGTCAATATTATGATCGATCAGTACTGCTTGTTCATTAATATAGCTCACTCAGGGCTGCGGCTCTGTGTAAAGTATCTGCAGCTGCTTGTACACAGAGAGAGCATTGGCAGATACATACTGTAGCTGCTGACTTTTAATATTAGGACACTTACCTGTCCTGGGATCCAGTGATGTTGGCCCCCCAGTCGATGTTTCCATCAGCTCTTGGGTGCTGATGCCGCAATTGCCTGTAAGGGAAACTGGTTGCGAAGCCGGTTCCCTAATGCGCATGAAAGTAGTGTGCTGCGCTTTCTGAATGGCCCGGCGGCGGAGGGAAGGAGGAGGGGGGCCGAACTTCCGAGTGATCTCGCCGTGGCGAGATCTCTTGGAAGTGGGGGTGGATACCTGTCTAAAACAGGTACCCACTCCCCCACCCCCCCAAAAGGTGCCAACTGTGGCACCGGGGGGGGGGGGGGGGGAAGCAGATAAGCAAAGCTTCCACTTTTGTGTGGAACTCCACTTTAAGCACTAACTCATATTCACCAGAGCTCCTGATGGCAGAGATGGATTTTGTTGTGTGTTAGTACGCGGACATGATCCTCAGGTTCATCCCACCAGGAGATGAGCAAGCTGGGGTCCAGTAGCAGATATAGCAGGTATAGCAGTTAGGGATCAAGCAGAAGCAGAAGCCAAAGGTCAGTAACTAGTAGCTGAATGGGATCAGATGGAAGCGCAGCTGAGAAACAAGCTAAAGGTTGCTAACGAGTGGTAGCAAAGATAAGAACAGCAGCAGGTATGCAAGGAGCAAGATATTGGAGAGAGCACAATAATCTGGTAAACAGGAAATGCCGAAACATAGCTTTAAGGGGTTGTAAACCCTCATGTTTTTTCACCTCAATGCAGGTGAAAAACCTTCTGTATTGCTGCAGCCCCCCACCTCCCCCCGAGCCCCCGTTTTACTTACCTGACCCCGGTCATTCTCCGGCCGGGAACGAGCACACCAGATCTACCTAGTGTCTTGTGTCCTGATTGGATAGATTGATAGCAGGGCAGCCATTGGCTCCCACTGTTGTCAATCAAATCCAATGACGCAGCGCCGGGGGGCGGGGCTGAGTCCTGCATTCTGTGTGAATGGACACAGGTGCGGGACTCGGAAGCGCGCCCACACGGGTGTCCACCAAGGAAAGCGCTTCTCCAACATGGACACCCAATGCGAGGAGGAGCCACCAGTGCCGCTGAGGGACCCCAGAAGAGGAGGACCGGGGCCACTCTGTGCAAAAAAAACTGCACAGTGGAGGTAAGTATGACATGTTTGTTTTTTTTTGTTTTTTTTAAACAAGGGTTTACAACCCCTTTAAAGAGTTTGTTAACCCCCCAAAAAAATGGATCCTGCTCCTTAAAAGCATGTTATATGACATAGTGCTTGTCCCGTGTCATTTGGCCCCCTGTAACAGTTAAAAAAAGCTGTCTGATCCTGACAGTTTCTACCCTCCCCTCTGTAAACTGACCATGGCTACTGAGCCTGACACCATGGTCAGTTTATGTGCCTCTGTCATCTGCAGCTCTCTTCTCTGCTTCTGTGTCCTCCTCCCCCCTCCCCTCTCTGTCTATCTACTTGTGACAGTGCCGCCCCTCCCCTCTATTGCTGCTCTCATAACACTAACCTGTATACACCATCAGCACTGCCTCCTATTGCAGTGCCCCCCTCTGTCAATGATTTATAAATATAAATGCTGTAAATACCTCATTTAGGAGCTGAGATTGAGATCACATGACCAGCCAGCTCTCTCCTCCTCCCCTCCAGACTGACATCAGCAGAGGAATCTCGGCCCCGCCCACTGCATCTCTCAGAGGAGGAAAGAAGAAAGCTGGCCAGTCATGTGATCACAATCTCGGCTGTGAAATTAGGTATTTGCAGCATTTATTCTCTAAATCACACACAGAGGGGGATACTACAGCACGAAGTGGCCCCGAGATACGGGGGCCGCAAATCGGGTTGGAAAATTTCATTTTTTTCTGCAGAAAACTGCTTGACTTCAGTATAAGCCAAGGGGGACACTTTCAGCACAAAAAAAAATGTGCTGAAAAACTCGGCTTATACTCGAGTATATATTTTATATATTTATATATATTTTGTAATTATATATATTTAGGACATATTTATATGTTTTCAGAATCCACAACATATATTGTATTGTTACAGGTATTTGTATTGATGATATGTATACTGATGGGATTTGAATAGGAGGTTTTGCATACATGTAGTGATTAAGTGGTGTAGTTTGTTAGACACTTGGCATAACAAAAAAAAAAAAAAACAGTGTTTTAATTTATATTTAATTGGGTCTTTGACAATTATTTTTTGTACCTTAAAAGGTCCAGTTTTTCTAAACATATTTTTGCTTGGTTTTAAATTCTTTGAACGTATTTTTTCACATGCCCCCCTCCCCCATATATTATTTCTCTAATTAATTGCTTAAAAATATCACACTGATTGCCAGCAGAGCTTACACAAAGGACAACAGGGGATAAACTCTTATGAATCATGAAAGAAAAGCAGTCACACACAGAGGTCCTACATTTATGGAATTCTTACACATGAGTAAGACAAAGAACCCCTTAACATCTTTTCATATCTTCTTATATAAACATAACTCTGGACAAAAATTTTAAACAATTTTGGCCATTTATGTATTCATTCAAAAATGAAAAACATTTAAGTATTTAAAATATTGTTTAAGCAAGTTAAAAAGGACAGATGGGCACCATAAGGTTCTAATGCCATAAACAGTGCTGCCACCCTCATGGTTCAGGTGCTGCCACCCTCATGGTTCAGGTGCTGCCACCCTCATGGTTCAGGTGCTGCCACCATCATGGTTCAGGTGTTGCCACCCTCATGGTTCAGGTGCTGCCACCCTCATGGTTCAGGTGTTGCCACCCTCATGGTTCAGGTGCTGCCACCCTCATGGTTCAGGTGCTGCCACCATCATGGTTCAGGTGCTGCCACCCTCATGGTTCAGGTGCTGCCACCCTCATGGTTCAGGTGCTGCCACCCTCATGGTTCAGGTGCTGGGGGTTAAAGGGAGAGGTGTTTGGGCAGCTTGGAGGAGAGGTGAGTACAAAGATGACTTCCCCAGTGGTTGTTTAATAGAGATACTGGAGATGACAAGTTCTCCTGGCAGCACACCGTGGCAGGGGTATGAAAATCATAAACCTGACTAATGTGAATTTGATCTTTTAGCAGGAAAAATTGTTAAATATGTATTTAATCAATATATTTAGTATATATGAAACAATGGAAAACGGAATATGGAAAATGATTTTGTTTTTCCTTCCTGGCCCGGCTTCCTATGCTTTAATTGAGAACGGTAAGCTTACTGAAATAGCCGTCAAGAGCAAAAAATAATCTAAAATGTTTCGAGTAGGCTAGAAAGTAAAAGGTGAAATGAAAAGACAGTTCTGTGTAAAGCCGTGAGATCATTACACGGTGTACAGCTGCTTGCGCTCGAGAGATAAATACTGCGGGCTCCCTTGACACCAGCCTCACCAATCCTTTTGATCCCGGTTAGAGATCGGGGCTGCCGAGCCAACGTGTTGCTTTAATGATCAAATAACCTGAATAAAATGTAACTCAATGAGACAGACAGAGACCAACTGGGTGAAGAACTTTCATGTCTCTTGATAGAAAAATGGCAACGGCGAAAGGAAAAAACTGAACTGGAATGAGAATTTTTTGCACTGCGCAGTGTGCATGTATGCCACTTGCTTTCACATTGCTCGCCCTCTTGACTCCAGCAAGCAAATGTGTGCAGGACACAGAAGTTCAGCAAGCAGGTGCAGCTTCTGGGCCTGCCAAGATGTCAGCAGATATATACCAGAACAATACTAATGTTGTCATTCATATTTAATGCTGGGCTCTGGAAAAGCTTATTTATATTTAACCACCTGCTTACTGGGCACTTAAACCCCCCTCCTGCCCAGACCAATTTTTAGCTTTCAGCACTGTCGCACTTTGAATGACAATTGCGCAGTCATACAACACTGTACCCAAATTAAATTTTTATGATTTTTTTCACACAAATCGAGCTTTCTTTTGGTGCTATTTAATCACAGCTGGGTTTTGTTTTTTTGCTAAACAAACAAAAAATTAATGCGGAAAATTTAGAAAGAAAATAAAAAACTGTTTTCATAATTTGTTATAAAATTTAGCAAACAGGTCATTTTTCTCCTTCATTGATATGCGCTGATGAGGCTGCACTGATGGGCACGGATAGGCTGCATTGATAGTCACACATAAGGTGGCACTGATGGGCCCAGATGGGTGGCACTGATGGGCACTGGTAGGTAACACTGATAGGCAGTACTGGTAATGAGGCACTGATTGGCACTTTTGGGCATTGATAGGTGGCGCTGGTGGGCACTGGTAGGTGGCACTGTTGTGCACTGGTAGGTGGCACTGGCAGGTGGCACAGGTGGGCACAGATGAGGCGGCGGCTGCTCTCCTTGATCGGGACCGATGTCCCTCTGACAGCCGCCGGTGATCGGCTTCTTTTTTCTCCTCAAGCTATCAATGTGAGGAGAAAAAATACCCGATTACCAGCTCTGTTTACATACACATGATCAGCTGTCATTGGCTGACAGCTGATCACGTGGTAAGGGGGTCAGAATCGACCCCTTACTCCGATCTGTGATCAGCCGAGTCTCATTGACTCACTGATCGCAGAGCGCCCCCTGCAGGGGGCGTGCAGGCCGCGTGCAGGCCGCTTGAGTATGGGAGGATGTCCTATGATGGCCTCCTGGCAAAGTAGGTCCGCACTGTAGCCGTCATTCGGCTATAGCGAGGACGGGAAGTGGTTCAGGATGTAAATCCACTCTGTGTGCAGCAAATGCCTTTGTATTGCCTTGTAAAAGTAGCATTGATGTCATCACTGGGTTCTACAGCCTGTACAGGAAGTAGATTTGTGGGAGGGACTTAGCAGGTCCCGCCCACTACTCGCTGCCTGTAGAAAACTACAGGAGGGGTGGAGACAAGACCAGCCACCTTACACATGGAAAGAGAGTAGCACTGACTGGTCTTTTTTTACAGGAAGCTCCTATACAGACACAAAGTACAGGCGATGTTTCATGCTGGATTAGTGCACAGACCTGGAAGAAGAACACAAAGCACAGCAAGAAAGAATACATACACCTCTTATAGTTATAAAATAGTTGTTACGCCTGGATTTTAGCTTTAATAATACATCCTTATCACTGGGTCAAAACGATCCAATATTACTTTCCAAACAACATATGAATCGTTCACGACCAACCAACAAATCACATACAAATGCCACTCAGGGATCATCTTTACTGAAGACTGCATTAAGCTTCTTTTCCCTAGTGCTCAACAAGGGGATAATCGCATCATTTCCTGGCTGGGAGGGAAGGAGCGAGAGACAACTGTTAGCACTGGATCGTGGGACATGTAGTCAGGAAGGCTGGGTTTCCAGTGGATCCGAATCTAATGCAAACTACAAGTTCCAGCTGGCTGAGGAGGAGAAGAATTCTGGGTGAGCAGATAAATAGAACTGTTCTGAGAGGGCTCACTCCCTTGGGACACATGATCTGCAGATGCAGGAGCCATAGGCTATCCCCCTGGCCTGTGTGAGAGGGCACCATGGCCTGGACAGCACGGAGGTCCTCCCCTCTAGTGAGCCTCATCCTTGAGTGGCCTGAGGCTGAGGGTCCGCCTTCAACGGCTGTGTGGCTACTCAGCCATATACACCCACACAGACGTCGCTGAACTCCTGGGTCATCCGGCTGCCAGTCGGGCATGCTTCATCTGGCTGCAGACCTTCAAGAGCCTGTTTTCCGGGACATTCTATTTCCAGGAACCTTGGTATCTACAGGATTGGTGAGCGGGCAGAAGCCTTTAATACTACACTCAGAGACATTGCATGCAGACACCTTTACCCCCTTTACTACATCAAAGGCCCCTTCACTTTTCTAAATCTATTGAATTTTGCTGGTCGCTATTGCACAGCAATATCTTTGGGCCCCTTCATAGCTAGCTGAAGATCACAGACACCCCCTACTTCATGGACTCCTCCACTTAAAGGATTCAGCTTACAGAACTTGTTACTACTTAAACTGTTCATAGTGTAGCAACTGTTTATCTTAAAGGGGAACTGACTGACAACAAGTCCTCTCTTCTCTCTTTGTTCCTGGGATCATAGGCTCATACCTAAGGCCTGTTTGTCCTTATCACCAGGCCCACTGTTACTATCATTTTATTTTATAACTGTGTTTAATGCTAAAGTTTGCAATTTTAGGGAATACTTGCAGATTTTATAGTCTTTTCCCCTTATTAATTTGATAATCTCTTGTAAAACATCATCTTGCAATCTCTACTGTATCTTCTGGTGTCTTTTGCATTTATGTTCGCTCTTTGAATTATGTCAGAACCCAGGATGTCAGAGGTGTTGGAAGGCTTGCAAGGTCAGGGCAACCTTTGGTGACAGTCATCTTCTACAGCCATTACAGGGGTGGCGCTAAACAAATATATTGACATTACAAAGAAAAATTCCTCTCTATAGAAAAAGGAATTGGTTGAATCTTTCTACATCTTGCATCATCTAGTTTTTTGTATAGAGGCCAAATCTCCAGCCCCGAATCGGATTTTCCTAAGGGAAATGTTCGATGTCAGGCTGTTGTTGGTAAGTCCGACCGTGTGTACGATCCATCGGACAATTGTTGTCGGACTTTCCGCCAACAAATGTTGGCTAGCAGGTTCTCAAATTTTCCGCGGACAAATGTGCAGAGCTTTTATTCTCAGAAAATAGGTGCAGGGACTCAACCACACCGTGTCTGCATCTGCCATGCACCCCGGGCACCTGCATCTCCCTTGTTCCCATTCTGCACTCAGCGGGAGCTGCTCAGGAGATAAGATCTGTGGGAGCCATTGGGAGACAAGCTATCACTGGTAAACACAGAAGCCACAGTCCTGTGTTTACAAGTGATAGTGGTGAGAAGGGAGTAGAGGGCCTGAGTCAGAAATGGTGGAACTGAGTTCCACCAAGTTCCAGCTGAAAAAAAGCCCTGCAAATGTGTGTTTTCCAAGCGTGTGTACACAAGTCCGTCGGACCAAAGTCCAAAGTACAAACATCCATGCTCAGAAGCGGTCAGTCTTGTAAACTAGCGTTTGTCATGGAGAATTAACATTTGTGACGTGGCAAATTATGAAATCTCGAAATGCAGGGGAGGGGACTCACAAGGGGAGGAGACCGATTGGTGTTCCTCTGTACTTGGAACACATCATCGGTCTCCTCTCCAGTGACAGTACGTGGAGCTGTGTGTTTACACACACAGCTCCATGGTCCCGCTGTTTTCCCGGGGAATCGCGGGTGCCCGGCGGACATCGCGACTGCCGGGCACGCGCAGCGGGTCCCGAGCGACGCGGCGGGTGCGCGCGCACGCCACCTAGACGGCCGGAAATAGGAGGCCGTCATACGACGTCCACCCAGGATGGGAGATCCACCTTGTGGACGTCATATGACGGTGGCCCGTAATGAAGTGGTTAATGGGATAATAATGAAGCGGCTTTGCTGGTGATACTGATGGAGTTATTGCAAACTAATTTTCAAAGGGTTTTTTTCTTCTAGTGATATCAAGAATATTATTATTATTATTTTTTTTTATTTGGGCAAGTTACCACAACATCATTATCCCGTAGTTTATAAGATCAAAGATGCAACTATGTTGGTGCCCCTTGTCAGTTTTACATTGTATTTTTTTTTTAAATAAAACTGTCATTTTAAGTAAAACACATCACCAAGTATTACTCTACACAATTATTTTATTGTGCATTCAAAATAAAATTAGACATGCTATCTGCCAATAGAACGTAACCAAAAAGTGTGTTCTATGCATCCAAAAATATAGAAAATATAACAAATCAAATCATTATTCAACCAAAAAAATTATGCTCCCGAGCATGCGTCGAATTGTTTCCGAGCATGCGTTGGAATTTTGCGTGTCGGAATGGCATACACACGATCGTAAAATCCAGTAGAAAGGTTTTCCGTCGGAAAAATTAAGAACGGGTTCTCAATCCAAAGTCCGTCGGAAATTCCGACAGAAAAAGTCCGATGGGCATACACACGGTCGGAAAATCTGATGAAAAGCTCCCATCGGACTGTTTCCATCGGAAATTCCGACCGTGTGTACGCGGCATGACAATAAATAAGCAGAAGGAGCCCAAAGGGTGGCGCTAAAGAGCTGAAAAACCACGTAGTACGTCTTACGTCACTACGTTCGTAATTGTTGGCCAACAATTGTGTGCCGTGTGTATGCAAGACAAGTTTGGGCCAACGCATTTTGGACAAAATTCCACGGTTTTGTTGGCCAACAATCCAATCGTGTGCACGAGGCATAAAACCTTAAAGCAGGTTTTCATAACCAGGGTTCCATGGAGCCCTTGGGTTCCTCCAGAGGTTGCTAGGGATTCCTTGAGCAATGAGCAAATTCTGCCTCTCAGACAAGTTCCCACTGACACTATTGATCATTTTAGCTATCTGTAAGGGGGCAATTCTTCCCAATGACCACACGTGTAAGGAGCATTCTTCCCACTGACCACCACACTAATGTATTATGAGCTGTAGATATAGTAATTATTAGTGGGGGTTCCCTGAGATCGGAAACTTATTTCAATGGTTCATCTATGTTGAAAAGGTGGAGAAATTCTGCCTTAAAGATTAACCAGCAACTTCTACAACCCTTAACGCAACTGGCACCCCCAGAAGTCTTCTCTTCCAGCTGTACACAACCTTGCTTACAACACCTTGACATTTGCAGTCTGGGATTTCTTTCTGGTGGGTCAAGTCTCAACAAAGCTCTTCAAAATTCGTGACACAGAACGGGTTTTTCACTGGCTCGGGGCTTGACGGAGGTCTGGGAAGACAACAAACAAAACAGGTGCAGTGTTTGCAGGCCCTGTGCACTCCTGGCCTTCTCCCTGTTTCATTTCATGCTTGTAAAGGAAATAAAGCCATGTCAGTAATGAAGCCATTTATCACTGGCACTAGGGAGAAAGGGTGTGAAACGCAGGCAATCAATGCGCTGTGACCCTACACCAAAAATAAAAAAAACAAGGCTTAACTCGGGCAACTCAGGAACGAAGAAGACTTATAACGCAGAACTAGGCTCAACAATTAGATTTGTAAGACATATTGCCTGATGATCAAACTCGACCTGTGCTGGTGGGTTGGCCCACAATTATTGTTTCCAGCCATTCCATGGCTTCTAATAAAGGGAACATTAAGATTTATTTATAAGACATTAGGTACATTTCGCACTAGTAATAAAGGGAAGCCCTAGTCTTTTTTTTTCCAATCTATTTATTAGTATAGTTGGTTTAAAGGTCCACTATAGCGAAATCTATTGTGTTGTGATAACTGCATGGAGTTAATACCTGTAATAATAGTGTACAGTGTATTAATTCTGTTTTATTTTACATGCCTGTATTTATATTTTCTCCACATTTATATGATTTAAAGCGGTTCTGCACACACTTTTTTTTTTTTTTTTACTGTTTAACCTCCCTGGCGGTATGATTCTGTCTGGAATTTTGTGCTGAAAGCGGTACAAATATTTTGCATGGAAATTTGGCGTTTTTATATTGTAGACATGCAATTCTTATGAATAACTCACTTAAATCTGTCCGAACCAGAGTCTAGTAGACATCCCGGGTATGATAAAGTTTGAAACACAAAATCATAAATTATAATAAAATAAAAATATATATAAAAAATGATTCAATAATGTAATCAAAACAAAAACACTGAAATGTGCTCAGTTGCAGAATAGTCGCTGTCATTAAATTTAGCGTTTGATGATAAATTGTGATTCTAATTTTTTATCGGTGTTTTCTAGCTGGTCTAAAACCACTTTTGACATAAAGGGACACTTTTTGGTTGCTATGGACAATCTCCAGTTTCCAGGCAGAAAAAAATCTTTTTATTATATAAAATGACATGCAGGGCACTGGGCAGACCACTAGGGACAAAGGGGATGTGTATTTTTTGTATACAGTACTGTAATCTGTAAGATTACAGTACTGTATGTGTTTTGTGTTTTTAAACTTTTTTGAATTTGGCACCGATCTCCGTTCCTGTGCGTCGTAACGTTGCAGGGAACGGAGATCAGCGGCACTCGGCACTGTGTGAATCGAGCGAGCAGACGGCTCGCACACACAGCGGGGAGACATCACAGGATCCAGGGGATAAGGTAAGTAACCCCCCCCCCCCTGTATCCTGCAACGTTAGCCCGAGTCTGGCTCGGGGTTACCACTTTTGGTACTGAAGTTCCTGCCCCGAGTCAGACTCGGGAATACCGCCAGGGAGGTTAAAATTAATTTCATGCTAAAGTCAGACTCACTTGTAGTGATGCTTCCCGGTATCCAGGTCCTTTTTCCGGTCTAATCGATACTTTTTAAAATCATGCACAGCAGATGTCACATTTGAAGCCCACATGCAATCACTTACTTGTTCCATCGCATTTGAAGTACCAGCATCCCTTGCTGGTTCCCGCGCATGCGCAGTGGCAACTGCGCCGAGTGGCGTAATCATCAATATTGCCATGACAACGGCGTCTTAGTAAGTTCCGCCGTTACGCCGTTGAAATCACGCGGGATTTCGCATCGGACCTCCGCACTGACTCCTGGGATGAATTACACAAGATCATCCCAGGAGACCACCGGACATGACACGGATACCCGCACAAACACCGCCCACAGCCACAGGGAATAAAAACTGACAGTATAAACCTGAACAGGTACGATAAAAAAAAAAGGCCCTGGGCAGTCCCCTGGTGACTACACCTGCATAAGTAATGATTTGAGAAATGGGGACACACTGCATGCCGATGTGGCTCCCAGCAGAGGGTCCGGTGCGTCCCGCTTCACCGCTTCAGGTCCGATTTCAGCCCGAATTTTGGGCTGAATTCGGACCTGAAAACGGACCAAATGACGCACAGGGCTCCTGCTGTGCAAATTCGCACCAAATGCAACCATTTAGAAATTGGATGAAAGGTTTAGCGCTGGGAAACACTTTTTGAAAGAAAAAAAGTGCATTTTATATACAACTATATAGATCAGACCAAAATGAGGGACAAATGAGGAGGAAAGAGGAACAGGGGGACATTGCTCTAAATCAAGGACAGTCCTTCGAAATTAGGGATAGTCCCTCGAAATCAGGGACAGTCCCTCGAAATCAGGGACAGTTGGGAGCTATGCTTATGCTACTTCTCTCCCTCTCCTAGTCTGAACTCTGCTATACTAGGGCTGCAATAGGCTGATACCAGGTCAAATGCAAGTACTTACACTGACTGCCAGGTAAAACGATTATTTAATGATGTATTTATGAATACAGAGCTGTGTTATATTGTGTCTTTATCTCGCTTTAATCCACCAGTTGGTCTTGTTTGTTCTCCACACATTTCCATCATATTAATACCCAATGAAAATAAACAAAAAAAAAAGGGATACCAATTTCTTGCAGGGAGGCACAGGTCTGCTTCTGCCGCTCCGGCGGAGGATATATACACTATATACACTGATAGTGATCTTTATCTGCCTTGTATAATGAGGGCACATCTTCCTTCACGCGGATTACATGGTCAGTTATCAGCGGGTAACACATTGCTCTTGTGTGAGCGGCGTTTATCTAAATTGCCATCATTTGCCCCCAGCTCTAGAAGAAAGGTTATTGTACCTATTCAGGTCTGATCAGACAGATTTTATTTCTCATAAACAGACGGCGACGCTCCTTACAATGTAAAGGAATGTAACAGAGGGAGCAGCTGCCATCCCGTATAATACACCTCTCTGCGTCTCATGACTGTGCAAAGCATACGAAGGGCGCTCGGGTTTTTGCGCGCACGCTGTGAGACAGGCGACAAAGTGGCGTTCTGCCGGCAGCAAATCTTTCCTGCCTCCTTCTTTACACACTGAAAACATAAGCTGCCAATATAAATGCAAATTAAAAAGATTTTCCTCGGTGTAACCCGAACTGCAAGCTTTGTGGTTGGGATCTACTGAAGCCACAAAAATCACAGATACAGGTGATTAAAACAAGGACCAAGAGAGTAAAAAAAAAAAGCATTACAAATATGGGCCTGGGGCTCCCCATGCAGGCATCCAATCAATGATGCTCAGAACCGTCTTTAAACACGGGGCCGAAGGGGAGGCTGCCCCCGGCCGGGTCCAAAGCAGCTACCCCTTTAAGTCTGCGCTGCCTACAAATATTTGATGAGTGGACTCAGGGGGTCCCAAGAAAATGTTTGCCCGGGGTCCAATCACTATTAACCTCTTGCCGACCAGTCTCTGTCAGTATACTGCGGCAGGTTGTCAGGATCCCGCAAACCGTCGTAGCTATACATCGGCTCGTGGGATCGGGATAGCAGGCGTGCACGGGCCACCGCAGAGCGGGGGTGCCGATGCTCCTGGCCGACGGTTGCGATGACCGCCGGCCACGAGCGATCGCAAGCACGAGGGGCAGAACACGGAAGTTTGTGTGTGTAAACACACAAATCCCTGTTCTGTGAGGCGGGACAGGTCGTGTGTTTCTATTAGCTAGGAACCACGATCCGTCACTTCCTCTAGTCAGTCCCCTCCCCCTTCAGTTAGAATCACCAACCAGGGAACAAAATTAACGCCTTGATCGTCCCCTAGTGAATGAATGAATGGATTTGTATAGCCCTTCAACTGCGAACTGAATCGCCTCGAGGTGCTAGTGTTAACCCCTTCACTGCCAGTGCCATTTATACAGTAATCAGTGTATTTTTATAACACTGATCGCTGTATTAATGACAATGGTCCCAAAAATGTGTCAAAATTGGCCGATGTGTCTGCCATAATGCCGCAGTCACGATAAAAATCACAGATGGCCGCCATTTCTAAAAAAAAAAAAAATAATATTAAAAATATCTCCTATTTTGTAGACGCTATAACTTTTGCGCAAACCAATCAATATACGCTTTTTGCGATTTTTTTTTTTTACTAAAAATATGTAGTAGAATACATATCGGCCTAAACTGAGGAAAAAAAACGTTTTTTTAAAATATATTTTTGGGGCATATTTATTATAACAAAAAGTAAAAAATATTGTGTTTTTTTCAAAATTATCATTCTTTTTTTGTTTATAGCGCAAAAAATAAAAACCGCAGAGGCGATCAAATACCCCCAAAAGAAAGCTCTATTTGTGGGGGAAAAGACATCAATTTTGTTTGGGTACAATGTCGCATGACCGTGCAATTGTCAGTTAAAGCGTCGCAGTGCCGAATCGCAAAAAATGGCCTGGTCATTCAGCAGCCAAAGCTTCCGGGGCTGAAGTGCTTTAAAGACAGCCCTGACTGGGCTTTTAACCACTTCAATACCGGGCACTTTCACCCCCTTCCTGCCCAGGCCATTTTTCAGCTTTCAACGCTGTTGCACTTTGAATGACAATTGTGCGGTCATGCTACACTGTACCCAAATTTAATTTTTATCATTTTCTTCACATAGATAGAGCTTTCTTTTGGTGGCATTTAATCACTGTTTGGTTTTTTATTGTTTACTAAAAAACAAAAAAAAGACCAAAAATCTTGTAAATAAGTCCTCTTTCCCCTTCACTGATGGGAACTGATGAGGTGGCACTGAAGGTCACTGATGGGGTGGCACTGATGAGGAGGCACTAATATGCAGCAATAATATGGGGAAAAAAGGACGTCAATTTTGTTTGGATGCAACGTTGCACGACCGCGCAATTGTCAGTTAAAGCGACGCAGTACCGAATCACGAAAAATGGCCCGGTCATTCAGCAGCCAAATCTTCCGGGGCTGAAGTGGTTGAAGACAGCCCTGACTGGGCTTTTAACCACTTGGACACTGGGCACTTTCACCCCCTTCCTGCCCAGGCCATTTTTCAGCTTTCAGCGCTGTCACAATTTGAAAGACAATTGTGCGGTCACGCTACACTGTACCCACATGAAATTTTTATCATTTTCTTCACACAAATAGAGCTTTCTTTTGGTGGCATTTAATCACCACTCGGTTTTTTATTGTTTGCTAAAAAACAAAAAAAAGACCAAAAATCTTGTAAATAAGTCCTTTTTCTCCTTCACTGATGGGCACTGAAGGGCACTGATGGGGTGGCACTGATGAGGAGGCACTAATATGCAGCACTGATGGGCACTGATAGGCAGTCAGAGGGTGAGGAAAGATATCCTCAAAAAAAGGGGTCCGTACCCTCAAGAAGAGAGGTGGGAACACACAGTGGAGTACTCCTAAGATACGCCTTATTGAAAATAAACAATTGTTAAACATTCACAAAATATGGCAAAAAAGTTAAAAATTACAACATTGTCCTAGGGGCAATGATAGGTGGCACTGATGGGCAGGGACTGAAAGAAAGCACTGATTGGCATGACTGATAGGCACTGATTGGCCTTACTGATGGGCACAGACTGGTGTCACTGATAGGCACAGACTAGTGTAACTGATGGGCACAGAGTGGCATCACTGATGGGCACAGAGTGGCATCACTGATGGGCACAGAGTGGCATCACTGATGGGCACGACTCCCCTGTGAAGAGATGCCGCTGATCGGCTCTCCTCACCTCACAATTTGTCAGTGTGCGGAGAGGAGAGCCGATATACGGCGCTTCCTTGTTTACCTGTGATCAGCTGTGATTGGACACAACCGATCAAATGGGTAAAGAGCCGCGGCCCTTTACCGAGATCGGGGTTGCACCATTCAATGATGTCGTCCCAGAACAAAAGCTGCACCGCTACGTCGTAATTTTGTTATATGGACGGCGGGAAGTGGTTAAAGTAGAACGCCACATTTACAGAGCAGGAAAAAAAAGTTCACAGATATCATTCTGGTGAACACATATTTTAAAACGAACACAGACTTTTATCATCTTTTTCCTCATGCCATTCTTTTTATGAGCACCGTATTTGATTACAACCCTAATTCCAAATAAGTTGGGACGCCGTGTAAAATCTACATAAAAAAATTAAAATTATTGCAATGATTTGCACATCTCATTTTACTCACAATATAAAACATATCAAATGTTTAAAATGAGAAAATGTATACATTTTATGAAAAAAAAAAAACGAAATTTTGAAATTGACAGCAGCAACATGTCTCAAATAAGTTGTGACAGGGCAACAAAAAGCTGGCAAAGTAAGTAGTACTAACAAGGAAGAGCTGGAAGAATATTTATCAACTAATTGGATTATTTGGAAACAGGTCAGTAACATGGTTGGGTATAAAAAAGGGCATCTTAGAGAGTCAGAGTGTTCCAGAAGTAAAGATGGGCAGAGGTTCACCAACCTGTCAAAAGCTGGGTCTAAAAAATTTTTGAACAATTTCTGAATAATTTTACTCATAAAATTGCAAACGACTTTAAATATATCATCATCTTCAGTACATAAAGGAATAAAAAAGGTGAAAACTATGATTTTTATTGATTTATTATTTTTTTTTTAACAAATTGCAGTTTTTTTTAATGTTACACAGGCAGGAGCGGCCCTAGTTTGCATGCGGGGCTCCGGACTCATAGGTTTCTATTTTATTTTTTTTTTCAAACTACATGATTACAGCCTGAGGCTCTAATTGGCTTGAAAAGGGTTAGGCTTGGGGTACAGAGCACTGCGCCCCGAACCCACCCACAATATTCGCTATTGTTTTCCGGCTTCTCCTCTCAGCCAATCAGGACAGGAGGCGGATTGGAACGCCCCCCCTCCCCCCAAAAAAAAGTTTAATACCACCAACCAGGGGCGTTGCTAGGTCTACAAAAGATCTGGGGCTAGAGCCCATAGCAGCCTAGTAAAGAAAGTCATACGCTTGGGCGCGCATACACATGTATATACAGTAATATATGTGTGTGTGTGTATATATCCCCAGAGAGCCCCCCACTTACATCAGGGTCCCCAGAGAGCCCCCACTTACATCAGAGTCCCAAGAGAGCCTCCTCCTTACATCAGAGTCCCAAGAGAGCCTCCCCCTTGCATCAGGGTCCCCAGAGAGCCCCCTACTTACATCAGGGTCCCCAGAGAGCCTCCCTCTTAAATCAGGGTCCCCAGAGAGCCTCCCCATTAAATCAGGGTCCCCAGAGAGCCTCCCTCTTAAATCAGGGTCCCCAGAGAGCCTCCCCATTAAATCAGGGTCCCCAGAGAGCCTCCCCCTTAAATAAGGGTCCCCAGAGAGCCTCCCCATTAAATCAGGGTCCCCAGAGAGCCTCCCCATTAAATCAGGGTCTCCAGAGAGCCTCCCCCTTAAATAAGGGTCCCCAGAGAGCCTCCCCATTAAATCAGGGTCCCCAGAGAGCCTCCCCATTAAATCAGGGTCTCCAGAGAGCCTCCCCATTAAATCAGGGTCCCCAGAGAGCCTCCCCCTTAAATAAGGGTCCCCAGAGAGCCTCCCCCTTAAAATCAGGGTCTCCAGAGAGCCTCCTTCTTGTATCAGGGTCCCCAGAAAGCCCCCCACTTACATCAGGGTCCCCAGAGAGCCTCCCCTCCCCTTGGGGACCCCTGCAGAGACTCGGGCTATGGGCCCCAGATTCAGGGCTATAGCCCCAAAAGCCACCCCCTAGCGACGCCACTGCCACCAACCACTGTAGACTGGAGTTGATTTACTGAAGGCAACTGTGCACTTTTCAAATCCAGTTGCACTCATTTTCTTAGTAAATGTAGTAAAGTTTCTCTTTGTAAAAAATATCCAATTAGGTGCATAAAAAAAAAAAGAAAAATGCATTTTTCTTGCACATGATTGGCTGATGGCAATCAGCAGAGCTTCCCCTCATGTACTAAGCTCTGGGGAAAACCAGTGCAACAGAACTTGCAAAGTGCACAGTCTATTTGCCTTCATTAAATCAACTCCTGTGCAACATTAAAAAAAAACTGCAATTTGTTAATAAAATAAAAAATCAATAAAAATCATTGTTTTCATCTCCTTTTTTTATTCCTTTTTTTCATCCCAGCGCTGCTGATCTCCTGCACCCCATAACAAGAACCTTCATGGCAGGATCACCAGGGATTATTTTAATGAGAAATGCAGATTTTAAAATCTTTAATATGACTTTTGGAATTAATATGACAAAATTTTTATGAGATTTTATTGATTGCGTTTACATCCACTTTAATAAGAATTTACCAGAGGGACTTGTACAGTAGCGTAAGGTTAAAAGTGTTGAAAAGCGACAGCATATTAAACAGCTTCCTCTTTAGTGTTTAAATACACCATCTGGAAATCACAGGTCTGACTGCGAACATCATTTATTCTGCAGTTCACTATTCTTATACTGTGAATAACCAATCCAGCACAATACTGTCAGTTTGCACTACAAATTAGACACGTACACTGCTGAAAAATTTGTTTTGGTTTCATTTGTGTTTTTTTTTGTTTTTTTTCATTTTCATTTTTTTGGGTCATTCGTTATGATCGTAATTCGTAAATTCAAAAATTCAAAACTTTGTAAATTCGTAAATTAGAAAATTAGAAAGGAAATTTGAAAGAATAACTAATGAATTATAGGTATTGAAATTTCCTTTCAAACGGAAAATGTCCGATCGGACCATGTTGTCGGAAAATCCGACCGTGTGTGGGCTCCATCGACGGAAAAAATGAGATCCTGCTCTCAAATTTTCCGACAACAAAATCCGATCTGACTTTTTCCGATCGGATAGAGAATTCCGACGGACAAAGTGCCACGCATGCTCAGATCAAATTACGAGACCAAAGCTATTGGCTACTAGCCTCTACGTAGTTCCGTCGTACGCAACGAACGTCACCACGTTCCGAATGATCGGATTTTCCGACAACTTTGTCCGACTGTGTGTATGCAACACCAGTGTCGGACAAAATCCGTCGGAAAAAAAATCAGACGGATTTTGTGGTCGGAATTTCCGACCGCGTGTACGGGGCATTCGGCTATCCATATACGTTATGGTTTCTCCCATTCAGTCTCGCAGACTGACGAGAGAAATCAATAGATTCCTCCATCCATGCTAAACATTGGCCAATGGGGGGAGCCAATTAGCGGGTCCGGCGGACTCTGTGATGGTTCCCCGCAGTGACAGAACTGGGATCTTAAACAATGCAAATCTCTGTTCTGACAGGGGAGATCACACAGATCCTGTCTTTCTGCTATGTAGGAAGACGGATCTGTGTGTTTCCCCAGTCACACAGTCCCCCATACAGTTAGAACACACAGTGAGGGAACACATTTAACCCCTTGATTGCCCATGATGTTAAGCCCTTCCCTGCCAGTGTCAGTAGTACAATGCATATTTTTAGTACTGATTACTGTAATAATGTCACTGGTCCCCAAAAAAGTGTAAAAAGATCAATTAGGTGTACGATCTGTCCGCCGCAATGTCGTAGTCCCGCTAAAAACCACTGATTGCCACCATTACTAGTAAAAAAAAAGTCATAAAATATCCCCTATTTTGTAGACGCTATAACTTTTGCGCAAACCAATCAATATACACTTCTTGCAATTTTCTTTACCAAAAATATGTAGCAGAATACATATTGGCCTAAACTGATGAATAGATTCGTTTTTTTTATATTTTATTTTTTTGGAAATTTTATAGCAGAAAAGTAAAACTTTTTTTTTTCAAAATTTACGCTTTTTTTGTTTATAGGGCAAAAAATAAAAAACACAGAGGTGATCAAATACCACCAAAAGAAAGCTCTATTTGTGGGAAAAAAAGGACGTCAGTTTTGTTTGGGTACAGCGTCGAACGACCGCGCAATTGTCAGTTAAAGCGGCGCAGTGCCGTATTGCCAAAAATGGCCTGGTCAGGAAATGGGTAAATCCTTCCGGGGGTGAAGTGGTTAATGGTCCAGTGGCTTCACAGACCTTGAATAAATATGCATCGTATGATGTTGTCTAACATTCCATTCAAATACCGTGGGCAATAAAGAGTGCCCGTTGCTTCCACAACAAAACATCTGAAAGTACCCTGCAAGCAAAGAAGGAATCTCTCAACAGTCTCTCTAGGAGAATTAGGTGTATATTCCTCTTCTATTTTTTCAGGGCATTTTTTGATTTGTAAATTCAGGAAGCGACAGATTGCTTTAAAATGCAGCCCCCCCCCCCCCCCCCCCCCCCCACCACCACCTTGCAGCTATGACAGCCTCTGATCACCTGGAAAGCCTTTCCAAAAGACTCTGGAGTGTGTCTGTGGGCATTTTTTACCCATTCAGCCAAAAGAACACTTGTGAGGTCAGGTACTGTTGTTGGATGAGAAGACCTGGCTCATCTCGTAATCAGTGTTCCAATTCAAAACAAAGGAGCATGACCCATTCCACTGCCAATGTTTGTCAATAGAGATTGGATGGCTGTGTGCTTGATCCTATACTCCTAACAAGGAATGCAGCTGAAGCACCTGACCTCAATAATCTGAAGAAGTGTCTACATTCTTTAGGCCATATAATGGGGAACATTCATCAAAACTGCCCTATTGTTTGCAGCTGCTAAGCTGACACTTCTTTGTATTTGCGTAATGAGAACAGGGAAATGGCGCTGCTGAAAAATGATATGATAACCTCTCTGATCCAAGGAGGAAAACAGACAAAGGTGGGTAAAATAAAAATCCCTAAGAAAATAAGAATCTAAATTCCAAACACATGTGAAGTGGAATACACTAAGACCCCTTTCACACCACACCGCCCATAGCGTCGGTGGTAAAACGCTGCTATTTTTAGCGGCGTTTTACCGTGGGATTTGCGGCGCATTTCGGCCGCTAGCGGGGCGCTTTTACCCCCCGCTAGCGGCCGAGAAAGGGTTAAAACGCTGCAATAGCGGCGTTTTGCTGGCGGTATTACATCGCTGCCCCATTGATTTCAATGGAGAGCAGCGGTGGAGGAGCGGTGGAGGAGCGGTGAGTTCACCGCTCCTTCACCGCTCCAAAGAAGCTGCTGGCAGGGCTTTTTGTGACGCCCTGCCAGCACACAGCTGCAGTGTGAAAGCCCTCGGGCTTTCACACTGCAGACAATGATGCAGCAGTTTGAGGGCGGATTGCAGGCGCTATTTCTAACGCTATAGCGCCTGCAAAACGCCCTCGGTGTGAAAGGGCTCTAAGCGGTGTAAAAAGGCTTCTAATAAATGAGAGAGCCTTTCTCAACAAAGAACATAAATCAAATAAGATGATTAAAAATCAACAAGTAGTGCACTGTGGGAGATCCTGCAATTTTTTTTTTTTTTTTTTTTAACAGAAGGAATGTTTATTGAAGCTTCCAAACGGTTACATGTGAAACAGTGCAGATAATACATTGCAGTTTAAGTCTTCCTCACATGAGGATTACATACATTGAGGACAGGTGGGATTGAATACAGTGCGAACGTTACAGATATATCTACAAACAGAAAAAAAGAAAACAACTTATATCAAAGTCTCAAGGGACCAGGGCAAACGACCAATTTAAGATTAGGAGGTGTGCGGCCCGTCGCCTTTTCCTCTTTACAGCAAGGTAATGTAATACAGCTTCCCCATCACCATCCCTCCAGGGGAGGGAGAAGAAGGAAAAAGGAACCTAATATAACCTGTATCCTGTGTCCGCATAGATTAAAGCAAGTGGAAAGGGGGGGGGGGGGGGGGGGGGAAGTGGGGGTGGGGGGGGGGGCGACGGGGAGGAGACCGGGTGCATCCGCGACCCGGGTCTCCCGACCTGTAGGAGCAACCGGTTGGTCTCTATAGGAAGGTATGCCAGATGTCCAGATGGAAGGGAGGGGAGAGGGAGGGACCTCTATCAGGGTTATACCGTAATGTTTCTGGCCTCCACCCATGATGCCCATATTTTGTGGAATTTTTGGGGGCAATCTCTCCCCATGTAGGTCAGCTTGTACAGAGGGAGTGCCTTGTTTACCAGCTCCCTCCAGGTGGAAACCCCGGGGGGTTCCGCCGACTTCCACTGGAGGAGAATTGTCTTCCTCGCATAGTATACTGTGTAGAAGACAAAGGTTTTTTTATGTGTGGAAGTGGGGAGGTTGTCTGTAATACCCAGGAGAAGGATCAGGGGATCAAGGCCTATGGATAGTCCGCCAATCACAGATATGTCAGCAGCCACTGCACGCCAAAATTCTTGTACTTTAGTACATTGCCAGACCATGTGTATATAGTTACCCACCTCTCTCTGACATTTAGGGCATTTGTCATCTAAAGTGTGGTAGATTCGTGCCAGTCGTTGGGGTGTGTAGTGTACCCTGTGGAGAAATTTAAGCTGGACAAATTTATCTTTAGCTGAGATCATGAGAGGTATAAACTGTTGCAGGCCCTCCGACCAATCTTCCTCCGTCAGTGCAGGGAGGTCCCGGCGCCATGCCAAAAAGGCTCTGTTGGCGTCTGTTCCACCCCTGCACGTGAGACGCAGATATATGGAGGAGAGTGTTTTATCTATTAGGCGTGAGGTAAGTAGTCTTTCGACCTGATGTGGTTCTAGGGTGACGGGGTTCGGGAATTGTGCTCTAAGAGCGTGTCTAAGTTGGAGGAATCTGAAGTACATCCAGGGGGGTAGCCCAAACTTGTCCTTAAGTCTTCCAAAGGGGAGTATCTGTCCCTCCGGCATAATGTCTTTTAGCGTCCTTATGTCATATCTCGCCCAGACCCGCGGGTCAGGCACTGTACGCAAATGGGGCAGGCTGGGGTTTCCCCATAGTGGCATGTGTGGTGAGAGGGTATTGGGATTTTGCAGGTGCTTAGAAACTTGTTTCCAGACCCGAACCGTGGTTACCATGGGGGTGGTGATGTCTTTAGTAGACTTGGGCCCTCTGTAGACTAGGTTGCTCAGTTCCGAATAAGACCCCACTATCGCTGCCTCAAGGTTTACCGATGGGTTAGCTTTATCCTGTGTAAACCACCACCTCACCATCACCAGTACCGCCGCCCAGTAGTATTTACGAAAATTGGGGAGGGCAAGCCCTCCCTCAGACAAAGCCATCTGAAGTATAGGTCTGCCCACCCGTGGGACTGCCCCCTGCCAAATAAACGTGCCTATAATCTGTTCTAGCTTCTGAAAGAAGGAGTTGGGAATAGTAATAGGGGTGTTCCTAAATACGTACAAGAATCTGGGGAGAAATGACATTTTAATTAAATTAACTCGCCCTACCGGTGTAAGTGGGAGGTTCTTCCAGACTGTACATTTTTGTGTGAGTTTGTGTAGGACTGGTTGCACATTGAGGTCCATGTATCGTGGTAGGTCCCTGTGGATCTGGATACCCAGATATTTGAAACTATCCACCCACTGGAGAGGGGTGGTGGATCTCGGGGCCACCGCATTAGGGCCAATTGGGAATATAACCGACTTGTCCCAATTGATCCTAATTCCCGAATATTTACCAAAGGAGTCAATTAGTTCTAAAGCTGCTGTTAATGAATGTTGGGAGTCTTTAAGGTATAGGAGCGTGTCGTCCGCATACATGGACACCTTTTCCACGATAGGATAAATTGAGATACCGGCGATGGCCTGTGAGGTTCTAAGAAGGATGGCCAGAGGTTCAATAGCGAGTGCAAAAAGGGCCGGGGAAAGAGGGCAACCCTGCCGTGTACCTCGGTGGAGTGGGAATGACACAGATAGGCGACCGTTTGTCCGGACCCTCGCTGTCGGGTTGGAGTACAACATCTGGATCCATTGAATGAATACCGGACCCAGACCGAACTTCTGAAGTACCAGCCATAGGTATTCCCACTCCACCGAGTCAAACGCCTTTTCGGCGTCTAAAGATGCAACCACCTCCTCTCCCCCCCCCGCCCCCGCCACCCTGTCCATCACCGTGAACAGCCTACGTAGGTTTATGTCTGTACCCTTACCGGGCATGAATCCGGTTTGATCCCCATGTATCAAGGACAATATAACGGCATTGAGTCTATTGGCCAGGACTTTAGTTAGGACCTTCGCGTCCACGTTCAGGAGTGATATCGGCCGGTATGAGGAGCATATCTCTGGGTTCTTTCCTGATTTGGGAATAACCACAATTACCGCCCTCATCATAGAGGACGGCAGGGATCCGCTCCGGAAGGCATTCAAGAGGGCTCCTCGCAGTTTGGTCGCCACTACATTGCTGTGCGTTTTGAAGAATTCGGCCGGCAGGCCGTCATCTCCTGGGGTCTTCCCGGCCTGCATAGAGGCTATTGCAGTCTGAATCTCCTTAAGGGATATAGGGGCATCTAAATGCAGTCGAGCTTCGTCTGTCAGTGTGGGGAAGGGAACCCCACCCAGAAAGGCCTGTAGCTCACCAGGGGTGTGAACAGCCCTGGAGGAGTACAGGTTCCTATAATATGTCACAAATCTAGCATTGATTTCCCCTGCGTCAGATACCATTCCCCCAGACTCATCTCTGATATTGGCAATATGTGTGGTGTCGGTTGGTTCCCTAGAGAGCCAGGCGAGCATACGGCCAGACCTCTCTCCTTGTTCGAATACTCTTTGGGACTGGAACAGTATTTGTTTCTTTGCTGCCGATATTCTAAGTAATTGTACTTCCCTCCATGCCACCATTAGCTCCTTCCTCTGGTCCTCTCTCCCACCGATAGTGTATTCACTCTCCAACCTCTGGGCCGTGGCCTCCGCCTGCACAAGTGCAGCCTGGGAGGCCGAGCGAGCCGATCCTATAACCGTCTTATACTGTCCCTTGATATGTTCCTTAAACTGTTCCCATCTATGAGGCGTCTCCGCTCCCTCCGGGTCGGGGGCCCAGTACTCTGCAATGGCCGACTCAACTACAGGCTCAACCCTCTCGTCCGACACCCAATATCTCGAGAGACGCCACAGGGAGTCACCCGGATTCGACCGGACCTGCAGCTTTAGTAGGATAGGCGCATGGTCTGACACCCCCCTGGGGAGGAGGGTTATATCTTGTACTTTCGTAAGGACAGGGCTGCTGACATAAAGAAGATCAATTCGTGACATAGCCTTGTATGTGGCAGAGCTACACGTATACCCCCTGATCCCAGGGTATCTCCATCTCCAGACATCCGTAAGGCCCATTGTATTGGCCCAGCGAGAGAGCGGGGAGTCCACCGCTCCGTCAGTGGACAGTTTATCCATAGCCGGGCATGGGACCATGTTGAAGTCCCCAGCCAGTATCACTGCAGTAGCCGAATGAGAGGCCATAATCTGCGTGATCTTAGTGAGGAGTCCGACCTTGGCTGGGGGGGGATTGTATAGACCCACTATCAGGGCAGGCATTCCCTCAATATCAGCATGTAGGGCCACATATTTGCCCTCGGGATCCAAATGTAGGTCTAGGAGCACGAACCGGAGAGTCTTTCTGACAAGAATACTAACTCCACGGGCATGGGTGGAGTGGGTGGCATGGTAGCAATGTGTCTCTTGTAGGATGCAGATATCAGGGGAGTATTGCTTGAGAAATTTGAAAACGAGAGCACGTTTAATTTTGGAATTGAGTCCCCTGACATTCCAGGATATGACCGTCAGGGGAGCCATAGGGGGTTGCATAGACACATCTGGTGGGTACCCAGCCCCACATCAGGATCACCGGGGCCTCCCCCCGGGGGGAGCCCACATCTCTCTCCTACACCCGTCATCTGTATGTACCTCAGTTTCACAGTCTTAGCATACATATACCTCATTCCTTCAACCAATAAACCAGTCCTTAGGGGACCAAAAACATAAAAAAGAAAAAACCAACAAAAGGAAAATAAAACAGTTTCCCCAACACCCCCCCACCCTGTGCCCCCCCTCCAACCGGGGTGCACCTGGATCCCTGTAACAAACAAGGTCTTCAACCACATGGGGTCATGAACTTGAAGTCAAGTAGGCGATTCAACCTTGGGCACCTAGTGAACTAGGGGTTGCAGAGATGCCGCCAACGGGCGGGAAGATGATTGTGGTAGCCTCCTGGCTGAGCCAGGGCTAGGTGTGTTCGTGTAGTAGGAGCGGAGCGTCCAGCCCTATCATCCAGAGTCTGGAGGGCTGGGGGAAAAAACGCACTGCCGGAGTCAGTGCTTAACGTGTGTGTATTTCCGTGTGTCCCCCATACAGTACATGCTGGAAGCTGCATAGCGTTCGAGGGGGAGATGCCGGTAGCAAAAAGTCCTGGACAGCACATCCGCCTTTGCATGGCCCCCAGAACCCCCCCCCCACCCCCCACGCGGCCAGGTAGTGTCTTTCTCGGCAGCGGCCGGGGTCTCCAGGAATGTGCGGGGAGGGAAGGGGGAGGGGGCCCGGTGAAGTGTCAGGGGGGAACAGTATGTCAGTGGCCGGCAACCGGCAAGCAGGGCATCATCCAGGGGGAAAGAGTAAAATACACAACACTCACGTATCCCAGATCCGCTCCAATGTTGTCAGCAAGAGTAGTGGTATCCGTAGGTCACGCACGTGGGAGAGAGTTCACCCACCTCGCCGCTTCTTCGGGTGCGGTAAAAAACCGGGCCGATTCTCCGTCCGCCACCCGCAGACGAGCAGGAAACAGCATGCTATACTTAATGTTGCGGTCCCGTAGAGACTGCTTGACCGCATCGAAGGATTTCCGTCTTTTTTGCGTGTCGACCGAAAAGTCGGGAAAGAACATGAGGCGGGACGCTTCGTACCGGACATTCTCCATCTTCCGGGCTTCTCTCAGTATGAGATCCCGATCCCTGAAATTCATCAGCTTGAAGATGAATGTGCGCGGTGGGGCGCCCAGGGGCCCGCGGGTAGATGGCATCCTGTGCGCTCTCTCCACCACAAAGTGCTGGGAAAATGGCGCCTGCGGGAATAGCGTGCGCAGGAGATGCTCTGTAAAAGCTGGTATATCCGGGCCCTCGGTCCCCTCCGGGAGGCCTATGAGACGTAGGTTATTTCGCCTGTTGCGGTTCTCGGCGTCCTCAGACTTAGTTTCCAGATGTTTGAGGCGGACATGTACAGTGTGGAGGGTAGCCGTATGATCCCGCATGGTGTCTTCCGTGTCCCCTATGCGCCTTTCTGCCTCGTCCATCCGCCTGCGGATCTTCTCGCAGTCCTTCCTCATAAGGCCCATTTCTAGCTGCAGGGAGTCAATCTTGGAGGTCAGAGCCGCCTGGCATCCATTAATGGCCTGCATAAGCGCAGAGAAGTTGGCGTTCTCCGTGAGGGCCGGGTCTGCATCAGAGGTTTGAGTCGCCATGCTGGATGTTCTCTCCACGTGTGCGGGCGCGGCAGGCGGACGGGCCGGGGGTCTCCCTCCTTGCGACTTCTGGTTCCCACCTTTGCTTCTCCGGGTCTGTACCATCTACACGAACCAACCGTGTATATTAGGGGTCTTATCAGGCAGGTCAGGATAGTAATTTAGGATGATATCCCCTCCGTTGGTGCAGAGCTCCGCTCCTAGACGTCTGTCCCGATCGCCATCTTGGCCACGCCCCCGAGATCCTGCAATTTAACAGGGGATCTGCTAGTGCAGCGGTGATATGGGATTCGCTCAAAGCATTTTTGAGGGGATGCCTGATCAGAGAAATCACTGGCATCAAAAACCGTTCAAGGGAATGGGAAGACAGAGTGCGGGAGGAAATGAGAGCTAGGGAACAGGCATTGGTTGCTAATCCTTCCCAAACCATCCATGACTCTTGGACTGAGGCGCAATCTCTGTATAACTCGGTTCTGCTGTCTGCAGAGGATACTCTCACCAGCAGAGCTACTTTGAGGAAGAGGGAAAATACCGGCCATCTTCTGGCTCTTGTAGCTGGGGAGACGCACACTCCCAAATCTGATATTTTAAATGATTTTCATCGGTTCTATAATGAATTTATATACCTCTAAAACATGCTATGCTCCACCAGACCTGGCCTTGTTCCTACAATCTTGTCCCTTTCCCAAGCTTTCTGAGGCTGATAGGGAAATGCTGAACTCCCCAATCACTTTGACAGAACTGACGGATGCCTAAGATGGGGCTCTGCATCATAAATCCCCTGTGCTCGGGCGGCTTACCGGCGGAGGTGTACTCCCGCTATGGTGAAGTCCTTCTACCACCCCTTTTGCAGGCCTTATCTGAAGCAGCCGAGACGGGCTGCCTACCTGATAGCATGCAGGAGGCTATAATTATAGTACTTCCCAAGCCGAGCAAGGATAAGCTTTTTCCAGATTCCTATCGCCCGATCTCTTTGTTGAATGCTGACATCAAGCTCCTGGTCCTTGGCCACAAGACTCTCTCGGGTGATTGGCAAGCTGGTCCATCGCGACCAGTCTGGCTTCATTCCTACTCGCTCTACGTCTGATAATATTCGGCGGCTGTACATGAATTTACAGGTGCCAGTGGATAATCCGGGGGGGGGGGGGGGCATTCTGTCACTGGATGCCGCAAAAGGCTTTTGACAGTGTGGAGTGGCCCTACCTCCTGGAAATCCTGGCAAGGTTCGGTCTGAGGAACCATTTTATCCTATGGGTGAAGGTACTGTATTCTAGACCTAGAGCTAGACATCGCATTAACAATACCCTCGCCTCACCATTCGAGTTGCCCAGAGACACCCGGCAAGGGCGCCCGATATCCCCATTGCTGTTCGCTCTGGTGGTAGAGCCTATGGCCACCCTGATCCGCATCGCTTCAGAGGTGGTTGGGTTTCGCAGGGGTCAACTGGAAGAAAAAATTTCCCTAAAAAAAAAAAATCAACAAGTAGTAAATGAAATCTTGATTCAATGTAAAGTGTCCAAAATGATTATTTGATAAAAAATCTGTGAGTGACTGAATGAAGGATTATATATGAAACTTATATGACACTATAGAGAAACAAGTCCATATAGCAATATAAAAAATTATTTCACTGTCCCATGTGCACATTTCCAAAAAAGTGCTGTTGTGCTAGATACCAACTTTATGTCTTCTTCCGTGAAAATAAAGTGACTTCTTGTGCATAAAATAAGGTGACCAAGTGCATCCAAGTAAAGTGACTTCTTGTACTCTCCCTCAAGTATGTACACTCACCAGAAGCCCTCACCCCTGCAGGGGTAAAGAGCGTGTAATGAAATGCTTGACCAATCCGGATGTTCCCAGAGCGCGATGAACTCTCCTGTCATTGACTGTACCTCAGAATGAGATGCTGCCACTCTGGATGACCAACTTCTTTTTATTTATAACGCAAGTGGGCCCTGGTTCACACTGGAGCATTTTGACATGTGATTTGACTTGTCAAATCGGCGGCAATTGACGTCAATGGTACGACACCACATCTGCGGCGCTGCAACCGATAGAAACTGTAGAAACCCACACAGATGTCTCTGAAATTGCGTCCGAAATCGGAACTGATATGCGGGAGTGAAATCGGCTTCATTCCCGCAGCTCAGTGTGAACCTGGGCTTAGGGACAGATTTATATTCTGTATACTGTATATACTCGAGTATATACGGTACATTAACTGCTATGGAAATGACCATACCTGTGTGTTTTAAAGAATGCTCCTTAGCAAGCCTAAAGTTCTGCAACAGCTCTAATGTTACATTTTATCAATAAATAAGTACTTATAATTGATCGCTAAAGAGAATTTACAAACTGTCTATTTGGTCACAAAACAGACCCAAAATACTAATGTAATATTTTTTCACACAAACTGCACATTTATTTTAATAAATGTCCTCCAATATATCTTTATTATACTACACTATTAGATTATCTCTGGGATCTCTTGTTTATTCTAACTGAGTGAATGAGAATTCACACAAGTGACGTCCAGAAGCAGGTTGGCATTTGGGCTTCTATGGAGAAGACCTGGAATCCCATGCACAGGATCTAATACATAAGGCTTGCTGGCTACTTTGTCGGCCGCAACCTTCTGGTGAGTGTAAATTTCACCTAGGCATGTGGAGAAGCACCATGTTAAATATAAAGAAGAAACAATTACTTTATACTTGATTTTGCAAGATCACAGTGATTGAGGATTCTCCTTTATTCAATTTAGTTGGACTTTACACCACATTTATAGATGTGTTGAATCTATCAACATCACTGGATATTGTGCATAATTTATATAGAAGGGCTAGCGCCTATATTTTATTTTAATTTTATTACATTATTATTTTTTTACAATTTCATATGATGGCACCCTCTGGTTGTTATTAGATTCGAGAAACATGACTTGCATTTTGTAAGGTTGAAAGTAACCAATAATTATGGTGAATACAACCTTCCAGTTTGGCATTTGAAGAATATCCCGATCTCCATTCAGGAGGTGGGTGGTCGCACGCAATACTTCTGGGGAACACAGACCTAGGTCCTCAGGAGAGATACTAGGGTGGTGGGTGGAACTCGTGGATGAAGAGAAGAAAAAAAAACCCAGGGGTTAAAACGGCAGAGGCGTGTAGTGTGATGGTCATGGATGGGTCAAAATCATAAGAAGTATGTAATATACATTCATTGTTAACACCAAAGACACGTTTCGTGGCTGATGCACCACTTCATCAGTTTATGCAGTGTTTCATTGAGGTTCAGTCCCTCCTGGTGGCTTAGCAATCCTCAGCGCTTTTCTGCGTGAAGGGCTTCCAACTCCCTGTGACCATCACACCACATGACCAAGGGCCCCTCTGCTTCATTAACCCCTGAGGGCAAGTACTGATGTAAATAATCTATGAAGTCTGTACTGATGTAAATAATTTATGGAGTCTGCCACTACTAAAAAAAAGAAAAGCAAAACTGTTGAATGCAACTGGAAAGAATTCCACATGTGTCAATTTATCTTAGATTCTATTGGAATATTGAATGATTGAAATGTAACTGAATAATATAAGTGTGGTGGGAACATTTACTTCTGGAGTGTTTGGTGTAAAGGAAGAGGTGAACAGAACATGGACAGGAAATTATACAATCAAACAACATGGTAACGGGGAAGACTTCCCTAAGTGGCTCCTCGAAGAGATAGATTCGAAGCCTTGATAAATGTGCGTTATCAATTCATTCCTTTATATAAGAGGATACAAGCTGTGTCCCAGATTCTCAGTATACCTTATGAAGGGTGATTTGAGGGCAGCCACTGCATTGGATGATTGCAGGGATAGTAAATATCATTTTTTAAACTGCCATGTAACTTGAAGATTGCTCCAAACAAGCTGAGCTGTGACTTCACTAGTTAATAGGCTCCCTTGGGTGCAATGCTCTGCTGTGGCTTCTTAGGTAATAGCTTTACCAGTTCTGTTAAAACTGTCTGTTACGTTTAATTTTTGTGAAGTTCATGGAACCCCCCCATGACTTAATTGTGCAAGCGAGCCTGTATCTATCAAATGATATCACCAGTATTGCTGCTGCATTGCCCACATCTGCAGTGCATACAAGGTAATATTTGATGCTTGAACTTGTCTTCTCCTTGGAATCAGCCAGGCTCGTATATTGCTGCCTGCAGGAAACCAGTTACAATGAGATGAGATGAAAGAAATTATAGCAGGTTTGCCTCGTCTTGTGCAGACCCCGGGATGTGAAGAGAATTTATCTTGTACTAGTTGCCTAATGACAAGATGGCTTCAGACATTCCCCCCCCCCCCCCCCCCCCCCATGTATTCTGCACTTGCACCTTTGTGTGCAGCAGAATGCCAGTTTTGCACTGTTCTGCAGAGCGTTGAATGTTGAAGCAACTCAAATAAAGCCAAAATCAAACAGCACAGGCAGAATCCGTCAACTGCTAAGGCACACTCAATTTATGTTTTACATTAGGCCTGTTTAGCATGTTGCTAGGTTTATGAATAGAACTAAAGACTTTTGTTATTTGCTTTTATGATTTGTGGCCTTTTTTTTCATGCTGTAGTATAAGTGGGTGAGGTTGCAGAAGGCTCATAGAGGGTGGTGCTGGAACCAAGGAACACATTGGAGGCCTTTTTTGTGGACTCAAATTCAGGGTCATTTAGAAGGCTAGCTTACCTTGAAAAATGGAAGTAGCTAGGAAACTAATAAAAATGATAATTAATAGAAGATAGTTCCACACTCAAACATAATAATTAATAGAAGATAGTTCCACACTCAATGGGTTGTCTTCTCTCTTCTGAGGAAATATCACAAGCGTCATTGTCTACCTCAAAGTCTGCAATGACTTCATCTGCACTGCACCTGAATAGGTTCAACGTTACTGCCTCTGGGGCAATGAGGAGGAGAGCACACTGGAAAATCTCTGCGAAAGCAGTTCTCGTTTCTTATGGAGACTAGGGAACAATTATTTCCTTGCTTTTGCAGCATCTACCTGTCAGCTGAATCTGAGGGAAAGAAAAAAAAAATCTGTCCTAACTGCCTGCTACCCTTGCTGTTATTTTATCCCTTCCCCGACAATCAGTATGTTCCCATTGTTCTACAATAATACAGTTTTGTAGGTAGATTAACCTGTAATTAATTCTCTTTCAGCAAGAATGCTAACTGCACATGTGACATGTAGACACAGAGGCAGAATCTACCACGCATGCTCATTTATGGTGGTTCTAAAGGTTTTTACCTCAATGAATGCTCTGTGTCAGGAAGGGCATGCCAGCAGATAAGATGGCTCCCTCAGGCAGATTCCTGGTCACGGCTCTTCGCATGCACATAGGAATTGTGCACAAGCTCGTGCTCACGTGCGTGCGCACGCCAATGTGCATAAGAATGCTCATATTTGCATGTGCACGCACACACCATGACAGATGTTGGTGCCAAATGGACTATTTCAACTGGGCCAGTACTCAGGATCAGTGCTGTCTTGTCTACAGCATTCCCGTGCTAACTGACAACCTGTTACAGAGCATCTGTCTCCAGTTATTGACCCTGCTTGCCTTGACTGTTCCTGAACATCGCCTGCATCGACCCCGGCTTGTCCCTGACCTTGCTTTTGCCTGTGCCCATTACTGTTACTCTGCTGATCTGTTACTGACCTGGGCAGTACTGTGACTTTGCTCCTCCTTCTGCATCTGTACCTGAGGTTTCTGCCGGTGTATGACACGGCTGGTCTGACCCTGTCTATGTTCCAGTCATCACTGAATTTCCAAGCTGCAAACATCTGTTTGTTACCCACTGGTGCCTGTTCTCTATCTGCCACCTGCATGCGATTCACCTGCTTGCTGCCTCCAGTGCCAGCCTATCCCTGTTTACTGTTCATTAGCTGCTACCTGGCATCTCTGCTTGCCGACGACCATCCGCTGCTTGACCGGGAGATCCTGTCCAGCCCTACGACTAGCAATACCACTCGTGCCACTCTGCATTTCTGCACTACCTGTCTAATCAAAAGCCTTGAGTCAGAGGTGTAAGGGAGGCCTTCCTCATCATATCAGGCTCTTCCACCAGGTATGTGACACTCTGCTTTAAAGTAAAAAAACTTCCACTACCTGTTCCCACCTCCCTAACACTTACTAGAGTCCTGTATCAATCCAGCCCTGTGCCCGGCTGCAAGCCTTCTCTCAAGCTCCTGCTGCTGTCAGTCAAATCCTGTGAGTAGGGAGCGGGGGACGGAGACAAGCCACACTGTGAGTGTGTCTATGGACACACACAGCCCAGCTCGGGAGAACACCCGCATGAATGCCTTCATAGCAGCTGGCCTCCTATGGGGGCATCCACAAAAGAGGCTATACAGTTAATGTTGGTTATGCCATTTAAAGTGGTTGTAAACCCTTACAAACCACTTGGACCTACAGGTAAGCCTAGATTAAGGCTTACCTGTAGGTCAAATAAATATCTCCTAAACCTACACGGTTTAGGAGATATTTGCCAAAAGACAGGCACCGCTGTCTAGGGCGCATGCGCCGTAGACAGCGGCATACAGGCGCACTGAGAAAGTCGCTCTCAATGGCGATATCCTGCGAGTGGCGGCTCCCATGCGCATGTGCGGGAGTGACTTCTTTGTGGCGCCATTGAATGACAGCGCCGGAGCCGCGAGACCCATCAAGAAGATGGAGGCTCCGTACATAAGGGGACAGCGGTGACTTCGCTGGCTCCTGTGTCAGGTAAGTGACACATAATGGACTACTATGCGATGCATAGTAGTCCATTATGCTTTACCTTTGCAGGGAAACAAAGAGGAAGTAAACCCATTAGGAATCGGCTGTTGAAATTTGTGTACACGCTATCGGAAAATCGTGCGATCATTCCTTGGACGAAAATGTTCGCCCTATTTTCTTATAGTGTGTATGAGCCTTTATAAAAAATGTTTATATTACACAAAGACAACCTGAGTAAATACATGTTTTTTTTAATGACGATCTCATTTATTAAGGGGAAAAAAGCTGTCCAAACCTGCCTGGCCCTATGTGAAAAAGTAATTGCCAACCCCCACCCCCCCTCCCCCTTGCTAAATCATGAATGAACTGTGATTAACCACATTTTTTGGAGAGCGGAGTTAAATTTCATTTGCAACACCCAGGCCTGATCACTGACAGACCTGTTGAAAGAAATCACTTAGATAGAAGATGTCTGACAAAGTGAAGCACGCTAAAGGATCTCACAAAAGCAACACATCATGCCACGAGCTAAAGAAATTCAAGAACAAATGAGAAACAAAGTAATTGACTTGTATCAGTCTGGAAAGGGTTACAAAGCAATTTCCAAGGCTTTGGGACTCCAGCGAACCACGGTGCGAGCAATTACCCACAAATGGAGATAACATGGAACAGTGGTGAACCTTTCCAGCAGTGGCTGGCCTACCAAAATTACTCCAAGAGCACAAAAAGAAAACTCGTTCAGGAGGACACAAAAGAATCAAGAACAACATCTAAGAACTGCAGGCCTCACTTGCCTCAGTCAAGATCAGTGTTGATGATTCAACAAAAAGAAAGAGACTGGGAAAAAAATGGCATTCATGGGAGAGTTCCAAGGCCAAAGCCACTGCTAACCAAAAAGAACACAAAGGCTCGTCTCACATTTGCCAAAAAACATCTTGATTATCCCCAAAACTTTTGGGCAAATATTCTGTGGACTGATCAGACAAAAGTTGAACTTTTTGGAAGGTGTGCGTCCGGTTACATCTGGTGTTATAATCTAGCACAGAATTTCATAAAAAGAACATCATACCAACAGTCAGACATGGTGGTGGTAGTGTGATGGTCTGGGGCTGCTTTGCAGATTCAGGATCTGGACGACTTACCATAATTGATGGAACCATGAATTCTGAGCTCTACCAGAAAATCCTGAAGGAGAATGTCCAGCCATCCGACCTCAAGCGCACTTGGGTTATGCAGCAGGACAATGATCCAAAACACACCAGCAAATCCACTTCTAAATTACAAACAAAATAAAGGTTTTGGAGTCACCTAGTCAAAGTCTGGACTTAAATTCTATTGAGATGCTGTGGCATGACCTTAAACGGGCTGTCCATGCTGGAAAACCCTCCAATGTGGCTGAATTAAAACAATTCTACAAAGAAGACTGGGCCAAAATGGCTCCACAGAGATGTGAAAGACTCATTGTCAGTTATCACAAAAGCTAGAGTGCAGTTGTTGCTGCCAAGGGTGGCACAACCAGTTATTGGGTTTAGGGGGCAATTACTTTTGCACACAGGGCCAGGCAGGTTTGGACAGCTTTTTTCCCTTAAAAAATTAAATGATCATTTAAAAACTGCATTTTGTATTTACTCGGGTTATCTTTGTGTAAAATTTAAATTTGTTTGATAATCTAAATCATAATTAAGTGTCACAAATATGCAACAAAATAAAAAAATCAGGAAGGGGGCAAATACTTTTCACATCACTGTAACATATTCAGTTAACATGATTTATTTATCTTTACACTGGCAAATGGCGTCATATTATAAGTGTAGCACTACCCCCACAGGAGCCAATTAGATTCAACAGGTTCTCTCTACTCAGCAGCGCAAAGTCAGCCAGGCACATAGCAAAAGTCCATTCACTCCAGCTCATCGAACAGTCTAGGGGTTTGTCTTTTTCTGTATTTTATTGCTTCTAGGAACAGGGGAGGGGTGTGATACTGCAAAATCACACGAGCACAACTCTGCAGAGGACAACTCTCTCTCTCAACAATAGGGACTTTTCACTCACAGCTGGGAACCGTGAGATGGATTAGAGAACAGGTATAGCTAGCCTGGAACAGGCTATAGGTTCACAGCTGGGGACCATGAAGTAGCTTTCAAAACAGGTATAGCTAGCCTGGAACAGTCTAGAGGTTCACAGCTGGGGACCATGAAGTAGCTTTCAAAACAGGTATAGCTAGCCTGGAACAGTCTAGATGTTAACAGCTGGGGACCATGAAGTAGCTTTCAAAACAGGTATAGCTAGCCTGGAACAGTCTATAGGTTCATAGCTGGGGACCATGAAGTAGCTTTCAAAACAGGTACAGCTAGCCTAGAACAGTCTAGAGGTTCACAGCTGGGGACCATGAAGTAGCTTTCAAAACAGGTATAGCTAGCCTGGAACAGTCTAGAGGTTCATAGCTGGGGACCATGAAGTAGCTTGAAGTGGCAGCACAGAAAGGAGGCGCTACTCACAGACTTGTGAAAAGTGATAGGTGCAGCCTTTTGAAAAGCAATCCAGTATCCAGTCCTAGGGGCAAGCAGCCCCCTCCTCCGCTCACTGATCCATTCCCTTTGGGAGGGAGAAACACAATCTCTTTAAGGCTCCAGACTATTTAACAGCATCCTAGCTACCTACTGGGCACCCAACTTCCTTCCAGGTATTGGTTAGGCCCTGCTCAAAATTCAGGCTGGCCATTGAATTCTCCCTCCCTAAACTCCAGAAACGTATTTTAGAGGTAGGGGCGAGCAATCAAACTCTCAGCCTGTGAAGCCCTGAACAGACAAGACTTAACAATTACTGTTACCCTGATTGAAACTAAATTGACCTAGCACCTAACTAGTTATAGACTTCTCACGTTATATATTATATTATAAGTTTATTTTTTGTGTAACAGTATGTGGTTGCCTAATATCATGCATTGTTTTGGTTATTGCACCTTTATAAATGTACATATCAATATTGACTATGAATTGGCCAATATATTGTAGACCAGCAGATGTATTGCAGCGTTGACTATGATTGTTGATCCTGCTATTATTGGGGGAATACAACTTAAAAACTTGCAAGGTCATAATGTCTAGTGAGTGTGCATCCCGAATGTTGGTTGTAGTTGGTGTTTATTACACTATTTGAGACCTCTTTCACAGATTTCTTCTGTATTGAAGGGTTGAATTTCAGGACTGGACAATTTATTCGTCGTTGGAACTCCGCCGAAAGTCCGTCGGGAAGACCGTCAGACCTAGTCTGCCGGAAAGTCCGGTCGTGTGTACGCGACATTACAGTACAGGGGGTCCCCTACTTACAAACATCCGACTTACAAACAGAGGGAGACAACAGGAAGTGAGAGGAAATCCACCCCTAGGAAAGGAAATTCACTCCTGTAAGAGTTAATATGGGTAAAAGGTGTCTCCACTGATGCTTTATCACCAGTCCATGCTTCCCTAACAACCCAAAATTTTCAATATCCAATTGTCATTGGGACAGAAGGTGAAGTGAAATCTTCTGAACAGTGGCACAGACAGCAAAACAAATGTTACAGGGGTGATAACCCTTCTCTATGTTATCTAAAAAACTTAAAAATAGATTTTTTGGCTGGAGCTTCACTTAAAAAATGTACTTGTTCCGACTTACAAACAGATTCAACTTAAGAACAATCCTACAGACCCTATCTTGTTTGTAACCCGGGGACCCCCTGTATATATATATATATATATATATATATATATATTGAACATGAACATATATAGCAATTATTTTTAAGCAAAACTCTGCTATGAATATGTAAGAATTAAGATGTGCTTATACCTCTTTAGCATCTCATGTGTTTTTTTATATGGAAGTCATTTACGATCTGAGCACAGATGGATCTCCATTTCTACTGCATAATGCAGGTTGGTAACTCAATGGGCCGGGATGTCTGAAGTTGCTGGATTATTCTTTAATAGGAGCAATAAATTATGCCCTCTGTGCTTTAACCTCCTTACATTACACTGTATATCTGTGTGTGTGTTTTGACCATTACTATTTCTGTCATCAACAGTGAGTGTTTTACCATTACTTATACATTGTAAGACAAAATAATTTTTATGTTAATAAAAATGATAGAAACACAAAAATGTCAAAAAGTACTTCATGGAAATGGACACAATACAAAGCTACTATGTATGTCTGATTGCAGTCCTGTTCTTCCTTTAGAATTGCTCTTGCCTTTAAGATATACTTTAATCTGTGTGACTGACACTCGTACGAGTCTCCCTAAGCAGTGATCTCATTCCTTCAGTCACCTGTACTGCGGCATATGGGAGCACTTTGCGAGGACAATGGCACTCACCAAACTACTGCTGAATGATGCTTGCCTACAAGTGGCTGTCACTAAGCTTCCTTTGTGTAACGGAATCCTTTATAAATCTCGGCACCTGAAGAATAAAAATATAATAGCTTCACTATAACGCAGCACTAACTTAAAGTAGATGTAAAGCCAATCATTAAAAAATCTCACATATATTTAAAAATGTTAATTTTGCTTTTTTGCAAGTTCCCCTGGAGTCACAAAGTGAATTGGATAACGCTGGTCATCATCCAACCCAGAAGATAAGTAGCTCTAGACTTAAGAAAGTCTCTGGGGGACAGAAATAAGGTGAGAATTGCAGTGAAAGCTGATTTTTTTTTCACAGGTGGAAGATGGCATATAAAAAAAAAAATAAATAAAAAAAAAAATATATATATATATATTATTATTATACACACATTTACACACACTTTTTTTTATATATAGCAGTGGTCCCCAACTGGTTTTGTGATAGCTAATTTCTCCAGGGACTGGGGAAGGGGTCCACAAATCAGTGTCCACAGCCCACCTTTGCCCTTTAAAGCAGTCCCACAGTGTTCTTAGTTCCCCTTCACATCACAGATCACAGTCCCCTTTACATTACAGTGCAGTTCCCTTTACATCACAATGCCCCTTTACAGCGCAATCCCCTTTACATCACAGTGCCCCTTTACAGTGAAGTACCATTTACATCACAATCCTCCTATACAGTGTAGACCCTTTCATATCACAGTGTCCCCTAATGCAGTCCCCTTTAGATTAATGTATGGGGACTACACTGTAAAGGGGCACTGTGACGGAAAGGGCACTGCACTGTAATGATTACAGTGCCCCTTTACAGTGCAGTGCCCTGTATATCACAGTGCCCCTTTATATTACAGTGCCCCTAGCAAACACAGCCCCCCCCCCATCACAGTGCCCTTTATATTACAGTGCCCCTAGCAAACACAGCCCCCCCCCCCCATCACAGTGCCCTTTATATTACAGTGCCCCTAGCAAACACAGCCTCCCCATCACAGTGCCCTTTATATTACAGTGCCCCTAGCAAACACAGCCCCCCCCCTCATTACAGTGCCCCTTTATATTACAGTGCCCCTACCAAACACAGCCTCCCCATCACAGTGCCCCAAGCAAACACAGCCTGCCCATCACAATGCCCTTATATTACAGTGCCCCTAGCAAACACAGCCTCCCCATCACAGTGCCCCTTTATATTACAGTGCCCCTAGAAAACACAGCCTCCCCATCAAAGTGCCCCTTTATATTACAGTGCCCCTAGCAAATACAGCCTCCCCATCAAAGTGCCCCTTTATATTACAGTTCCCCTAGCAAACACAGCCTCCCCATCAAAGTGCCCCTTTATATTACAGTTCCCCTAGCAAACACAGCCTCCCCATCACAGTGCCCCTTTATATTACAGTGCCCCTAGCAAACACAGCCCCCCATCACAGTGCCCCTTTATATTACAGTGCCCCTAGCAAACACAGCCCCCCATCACAGGGCCCCTTGCAGTCAGCCCCCCCCCCTTTTGTTTTATTAAAAAAACATTTATTGAAATGTTTTCTATACCCACACCTACAAGACATAAACATAAAATGCTGAATTAAGAAACTCCAGTCCATACAAAATATATGATTAGTGTATCACATTGTTATCCACTACATTGTACAATTGACAATGTCAAACTTTTATCTACAGATAAACATCATCATTGCTATTTATTTTCTCTCTTACATCACAGTGCCCCCTTTCAATCTCTGCCTCCCCTGCACAGTCCTACCTTCATCGGGGCAGAGGAAGTTATTAGCCTTTATATCCTCTCCTGGGTCTCCTGCCGAAGATGTCATTCTATCAGCAGAGCGGGGGGGGGGGGGGGGCGGGAGGAGCTGCAGATCTGGATGGAGGGTGGGAGCTGGAAGTGGGAGCAGATACCTGTCAAAACTAGGTACCCACTCCCCTCCAAAAATGTGCCAAATGTGGCAGTGGAGGGTGCAAACAAGTTGAGCTTCCCCTTTTGGGCAGAGCTCCGCTGTAATATGAAAAGACTCCTGCTCTCTGTCCCTATCTACAGCTTCCATCGCCCCCCTGCCCTGATGATAGTATGACACTGTTGGTGGGGTGTAAGTCTCAGGAGAGGACACACAGGCTGCTAAGTGACACAGCCATGGTCCGGACAGGACTGTCACACACCTCGGTCGCTGCTCGCCTCCTGCTGTGCGGCCCAGTTATCAACAGGCCACGGACCAGTATGGGTCCACGGCAGGGGGGGGGGGGATTTGGGACCCCTGTTATATAGCACCTTCACAGGGTCATCATGTGTTCAGGGGCGGACTGACCATTCTGGCCCTCGGCACTGCCCGAGGGCCCCATGCCACTAAGGGGCCCCATCAGGGTTGCCAGCCTCAATAAAACCAGGGACAGTATGTAAAAATCGGTGTTTTTTTTAAAATCCCAAGATTATAGCTGCCCCGCCTCTCCAGCACCTTTTCAGTGTGTGTATGTGTATTCTGTGTGTGTATATTGTGTATACTGTGTGGCCCCATAATCTATTGCCTGGGGGACCCATAATATCCTATTACCTGGGGGCCCTATCTCCTATTGCCCGGGGGCCCCATAATCTCCTATTGCCCGGGGGCCCCATGAGTTGTCAGTCCGCCCCTGCCTGTGCTCCTCCCATCTGTAACCAGGTTCCTTGCATTAGGTTAAAACAAAAAACAAATGGGGTGCTGAATTCAGATTTTTTAAAGGTCACTGGGCACACTAGCTTTGGTTCGGCAGCATTCTAGAAAACAGGGACTCCCCTCAGGAAAGGGACCCAAATTTGAGAATCCACATACTGACAAGTGGTTAAGCCCCCCATTCACAGTACTGTGGTATAACACCAGACATCGCACATATGCACATTCATTATGCCATTTATTGCACTGGACTGCCATATGTCTGACAAGCACAGCATGAAAGCTCATGTTTATGTGTATGTTTTTTAACCACATGTTTTGTCATGTGTTCTAGCACATGCAAAACCGTGGTTGTTGCTTGATGCCTTTGGGGTGTCATTTACATCGATTGTCAGTTTTTCGTGTGTTTCATGAATGCGCGTTCACACGCTACACTAGTGTGAATTCAGGCTTAGGTACTTGCACCAGCTGTGTTTAACCACTTAAGGACCGAGCCTCTTTCTGAGATTTGTTGTTTACAACTTAAAAAAAATTTTTTTTGCTAGAAAATTACTTAGAACTCCCAAACATTATAAATTTTTTTTCTAACACCCTAGAGAATAAAATGGCGGCCTGTCACACCATATTTGCGCAGAGCGCACTTTTTTTAAAAAAAAATACACTTTTTTTAATTAAAAAATAAGACAACAGTAAAGTTAGCCCAATTTTTTTTTTTTATATTGTGAAAGATAATGTTACGCCGAGTAAATTGATACCCAACATGTCACGATTGAAAATTGCACCCGCTCGTGAAATGGCGACAAACTTTTACCCTTAAAAATCTCCAGAGGCGACGTTTAAACAAATTGCACAGGTTGCATGTTTGGAGTTACAGAGGAGGTCTAGGGCTAGAATTATTGCTCTCGCTCTACCGATCGCGGCGATACCTCACATGTGTGGTTTGAACACCGTTTCCATATTTAAATTATTTTTTACCTTTTCTTTTTTCTTTCTTCACTGTTCTTTTGAAAAAAAAAAAAAAAAAAAGGTCACTTTTATTCCTATTACAAGGAATGGAAACATCCCTTGTAATAGGAAAAAAAGCATGACAGGACCTTTTAAATATGAGATTTGGGCTCAAAAAGATCTCATATTTACACTAAAATGCAATAAAAAAATAAAATAAAATATTTGCTCATTTAAAAGAAAAAAAATGGCCCTTTAAGAGCTGTGGGCGGAAGGGACGTCAAAACGTCACTTCTGCCCACAGCTCCTAAAGGGAATTTTATTTTTTTTTTTTAAATGACCAAATATCTTATTTTTTTTTTTTTTTTCTTATTGCATTTTAGTTTAAATATGAGATCTGAGATCTTTTTGACCCCCAGATCTCATAAAGATCTCAGATCTCATATTTACACTAAAATGCAATAAAATAAATAAATAAAATATTTGGTCATTTAAAAAAAATTAAAAAAAATGTCCCTTTAAGAGCTGTGGGTGGAAGTGACGTTTTGACGTCCCTTCCGCCCTGCAATAGTATGGAGACGGGTGGGGGCCATCTTCCCCGCACTAGTCTCCATACCCAGGAAGGGCAAGGATCTGATCGCCTTCGACGCTACCGACAGCTCCGGTAAGTGGCGGATGGCACCAGAGCGCAGCGGGAGGAAGGATCTGATCGCCTTCGACGCTACCGACAGCTCCGGTAAGTGGCGGATGGCACCAGAGCGCAGCGGGAGGAAGGATACGATCACCTCCGACGCTACCGACAGTTCCGGTAAGTGGCAGATGGCAACGAAGCGCAGCGGGAGGAAGGATCCGATCGCCTTCGACGCTACCGACAGCTCCGGTAAGTGGCGGATGGCAACGGAGCGCAGCGGGAGGAAGGATCCGATCGACCTTCGACGCTACTGACAGCTCCGGTAAGTGGCGGGCGGCACCGAAGCGCGGCGGGAGGGGCCCTTCATCCCTCCCCACCGATCAAAGTGATCTCACAGTGAATCTGTCACTAGACACCACTATTATCGGAAACCGGACCGCCGGCCGAAGAAGAGGACACCGGGGTTATGGCAGCTTGCTGCTGCCATAACACAGATATCCCTCTTCAAAGTGAGGGCGTATATCGGCGTGCGGTGGTCCGGAAGTGGTTAAAAATGTGTTTGTTAATTAATCCATAATAAATGTTTTTTGTTTCGTCTTCTATATATCTGTCTGGCGTTGACACTACACAGAGGCCTCGATAGTCACTGTCATTTTGACACAATATACATGATAGACCGTGTTGAGATCTTTTAGTTTGGAGCAGCTAATTATACAAAGCTTCTCACATTTGGCAGGCAGTGGACCCTGGAGACTTGGCTTTAGCATGTTACATATATCTCATTTTGTAAAAACTGGGTCAATAATCTGCACCAGATGCTGAAGAGGAACTTTCTGAGAAGCATCTAATGATGGGATTGCTCTTTCCATTGTTATTGCCAAAGGCAGCCTCATGCCTCTGAACAACGATACAGTATGTACTCACTGGATGTACTGCTGCAGTCCCAGCATGCACTGCGGCAAAGTGAAGTAAAAGGCACCTGAATTGAGGATACAAGTCAACTATGCAGGTTGTGGGGAAAACAATCGTATTTTAAAAAAGGGAAAATAAAAGACAGCCTAATAGCTATGAATCACCAAGGTGCTAATGGAGGGGTTGTTTAAAAATTAAATACCTGTACCCTGCAGCCAGACATAAATATTTACCATTTAAAAGAAGAAGAGCCTGCCAAATCTAGACGCTGGTGAATGAGATGAATGCAAACTGAGCAGACATTGCTTCCTAAATAATATCTGCACAAGGAAAGACTCCACTAGTTGCTCTTAAAGCAACAGATGACTCTGTTACATCATTCAAAACAAAAGTACTAGATTTACTTACTAGTGTAAATACCTGGATTTTACTTGGAATCAGCCTCTTGTAGTCCCTTTTATAGTAGAACTCAGACTGTAGATGAGAGGGGCAGCTCTAGGAGACAGTCAGCTTTGCAGCATGCACATGTGCTGACAAGGAACGTGCTGACAGGTAAGGAAAGAGCCAAGAGATAAGTTCATCAGATGTCAGGACCTGGATCACCTGCTGGTGGTTTTATGGTTCCCTGGGCAGAAGGTTGTAATTCCAGAGTCCACCAGTGGGTGTCTCCCCGCAGGCCCTAGTAATCTGTTTCCACCTGATGCTGGCTGCTAGGAGGGTATTTAAGTCCTCCTCTATTAGGTAGGTGCCTCTTGCTCCAGTGTTTGGCTTGCTGCCAGATACTGCTAGCCGATATCCTGTTCCTGCGCCTACCCTGTATCCTGCTCCCATGTTTTCCCCTTCCTATCTGCACCTGCACTTTCCCCCTGCTTTTCTGTGTTGCCCATTTTGTATATATTGTATATAGTTAGTTGTTAAGCTACTGTTGTTTAGTTATTAGGCAGGTATTCTATCACAGTTTTTTTCCCATTCACTTATATTTTCAGGTTTGCTGTATGCTGGTGTTTGGATGGATTTTATTTCAATGTAAATAAATCTCACCTAAAAAATACAGTCTTTTCCCAGTCTCCTGAGTGTAGCCACGCAGATCTGGCCATCCCTGCTGCTTAATCTTGACACCAGCCCACTTTTACTCCATTAACCGGCTGGATGAAAATGTGAAGTCAAACAAAGTTTAGGCAAAGTTTGCCTAATGTTCAGCTCAACCACTTCCCTCAAAATCACATACCTGTATGTCATTTTGTTGAAGTGGTTGCACCACAGAGATGCCTGCAGCTAGAGGCATCACCCCATTACCGTTTTTTTAGAACGGACGGTCGGATTTCATGTCATGTTTCAGTTCCCATCAGTACCACCTATCCGTGCCGCCTATCAGTGCCCACTAATTAGCTGCTCGGCCGTTATCACGAGCCTTCCGCCGAACCGTTCTGGTCTCCCATTCCACCAGGAGACCCGAGCGACCACCTGGCACATCCACCAGCTGGCCGGAGACCCAAGCAAAGCCGAAATCGGCTGTGATCGTGTCTCCGACGTAGTAACCCGGGAAAACTACGTTGTGGCATTCCTTCCGGATTACTCGGCAGCCAACGGCGCCGATTTAAAAAAAGTATTCAATGCTGATTTTGGCGTTTTGAATACTTTGGAGTGCAGAGGAGGGGTTTGTGGTCTTTTAGACCTCAGATCCCTCCATAAAGAGTACCTGTCACTGCCTATTACTTTCACAAGGGATGTTTACATTTTCTTGTCACAGCAATAAAAGTGATCAGAATTTCTTTTTTTTTAAAGGGACAGTATAAAACGAAAAAAATATTAAATACATAAATAAAGTAAATAAGAAAAAAAAATTGTCAAAGTGCCCCCTGTCCAAAGAAAACGCATACGTAAGTCGCACCTGCAAACGTAAACAGTGTTCAAACCACACGTGACCACACCATCAGCACTGTCTCCTATTGCAATGTCCCCCTCTCTGTGTGATTTATAAAATAAATGCTGTAAATACCTAATTTCAGAGCCGAGATCCGCGATCACATGACCAGCCGGCTATCTCCTTTCCTCCTATGACAGATGCAGCGGGCGGGGCTTACAGTTTAAAGCAGCAAGAGCGGAGGGGGCAGGCACTGTCACGAGCTGACAGGTAGGGAGGGGAGGGGGAGGAGGACACAGGAGCACAGAGGAGACAGAGAGCAGGGTGTCAGGGCTCAGAAGCCAGTTTACAGAGGTGGGGTTAGAAACTGGCAGGATCAGCCAGGTATTTTAGGTGTTACAGGGGGCCAAATGATACAGGACAAGAACTGTGTCATATAACATACTTTAAAGGAGCAGGATCCTTTTTTTTTTTTTTGGGGGGGGATAACATACGCTTTAAATTACACCTGTCATGAGAGAAAAATATGGGATACCACTTCTGATCTCATTGAAAAATGCTAGTGTCTTGATTGTTATGTTGATGCTTTGGCTTCATACTCAGTCACTATGCTGCAACATAAGTAATGTGCACATAAGTAATGTGCAACATAAGTTACAACATAAGTAATGTGCTTCATACTCAGTGCACTATGCTGCAAGTACAGTAATAAGGAATTCTGACTTTTCTTTTTCTGGTTGCTTATTCCAGGTCAGTGACTCAAGCAGCTACAAGTTTTAGAAGGATGCCAGGGAAACCTATGTATTTGTCTCATGAAAGATGCATTTAAATTTTGCAGTCCTATTATGAAGATTATTGCTTCATTTTGGTACTAATGCGTTTGGTTAGTCTCAAGTACAGTCTCTGGCAGGGAATGCTGTAGATGCAACACTTCCTATAAGATGCGGACATTATATTTCTGCAGCAAAAATCTGTAGATTCTTGCGGCTGGAATCGCAGTTGGTTGCAGACAGCTGCGGCCAGGTCCATGTCCATGGCTTTCTGCACATCCTGAGGTCACCCGTGCTTCGGGACACATGGCAGGGCCAGTCATCTGTCTCTAGCTGCAAGTAACCATTGAATGTGTGGATACAGCGGCAGGCAGCAGCGGAGAGTTTGGGCGCCTGTTAGCCTTTCATTGCTTTGTACCAGCTTCCTGGCCGCAGCTGTCCACAAACACCTATGATTCCAGGCTGCAAGAATACACTGATCCTTGCTGCAGGGATCCGCACTTTTCCGACGTTCACGATGACCGCCGGCCACGAGCGATCTCGGGCACAAGAGGCAGAGCAGGGACGTGTGTGTGTAAACATACACTTCCCTGTTCTGAGAGGAGTGACAGATCGTGAGTTCCTAATAGCTAGGAACCACGATCTGTCATTTCCTCTAGGTCAGTCCCCTCCCCCTATAGTTAGAAACACACATAGGGAACACAATTAACCCCTTGATCGCCTCCATAGTGTTAACCCCTTCCCTGCCAGTGACATTTTTACAGTAATCAGTGCATTTTGTATAGCACTGAACACTGTATGAATGCCAATGGTCCCAAAAATGTGTCAAAAGTGTCCGATGTGTCCGCCATAATGTCGAAGTCCAGATAAAAAACGCAGATCGCCGCCATTACTAGTAAAAAAAATAATAATAATAAAAATGCTTTAAATCTATTCCCATATTTTGCAGACGCTATAACTTTTGTGCAAACCAATCAATGTAAGCTTATTGCGATTTTTTTTTACCAAAGATATTAGAAGAATACATATCGGCCTAAACTGAGGAAAAAATTGCTTTTTTTTTAAAAAAAAAATGGGGATATTTATTATAGCAAAAAGTACAAAATATTGATGATCAAATACCACCAAAGGAAAGCTCTACTTGTGGGAAAAAAAAGGACATCAATTTTGTTTGGGTGCAATGGCGCACGGCCACGCAATTGTCAGTTAAAGCGACGCAGTGCCGAATTGCAAAAAACGGCCCGGTCATTCAGCAGCCAAATCTTCCGGGGCTGAAGTGGTTAAACTGGGAAATAATCAGCTATTACAGGATAAATGTTGTTCTGCAGTAAGTATCCTTGTGTAATATCACATACAGGTTGCAGCTTCTTGAATTCACTGGACAATGGAATCCCCATGTGAAGCCACATCCCGTTTCCTATGATCTCAGTGATTAGCCCTGACCATCTGTTCAGTTTCCACTCTACCCTCCCTCCATTGACCATGATCACCTACCACAATGGCTTCTCCCTGGCAATGATTTTTGTTCACACCCACCCCCTCCAAAAAAACTTCCAATCTGTGGCACACTTGAACAAATAAAACCGCCTAGGCAGTAATGTGTACCAATGTATTATTACCCACCCAAAGATCCAAAAACATTCACCCTAAACAAACCTTTTCATGAATGATCTTACATTCGTTTTGTTATTAATTATTAAAAAGAGTTTAAGGCACTTTATAGTACAGGTGGACATTTTTTAGAATGAAAGTAGACAAAAAATAAAGCAACAAAAATGGGATGGGAGCTGTTCAGTAAGAACTGGTTACTAAGGCATGCTGTGTCAGCTTCAATTGAACTACAAGTACCAGTATGCATGGGCTTTTTAAAGAGGTGAAACTATGGGAAACTGAAAAAATGATGTAAAAGTTATATGCTAATGCTTCTGATGACGTCACTTCGATGACGAAACGCGTCAAGATGAGACGCACGTGGCGAGTAGCTGAGTCCTAGGTGGAATGAACGCCAACCCCTAGACCAATTTTACTGCTTACCGCTACATGCGGCTATCGGGCAAAGGATATTTTTATGTTTCCATGGATATCACTCTGCTTGAAGGATTTTAAATACATTTTGAAACATTTTTACACTATGGGGAATTTTTTCTTCTTTTTTTCTGGTCCACCCTGCCAACTGAGAGACCCTATCTGTGGTATCCCGAACTGCCGGACGGAAAGGACGGGAGATCTAGTCGGTGGTTTATACCCGCTCACGGAGACCATACAAGCCCGATTTGACTCCTCTTGTCTTAAGGCAAAGAGGGTCAACGACGTCTGGCGAGTAGGGATCTCCATTTAATTTTGTTTTTCCTTTTTGTGTACCCTTCGGGAAGGAACATTCGGTACATGATTGGATATTACGGGCTATACGCAGTTAAAGGTATCTGCATAACTGGGAGAATTGTCTACATAGGATCACGGATTCCCCACCGTTTGTCGCATGGACTATATCTTATACATTTATTCAATTTTGTCACAGTAATTAATGTTTTTTGGATTCTTTTTTGGATTATTTGTTTGCACATTGTCACTTTAATACAAATTTGTTGCCTACACAGTAGCAAGCGCTGTTAATCACAGAGCTATTTTCCCGTGTACTAGCTATCACACATTAAAACATGACATCTATGATACAGTCTGTCACTAACACAGTGCTTTGTGGCTTTCTAAGTCCCCCCTGTAATGGTTTTATTACCCGTTGATCCTGCCAGTAGTTCCATTATTTTTCCACTTCCTTTAACAGGGGGACAACCCTGTTAAGCCCCATACACACGGTCGGACTTTTTCATGGATTCTGTCCGATCGGACCATGTTGTCGAAAAATCCGACCGTGTGTATGCACCATCGGACAGTGTACGTCGAATTGTCCGACGGACAAAGTCTTATCTCCTGCTGGATAGATTTGCCGACAACCCGGTCCGATCACACCAAATCCGATCGTGTGTACGGTTGTCCGACCGGACAAAGTGCTACGCATGCTCAGATCACATTACAAGACCAAAGCTATTGGCTACTAGCCTCTACGTAGTCCCGTCGTAGGCAACAAACGTCACCACGTTCAGAATGATCGGATTTTTCAACAACTTTGTCCGACCGTGTGTATGCAACACCAACATCGGACAAAGTACGACGGACATGATCCGACGGACCTGGTCCGTGGATTGTCCGACCGTGTGTATGGGGCTTTAGTTTCACATGAACACACATGGCAGAGTTGCCATCCTCTGGAAAGAGTAATCTTAGATTGCCATGTCATTTTAATTGGGACTCAGGGTAAGCTGCCCCCAGGGACCCTATTCAAGGTTTATTGCTCACAGTGGCAGTTTTTCGGCCAGGCTGTGGAGAAGCAGCACTTTGAACCACATAGATAAGCACACCATTGTAAGCATCCCAGCAGTGTTATGTGGTCTGTGCGTTGCCCTGTAAATAATGGTTCACACCGGAACGTGGTTCGGGAAACCCGCTTTCCGTGTGCATTTTCTGCATCGCATTCCAAGCGCAATAGTATGCGATCTACTGCAGGTGTCAATAGATTCCTAACGACACCCCAAACGCAGATTGCAAGCACAGTGTGATTCCTGTGTGATTCCTGGTGTGAACTGGCACTTACTGTCAATTTTTCTGGAAAGCTGGTCTGAATGGAAGGGCTGGTTCATGCCAGGTGTGGTGGGACACATACTGTAGCTGCTGACTTTTAATATAAAGGACACTTACCTGTCCAGGGATCCAGCTATGTCCTCACCTGGGCTGGTTCTTCAATCGGCTTTGGGTCCCCAGTGCCGGCATCCTAACCCATCCTAAAGCAGAACTAAACGGCATTTGAGCTCCATGAACTGAAAATGCTATTTAAAGTGGAGGTCCGCCAATTTTTTATTTTTTTTTTATAAGTCAGCAGCTACAAATACTGCAGCTGCTAACTTAAAAATAAGGACACCTACCTGTCCAGGGCCCCCGCGATGTCGGCACCCGAAGCCAATCTCTCTCCCTCGGCTCTCGGGTGCTGCCGCCGCCATCTTCGGTAATGGAATCAGGAAGTGAAGCCTTGCGGCTCCACTTCCTGGTTCCCTACTGCGCATACGCGAGTCGCGCTGCGCAATCCGAATGGTCCATGCTGTCTCTGGGACCCGAGTGTCTCCCAGCAGACAACGCGGGGAGGCGGGAAGAGGCGTAAAAAATGTAAAACAAAAACCCTTACAAACCACTTTGGCCTACAGATAAGCATAGATTAAGGCTTACCTGTAGGTCCAATAAATATCTCCTAAACCTAAACGGTTTAGGAGATATTTACAAAAAGCAATATGCCGCTCGTGGCGGCTCCCGTGCGCATGCGCGGGAGTGACGTCATCGCCGCTCCGGCGAATCACACCGCCGGAGCAGCGAGACCTGGAAGTCACTCTGGGATTAATGGCGGTGGAGGAGGACGTGGACGAGGGTCGCTTCGGGGGCTTCGTTCTCAGGTAAGTTATTCATAATGAGCTAGTATGCTATGCATACTAACTCATTATGCCTTTGCCTTGCAGGTTCCATTTAAAAAAAAAAAAATCTGAGGCTTTACTTCCTCTTTAAAACAAGTAAATATAATATACTTTCCTATCTATTTACTAATGCTATCAGCATAAGGACCTGAAGTCGGGTCATTTTCACCCCCTTCCTGCCCAGGCCAATTTTCAACTTTCAGCACTGTCACACTTTGAATGACAATTACTCAGTAATGCGACATTGTACCCAAATGAAATGTTATTTTTTTGAGACAGATAGAGCTTTCTTTTGGTGGTTTTTGTTCACCACTGGGTTTTTTTTATTTTTTGCTATATAAACAAAAAAAGAGCCAACATTTTAAAAGAAAAAGGTTATTCTTAGTTTCTGTTATGCAAATAAATAAACTTTATTCAAATTTAAGCCAAAACGCTATACTTCTTGGGTAAAAATAACCCAAGTCAGAGTACATCGTTTAGTCTGTGTGAAAGTTTATAGATAATATACAATCTATGGTATATATATATATATACCATAGATTATATATATGGTATATACAGTAAACCCCCCTCCATCGCTGGGGTTACGTTCCGGACCCACCCGCGAAAAGTGAAAAACCGCGAAATAGAAAGACCCTATTTAAATACACCCTAGGCATGTTTTGTTAATTTTTTAATAGCATTTAAAAGGTCTTTAAAGCAGGACGGTACTGGGGAAAAAAAAAATAATTAAAAGCCAGCAGCTACAAATACTGCAGCTGCTGACTTTTAATAAATGGACACTTACCTGTCACAGGTTCCAGCGATGTGGGCAGCAGAGGCCGATCATACGATGGGCTCTCTGCTGCTGCCGGCGCCATTCTCAGTGAGGGATTCAGGAAGTGGCTTCATTTCCCGGTTCCCTACTGCGCATGCTCGAGTTGCGCTGCGCAATGAGAATCGTCAGCGCTGTCTGCCGGGACACACACGTCAGGAAGTGGCGTAAACTCCCGTGGGAGTTTATGCCCGGAAGTGGGTGCAGATACCTTTCTTAGACAGGTATCTGCACCCTCCTCCCCCTGAAAGGTGCCAAATGTGACACCGGAGGGGGGCGGGGGGTTCCCGAAAAGCGGGAGTTCCACTTTAGGGTGGAATCCCGCTTTAAACACACTTTTACGCAATAGAAACACATAAAAGATAGAGAGAGAGATCAAGGGGATTTTTAAAACATAAAAATATTGTCTTAACAGTACAGTATACTGTACAGTACAGTAAAAAATAGAGTACATAACTGCAAAATGGCGAAATATTAGTGCAATATCAGAATAACAGGTCCTAATTAAAATAGCGCGATATACCGGGACAGCAAAAACTGAACCGCGATAGAGCGGGGGTTTACTGTATTATAATTGGTATATATAAATCAATTTGTCCATGTTATGTTGTATACTACCTGTTGTACCATTTCTCTTGAACCCAATAAAACATAATTAAATAATAAAAAGGCTTGTAATTCAATATGGGAACATACAGTGGCCTGACTATTTTCCATTACCAACTAATTGGCAGAATTGCCTGTACAGGATAAGAATTCATGCCCCTATTTGTATGTTTTTTTCTTAATACCTAAAGGAAAGCAGGTTTTCCCATGTCTGGGAGTGGGAAACACAACTACTTCTGTGGTGGAGCATGTCATCATCGGGGGGACCTCATCCACCAGCCTGGTAACAACCAATAGAAAGGAGAATCTATTTCCATACAGCTGCATGGAGACAGACCTTTAAACACCCCGGACTTTAAAAAGAGGGCTGAGAGTTTTTTTTTTGGTGGGTGTAGCAAAAACACTTTAGTCAACATTATTAGGCCAGCTTAGAGGGGATGATTGCGGGTTATTATCAGGCATTATCTCACCCACATGTCTGCTAAAAGAGTCTCCAGTCTTCTGTCCATTTTTCCTTCATTCTGATTTTTTTTTCCCAGGGACCCAAGCACTTAATTACCTCACTTATTGCAACATGGCAGCTTGCCTGCTTGTTGGGAGACAGAGAAATGAGAGGGAGAGAGAGAGAGAGAGCGTGCACGGGGCTAGCTAACCCTTCACAACTAGGGCGTGAGTAATGTCTTATCTTGCTAATGCCTGCAAGAAAAGGAATATTCCCAGGCACACGCACATACTGACAGGGAGAGATGGGCCCTGCCAGCCTTGTAAACCTGTTGTGATTCTGGAAAACAACAAGGCCAGCTCTACAAATCAAGTGCACAACTTGAGATCAGACTGAACATTTTACTTGTGCATCGCTGATGGTGATTTCGTTTTCTCATCCTTCTGTCCCTGACCTACATTTGCAGCGCACGGAATCACAGAATATTACTATCCAGGAACAGCATGCACAATACACGGGATAATGTACCACCCACAGGAAAATATAATGATATTAGGATTCACACAGAGTTCAGTACCCACATAAATAGACAAGACGGTGGAATGAGTGGACACGGAAAGGTCAAGGTTCTACAAGGTGAATTCTGATATCTGTAAATGATTTATTGAAAGCCGTACATTTTTCTTTATACTACGCTAAAGCTGTCAAGCAGGCTGACTGCTACTGATGGACGGAGACTGATTGAGGGACACACAGAAAAACAAAAGCGAATGAAATATGGCGATAGTACATGTTGTGACAGTGCGAGGCCCTGCCATTGTGGAAATGTAGGAGAAAATGACACAGGATTCGAATTAAGCCTTGATGTGAGGTTCCAGACTATTGTTCCTGAGTGAAGAAAGCTGTGTTTTCGATTTTTCTGGATTCTGGGCCCCGGAGTTTGAAGATTCCAAAGAGTTTTGGATGGGAAAGAACATTCAACCCTGTGTCTGGATTTTACTCCTTGACTGCAGCCTGTGTTAGTACACAGGTGTGCGGGGTGGTTATATACTCAAGCCTGAGGATAGCGCAGGGCTCCCAGTTTGGAGACAAACCAAAAAAACACCATCCAAGGCCCAGGACTTTCCCCAAAACAGGACTATGGCAGGCAATGGTTTTAGCGATGCAGCCCTCCCCAGACTGGGTGATCCTCCAAACACTGCATAAACTTACACAGGAGGGTGCAAACGCCTAGTGCAGGGGTCTCCAAAGTATGGCCCTCCAGTTGTTCAGGAACTACAATTCCCATCATGCCTAGTCCTGTCTGTGAATGTCAGAGTTTTACAAAGCCTCATGGGACGCGTAGTTCTGCAACAGCTGGAGGGCCTTAGTTTGGAGATCCCTGGCCAAGTGCATTACCACCAAAACCATTTATTGAAAACAAACAGTGTTATACTCACAAAGTAGGAATAAAATAAAGCTTGTCATATAAGGCGCTCCAGATGGTGACTATTGCCACATGGTGGAATACCTTACGCGTTTCGATGGACAAACCCCCTTCCTCAGAGCTTCAGTTTGGAGACAGCTCCAATTTTGGAGACAGAAGGTCTCACCAAGGGGTCAGAGGAGCACCAGGCAGGAGTTGGGGGACAGAAGGTCTCAACCAGGGGTCAGAGGTACCCCAGCCAGCAGGTCTCGTTCCAGGAGTCAGGTCGGCTCCTATTGGAGAGTCAGGAGAACCCCTATCCAGAGGCAGGACACTGAGTAAAGGCTAAGAGAGCCAAGTGAACCAGGAGAGCTGGGCAACAGTCAGAGGGACTGTGCTTGCTAACAAGGGAGCCAGGTGGCTCAGCGTTTTCAGTTGGCTATTCATGTTGACGTGGAAGAACCTCTGTGTGGGCAACCAATGTTTCTGTGAACTTTCCATTTTGTTCAATAAAAGTGAGCTGCCATTTCCTAAAATACATGTTTGGACTGGCGCTACTCATTTGGAAAAAGCATAAGCCACATAAGTATAATCACCACAATGTGCTTGACTTTTTAAATTAGGCTATGTTCGAAGAATAAACCATACCCACCTCAGCCCAAACCCTTCCTGCTTTCAGTCAACCGGGCCAAAACTGAATAGGATTGGGCCATGGTCAAAAGGTTTGTCACAGCAGTGTGTCAGTTTTAACTCCAAAAGGGCAGGTTAGGTTGTTGTTACTAGAAAATGTCAAAGGCTTACAGGTGCTCCTTAAGACAACATGAGGTAAAGCATGCAAGTAGGGAGGGTCCATACTATTTTTTTCTGTTTTGATATTTTGGAGGGGGTAATTTCAAGCCATCCCATACTAACTGTGATCTCTACTTATCAATAAGTCTCCCCAATTCTGGATATGGGGGAAATGTGAAATCAGTGGAAGAGTGTGGTGTCAATGCTAAGTTTAAGGGAAGCAAATGACCCTCTTTGCTTTTTCCCACGATGTAGTGCTATTGACAGAGCACCCAATTGAAAGGCCCAAACACTGTCACATAAGGGAGGGGAGAAGGTCATTCACTCCTTGTAAGCTCCAACACAGACCAACAGGGATTGGGCTGAAGACTCCTGAGGCAAACAGTGTGATTGGGTCCATGGGAAATATAAGGACTGCCATTTTTGACCTCTTTCTGGAAGTGCCAGGTTTCAATTCTTACATTCTAATTACTTTTAATTCTTCTTTCCTTACATTGTGTCCCTTGAAATCAAGACTCGTGATTGGCATGTTCCAGGCCAAGGACTCACAAAGTACTGATCCCGTTGAATCGCCATGATGGCCAGTCAACAAGCTTTCTGAGAAGAAGAGGCCAGTAATGGCAGACTACATATTTCTCTACACCCTTCCTTAAAACACGTTACCTAAATAAACTACAAGGACAGTATATGCCTACCCCCCTTCTTTATATTGTTATATTAATTTCTGCTGTACAATTGCTTGTATTAGAGGGGGGAATATAACTGACATGTACATTTACAGCACACCTGGGTAGAAGAGATTAAAGGCGGAAGTGGGCAGATAATAACCACTTGCAAGTACTAAAGGAAAAGTTTGGAGGCTTTTTTTATCAGATTGGATAAAATTGCACACTAATATCAGGATTTGTTCCCTGCTTGCTTAATGATTGGAAGATAACAGCGTGAGCATTAACTGTATGTATGCCTGTTCTTGTTTCCTGTTCATATTGCAGATCTGTGAAAAACGTTGGAAGTACAAAATGTAATTTGTCAAAAGATGCAATCTTAAAAGGTGAAAATCGAAAGTTTCTTCCCTATGAGTAAAACGAAGAGTGAAGAGTATTGTCAATGAAAAAATATTTTCTTGTTCAATAATTTTTATTGCAGGTAAATCAAAAAGCATGCAGTAAATCAAGAAATCAAAAAGCATGCAGTAATACAATACAGTAATACCTAATCCGCCCTTGAAGGGACTATGACTGGCAACATAGTGAACATAAATGTACATACACAGCATAGATGAAGGAGGGAAGGCCTCTTTCTCAAACAGGTACATCTAGCCTAAACAAAACGTGTTTTTTGGGAAAACCCCATATTTGCCAAAGTAACCAGGAAAGGTATGTCAACGACCCCTTAATAGATAGTCCTGGACACCAATAGACGGCTAAGGAGGGCTGAAGAACCCATCAAAAGAAAGAGAGCAGAAAGCAAGACAAGAGAAAAAGGTAAAGTAACGTGAGGAAGAGAGAAGAAGGGTAGGGACCTGGGGTCGTCTGAACACCAATTAGAGTCGGCCCATGCTAGTAAGGGGAAGATCGGGGAAGGCACACGTCAACCATGGTTCCCAGATCTTAGGGAATTTAGCGTGCGTGTCGTGAAGAATACTAGACATTTGTTCATTAAGCATCATGGCTGTCAAACGGTCCTTCACTCCCTGGAAAGGGATTGTAGGTTTCTTCCAGGCCTGGGTGATCGTCCTTTTGGCTGCTATGAACAAATGAGATGCCATTTTTATTGACAAGCGAATAAGCCCGTAATGGGGCAATGCAGCAAAGCAGCTAATGCAAAAATATTCTCAACACCTGTGTGTTACCAAACTTGTGCCCTTTCCTTTTTTCAGCATGGCTGTGTCCCTTTGTTCAAAGCCAGTGCCACAAAGACACAGTTTAACCAGTTTAGTGTACAGAAACTCAGGTGTCCATCACACAGCCCTGACACAACCATATTGAGCACCTGAACTAGTATGCTGATTTCAAGGCACGTCTTCTCATCCCACCTCAGTACCTGACCTCACAAGTGCTCTTTTGGCTGAATGGGAACAAATTCCCACAGACACAGTCCAAAATCTTGTGAAAGACCTTCCCAGAAGAATGGGGGTTGTTATACTGCAAAGGGGGATGGCAGGGAACCTCCATATTAATTTCAATGGTTTAGAAATGGGATGTCCAAAAAGTTCAAGGAGGTGTAATGTCAGGTGGTCATACACCTTTGGCCTTATCGTGTACATGTTTTACAACTTTTGAAGAATTTTTGTTGGCAGCATTGTATTTTAGGCTCCCTCGAAAGCCCCATACACACGGTCGGATTTTCCGATGGATTCTGTCCTATCAGACAATGTTGTCGGAAATTCCAACCGTGTGTAGGCACCATCGGACAGTTTCCATCGGATTGTCCGACGGACAAAGTCCTATCTCCTGCTGGATAGATTTTTTGACAACAAAGTCCGATCACACCAAATCCGATCGTGTGTAGCGAATTCCGACGGACAAAGTGCTACGCATGCTCAGATCACATTACAAGACCAAAGCTATTGGCTACTAGCCTCTACGTAGTCCCGTCGTAGGCAACAAACGTCACCACGTTCAGAATGATCGGATTTTCCGACAACTTTGTCCGACCATGTGTACGCAAAACCAACATCGGACAAAGTATGACGGACAGGATCCGACGGACCTGGTCCTCGGATAATCCGAACGTGTGTATGGGGCTGAAGACCACTGCTGCTCCCTCCAAGGCCTCATCCACGAACAAATGGAACATAGGAAAAAAGATGCACAGCACACAAAACGTTCCCCACAAACATTTACTTTACAAACTGAGGTAAATCGGCATGGACCATAGGATTGAAAACTGGCTACAGGGGCGGGTCCAAAGAGTGGCGATAAATAGCGAATACTCGGAATGGCTCAGTGTGGTAAGTTAAGTCCCCCAAGAAATTGGCCTGGGACCAATTCTGCTTAACTTATTCATAAACTATATAGAGGATGGGATAGATAGCTCAACCTGAATATTTGCAGATGATACAAAGTTAAGCAGGGCAATAACTTCTGTGCAGGATGTGGAAACCTTACGAGAAGACCTAAATAAAATAATGGGTTGGGCAGCTACATAGCAAATTAGGTTTTGTTGAAAAAATTAAAAGTAATGCATTTGGGTGATAAAAATACGAGCACAAGTTACTCGCTAGGGGGAGAACCTCTGGGGGAATCTAGAATGGAAAAGGACCTGGGGGACCTAGTAGATGATAGGCTCAGCAACGGCATGCAATGCCAAGCTACTGCAAGCAAAGCCAACAGAATATTGGCATGCATTCAACAGGGGATTCACTCCAGAGATAAAGTAATAATTCTCCCACTCTGCAATACTTTAGTCCGGCCACATCTTTGAGTATGCCGTCCAGTTCTGGGCACCAGTCCTCAGGAAGGATGTGCTGGAACTAGAGAGAGTCTAGAGAAGGGCAACAAAGCTAATAAAGGGACTAGAGGATCTCAGCAATGGGGAAAGACTACAATCATTGAACTTATTTTCTCTGGAGAGGAGATGCTTGAGAGGGGATATGATAGCGATGTACAAATACTGTACTGGAGACCCTAGCATAGGGGAAAAACTTTTCGGTGAAAGGGAGTTTAACCACTTCAGCCCAGGAGGATTTTACCCCCTTCCTTACCAGAGCACTTTTTGCGATTCGGCACTGCCTCACTTTAACTGCGACGTGGCACCCAGACAAAATTGACGTCCTTTTTTTCCCACAAATAGAGCTTTATTTTGGTGGTATTTGATCATCTCTGCGGTTTTTATTTTTTGCGCTATAAACAAAAGAATAGCGAAATTTTGGAAAAAAACACCAAATTTTTTACTTTTTGCTATAATAAATATCCCATTTAAAAAAAAAAAAAAAGGTTTTCCTCAGTTTAGGCCGATACGTATTCTTCTACATATTTTTGGTAAAAAAAAAAAAAATCGCAAAAAGCGTATATAGATTGCTTTGCGCAAAAGTTATAGCATCTACAAAATAGGGGATAGATTTATGGCTTTTTTTTTTTATTTTTATTTTTTACTAGTAATGGCGGTGATCTGCGATTTTTTTCATGACTGCGACATTATGACGGACACATCGGACACTTTTGACACATTTTTGGGACCATTCACATTTACACAGCGATCAGTGCTGTAAAATTGCACTGATTACTGTGTAAATGTGACTGGCAGGGAAGGGGTTAACACTAGGGGTTAATTATGTTCCCTGGGAGTGATCCTAACTGTGGGGGGAGGGGACTCACAAGGGGAGGAGACCAATCGGTGTTCCTCTGTACTGAGAACACACCATCAGTCTCCTCTCCTCTGACAGGACGTGGATCTGTGTGTTTATACACACAGATCCACGGTCCGGCTGTGTTCCCGGGTAATCGCGGGTGCCCGGTGGATATCGCGGCACGTGCACCGGGTCCGAGCAACGCCGCCGGCGGCACGCGCGCGCCCCCTAGACGCCCGGGGATGAGAGGACGTCATATGACCCCGCCCAGGATGGGAGATCCTATCTGCGGGCGTCATATTACAATACGCCGTTGCTGAAGTGGTTTAAAAAAACACGCGGCCATTCACTGAAACTGGAAGAGAAGTGGTTTAACCTTAAACTGTGTAGATGGTTCTTTACCGTCAGAGCGGTAAGGATGTGGAATTCTCTTCCACAAGCAGTGGTATCAGCAGGGAGCATCGATGGTTTCAAAAAACTATTAGATGGGCACCTAAACGATCACAACATACAGGGATATACCAGTGGCGGCCCGTCCATAGGGGGCGCCCGGGCGCCGCCCCCCCCCCCCCCTCCTTGCAGTTAAAAAAATAAAAAAAAAAATAAAAAAAAAAAAAAGTTCAAAAAAAAAAAAAAACATTTATTTAAACATGTCCCTTTAAGGGTGCCTTGCACAGTGCACTGCAGTATGCACCGCTCTATCACCAATAGATAGATTCATGCATTGCATGAATCTATCTATTGTCACCGCTGCCGCCCCCTATTCAGGTGTCCGGCCCCTGATCGGGCGCCGGGCATCTGAATTACAGTGGGGGGGGTGTTGCGGGAAGCGCCCCTATTAGAGCTGTAAGCTCTAATAGGGGACCCTATTAGAGCGGTGTGCTCTAATAGGCTTCCCTAAGTGTAAACAGCAGGCGCACGGCTGTGCGTTCGCTGATTACACAGTATTGTGTTAGGGAAGCGAATACATCGCTTCCCTAACACAGACCCGCCTCTCAGCCAATCAGGTTGCCAGGTCTGTTACCTGTCACCTGATTGGCTGAAGTCACAGGCGCTGTGATTGGACGCTAGGCGTCCAATCACCTAGCGTCCAATCACAGCAGAAGAAGACAGGAGGAGCGCGGGAGAAGACATCCGACGGAGACACCGCTCGTCGCCTGACGCCGTCACCAGCTGCACACCGGGACAAGGTAAGTGCAGAGGGCAGGCAGGGGGCACAGTGGCAGCACTTAAGGGGCACAGTGGCAGAACTTGGGGCACAATGGCAGCACTTAAGGGGCACAATGGCAGAACTTGGGGCACAATGGCAGAACTTAAGGGGCACAATGGCAGAACTTGGGGCACAATGGCAGAACTTGGGGCACAATGGCAGAACTTGGGGCACAATGGCAGCACTTGGGGCACAATGGCAGCACTTAAGGGGCACAATGGCAGAACTTGGGGCACAATGGCAGAACTTGGGGCACAGTGGCAGAACTTGGGGCACAGTGGCAGAACTTGGGGCACAATGGCAGAACTTGGGGCACAGTGGCAGAACTTGGGGCACAATGGCAGAACTTGGGGCACAGTGGCAGAACTTGGGGCACAGTGGCAGCACTTGGGGCACAGTGGCAGCACTTGGGGCACAGTGGCAGTGTTTGATGGGCACAGTGGCAGCGTTTGATGGGCACAGTGGCAGCGTTTGATGGGCACAGTGGCAGCGTTTGATGGGCACAGTGGCAGCGTTTAATGGGCACAGTGGCAGCGTTTGATGGGCACAGCGGCAGCGTTTGATGGCACAGTGAGGCTGTTTGTTTGCGCCCCCCCAAAAATTTTGAGCACCAGCCGCCACTGGGATATACGATTTACTATTGCCATAAACACAAGCACACTCACACACCACAGGTTGAACTGGATGGACTGGGGTCTTTTTTCAGCCTTACCAACTATGTAACCTATAGACTGACATGAGGCTTCAGACGTAAAACTTGGTTACATTGCATTTTATACAAAATCAAATTAAGTAACTGGACCTTCTGATCTCGGCACAGTCAGCGCTTCTTGGAAAACGAGCAGTCATTGACTTTACTTTGTCTAGAGTAGTATTTTGTAAGCCCTGGTCTCTTAATCAAAGAATGATAATAAAACATTTATAAATAAATGGCAACAAAAAAAAACATAAATGAAAACGCATATGAAAAAAAAGTGCATACAAAAAAATGATGCGTAATAGGAAACAAAAAAAAGAATACATCAAGTGTTGCTTGTGATAGACTTCAGACTGAGCTGTCAGATCTGCGCTATCCCTTTTTGTACAATATAGAGATGGAAAGGCTCTTTCCTTTTGTTACAGAGCTACAAGGGTCACTGTTTATTGCCCACCTTGGTGGATGTGGGATGTTAAGATGCTCCCTCCCCCCGCCACCATATGGACTTTCCCTGTGCGATTCACAGGCTGTTAAAACACACTGGTTGCTTCAAGACAAAGGAATCGTAGTTCATCTACACAATGGGAATCTTCCTGATGTTATTCTGTAGTACCCCCCCTTCCTTCCCCTCACCTCTCCACGTGTTTTTATCTGTGACTGTTGAACTTTAGCAGGAATGCACAAAACACAAAAAAAAAAAGAAAAGGATGCTGGTTGTACAATAACAGCATCACTTCACAGGCTATAATCCACTCACTGAGAGCCTCTTGGCAGCTACGACAACTCTCACCTTCAAAAGCTTGATGGCAATGCATTGTGAGCTGCGCTCATTGGCGGCGGAGATGCCATAACTAAGTTGCGGTGCGCCTGCATGTAGCAGGGAGGAAATATCTGTACCCCCCTTTCTTTTTTTTTTCCCCTGCCATGCTGCTCTCTGCATTACTTGCTTCCCCCTGCATTGTCTAGAAGTAGTAAGTAGGCAGGAGGCTGTCTCTTTTCTCTGTGTCTGCACAGCCGGTTCATTGGTAATGTGATGATTGTCCTGGGGGACATTTGATGGATTAGAGAGCTAAACAGCTCCATTGCAAAGCACCACCTGATCTCAGGCCTGCATCCCATATAAAGACAGCGTGAGTGCTGAGCTCAGCTCTTGCTGCCAGATCTCCCCCTCCCCTCCTTCCCAGCTCCCTCAGTCTCCCTTTCTCTCACTCTCTCTCTCTCTCTCCCCACACACTGCAGAAAGTGTGAGCTGTCCAGTGCTGAATGTGAGGCACCATTCCTGGGTCCGCACCGTGACTGTCACCGCACAAAAAAAGGGATAGAACCCCCCCCCCCCCCTCTTGTACCGCTCAACATGCCCCGCTCCTTCTTAGTCAAGAAGATAAAATTAGATGACTTTTCCAGTGGGATTTCGGCCTCTAGTTACCACCACTTTGACGACCCCTGCGTCTTGGGCCAGTCGCTCACCAGCACCGTGGGCACCTTGGCAGTCCCTGTTGCTGAAAATGGTAAGTGGGCACCCTTGGGTGCAAAAATGAGATGTGGTCCACCAATGCTTTCCTTTTTTTTTTTTTTTTTTTTTATTATACGAATTGACCTGTTTTATTATTTAGAGAATGACATTGTAGGAGTTTTTTATTTTTTTTTATCTATGGAACAACATTATAGACTGCTCATGCTTTGGAAAGATTCGATATGTATGGCATTGTTGACTTTTACGCTTTACAGTTACTTATCCAAGAGAAGAGTTTAGGCATTGCTATGTTCTGCAATGGCTGGGACAGGACTGATAAGACAACCTTTGTGTTCTGTTGACTTGTGACAGCCGCCTGCCATTTGGGTGCTTTGTGGTGGAGCCACTTGGAGCCTGTCAACTGTTAGGAAACCGACAAGAAATCGGCATGCCCTAGGACTTGCAGCTCCTTAACAGCTGGTGATAATACAAGTTGCTAATGCTGGTCCTAAAATCGTGCATTTTTTTTTTTCCTGGCTTTTCTTTGCAAAATTTTTCAGCCAACATGTAGAGCAGGGGGGGGGGGGTCTCCAAACTATGGCCCTCCAGGAGATCCCTGATGTAGAGGAATGAAGGAAGATCTGACCACCACCCCAAAATAACTGCTACACTTTTTCCTTAACGTGGAGTTAAACAACAAAAACTAAAGTTAAAGTTGAAGATTGAGCCGTCTGCATACAGCCCCGTGTTAACACAGCGCAGAAGAATTTGGCGACTGCAGCATAATAAGACACGCAGACCCCCCTTTCCACATGCACTGAGGCATGTTCGGCCGCTATCACCTGTAGAATAGCACTAGATTCATTAAGGGTTTCTTGCTGTGCTATAGGCTACTCTCTTCAAAGAATACTGCTTTAATTCCTGTACTATTGAGCCCTTGATGCCTTTTAGAAGAGCGAATGCCAGTAGTTTACATAGGGGAGAACAGAAAGGGTGGGGGGGGGGGGGGGGGGGGGGGGGGGGGGGGGGGTGGGGAGGGGGGGGGGGGGGGGGGAGGGGAGTGAAGCCTCCTTGGGGACCTCATTGTTCACGCGGCAGGCAAAAGGCTCTCTCTAAAGCCCTTTAAGAGGCACCATCCCGGGAGAAGCTCATTTATTTGATCTATGGCTAGGTGGCTTTTGAACCACAATGTATTTTTGATGCGTCTTGTTATTTTTTCTTTTCTCTTTTTATTTTTTATTTTTATTTTCTATTAGTGCATAGTCAACTACGATTAGCCAGTGAGGCTGACATGTGTCATTGCAGTGGGTTTTTCTCGGTGACAGTCACGGCAAGAGCTCGTACTTCTGATCCGGAGATGTAACTTGCCGTCCCAAAGCTGTGAATTTGCAAGCTAAGCACATCTTCCTCTAAGACTGGAATCTAAAATACAATTCTATCTGAACTGCTGTCAGAGCGGATGTCTCCTTAGTGTAGCAAGATGCACTGACAAGCAGCCTCTGCTCAGAGAACACGCTGCCTGGTAATCTACCAGGTTATCTCTCTAAGAGAACCTCAATTTTTACTTTATAATCAAGCATCGGGGGGGAAATTTTCTTTTCTTTTCTGGCGGACTAGTTGCTAATTTCCCATTGTTCTTGGACCCCCAAATTGACAATGGTCCTAAGGACATACAAAACGAGCAATGTTTCCAATTTTGTTGAGGTTCCAAGAAATGATTGTGGGCCTCCATGTAGTTGCACACCTCTGCACCATACGTGGCTTGAAACTGAAACAGTTTATTCCAAAAAAAGCTTGCAAATCACATAAATGATGTATAAAAGTGCAGTAATCCATAACTGGGTATTTATATCTGAATGCAGGAAACAAAAAAGTATCTAGTTGCAATGGGTTAATGCATTCTCACTTTAACGGCTGATTGGATAATTTCCCATAATTGAGGAACCCTTGGACTGCAACCGCCATAATTCCATGGCAGGATGATCCTGTATGATCTACACCAGTGATGGCGAACCTTGGCACCCCAGATGTTTTGGAACATCATTTCCCATGATGCTCGTGCACTCTGCAGTGTAGTTGAACATCATGGGAAATGTAGTTCCAAAACATCTGGGGTGCCAAGGTTCACCATCACTGATCTACACCAACTTTCTAAACAAAGGGCTGGTTTACTGTCCTTAATACTTTAGGGAGGCCGGACTGTGGCCAGTAGAAGTAGAAAATGTCCCAGCGTCTGTCGGAGTAAAATAAATTACATAGTGCCTGTAGTCAGTAGAAGGAGGAATAGTGCTCCATCATTGGTATTAGTCCCAGCAATAGTGCCTAATTGTTTATATTAGTAGGAAGAATTATTCCACGTTGCTGGTGTCGATAGGAGGAATAGTGCCCCATTGCTGGTGTCAGTGGGAGGAATAGTGCCCATGGTTTACTGTCCTTAATACTTTAGGGAGGCCGGACTGTGGCCAGTAGAAGTAGAAAATGTCAGAGGGTCTGTGGGAGTAAAAAAAATTACATAGTGCCTGTAGTCAGTAGAAGGAGGAATAGTGCATCATCATTGGTATAAGTCCGAGCAATAGTGCCTAATTGTTTATATTAGTGGGAAGAATTATGCCCTATTGTTGATGTCAGTGGGAGGAAAAATACCCCATTGTTGGTGTCAGTGGAAGGAAAAATGCCCTATAGTTGGTGTCAGTGGAATAAAAAATGCCCTACTGGTGTTAGTGGGAGGAAAAATGCCCCATTGCTGGTGTCAGTGGGAGGAAAAATTCCCCATAGTTGGTGTCAGTGGGAGAAAAAATGCCCCATTGTTGGTGTCAGTAAGGGGAATGGTTCCCCACTGGTGGTGTCAGTGGAAAGGATTGTGCCTCCTTGTTGGTGTCAGTGGGAGGAATAGTGCCTCGTTGCTGGTGTCAACAGGCGTAATAGTGGCCCATTGCTGCTGTCAGTGGGAGGAATAGAGCCCCATTGTTGGTGTCAGTGGGAGGAATAGAGCCCCATCGCTGGTGTCAGTGAAAATAAATGGTGCTTTCTTAAGGGCCAGATAAAGGCAAGCAAAGGGCCGTATTCGGTCCATGAGCCGCAGTTTGGAGACCACTGATCTACACCATGCCAAAGTCCTTTACAGAGTTTACCCTTAATTTAAAATATAGTCTTTCAAAATCCCCCCAAACCCGAAATTAAAAATGTAGTTTACAAAGAAACGTTCAGAGATATGCTCAAGATGTTCTCCTCAAATTCCCTAACACATAATATAATTAAAATAGTGACGTACTGTAGATCTACTTGATCTACCTGTTACCTAAAGCTTTGCAGGTTCATTATTTTCTACATATTGCTCCTTATTAATTCAATGTCGCAGGCACAGCTGTTAAGAGCTAAAGGAACAATGTACGTTCAAACAGGTGTCCCTGAGGATGGTGCACTTGTATCAGAGCACCGGCAGAGATAATGTAGCTGGAAGACAAGGGGTGATGTCTCTCAAAGTCATGCTCTTGAAAATAACCTTGCTCCGTTCTTTACGAGAGAGGTGTGAAATATTGCTGAGGAAAGCTTTTTTTGTACCTGAGGCACGTGACCGCACATACTGCAAACAAGGAGGGAAGAGAGATGACTTTAGCAAGCTGCAGAAATATCAGAGTGCCAGACGAGGGGGGGGGGGGGAGGGGGGTGTAGATAGAGGAGCCTCATTCTGAGTCTATGGCACACATTCGTTGGTGAATCTGCCAGGCAATTTTGAAACATAGAGCCTCAAGAAGGCATAGCATGCAAATTGCCAGGAGTAAGTTACACTGGGGAATGGGTTTTAATAATATTGTCAGATTATGCATTGGCATGGGGATATGTGTGGACATTATTTCCAATCATAGGTGTGCACCCCCAAAGCTCAAACACACGTGTGCGTGCATGTGTATTATATACTGATGGTACAAGTAGAGCAATGGACATGTTATTAGGGCAGAGATCGGTGCCAGTAGGGCAGTGCACGGTGTCAGTATTTTTTTATTTAATTATTTTTATTTTTTACAATTTAAATTTTTGTAAATTCTTTTTTTTAGGAGCCCCGTTAGGGGACTTTGGTGAAATGTCAGGGTTCTAAATAGGAGGAATCTGCACCACACAGGGTGATTAGGGTGTGCCCACGCACACCTGGCACACCCTGTGTGCACACCTGGCACACCCTGTGCGAACACACCTATGTTTCCAATATTTTGGCCCTTCTAGCTTCTGCCACTGAACATAGCGCCAGACAATTTTGTGTTTTATAGCAATACGTCTGCTAGACTTATGTCCCGTACACACGGTCGGAATTTCTGACGGAAAATGTCCTATCGGACCATGTTGTCGGAAAATCCGCCCGTGTGTGGGCTCCATCGGACTTTTTCCGTTGAAAGTTTGAGATCCTGCTCTAAAATTTTTCGACAACAAAATCCTATCGGACTTTTTCCGATCGTGTGTAGCGAATTCCGACGGACAAAGTGCCACGCATGCTCAGATCACATTACAAGACCAAAGCTATTGGCTACTAGCCTCTACATAGTCCCGTCGTACGCAACGAACGTCACCACGTTCAGAATGATCGGATTTTCCGACAACTTTGTCCGACCGTGTGTATGCAACACCAGTGTCAGACAAAATCCGTTGGAAAAAATCGACGGATTTTGTGGTCGGAATTTCCGACCGTGTGTACGGGGCATTACAGTTTTGAACAAAGAGCAATGATTATGTTCAAAGTGTAGAATCCTATACCAACTACCGTATTCTGCTTTACGAGAGTTAAGCCCCATACACACGCGTGGATTATCCGAGGACCAGGTCCGTCGGACCATGTCCGTCATACTTTGTCTGATGTTGGTTTTGCGTACACACGGTCAGACAAAGTTGTCGGAAAATCCGATCATTCTGAACGTGGTGACGTTTGTTGCCTACGACGGGACTACGTAGAGGCTAGTAGCCAATAGCTTTGGTCTTGTAATGTGATCTGAGCATGCGTAGCACTTTGTCCGGTCGGACAACCGTACACACAATCGGATTTGGTGTGATCGGACCGTGTTGTCGGCAAATCTATCCAGCAGGAGATAGGACTTTGTCCGTCGGACAATCCGACGTACACTGTCCGATGGTGCATACACACGGTCTGATTTTTCAACAACATTGTCCGATCGGACAGAATCCATGCAAAAATCCGACCGTGTGTATGGGGCTTTAGGCAAATTCCACATTCTGTCCAATTCTACTTCCCCCCTCATTAAGGAACACTATATACACTAAATGGGCCCTGTTTTACTAAGGCGCTAAATAATATATGAAACAACCAATTGTTCTGACTGCTCTAAGCTGCTTGAAACAGTCCGGCTGTTATGGAGTGCTGCACTTTGCACATCATTGTTGCTCTGTGAAACACCTTAATAAATAAGTCTGAGTGTAAGAATGAGAACAGAGCTTAAGGTGCCTGTTACAACACACGGCCCCTGCCACAGAAAGGGAGAGCTACTGCTTCAGTCACGGTCCATAAACCATCTATAGAGCAATTTGTGCAGAAACAATGGGCCCAGCTCCATTAGGAGGACATTCTAAAATTGACTCTTGCATGCTTTAAAAAGGCAGCAGCCTCCAAACCTTCTGGCCTTCATCTGTATAGAAACCACAAATCCCAGCATGCTGAAACTCCATGCTGGAACTAGTAGTCTCCTAAGATAGCAGCCTCCAAACCTTCTGGCCTTTATCTGTATAGAAACCACAAATCCCAGCATGCTGAAACTCCATGCTGGAACTAGTAGTCTCCTAAGATAGCAGCCTCCAAACCTTCTGGCCTTTATCTGTATAGAAACCACAAATCCCAGCATGCTGAAACTCCATGCTGGATCTAGTAGTCTCCTAAGGTAGCAGCCTCCAAACCTTCTGGGCTTCATGTGTTTAGAAACCACAAATCCCAGCATGCTGAAACTCCATGCTGGAACTAGTAGTCTCCTTAGGTAGCCGCCTCCAAACCTTCTGGCCTTCATCTGTTTAGAAACCACAAATCCCAGCATGATGAAACTCCATGCTGGAACTAGTAGTCTCCTAAGGTAGCAGCTTCCAAACCCTCTGGCCTTTATCTGTTTAGAAACCACAAATCCCAGCATGCTGAAACTCCATGCTGGAACTAGTAGTCTCCTAAGGTAGCAGCCTCCAAAGCTTCTGGCCTTCATCTGTTTAGAAACCACAAATCCCAGCATGCTGAAACTCCATGCTGGAACTAGTAGTCTCCTAAGGTAGCAGCCTCCAAACCTTCTGGGCTTCATCTGTTTAGAAACCACAAATCCCAGCATGCTGAAACTTCATGCTGGAACTAGTAGTCTCCTTAGGTAGCCGCCTCCAAACCTTCTGGCCTTCATCTGTTTAGAAACCACAAATCCCAGCATGATGAAACTCCATGCTGGAACTAGTAGTCTCCTTAGGTAGCAGCCTCCAAACCCTCTGGCCTTCATCTGTTTAGAAACCACAAATCCCAGCATGATGAAACTCCATGCTGGAACTAGTAGTCTCCTTAGGTAGCAGCCTCCAAACCTTCTGGCCTTTATCTGTTTAGAAACCACAAATCCAAGCATGCTATAACTAGTAGTTCGGCAACAGATTCAGAGCTACATGTGACCAATCCCATTATTGGGACAGCTAAGTATTGCTAGCTGGCTACTTTATGGACGTGTTACTAATCAACCGCTGTTGTGAATAAGTATTTGTTTTGTGTTCTGGTGTTCTTGTTTTAATGGTATTGTTATTTTCAAGTTTTGCATGTTGTTGAGTTTCGGTGGGTGTGTTTACATTTGTTTTGTTTTTTTTGTTGTGTTACAGTTTTTTTTTTTGTGCCTGGAGTAATATTCAAAGACGTCTGTGTCTAGCTGTGAGACATTGTTGGATTGTTTTCATAGTTATGCAGGGCAAAACATATATTGCTAATTAAGTTAGGCTAAGGCAGCCTTTCTCAAATTTTTTTCCCCCAGAGGAACCCCCCCAAAATACTTTTTTGGACTCTGGGGAATGCTTACTAAACCAAGCCAGTGCGGGTCAATAGGGAATCTACATTGGTGGTGTCAGCGAAATTTGGCTGTATGTAGAGCACACAGCCACATCTCCTGTTTCTAATATAAACACCCATTTCCATCTTAATAATATAATGACTTACCTTTAGCTCGTATGTCTCCCCTTTACCTATCAACCCACTCATCCAAGCATTCATCAGCATTCCTACATCCTCATGCCAGCCCCCTCTGGTTCCCCAGTAAAGAGACATCACCATCATTCTTAAGTTCTCAAATCGGTCAGCATGACTGCTCTTCTGACCCAAGCATTTGCTTTTATTTACAGCTAGGAGACTGACACTCCTAGGCCCCTCTTTACATGGGTGGACCGATCGGGACCGCCTGTCACTTTTTTAAGGGGGACCTGATCGGGCCATATATTGTCCTCTATGGAGCAGCAGGTGTCGGCGATTCACTAAAAACAGATGGATTGGGATCTGTTCCGCGGATCCAATGGCCATCGGGTGTAAACGGACAGGAAGTATGTTTACATCCGACCACCAATAGAGGACAGCGGGCTGTGTCTGTGTCCACTCTGCATAAGCGGAGCAGACAAAGACAAGCCATTGGCCTGCTCAGCGGGGATCAGCGGACAGATTCCCAGCTGAGAAGGCGGGCTCCTGGCGCAGTCTGCTCCATGTGAAAGGTCCTCACAGTGGTGGTCCGAATGCCTCCCTTTCAGAAAGCTAAAAGAGATTATCATTGGACCCAGAACTTTGCAGGCACCTTCAAATGGAAGTTAAATCGGCCACAACCCAGGGATCCCCTGGTAACTTATGGAGGAAGCCTAGGGTTCCCCTAAACCCTGGTTGAGAGTGGCTGGGCTAAGGTGTACAACATCTCTAGAGATTTATAAGATTACTACTTACCATTTACATACAGGCATTATATTACAATGGCAAAGGAAATTTTGAAATGCGAACTGACTTATATACCCAATCAAACACCCTCTTTCATTGTTCTGATTATTCTGAACTTATAAAAGGTATAAAAGTAATTGGCTATTTACACTATCAGTGTCCTGTGCCCTAAGCAAGCAAGTTCCACAATGTCCTAATTAACATGTGAAATCTATTAAATGAACCATTTTTACCCAAAGCATGATTGCTGGCCATTAACGATGCCACATACCCAGCCAAGCTCACCGAGCAGTCTCCCCTAAGCTCAGTATATGAGGAGGATAAGATGAAAGGAAGAGAGAAGATACAAAGAAGACTATGGATCCTGTTTAGAAAATAATACATGATATTGGGGTAGATTTACTAAAGGCAAATCCACTTTGCACTACAAGTGCACTTGGAAGTGCAGTTGCTGTAGATCTGAGGGGGGAAGATTTGAAGCTCTGCTGATTTTATCATTTATCATCATGTGCAAGCAAAAGTGCTGTTTTTTATTTTCCTTGCATGTCCCCCTCAGATCTACAACGACTGCACGTTCACTTGTGGTGCAAAGTGGATTGGCCTTTAGTAAATAAACCCCATTGCATAGATTATATAAAGCACATCTTCAGTTTTTCATATTTTGATATTATAACATGCCCAGCCACTTAAAAAAACAAAAAAAAACAAAATGCAGCTCATCTCTAGTGCTGTACCACAGAAACCCTGCCGCGGTCCTCTTCTGGACTGAATGATGGCTGGCATCATTCAACCCACTCCCCATGAGCTCTGGCTGTCATTGACACACCCCATGGGAGAACGTCACCTTGTCAGCCTTGGTTTATAGTACAATACTAAAAACAGCTGCGCTGACATCATAACGTCAGTGGTGCTGAAGACCGCACACGGCCACAGCAGGGAGAAGAACAAGAAGTCCCTAGGAAGTCATCTGATCAGCCAGAGGGTCCCAGGAAATAAAAGGTATGTAGTTAGGGAGTTTTTTCTGCTTTAATTTCCTGTTGATATCAATAATACCCCATACACACAGTCGGATATTCCGATGGAAAAAGTCCGATCAGATTATGTTGTCGGAAAATCCGATCGTGTGTGGACTTTTTCCGTCGGAATTTCCGATTTGAGAGCAGGATCTAAAATTTTCCGACAACAAAATCCGATCGGACTTTTTCCGATCGTGTGTAGAGAATTCCGACGCACAAAGTGCCACGCATGCTCAGAAGAAATTTGGAGACGAAAGCTATTGGCTACTGGCCTCTACGTAGTCCAGTCGTACGTTTTATACGTCACCTCGTTCGGAACGATCGGATTTTCCGACAACTTTGTCCAAGTTTCGGACAAAATCCGTCAGAAAAAATCCGACGGATTTTGTGGTCGGAATGTCCGACCGTGTGTACGGGGCATAACACAGAACTGGAAAAGGGCCAGGTAACGCATGCATCTTAAAAAATGGCAGCCAATTGTTGTACTCCTGTTATTGATGAAACTAGGGTTGCCACCTTTTCTTCAAATCAAACAAACAACACTTTAGCGGCGCACAGCTATTTTTTTTATAGTATAAACTATACATATATTTTGCTATTAAATAAAATTTCTAATCATATGACTTCCACAGAGTTCCTCTTTTACATCTGAACTTGCAGAGTTCCCTTTCACTGTAAGGGGGGACTCTGCCGACTCTGAAGGGAGAATTCTGGGGACATAATTGATGCTCTGGTAACCCTGATTTAAGGGGGGAACACTGAGCACTCTAATGTAAAGGGGAACTCTGATGTAAGGGGTGCTCTGAGAACCCTGATTTACCTTAGTGTACTCACTCAGAGGCAGGAGAGAGAAGGTGGGAAGACTTCAGTCAGAGAAAAAGATGGATGTTGAGCTCACTCACCCTTTGGCAGTCAGCACCTCTCATATAGATGTATCTGAGGCTGCTAGACTCCCAATTTGCGGCCCCCCACTATCCTTTTCTGAGGTGCAGTGCCAGGGATTGGAGACACAGAGGGGTAGGGGTGGGACAAAGAGGTGCAGATCGAGCCCTCTCTCCTCTCCTGTCAGTGTGGGGGGGGTTGTTAGTATTGTTAGTGCTGGCTTTGGGCAGTGCGAAAGAGAGAGTAACAGACACTCTCAGCTTAGCCAACTGCAGCCAGCAACACTGCTGGGAAGCCATAGTCCAGTCTAAATAATGTGTCCGGGTCTCAGACAGTCTGAAGCCAGGACACATGATTAAAAACCCAAACTGTCCAGGTGAATCCCGGACAGGTGGCAACCCTAGATGAAACACTCAGCTCATAAGTGCTTGCTGGCTCCTAAATCAAGTCGTGTGATTAGCCAGAGGATCACAGGAAAAAAGGTACATATGAAGGGCCTGGTAGCACATCCACCTAAAAAAAACGGTAGCCAATTGTTCTACGCCTGTCATTGATTAAAGATAATATTCCTTGGCTCATAAGGGCTTGCTGGCTTTTAAATCAAGTCATGTTATCAAATCAGAGGATTGCAGAAAAAAATCTGTTGAGACCATTAACACAGAACTGGACAAATCTAGGGGCCAGGTAGCAAATGCACCTAAAAAATGTCAGCCAGTTGTTGTACGCCTGTTATTGATGAAAGACTCAGCTCATAAGTGCTTGCTGGCTTCTAAATCAAGTCATTTGATTAGCCAGAGGATTGCAGGAAAAAAAAAGGTACATATGAAGGGCCAGGTAGCACATGCACCTAAAAAAAGAAATGGTAGCCAATTGTTCTACGTCTGCCATTGATTAAAGATAGTATTCCTTGGCTCATAAGTGCTTTCTGGGATCTAAATCAAGTCATGTTATCAGCCAGAGGATTGCAGGAGAAAATAAAATAAGAGGTATGTATGAAGTATAGTAGCTTGGTGTTATTGTAGGAGTTATTAAAGATTTGTATCGCCACAGAGTGGTGCTGTGGCTACGACACTTTTGTATATAATGCCACGTCCCGATAATTTGAATTAATAAAAGATGAATTTTTGGATGAGTGACTTTATAGGCAAAACACATGTATATATTAAAAATATATTTATTACAAAAATATAATCAAAAACTAATTACATAAAATGTCATAAATTATTCACAAAACGTGCCTAGGAGCATAAATAACACACCACCTACATACATAAAGAGTATTGATAAAAAAATTTGGAGGACCAAACAAATCACTCTATGGTATTAATACTGTAGAGTCAATACTGTGGAGTGATTTGTTTGGTCCTTCAAATGTTTTTTATCAATACTCTTTATGTATGTAGGTGGTGTGCTATTTATGCTCCTAGGCACATTTTGTGAATCATTTATGAAATTTTATGTAATTGTTTTTTGATTTTATTTTTGTATTAAATATATTTTTAATATATACTTGTGTCCATCATCCAAAAATTCATCGTTATTGTTCATTATAAATTCATCGTTATTGCAGGAGTGGCACAATAAGTGTAAAATTCTGCAACCAGTTAGTCCAATTTAGAAAAAGCGCTGCGTAAACTGTTGGCACTATACAAGTCCTGTATAATAATAATAATAATAATAATAATGAAGGGAATTTAAAAAACAATTCTGCTTTCATTTCCTGTTGAGACCATTAACACAGAAGTGGACAAATCTAGGGGCCAGGTAGCAAACGCACCTGAAAAACGGCAGCCAATTGTTGTTCGCCTGTTATTGAGGAAAGCTCATAAGCGCTTGCTAGCTTCTAAATCAAGTCATTTGATAATTTGATAAAGATACATATGAAGGGAATTTTTAAAAACAAGAGTTCTGCTTTCATTTCCTGTTGAGCTCAATAACACAGAACAAATCTAGGGGCTAAGAAGAACATACACCTAAAAAAAAAAAATGGCAGCCAATTGTTTGTACGCCTGTGGTTGATGAATGACAAAATCCCTTGTCTCCTAAGTGCTTGATGGCTTCTAAATCGGATTAACGGGATTCAGAATTTTACACTTATTGTGAAAACTCCTGCAATAGCACCAAGCTACCATACTTTTAAAGAGCATTAATGCAGACTGCTTTAGCGGAGAATGGTCTAGTCATCTGCAATCCTGATCTATTATGGCTAGGGCAGCAGATCTGAATACAGTAACATCCTGTCTTCCCCTCACCGCTGCAGGACAGGAAGGAAAAAGCTTGCCTGTCCACGTGCCGTCTAGTGTCACCTTGACAGCAAGAATTCGGCATCATCTGCTGACTACACAGCCACATGCACTAAAACTGCAGAGGAGGGCTGGGATCGGAGCCAATGACACATATACACACACACCGCACGTCACACAGCATCAACATGTGGCGTTCGGAGTGGTACAGGCTGATGTGTGCACGCTGAAAAAGGGAAGTGCTGAGTCCGTTCATCAGGAGGAAAGGGTTTATTTCATTTTTAAATGAAGAGATGAAGTTCACCTATGTTTTTTTTTTTTTGTACGCTCAAGCGTGAATCACAGGAGCATGCTGTGTCTACATAACAGAGACTACAGCCGGGGAGGCAAAACTGAGTGGACAGCACATTTAAATTGCCTGACCCCAGCTAATGCTTGCATTAAAATGGAGTATTGATTACACACTAATGGTTTAAGAGATGCAAGGAGCTATGGGGGTCACATTGGCCGTTGCTGAAATGATCCACTGCAAAGGGGAGTGAACTGCATTGCTCTGTGAACTGGAAACAGACAGCAACAGAGGTTTTTTTTTGGGGGATCTGGAAAAGCAAATGTGGAATTATAATTCCCCAATATGTCTTGACATTCTAGGCCTTATGGATAACTCCAACCTTAAAGGGGATGTAAACCCATCCATTTAACCATTTCAAATAACAGTTACATCTCCGGAACGTGACGGGAGTTACATTTCCGGCACGTGCCGGGAATGTAACCCTTCCATTGGTTGTGCTCTCAACCAGACTGTCAAACCATCCAATGGCTGGTGTCATAACTGATCACATGTGCAGCATCATGGCAGTTGTATAAATGAATGAATGAATGACTTGTATAGCGTTGCAAATGCGAACTGAATCGCCTCAAGACGCTTGGTCCGTCCTGTGTTGTCCTGCTTCTTAGAAGAGGTAGGTCTTGAGTTTTTTTTTCTGAAGGCCCGATGGTTTTCTTCCATGCGGATGTTGGTGGGTAGAGCGTTTCATAGCCGTGGTCCTTGGACTGCGAATCTTCGTTCTCCCTTTGATTTGTAACGGGACTTGGGGATGAGAAGGTGGTTTTGGTTAGTTGATCGGAGGTTGCGATTGGGTGTGTAGTGTTTTATTTTCTCGCATAGGTATTGAGGAGCGTTTCCCTCTGTGCATTTGTGGGTGAGGCAGAGGGTCTTGAATGTGATCCTATCCTTTACCGTTAGCCAATGTAGGGTCCTCAGGGATGGAGAGATGGATTCCCAGGGTTTTTTCCCGTAACTAGTCTTGCTGCCGTGTTTTGGACAGCTTGTAGGTGTGTGATCTGGTATTTAGGTAGTCCTATGTAGAGGGAATTTGCGTAGTCGAGTCGCGAATTGATGATTGTTCCAACTACTACTGCTTTCTCCTGGAATGAAGGGGATGAGTCTACATAGCAGGCGGAGAAGCTGGTGGGATTTGCTGACTACTGATCCTATTTGTGCATCCATAGTCATGATGACTCCGAGACTTTTGGCTTTGGTGCTTGGGGAGATGGTCTGTCCAAGGATGGTGGGTGGTTTCCATGGGGTCTTAGTTTTTGTATTTCGGTTTGCGTTGAAAAGAAGAAGCTCTGTTTTCGATCCATTGAGTTTGAGAGAGCTTGTGGTCCTCCAGTCATCTATCAATGTGAGGCATTTTTCTAGTTCCTTATATTGGTCTTTTTGTCCGGTGATGCGGAAGTAGAGTTGAGTGTCGTTGTAGATTAAACAGAGGCCAAGATGGCAGCTTCCTTGGCTGAAAACGATAGGGGGGGTTTACTTCCACCTTAAATTAGTACCTAGTTTGCTGGGTAGATACGAAAGACCAGAGATTTCCTCATAGCAGTTTGTGTTTTCAACCCTTTTCATAATGTTGTTATTATTGGTTTTATAGCTGGGCAGGAAATTTCTATTTACTCGTATTACTTTTTTTATTCTACATTAAATTATTTGAGGGAGTATGACACATCACATTGATTTAAAGTAATACTAAGGCGGTTGGGTGAATCCTTTACATTTGGAAGGGAAATCTCATAAATGGAATTCCACAAAGATATAAGAAACCAGCATAGGATTCAACGTGTTGCCATCCATACAGAACTGAAATATAAACTTGCATAGTGAGCTTAAAAAAAAAATAATAATACTTACGCCTGCAACTGACCCTGTTTGGGTCATGGCTGACCTTTAAGCCCTGATTCACACTATAATTCACATGTGAATTGTACAGGAACCGCACTGCATTCCTGTGCAATTCACATGCATTTCAGTGTGGTGCGATTTGAGCCCTATTCCTTTTGAATGGGCTCAAATCGCACTGCATCGCACCCAGAAAGCGCAGGCACCTTTTTTGGAGCTACACCGCGTGGTCTATTTGTAGCATGTAAGTGAAGTAGTAGAGTGCTGCCACCTAGTGATAGTAATAAGTATGTACGGCTGCTGCTATCAACAAATGTTTTCCCACATCCACAGTAAATAAATATTGTCACATATTTACAATATTAATTTTGTACCATGAGTTTCGGTACGGCAAACCACACTGCATTTGCGATCCTTTTGCGGAGTCGTTAAGTTTGTACTGACACCCACAGTGGATCAAAAATACTGTGCGTTTTCAATGCGATGCAGGAAACATGCAGGGATGGATGCGTTTCCCGCACACGCACATGTGTGAATCTACGCTAATTCTGGGAGCTTATTTATGTTGTCACTAGGTCTTTGTGCTTAGCAATACAATGCAGGCAGATTATGGCTGGTGGGAGGAGCTGGAAGGGTGCTGCTTCCTGAAAACAATAAAGCACCGTGCCTCAGTATTTCCCTCAAGTACCCCCAGCCCTGATGCAAGTAGTGAGATGGCTTTTGAGAGGAGTTATGCAAAATATCAAAACACCTTGATGGGTGGATGTCAGTCTGAAGGAGTGGGAGGACCTAGGCAGACTGCATATGCATGCAAACCAAAGCTAATGACCATCTGTGATGCTGAAACCTCCATGATTGAAAGTAAAATACAAGCAATGAAAGGTGCAGGCCAGGGACAGATGGGCTGGGGAGAAAAGAACTAGAAAATGATCGATGTCCTCCTGCCACCTTTACTTCAAGGCAAACCTGGACATTTAAACTGTATAAACTATACATATATTTTGCAATTAAATAACATTTCTAATCATGTGAAGTTAATCACAAGAGTCCCCCTTTACACCTGAATCCACAGAGTTCCCCTTTTAAATCTGAATCCGCAGAGTTCCCTTACACTGTAAGGGGGGACTCTGCAGACTCTGGTGTAAGGGAGAACTCTGGGGACTCTAACATAAGGGATGCTCTGGGAACCCTGATTTAAGGGGGAACACTGAGTACTCTGATGCACGGTGAGGACTCTGATATAAGGGGGAACACTGTGGTCTCTGGTGTAAAGGGGAACTCTGATGTACGAGTTGGGGCGCAAACTGAAAAATTCTGAAAATCAAAAATCAATTGCAGCCTCACTATGCCCATCAATCGCAGCCACTGTGCCCATCAATTGCTGCCACTGTACCATCAAACGCAGCCACTGTGCTCAATCAATTGCCGACACTGTGCTATCAATTGTCAACACTGTGCCCATCAAACGCAGACACTGTGCCCATCAAACGCAGACACTGTGCCCATCAAACGCAGACACTGTGCCCATCAAACGCAAACACTGTGCCCATCAAACGCAGACACTGTGCCATATCAAACGCAGACACTGTGCCATATCAAATGCTGCCACTGTGCCATCAAATTCTGCCACTGTGCCCCATCAAATACAGCTAGTTTGCCCAACTTATGGAGCCACTGTGCCCCATCAAATGCAGCCACTGTGCCCATCACATGCAGCCTCACTGTGCCCCATCATATGCAGCCTCACTGTGCCCCATCACATGCAGCCTCACTGTGTCCCATCATATGCAGCCTCACTGTGCCCCATCACATGCAGCCTCACTGTGCCCCATCAAATGCATGAACCTAGTATAAAAATCTCAGCAGGCTGGAGGATGTTAACGTATAGCACAATGTAGAAATAGCAGCACTTCAGGGTATATATTGCATAGCACAGCGCACAGATAACAGTTATCCACTGTATCCCATCCAATGGAGGAGAGAAGCAAAAGGGATATGCTGCTCTACAGTGACCAATTTGCCATTTGACCAAATGGCATCCAAATAGGAGGGAAGAGCAACTATAGATCAGCATTATGGCCCTATTTTTAACGTCTCCAGTCGTGCCTTCGCAGCACCCCAAAGGGATCCCCGCGGCACTGTGTAAAAAACAAAGCCCCACCGATCTAGAAGACGAATAAATACAAGGCAGGAATGAGCTGTTCTCCATGCACACATCATCATTTTGCGCTCGTCTTGAGAGGGTTTCATCTTCCCCAATCAATAGGTCACTGCTATCGACAGAGCAGTCCAGTAAATGTTGTCACAGATGGGTCATCAAAGGAGACGGTATCATAAAATGTCGCTGGCCTTTCCAGACATAGATGAAGAAAGGAAAACGTACGGTAGCTCAATAGTACAGCTTTTTTTTTTTTTTTTTTGGTGTTTCCTTAAATGCCATGTCTCTTTATATAGACGTTCCTAGCCCCAGGGTGAAATGGACTTCTAGTCTATAAATGACTGCTGTAGACCAAAAAGGCAGCATGGTGCTGAACAACAGCAACATGTATAAAACTAGAGAGGATGAACATGTGTGCTGTTCAACCATAATGGCTTTTAATTCCTTATTGTTGGACAACAACAAAAAAACACAACATAATGATTATGTGCTAAATGCCACCTAAAGCCCAACTACTGGGGGAGATTGCAAGATAGTTCCTATACAAGTTACAGATTCTAGACAAAACAGGCAGCCAGGGGAATTCATATACATGGACAATAATAAACACCAACCACGGCTTCCAAACTTTCTTGCACTTTAGCTCATACCTGAGCAGAGCATAAACCCCTGGTGCCCAACCTGCGGCCCCCCCGAGGGCTGCATTCGACCCTTTGGAATATGATTTGTGGCCCCCTCGGACCTCAGCAGTCTGTATTGGGAACATTGATGAAGCCCCATACACACGGTCGGATTTTCCGATGGATTCTGTCCTATCGGACAATGTTGTCGGAAATTCCGACCGTGTGTAGGCACCATCGGACAGTTTCCATCGGATTGTCCGACGGACAAAGTTCTATCTCCTGCTCTATAAATATTACGACAACAAAGTCCGATCACACCAATTCCGATCGTGTGTAGCGAATTCCGACGGACAAAGTGCCACGCATGCTCAGATCACATTACAAGACCAAAGCTATTGGCTACTAGCCTCTACGTAGTCCCGTCGTAGGCAACAAACGTCACCACGTTCAGAATGATCGGATTTTCCGACAACATTGTCCGACCGTGTGTATGCAACACCAGTGTCGGACAAAATCCGTCGGACCAAATCCGATGGATTTGGTGGTCGGATTTTCCGACCGTGTGTATGGGGCTTTAGAGTAATGGAATTGATCTCTACTAGCCTCATGTAACATCAGCTCCCAGTTTTGTATTGTCTTCTGTCCCCAGCCAACAATGTCTCCTGTCCTCACTCTCTGACCCTCACTTCCTCTATTAGGTCTCCAGTCTCTGACAGGGATTACATTACATATATTGAAAATGATTAGCGGCCCATTTGTGTCCCCTTTTAGCTCATAAGTTGACAACCACTGGCATAAACAGAGTATATTCCTAGTAATTTTAGCCAATTTTGTGGCATTTTACAAGTATTTCTGCACGTGAATCGCGCTTCAAGTGTTTGTTTCCTGGGCTGGTCAAGGAGAGGAGAGCAGTTCTCTAAAAAAGAGAGAAAAGAGTTTTTCCTGCGCGCAAAAAGGAAACAAAAAAAAGTGCATGTTTTGTGCATTTACAGGCACACCTACTGAAGTATACAGGGGCAAAAATGGCTAAAGGCAATAAATACAAATGGTTGTGTACTTTTTATGAACATAGGGCGTAGGGCGTAGAGCGAATCTCTCTTTTTTTAACCACCTCCCGCCCGCCATAAAGTAAAATGACGGGCACAAGGTGGCTCTCTCCTTCTGGGAGCACTGGAGTGGGTAGCACTTTCACCTAGCAGTAAAAAGGGTTGGTGGTTCAAATCCCAACCACAACACTACCTGCCTGGAGTTTGCATGTTCTCCCTGTGCCTGCGTGGGTTTCCTCTGGTACTCCAGTTTCCTCTGGTACTCCAAAGACATGCTGGTAGGTTAATTGGATCCTGTCTAAATTGCCCCTAGTATGTGTATACCTGTATGTATGAATGTGAGTTAGGGACCTTGGATTGTAAGCTCCTTGAGGGTAGGGGCCGATGTGAATGTACAATGTATATGTAAAGCGCTGCATAAATTGATGGCGCTATATAAGTACCTGAAATAAATAAATCTACTTTGCCAGGAGGCCATCAATAGACTTCCTCCCTTTTGCGCGTCCCCCCCGCAGGGCGCGCACGGTGCATGCTGTGATCACGAGTCAATGAGACTTGGGTGATCACAAATCGGAGTAATCCAATCCCGCCCCCTTACCACGTGATCAGCTGTCAGCCAATGACAGCTGGTGACGTAAAATAAACAGAAGATCGGTAATCGTTTTTAAAAAAAGCCAATCACTGGTTTCTGTGCAAGGGACATCAGTCCCGAAGAGGAAGGGGCGAAGCCGCCTCATCTGTGCCAACCAGTACCACCTGCCAGTGCCCTCAGTGCCCACCAGTGCTTAAGTGCCAGCAATCAGTGCCACCTATCAATGCCCACGAGTGCCACCTATCAATGCCCACCAGTGATGCCAATCAGTGCCCATTACTGCCACAATCAGTGCCACCTATTAGTGCCCTTCAGTGCCACCCATTAGTGCCCACCAGTGCCACCTCATCAGTACCCATAAGTATTAAGTATTTTAGTGACCATCAGTGCCACCTATTAGTACCCATCAGTGCCCCCTATTAGTGTCCATAAGTATTAAGTATTTTTGTCTGTTCCTGTGGAAAAAAGAAAACGAATGCAGTCACCACATCTAAGAGCTGGCAAGCTGCAATATGTTGCCTTTTTGTCCTTGGGTTTAGATATATTTTAAGTATCTACAATCACTTTTGGGAAACTGGGCATCCCCACAATTACAACTATATTTATCAAATGCTGACTTTTACAACAGTGTAAACATTCCCATATCTTCTAGTCTTAGTCTCCGCTCTATGGTGACCCCAGGACCTAGTGTGTCACAGTTTGGAACACAGGGTATCGAAATGTCAGTATTTCATTGTTCAGGGAATCTGGTAAGTTTCTGTACTGATGCAAAGTGGCAATAGACCGTGGTTATCATATGTCAAATGTCAATGTGCTAATGTTCTGGAAGACCAAGAGTCAGTGTGATAATCTTCAGGTGTATCTACTGTCATGTATTGTACTATTCTTGGATACAACTGTCTTTGGATCAAAAGTGTCAGTGTGCAAGTGTCCTGTGATCAAATATGTGTGATTTGTTTCAGCACTACAAGTGTCAGTATGTCATTGTTCCAAGATCCAAAAGTGTCAGTGTGTCACTGTTCTGTGAAAGTGTCAGTGTGTAATTGGTGTCTCAAGTGTCACTTTGACATTGTTCCTGGGTTCAAGTGTCAGTGTGTCACATTGTTCTGGGTCCAAGTGTCAGTGTGTCACATTGTTCCTGGGTCCAAGTGTCAGTGTGTAATTGGTGTCTCAAGTGTCACTTTGACATTGTTCCTGGGTTCAAGTGTCAGTGTGTCACATTGTTCTGGGTCCAAGTGTCAGTGTGTCACATTGTTCCTGGGTCCAAGTGTCAGTGTGTAATTGGTGTCTCAAGTGTCACTTTGACATTGTTCCTGGGTTCAAGTGTCAGTGTGTCACATTGTTCCTGGGTTCAAGTGTCAGTGTGTCACATTGTTCCTGGGTCCAAGTGTCAGTGTGTCACATTGTTCCTGGGTCCAAGTGTCAGTGTGTCACATTGTTCCTGGGTCCAAGTGTCAGTGTGTCACATTGTTCCTGGGTCCAAGTGTCAGTGTGTCACATTGTTCCTGGGTCCAAGTGTCAGTGTGTCACATTGTTCCTGGGTCCAAGTGTCAGCGTGTCACATTGTTCCTGGGTCCAAGTGTCAGTGTGTCACATTGTTCCTGGGTCCAAGTGTCAGTGTGTCACATTGTTCCTGGGTCCAAGTGTCAGTGTGTCACATTGTTCCTGGGTCCAAGTGTCAGTGTGTCACATTGTTCCTGGGTCCAAGTGTTAGTGTGTCACATTGTTCCTGAGTCCAAGTGTTAGTGTGTCACTGTTCCAGGATCCAGATGTTGGTGTGTCACTGTTCCAGGATTGTTCTGGTGTCTTAAGGGTCAGTGTGTCATTGTTTCAGGATCCAAGTGTTAGTGTGTCATTGTTCCTGGGCCCAAGTGTCGGTATGTCATTGTCCCAGGGTCCAAGTGACAGTGTGTCATTGTTCCAGGATCCAGATGTCAGTGTGTCACTGTTCCAGGATTGTTTTGGTGTCTTAAGGGTCAGTGGGATTGATTTACTAAAGGCAAATAGACTGTTCACTTTGCAAGTGAAATTGCTCCAGAGCTTAGTAAATGAGCAGAAGCTCTGCTGACTTCCATCACCCATTCATATGCAAGCAAATTTTCCTTGCACGTGATTGGGTATTCTTTGCAAAGTGAAGCTTTACCTCAGTTACTAAGTGGAGCAACTGCCCTTGCTGAGGGCAACTTGCAAAGTGCACAGTCTATTTGCCTTTAGTAAATCAACACCAGTGTGTCATTGTTTGGGTGTCTCAAGTGTCAGTGTATCATTGTTCCAGGATCCAAGAGTCAGGGTATCATTGTTCCAGGATCAAAGTGTCAGTGTGTCATTGTTCCAAGATCCAAGGGTCAGTGTATCATTGTTCCAGGATCCAAGAGTCAGTGTATCATTGTTCCATGATCCAAGAGTCAGGGTATCATTGTTCCAGGATCCAAGAGTCAGGGTATCATTGTTCCAGGATCCAAGAGTCAGGGTATCATTGTTCCAGGATCAAAGTGTCAGTGTGTCATTGTTCCAAGATCCAAGGGTCAGTGTATCATTGTTCCAGGATCCAAGAGTCAGTGTATCATTGTTCCAGGATCCAAGAGTCAGGGTATCATTGTTCCAGGATCCAAGAGTCAGGGTATCATTGTTCCAGGATCCAAGAGTCAGGGTATCATTGTTCCAGGATCCAAGAGTCAGGGTATCATTGTTCCAGGATCCAAGAGTCAGGGTATCATTGTTCCAGGATCCAAGAGTCAGTGTATCATTGTTCCAGGATCCAAGAGTCAGTGTATCATTGTTCCAGGTTCCAAGAGTCAGTGTATCATTGTTCCAGGATCCAAGAGTCAGTGTATCATTGTTACAGGATCCAAGAGTCAGGGTGTCATTGTTCCCAGGTCAAAGTGTCAGTGTGTCATTGTTCCAGGATCAAAGTGTCAGTGTGTCATTGTTCCAGGATCAAAGTGTCAGTGTGTCATTGTTCCAGGATCAAAGTGTCAGTGTGTCATTGTTCCAGGATCCAAGAGTCAAGTGTATCATTGTTCCAGGATCCAAGAGTCAGTGTGTCATTGTTCCAGGATCAAAGTGTCAGCGTGTCATTGTTCCAGGATCAAAGTGTCAGCGTGTCATTGTTCCAAGAGTCAGTGTGTCATTGTTCCAGGATCCAAGTGTCAGTATGTCACTATTCTGGGACTCTGGGTGTCGACATGTTATTGATAAGCAACCCCATATGGCAGTGCAAGCTTATAATGGAGACCAAAGTGACAGTGTGTGATTGTTTGGAAAATTCAAGTGATATTGTTGTAGGATCCTATAAGTCAGTGTGACATTTCTTTACACCCCCCCCCCCCCTAAGCATTGCTATATCATTGTTCTGGGACCCCCAAGATTTGGTGTGTTATTTTTTTGAGATCCCAAATGTTACCGAGAGATACAAATTGTCACTGTGAGGTTGTTTAGAGATCTCAAACATCAGTGTGTCATTGTTGTGGCATTCAAAGTGTCTTTGTGTCAATGTTCTGGGACCTTAAGTGATGGTTGGTCATAGTTTTTAGATCCAGTGTTGGTGAGCCATTGGTCTAGGACCCAAATAAGTTAGGGATTCCTAAAAAAAATAATAGAAGAGATCAAAACCCATAGGTTTTGCAATTCACACCCCTGAAACACAGCAGTTTTCTTATAACTATCAAGTTTTTTTTTTTGTAAATTCTTTTTATTGAGTTTTTTTCACTGTGAAAATGCAATACAACCCTCAAGCTAGATAAAAAAAATATATATATATATTGATTCTAATAAACAATATCTTTCTTTTCTTGTGCCACAGACTTTGTACAGCACTGCATTGCATCACCTGACTACGAAGATGAGAAGAAGAGCGGAGACAAGTTTTCATCCTCAGATGCTGAATACACACCAAACCACGATGACTACAGTGAGCCCGACAGCCCCCAGTCCAGTCTATCTGCAGGATATTTCAGCGGCGAGGCGGCCGTCACGGACAGCTACTCAATAGACGCTTTCTTCATCACAGATGGACGCTCGAGAAGAAGCGTCGAGAGTCGCGGAAACCAGCGCCACACATGCAGCGAGTGCGGCAAAACCTACGCCACCTCTTCCAACCTCAGCCGGCACAAGCAAACCCACCGGAGCCTGGACAGTAAGATGGCAAGGAAATGTCCTACGTGTGGAAAAATGTATGTTTCGATGCCAGCCCTGGCCATGCATCTCCTCACACACAATCTAAAACACAAGTGCGATGTGTGCGGCAAGGCCTTCAGCCGCCCGTGGCTCCTGCAAGGCCACATGCGCTCCCACACCGGTGAGAAACCTTTCGGCTGCGCCCACTGTGGGAAAGCCTTTGCCGACCGATCCAACCTTCGCGCGCACATGCAGACGCACTCGGCCTTTAAACACTACAAGTGCAAACGCTGCGAGAAGACCTTCGCTCTCAAGTCATATCTTAACAAACATTATGAGTCGGCTTGTTTCAAGGGCTCGGATAATGAGTGCTCCCCATAAAAGGTTAAATTCCAGGCTTGAGGAGAAAGACTGTACACAAAAGAAATGAGGCACAAAAAAAAAAAAAAAAACTGTGCCAACCTACTCTTAATTGATGGCACAACACACCAGAAACTCAAAAATCAGGGTACTTGGCATCAAAACAGTATTATCCTTGGTTGCACTCCACCATAGACTGTGCAAACATCATTTTTATATAAACATACCGCATTTTTTATTATTTTTTGAAGCTTGACAACTTTATTTTAAACCGTGCAATATACTTTTTTTTTTTTTAATGGATCATGGATAGTTGTGACCTCTCTCTCTTCTTTAAACACACATACACACAAAGAAAAGAAACTTGTAACCTCTCTACTGGCACTCTTAAAGAACCCTCACATGCAAAGCCAAGCTTTTTGTGGTGCAACACATGAAATGTGAAAGTCTTACAATAATATAAGAGTAACAGTAGGAGACAAAATTAACGGAGGGGCTCTAACACAGACTCAGGTGCCATTTTCTATCCAGTGTTACTTATTTATTTTTTTCCCCACTGTTTTGCTATATGACTCTGTTGTTGAAGAAGCATTCATTGCATTATTTATTTTATCTTTATTATTTGTGCCATGTGGTTAACAAGGCTTAAGTATAATGCAGACAAGGAGAAACATTTTTTTATTTTTTTTTGCAGCACAATAAATATCATGCGAGCCAGGAACAAAATACACGAGAAAGGATCTGCAAGTGGCATCATGCCAACTCAACTGTAATAAATGCAGAAGAGTTTGCTGCGTCTTGTTTGGAAGCACATATGTACACTATAAACAGGGCAAAAGAAATTGTGCCAACATTTGTTTTAAAAACCAGAAGAAGAGCTTGTGGCACTCCAGTAGAATTAAGTTGTTGAATTTTTGTTCCAAAAAACAGTGTTACCTCTTTGAAAGGCAATGAGAATATGCACTATTCTTCCAGTATTCATTATGTATTGTCAGCGGTTGGTTGACAAAGCAACGTGACCTGCATTATATACTAAGAAGATACATTTTTTTTTTAAATGTGACCATCACCTTCCTGGAGCCAAGACATTTGCGCCTATTTGTTTTTTTTTTTTTTAACCTGCTTATTTAATGTTATGTAATTTATATGATTTATTTATTATATTTATTACACTTTTTATTAATAATTTAACATTTAATTTTTATTTTTGAGGATTGGAAAAGTACGTACAGATCGTGGTTATTTTTATGGCATTAACAGGAATACGTTGCAGCAGATGGCGGGACGAGCCTTGTCTGTTGTGGTAAATTGTCTTCCTCCTGAGTGCAACAGACTTTAAAAAGCAAAAAAAAAAAAAAAAGTGACTTTTTTTTTTTCCAGGCCTATGTTTCCGAACACGATTCAAGAATAAAAAAATCGGAAAAGCCTATGCAATTTCTCAATGAGTTCTTACCTCATGGCAAAACAGAGGAAGCGCTATAGCCCTCCATCAGCCTCGCCTGCACTTGTCAAAGTGAGGGACAGCTTATTTCGTTTTGTGAGCAACGTTTTACTTACAAAGCCGGGCACGGCCCAGTGTTTGGGTCTCTGGACATGCCAAGACTCCCGGGGCTTGCAGGCAAGAACAGGTTCAGAACCTCACATGATGACCCAACAGCAATTTATTCAGTGATCACATGAATGACGGCACTGAGATTTCTCAGTGCAAGAGTATTTTTTATTATTTTTTTTTTTTCTTGCAACTTCTTTGTATACTGACAGCACTTGCAGCAGCAGCAGCAGCAGCAGCAGCAGCAGCAGCGTTTTGGGTAATCCCAATGTTATTTACATTGCATTATTATTACATGCTACAAGTCTCGCCATGCTTTTTTAGGTGACTGAAAAGTCATACCGATCTTTAAGGTGCAAGGGCTGCTTTAAATTGCAATTGTTACCTAATATATTTGGGGGAAAAAAAAAAAATATGCTCAGTATTACTGCATGCCTGAATGAAGCAAGCCTTGCGTTTATAGATCGTAGGATCCTTCTTTGCATCAGTGTTAGAAAATTGCAGCAGAGAATGTATTAGTAAAAATTTAGTAAAGTTCCCAAAAATGGTGAAATTAGAAGAGAAGCCGTGATAGTGTTAAAGAGACGATGTCTAATGCAACAAAGATATATGTCTATAAAATGACAAGACACCTATATGCGGGGGTCCCAGTGCATTGTCCATTGGTGCCTCCTTAATCTCTAACCTCCAACTTAAAAGCCATGCCACTACCAAGGGCTGTGCCATTCCAAAAGTATTGTTTTAATTGATTATATAGCAGTCTGACAGAGGTTCTTGGTATGTATTCATGTTATCTCAAATTTCATTTTCCAGATGCTATTGCTTCCTAGATAAACGACTATAATATAAATGACTGTATATTTAAACAGTAAAGCTGGCCATACGCTAGTAGACTATTAAACAAAAGTACATTCGATTACTTTTTAATGTCTTCTGCACAGTAAGGACACTCACCTAGCCAGAGGGGTCCAGCGTTGAGCTGCTGGGATCCTCCCTCTCTGCAGCCGCTGCATGTTTCCGGCGCTGCCAGGTTGGCTGTGACAGCTGGCGGCTCTCCCGGTGTGCTGGCGTTGCTAGGCCTGCCCCCCTCCTCTTTGCTGAATGGGACTGTGTGTCATGCATTCCAGGAGGCACTGGGGGCACTGCGTTATATGCCTAGGCAAATTCCAGAAACTGGGGGGGCAGGCAGAGCCTTTGATGTAAAAAAAAAACATGTAAATTAAACCCCCCTTCCCAAAACTGATATCAGCGCTGTAGAGGGGGAGCAGGAGCCGCAGGTGGGTGAAGGTCGTCCACTTTAATGAATGCTCTTGTTTCAAAGTACTTCAAAGCTCAATTTTGCTATAAACATTCGATTTTGGAACAAATTAACTTTCCTGAACCAAAAACTACCATTCAACAATAATTTTTCCATCCTGTTCCTTTGAATTTTCTCATCACTGCGGATGAAAACGAACGTCAGTTTGGCCCCACTAACGTTTAGAACAGTGTTTCTCAACCACGGTGCCAACTGGGTTTCCGTGAACATGGGACCCAGTTTGTCCTGGATCAGGGCAGGCCCGCCTGGCACCATAGCAACCAATGATGCTCTAGGGCAGTGATGGCGAACCTTGGCACTCCAGATGTTTTGAAACTACATTTCCCATGATGCTCAACTACACTGAAGTGCAAAAGCATCATGGGAAATGTAGTTCCAAAACATCTGGGGTGCCAAGGTTCGCCATCACTGCTCTAGGGCCAGGACACAGTGTCATTTGTTTCTATGGTGATGGCGGGAAGCTTGCCCGCACGATGGCAATGCATAACTTTGATACATGACGGACAGTAACGAATGAATGTTCTTGAATCGAAAACTTTCAAAATGAAATTCTTCTAGCATATCAGTATGGCCGGCCTACCCTCTGTCCCTGTCTATCTGGCAATACAATCCAAGCAATACTGGCACTTATGTAACATTCACGTTCTATATACAGGATTCTTTTTTATACTAAAACTTGTCCCACACCTACAGATGGGGAGTGTAGCAATATTTTTATGCAAGTTGTCAATTCACTTCCTTAATGAGATAGGCAACACAGGCAGTTTTGTGCTATGGTGAAGTCTAGAGTTGTTCAAGAATGACTATACTAGAGATATAGGGAAAGCAATACATAATAATGCAGAAGTCAGAAGCAAGTCAGTCTCTAGCTGCGAGCAGCAAGCAAATGAAATATTGCAGTTTGGGTGGACACTGGTCGGCTGCATCACCCATTGGTTATAATTCTCACAGATCTCCAATCATGAGATATTCCTCCAGTAGTAGTTTGCATCTTCACCCTTAAAAGCCATAATGAAGGTATTACTTTTGGATGCTCTTCCCATTTTTTGTTTATTCTACATTATGGAGAATCAATCTGGAGAACATTATGTGGCATTTGGACAAAACTGGAGGTGTTGGTGGGGGGGATATCTTGTGACCGGTGATAGAACATATATCATGGAGCGCTTTCATTTCCAAAAAAAGGCCACTAACATTTGGAAGTTTTATTTGGGGATTTTACCAGCCTTAATTTAATATATATACAGCTTTTTTTCCCTTTAATTATGTATTTTAGGAATTCTTCTTAGGAAGTAGGGCCTGGAACCAATGTCATAGTTTTATGCCACGTACACACGACCGGACTTTTCGATGGACTAGGTCCAACGGAACTAATCCGTCGGACAATTAGATCGTGTGTGGGCTCCATCGGACCTTTGCTGTCCAAAAATCTGATGGACTTTAGAAATAGAACATGTTTCAAATTTTTCCGACAGACTCAAATCCGGTCGAAAAATCACTTAGTGAGTATGCTAGTCTGACGGACAAAAAACTACACTAGGGCAGCTATCGGCCATGAACTTCCTTATTCTAGTCCGGTCGTAAGTCATCATGTTCAAATCCGTCGGACTTTGGTGTGATTGTGTGTGGCCAAGTCTGTTCATTTGGAAAGTCCGTCGGAACTCCGCCGAAAGTCCGTCGGACCTAGTCCGTCGAAAAGTCCGGTCGTGTGTACGCGGCATTAGAAAATGAAGGTGTTCATCTAAGTATCATGTGATTGCTTGTTTACCTTGTGTCATAATCAGTGCCGGCACAAGATCGTCCAGTGCCCAGGGCAAAGATGCCAAATTGCACCCCCCTTCATTATGTGCAAGCTTATGAGGAGAAGGGGGAGAGTGAGCACAGCTCGCACCTACTCCCGCAGCTCTCTCCTCCTATCCTTGCTGCTTCTAGCCCTGGGCTGGCAGAAGTAATGAAACCACTGTCGCTACTCCTGTCAGCCTTATAGTAGGAGGACCATATGTCGCCCCCATCCCTACAATACACGTTGCGCCAAGGCAGTTTCCCTTTCTGCCCACCCCTTGTCCCGGCCTTGGTCATATTGACCAATGACGAAAAACTAAGAAGCAACTCTATGCTTTGCAGCTACTGTAATACGAAATGCAAATAGTAACAATATCAATTAAGTTGAGCTGCATCTCCAAATTATGATCTCTATGCCGTGTACACACGGTCGGAATTGTCGTCGGAAAAAGCTCTGATGGTTTTCCCGTCGGAATTCCGACGGAATTTCGCTCAAACTGTCTTGCCTACACACGGTCACACCAAATTCCGACGGTCAATAACACCACGCCTTAAAAAACGTTTGACTGCACTATAAAAGGGAAGTTTAATGCTTCTGAGCATGCGTCGAATTGTTTCCGAGCATGCGTCGGAATTTTACGCGTCGGAATTGCATACACACGATCGGAAAATCCGATAGAAAGGTTTTCCGTCGGAAAAATTGAGAACAGGTTCTCAATCCAAAGTCCGTCGGAAAGTCCGACAGAAAAAGACCGATGGGCATACACACGGTCGGAAAATCCGTTGAAAAGCTCCCATCGGACTGTTTCCATCGGAAATTCCGACCGTGTGTACGCCGCATTAGAAATGCTGAGCACATTTTCAGACCAGGATCTGAGAAATGGAGACATGATCATAAATCATACAGTTTTTTTTTAAAAAGGTTACATAGTTAGGTTGGTTAGTTCATCCGAAACCGATACCTTCGTTTTGGTGAGACACTGCATGGGCTGGTCTTTAGAAGACTCAAGATCTAGTGTCATATCTCCATCTAGCAGGCCTGAAATGTATGCTAACAAGACTGCGGTTGGTTTTAGCCAAAATAGGCTGGGGTGGGTGACAGTTATAAACAAATGTTAGTTATGTCATGTTTATGGCTAGCTTCAGGCTGGGTTCACAAAATCGCCACATGCGGCTCCCAGCAGGGGTCCAGTGCGTCCTGGTTCACCGCTTCAGGTCCGATTTCAGCCCAAATTTTTGGGAGAATTCGGACCTGAAACGGACCAAAAGACGCACAGGACCCCTGTGTAAATTTCACAAAAGGTGAAAGTAGAATTCCATTTTAAACCGAACAGCTATGCTGACTAACCTGTGTAAAAAAAAAACATGACCAACTTTCAGCACGCTCCAGTTGTTGGTCATATGATCCGGCTCCCCTGTGTCAGCCAGCAGTGGCTGCAGGGGAGAGGAGAACGGTTGGGACATGGGAACCTATGGGTGACATCACCGTTCCTAGGCTTTCCCAGCCATTGTCATGTGCTTTCTACCCTGCAGCTGCCACTGGCTGACTCAGGGGATCACATGATTGGACCAGAGCTGGCTGAGGACAGGTCATCTTTTTTTTTTACACAGTCAGAATAGGCATTAGGAGGGGGGAAGGGATATATTTAGGACTAGTTAGGTTAAGGCTGGAATTCTACTTCAACTCTCTCTAATTGCCTTGATCACCATTGTCAGGGGAAATAAAAGTGAGGGTAAATTCAAATATTTTTTATATGCCACCAGCACAGCAATAGAGGGGAAATCTTCCAACAGGGACACGTGTTCCCTATGACAGCTGTCTAAAGCTGCCCACAGATGAGTGGAAAACCGAACAAAATTCGTGTTGATCATGGAATCGTTAATTTTTCGCATCATTTGTGTGCCAGCTGCGACGTGGGATTTTTGTGCCGCAATCGAAAAAGAGGCCTGCTGTTTTTAAAAAAAAAAAATAATATAAAACGATGGCACAATCGTACGAGCTATTTCAGTTTTTTGATCGTCAGAACATTTGGTTTTCGACGAATCTAAGCCCCCTTTCACATGGGGAGGACACCGCAAAGGAGTCCACCTGCTCAGCGGGGCGTATGCAGAGTGGACACAGACCGCTATCCTCTATGGGTGGACAGACGTAAAACGGACCGCTTGTCTGTTTACACCCGACTGCCATCCGATTTGATAGATGGAGTGGATCCCCTTCCAACTGTTTTTTTTACTGGATCAGATCGGATTGGAGGTCGGAGGGTGTAAGCGGACCCATATCTGTTTACATCCAGAGCTCCGTGGAGGTGGATCCGAGGGAAAAGTCTATCCAAAGCCAAAACTCTTTCTGATTTTGGATAGAGTAGGGAAGGGTTAAAACAGCTGTCAGCGTTTTTTTTTTCTTTTCGTTTTTTTATGCCCTCTGTTGCTCATTAGGGAGATTTCCCTTTACTTCTTGCCCTGTCGATGCAACAAAAAAAATGATACCTTTCTAATGTAAGAGAAATCTCCAATGTGGGAGGATAATGGAGGGTCCTATTGGGTCTGCCTGAAAAAAAATAGATAGCATACCTCCCAACTTTTTGAGATGGGAATGAGGGACACCTATCAGCAAAAATATGGAGGCATAGGACACACCTCTTGCCACGCCCCCTTTAAAGGAGACTTGAACAAAAAACAAGATTGGTTAAACCCACAAGTTACATAGTTAGTAAGGTTGAATAAAGACACCAGTCCATCCAGTGAGTGAGTGTGGGTCTACATTTGTCCCTATCCCTGTACATTGTGTCTCATTAAGAGGCTCATCTATTATATTATTATTATTATTACTTATTTAAGGTACCCGTATAGTTCCATCAATTTACGCAGCGCTCCACACATACATCGCACACTCACATCGGTCCCTACCCTCAAGGAGCCCACAATCCAAGGCCCCTAACTCACATTCATATACTAGGGCCAATTTTGGACAGAAGCCAATTAACCTACCTGCATGTCTCTGGAGGGTGGGGGGAAACCGGAGTACCCGGAGGAAGCTCACGCAGGCACAGGGAGAACATGCAAACTCCAGGCAGGTAGTGTTGTGGTTGGGATTTGAACCAGCAACCCTTTTTACTGCTAGGTGAAAGTGCCACCCACTACACCACAGGACTGCCCGATTGCCCCGAATGACGGCTACAGCACGGATCTGAAGGGGCTAGGGTGACAGTGTTGCATTTCCATAGAGAAAATACAAGTGTTGTCACCCTAGGACAGGAAGTGTATTACAAAAGGATCACCATTTGAAAATAAAGATTAAAAAAGCAATCAAAAAGGGAAACTAATGATTGGGATATGAACCAGTGACCCTTTTTTACTGCTAGGTGAGAGTGCTACCCACTACACCACTGTGCCGCCCATTTTTATACCACTACTATTCCTTAAAGTGGAGTTCCACCCACTTTTACAACTCTTCAGCATCCCTCACTAAACTGTGCACTGTAAACAAATTGGATATTTTTTTAATTTTTTTTTCAGCACAGACTGTATATCTGCTGTATTCATTTTTCACTTCCTCCTCCCTGGCCGCGGCCCATCGCATCATTTCCTGTTTGCAATGCCTCCTGGGAAGGGGCAGCAACTTCCTCTCAAACTGCCTTGCTATGGAAACCTGACCTGAAACCTATTACACTGCTTATGCTGCACTGAGCATGTACGAGATCTGCAAGGATGAGATCCAGGAAGAAATACAGTCTGGCTTCAGATGCCCACAGTTAAGATGGCCACAGCCTGCTGCAAGTTTATAAAATAACAAACTACTGCTAAAAACTAACAAAACAGACCTTAGTTTACAAACTAACTTTACTAGAATACATTAAGCTTGTGTATTATAGGGGTATTTTTTATTTAAAAAGTATAATTTCGGCCGGAACACCGCTTTAATATGGGCTTTTGGAATTTACAAATGCAGCATTTTAGAAATCAGATGAAAGGTTTAGTGCTGGAAAACACTTTTTGATAGGTAAAAAGTGCATTTTTATATACAAATATATAGATCGGACCAAAATGAGAGACAAATGAGGAGGAATGAGGGACATTGCTCGAAATCAGGGACAGTCCCTCGAAATCAGGGACAATCCCTCCAAATCAGGGACAATCCCTCCAAATCAGGGACAGTCCCTCGAAATTAGGGACAATCCCTCCAAATCAGGGACAGTCCCTTCAAAATCAGGGACAATCCCTACAAATCAGGGACAGTCCCTTCGAAATCAGGGACCATCCCTCGAAAATCAGGGACCATCCCTCCAAAATCAGGGACAGTCCCTCAAAATCAGGGACACTCCCTCGAAATCAGGGACAATCCCTCCAAATCAAGGTCAGTCCTTTAAAATCAGGGACAGTCCCTCCAAATCAGGGACAATCCCTCGAAATCAGGGACAGTCCCTCCAAATCAGGGACAATCCCTCCAAATCAGGGACAGTTGGGAGCTATGCAGACAGACCTATGAAAGGGGCCTAAAACGAGATGTCACTCACATTGGAAAGGTATCCATTTTTTGTTGCATCTACATCTAGGGCAAGAAGTAAAGGGAAATCTCCCTAATGAGCAACAAAGGGCATAAAAAATAAATAAATAAATAAAAAAACGCTGACAGCAGTTTTAACCCTCCCCTACTCTATCCAAAATCAGAAAGAGCTTTGCATAGACTTTAAAGTTAATCTTTTAATCAATAGTTGCAAACATGACCAGAATATTGTTTTCCTTTAATCTCCCTGAGTGCACTACAGCAAGCAGTCCAACAATGACCAGACATCTCTGTACACCAAGGATGAGAATTTGACATTTGCAGCTAGCCTCTCATTCAATTACCGTGCTTTGATCTGATCTTTACATATGCAATCCGAGTGTCTAAAATGCCTGAAATCCCCCCTATATCGAACAAGTAGTAAGGAAGTATATCTCTCAGTCCCCTCCCCGACTGACATGACTTTGTTTCACTGCAGCGAACTGCCATAGAGTTTGATTTGTAGCGTCCTTTCCTGTTAGCACAAACATTAAAAAGTTTCAGCATGAAGCGGCAATTCATCGGACCCCGAGTGCTGGCACGTGGACGGGTTGACTCCTTATACGACAACATACGATACTAACATAAAAAAGAAAAGAAAAAAATACCTTTTTGCTTGCATAATTCCGTTTCATGCTTTTCGCAAACTGACAAGAGATGGCCAGCGTGTGGCCCTTTTGACTGCCTTGTTATCTCCATACAATCCTGTATGCGGCTTTTTTATATATAGCTGTAGTAGTTCCTCCCCCCCCCCCCCCAGTTTGATATTTATAATGTAAATAGAAAGGAGCAGCAATAATTTGAAGTGCATGTCGGGTGTTTCTTTATTCTGAACGGTTTTGTAACTGAAGCTGAAAAAGCCAGTTGTACAGGCCATCTTTACTGTATGAATCCTCATGCAATTCAGGGAAATAAAGAGTTTATTATTCAATAGAACTGTGTTTCGCCATGGAGTCTTAATTCTTTAAATCCATGTGGGTATGACTTGTATTTTGTGCAACACAATGAGCTTCAACCACCAGACTAAAGGTGGCCAATCCTCCGACAGTCACTCAGCATCAAGATGGCATCTTGGAAGGTTTCTCCTTTTGAAGTAGACTAAAGCCGTCGTACACACGATCGGATGGTTGGCAGACAAAGCGGAAAAAAACTTTTTTTTACCCAAAGGGGCGTGTGCCAGGAACTTGTCTTGCATACAAACAGCACACAATTGTTGGCCAACAAACACGAACGTAGTGAGGTACTACGAGGAATTTCAGCTCTTGAGCGCCACCCTTTGGGCACCTTCTGCTAATGTCATGTTTGGTGAGGATTGGTTCCGAGCATGCGTGTTTGTACTTTGGACCTTTGTGTGACGGACTTGTGTACACGCGATACGAAAATCTGACAACAGACAGTTGTCCGCCGAAAATTTACTAGCCTACCATTCAACCTTTGTTGGTGGAAAGTTGGTCACCAGTTGTCTGAAGGAGCGTACTAACGGTGGGATTTTAGGCAAACAGTCTGTCATCACACAATTCCCCGCCGAAAATTTGACCGTGTGTACGAGGCTTAAGGTCGGGTTCACACTATTGCGAATTGGATGCGGGTCCCAGCTTCCAATTCCCAATAGCAGAAGATTTTGACTGGCTCTCTATGAAGCCACTTCACATAACTCCACTACGGCTCCAGTGTGAATTTGCACCGGGGTCCTGTGCGTCTTTTGGCCCGCTTCAGCTCCGAATTCAGCCAAAAATTCTGGCTGAAATCGGACCTGAAACGGTGAACGGGGACGCATCGCTCTGAGATGCATTCATAGATAGTGTGAACCCAGCCTTAGACTCAGGCAAACTTCTCCTTCAAACAGAGGTTTGTTTACTAAAACTGGAGAGTGCAAAATCTGGTGCAGCTCTGCATAGAACCAATCAGCTTCCAGATTTTTTTTTTTGTCTTAATTGAACAAGCTGAAGTTAAAGGAGAAGTATAGCCAAAGCTCGTTTGCACTTCTGCGTTCTGCACTCCTGTGTCCCATTTTCAGCAGACAGCGGGTTGAAATCAGCTGTTGGCTGACGTCACAATTCCGGTCCATACAAGGTCCAACCTTCTTTGTGGCTGTCGGGTTATAGTTTTCAATGAACTACCAGAGCGCTGTGCAGCAGGGTGGTAGTTCATTCTCTCCTCCTTTTAGATTGTATCTGCTTGCCCGTATTGGATGTATGGGCAAGCAGATACACTGACAGATCTTCTGGAGACCTGCATTGCAATGCTTTACAGGCTCAAAAAAAAAAAAGAAAAAAAGAACGCACATTTTTTTTACCTACATAAAAAAAGAAAATGTGCATTTGTTTCTAAAAAGTGAAGTGAAGGATAAGTTCACCTCCGGGAACATGTTGCATGTTCCCACTCCTGCAATAGCTTGGTGATCCGAGCCCTCTGTGTGACAGCAGTAGGGGGAGAAGTTCCCTGCACCGGCAGTCACTTTTTGAAAAGAGCGCAGCGATGCGGGGCTCTGCCCACACGGCTGGGTCATTTATTCACAGAGTTCTGTGAATGAATCAACTACATGTACAGACATCCCTTGCAGCTGTCGGCTTGTAGTTCTCAATGAACTACCACTGTAATGAGCTCTCTGGTAGTTCATTGTTCCTGTCAGTGTGAAACTGCCTCTCTGTACGATGTATGGGCAGACAATTCACGCTGACAGTCTGCAGGAGTCCTGCTGATAGCTGGTGCAATGTTTTCCAGGCTCCTAAAAAAAAAAAAAAAAAAAAAACAACCTGGAAAAAAAAGTGCATTTATTTATTTATTTTATAGCAGTTGTATACGCTAATTATTAATTTTTACCTACAGGTAAGCCTATAATAATGCCCCGTACACACGGTCGGATATTCCGATGGAAAAAGTCTGATCGGATTATGTTGTCGGAAAATCCGTTTGTGTCGGGGCTCTATCGGACTTTTTCCGTCTGAAAAAATTTGAGAGCAGGATCTAAAATTTTCCGACAACAAAATCCGATCGGACTTTTTCCAATCGTGTGTAGAGAATTCCAACGCACAAAGTGCCACGCATGCTCAGATGAAATTTGTAAACGAAAGCTATTGGCTACTGGCCTCTACGTAGTCCCGTCGTACGTTTTGTACGTCACCTCGTTCGGAAAGATCAGATTTTCCGACAACTTTGTCCGACCGTGTGTATGCAAGACAAGTTTCAGACAAAATCCGTCGGAAAAAATCCGTCGGAATGTCCGACCGTGTGTACGGGGCATAAGGCTTACCTGTAGGTAAAATGAATATCTACTAAATCTGTACGGTTTAGGAGATATTCACTTTGCATGCAGCCTCTGACGTCAGTGGCGCATGCACTGTGAATGCCCAGCTGAAGGTCCGGCAGACGCTCATTCGCGCTGTGAGTGGCTCCGGCCACTCACAGCGCGAACCCGGAAGACAGGAGCCACGAACGCGGAAGACAGGGCGAGGGCAAAACGTCAGCTCCTTCAGCGTGCACCGGGATTAGATACCGGCACCTCGTTCTAAGGTAAGTATTTTATAATGAGTTACTATGCGCTGCATACTAGCTCATTATGCCTATGCCTTACAGGTTGTTTTTTTTCCCCCTGCGGGTATACAACCGCTTTAAAAGGTAAAGTTATCCTTTAAGGCAATGGGGGCTATTTATTAAAACTGGAGAGTGCAAAATCTGGTGCAGCTCTGCAAAGAAACCAATCAGCTTCCAGGTTTTATTGCCAAAGCTTAATTGAACAAGCTGAAGGTAGAAGCTGATTGGCCACTATGACAGCTGCACCAGATTCTGAGCGCTCCATTTTTAGTAAAACTCCCCCTGGAACAAATGTTATGCCTGCCATCGCTTTACTGAAAGAAAACTTACAAGTGTGGAAAGCTCAGGTGCATGGGTGAGGATATAAATTAGCTGAAAATGTATAAAAAATGATTAAATACTAGTAGAAATGACATCAATACAACATTGCTGACATGACAAACACACTATGAAAAAAATAAAAAATGCAAATATCACTTGCACCAATGCAGAAAACATCCAATATTTCCCTTGTGCCTCTTTAATAAGTGTCCTTTTTTTTCTGTCTGCACCTGTTCTTTAATCTAGGGGGCTGATGATATGAAGTCAGCGACCAGTTTATCACACAGACTCCTTTAAGACCTGAATTTCCATAACAAAGATCTCCACATATGGTAGCCTGTCTACATTAGGGGCAGCTTGTCCTCCGTGCGAGCCCCTCTGTAGTAATAAGCAACCACTTTGCCTAATTGGCCTCTGCGCGATCTCAGCTGCGGCGACTTCCCCCCAGCTTGCTGTATCACGCTCCAGGGGTCATGAAGGTGGGGGGTGGGGGGGGGGGTAAGGGAGGGGTAAAATATCTAAGGCCTATCTGTAAAAATCCGATTGGGAATAAAGTCCTTTGTGTGAACTGGGAGCAGCAGCTATTTCTAGCAGGAGAAAAAAAAAAAAGAAGGGGGATGCAGACGGAGGCAGCTGGGGGGAGACTGACAAGCTCTGATTGGCTGTTCTGCGGACAGAATGTGCCACCTGCAGTCCTTTGTGTGATGTGACTGAATTACATTACAAGCAGCCCCGGCTTTGATGGGCTCCTATAAAATTGTACGTTCCCCTCTGCAGAGAAATGCAGAGCGGGCAGCACAAAAGCAAGCAGATTATTAAAACGGGGGCCCACAGGACAAAAGGGTGCTGCAAGGGATCCATTTCTAAATATGCGCAGTCACTGGGCAAGGACAAATAAAAAAAGCTGATCAAAAATGCACCCCCCCTAGGCTGTAGGCTGAGATAAGAGATCTAACAGATTTCACCTGTCAAGAGAGACGATTATGATTTCCAAGCTGCAGTTTATTCAGATGTGGATTGCAATGTTGCTGTGTGTTTTCCCTTTCCCAGAATCCTCTCCACACATGAGAGGAATTGCCGAAATAAAAATGATGACTTTGCATCGCCTGCAGATGCTGCTGCTGTTCTGTACATCACATCGCAGCCAGGGGGGGTTAATGAGGCCCAGGGCAGATCACTGCAGGTCAGCCAACAGCCACTCATCCCATGCCCTTAGTCAACAATATGACAAGTAAGGGGAACGGACATAAATCAAATGAACACAACATGAACACAATGTCATTCAAAGAAAAACAAACTGTGGAATAAATGTATAAAGTAAGTGGATACATACACAGTATCTCACAAAAGTGACAACACTGAAGAAATGACACTTTGTCTACAATGTAAAGTAGTGAGTGTACAGCTTGTATAACAGTGTAAATTTTCTGTCCCCCTCAAAATAACTCAACACACAGCCATTAATGTCTAAACCGCTGGCAACAAAAGTGAGTACTCCCCTAAGTGAAAATGTCCAAATTGGGCCCAATTAGCCATTTTCCCTCCCCGGTGTCATGTGACTCGTTAGTGTTACAGGGTCTCAGGTGTGAATGGGGAGCAGGTGTGTTAAATTTGGTGTTATCGCTCTCACTCTTTCATACTGGTCACTGGAAGTTCAACATGGGACCTCATGGCAAATAACTCTCTGAGGTTCTGAAAAAAAGAATTGTTGCTCTACATAAGATTGTCAAGACCCTGAAACTGAGCTGCAGCACGGTGGCCCAGACCATACAGAGGTATAAGAGGAAAGGTTCCACTCAGAACAGGCCTCGCCATGGTCCACCAAAGAAGTTGAGTGCACATGATCAGTGTCATATCCAGAGGTTGTCTTTGGGAAATAGACGTATGAGTGCTGCCAGCATTGCTGCAGAGGTTGAAGGGGTGGGGGGGTCAGCCTGTCAGTGCTCAGACCATACGCCGCACACTGCATCAAATCGGTCAGCATGGCTGTCGTCCCAGAAGGAAGCCTCTTCTAAAGATGATGCACAAAAAAGCCTGCAAACAGTTTGCTAAAGACAAGCCAAGATAAATTTATTTGGTTCAAATGGTGTCAAGCGTGTGTGGCGGCAACCAGGTGAGGAGGACAAAGACAAGTGTGTCTTGCCCACAGTCAAGCATGGTGGTGGGAGTGTCATGGGCTGGGGCTGCATGAGTGCTGCCGGTGTTCTGTCGGATAGTGTCCGCCTATCATATAGTGTCCGGGCCCTCCTGTTCAGTGCCCCCAGAGCAAGCAGCTTGCTATGGGGACACCTGAGCTGAGTCACAGCTCCCTGTGTCCATTCAGACATGGAGTCCCGACATGGCTCTCTCCCTTTATTGGCTAACTGACTTTTGATAGACCGCAGCGACAGCAAATGGCACGCTGCTGTGTTTCTCCTGTCAGGATTGAGAATCTCGGACGGCTGACACACTTGTTCACATCGCTGGACAGAGAGGGACCTCAGGTATATATTTAGGGGGGCTGCTGCACACAGGCTTTTTATCCTAATGCATAGAATGCATTAAGATAAAAAAACCTTCTGACTTTACAACCCCTTTAAAGCGGGATTCCACCTTAAAGTGGAACTTCCGCTCATCGGAACCCTCCCCCCCTCCGGTGTCACATTTGGCACCTTTCAGGGGGGTACAGATACCTGTCTTAGACAGGTATCTGCACCCACTTCCGGGCATAAACTCCCACGGGAGTTTACGCCACTTCCTGTCCCGGCGCGCTGTCTGCTGGGACACACACGGGTCCCAGCAGACAGCGCGGACGATTCTCATTGGGCTGCGCGACTCGCGCATGCACAGTAGGGAACCGGGAAGTGAAGCCGCAACGCTACACTTCCTGATTCCCTCACCGAGAATGGCGCCGGCAGCAGCAGAGAGCCGAGCGATTGATCGGCCTCTGCTGCCGACATCGCTGGACCCTGGGACAGGTAAGTGTCCATTTATTAAAAGTCAGCAGCTGCAGTATTTGTAGCTGCTGGCTTTCAAACATTTTTTTTCAGGTACAGTCCCGCTTTAAGTAACCAAGTTGTTTTTAAAATTCCTAAATTCAATATTCTTTTTTTCTTTTAACTCCCCTTCATTCTTAATGCCGCGTACACACGGTCGGAATTCTCGTCGGAAAAAGCTCTGATGGTTTTCCCGTCGGAATTCCGACGGAATTTCGCTCAAACTGTCTTGCCTACACACGGTCACACCAAATTCCAACGGTCAATAACCCCACGCCTTAAAAAACATTTGACGGCACTATAAAAGGGAAGTTTAATGCTTCTGAGCATGCGTCAAATTGTTTCAGAGCATGCGTCGGAATTTTGCGTGACGGAATTGCATACACACGATCGGAAAATCCGATCGAAAGGTTTTCCGTCGGAAAAATTAAGAACAGGTTCTCAATCCAAAGTCCGTTGGAAATTCCAACAGAAAAGGACCGATGGGCATACACACGGTCGGAAAATCCGATGAAAAACGCCCATCGGACTGTTTCCATCGGAAATTCCGACCGTGTGTACGCCGCATAAGCCTTTTTCTGACACTTGTTGCTTACTATTTAAAATCTGTATATTTTGCTAGAAAGTTACTTAGAACCCCCAAACATATATACCGTATTTATCGTGTATAACACGCACTTTTTCCCCTGAAAATAGGGGGAAAATTGCGGGTGCGTGTTGTACGCCGATAGCCTATCTCGGAGGGGAAGGAGGGGGAAGAGTGCCGCTGGAAATCACCAAGCCGAGTGCCGAGCCGAACGGCTCGTGATTTCTGGCATTGGGCTCGGCATTCGGCACTCGGTTTGGTTGCTCAGGAAAGCTTAACTACAGTAGAGGAACTTCCTGCACAGTGCCGCATCTGTATTCACAGATAAAATTATGGTTTCAGGGCAGTAATCAGATGTATTTGACAGAAGTGGGAGAGATTCCAGTGCTCTACAGAGGTGAGAGAATAAGCATGGCATCCCTGGCTAGTTTGGGATCACTGGCACATCTCCTGCTAACTGGCTAATTCTTGCTGGATGGTGGAGCAGCTGAGAGGCAAGTCACACCTAAATGCTTGCAACACATTGGGGTTAGTTAAGAGCACATGGGAGAAGTAAATGGAAGGCTGCAGATGGGCACAGATCAGGCTGCATTGATGCTCACTGACCTTATTTTGCTTAAAAGTTTTTTTCCCTGAAACTTGCCTCTTAAAGCGGAGCTCCACCCTAAAGTGGAACTTCCGCTTATCGGATTCCTCCCCCCCTCCGGTGCCACAATTGGCACCTTTCAGGGGGAGGGGGGCACCCACTTCCGGGACTAGCTAGCCGCAGATGCCCCGCCCCTATCCGCAGATGCCATTGTGTCCTGGTAAATACACAGTTCCCAGGACACAACGGGGACCAGTAAAGACGTGCAGCGCGGCTCGCGCATGCGCAGTAGGGAACAGGGGAGTGAAGCCGCAACGCTTCACTTCCTGATTCCCTGACAGAGGATGGCGGCGGGGGCAGCCAAGAGACGAGCGATCGCTCGTCATCTTCTGCCAACATCGTTGGATAGGTAAGTGTCCATTTATTAAAAGTCAGCAGCTGCAGTATTTGTAGCTGCTGACTTTTAATATTTTTTGTTAAGGTGGACTCCCTCTTTAAACTGGGGTGCATGTTATATGCCTATAAATACGGTATATATATTTTTTTTAGCAGAGACCCTACAGAATAAAATGGCGATCGTCATTCACCCGGACACGGTGCATCTTAGATCGTCAGGAGGGCTCTGTGATTGGCCCTCCCGATCACATGACGGCCGCGTCCAATCACGGCCGTCATGTGATGTAAACAAACAGCCGGTTGCTGGGCAATCCGCTCTCCTCGCTGAGGAGAGCGGATCTCTGCAGCCGGCTGGTGATCATTGAGTATTAGCTGTTTTTTCCAGCTTTTTACTCACTGATCACCAGTCTAGTGTAAACACACAACACACCACACATGTAAAACACACAGTAAACATACAATGTCCCCCAAACACATGTCCCAACATAGTAATGATCCCCAAAACACATGTCCCCCACATATATAACAGTAAAATCTCACGTCCCAATGATCATTTGCGTACATATGTCCGTGATCACGCAAACCAATTATTATACACTTAACGGGATTTTTTTTAACAAAAACATGTAGCAGAATACATTTTGGCTTAAATTTATGACAAAATTAGATTTTATTGGATTTATTTTAAAATAAAGAAAATATTATTTTTTTTTCCAAATTTCTGCTCTTTTTTCGCTTATATCGCAAAAAAAAAAAAAGGAGTCGTGAATAAATACCACCAAAAGAAAGCTCTATTTCTGCGAAGAAAATGATACAAATTTCATTTGGGTACAGCGTAGCATGACCGCGCAATTGTCAGTGAAAGTGCGAGAGCGCTGAAAGCTGAAAAATAGTCTTGGAAGGAAAGGGATGAAAGTGCCCAGTATTGATGTGGTTAAGAGACAATAAATCTCTTTGCATTCAAGAAGTGTCTGGCGCCCATGAATCTACCTTGCATTCCACCCACCATGCCTTGTAACCCACCATATACAGAAGAATGTCAGCTGTCCCTAACTCTGGAGGTCACCATTAGGCCTCTGGGGACCCGGCTACACACACAAGCAGGAAATTTCATTTTTTTGAGGCATTCTGTACACCAACCAACAGTTGACATACTGCATTGAATTCTGCAGAAAATTACAGGGCAGCATATAGAAATGGAAAAGTCATTTGTAACACCGCTAAGCTTCACCCTGCTATAATATATATATATATATATATATATATATATATATATATATATATATATATATATATATATATATATATACACACATATATATATATAAATATATAAAATAAATATATATATATTTTTTTTTAATTTATTTAATTTGCTATATCTTCCACGATAGTGGAGTTACCCTTTAAATGATTTGTAGCCAGAGGTGAATGCTACAAAATAGTAATTGTCGCGGGGGGGGGGGGGGCTGTCGTTGATATGAAATACTGTTCAAACTCTGAATGACTGAGCTATAAATTGCTGACAAATGTGTTTTCACAGAAAAATAACTAAATAAGATTCAAAACAATAACATACAAAGCCATTCACCAATCTCATCTCCAAATATCACCCAAACCGTCCTCTCCGCTCCTCCCGCTCTCTAGCACGTTTGTTTCCTCCTCCCATGCTCGTCTCCAGGACTTCTCCAGAGCCTCTCCTCATCCTCTAGAACTCACTACCCCAATCTGTCCGGCTTTCTCCTACTTCTGTCCACTTTTAGGTGATCCCTGAAAACTCATCTCTTCAGGGAGGCCTATCCTGCCCCCAGCTAACAACTGAATCTTCTACTCCCCTCATTAGTTCAACCCTCACCTACCTGTTGTTTCACAAGCCCCTGCCTCTTATGCCCCGTACACACGGTCGGAAATTCCGACCACAAAATCCGTAGGATTTTTTCCGACGGATTTTGTCCGACACTGGTGTTGCATACACACGGTCGGACAAAGTTGTCGGAAAATCTGATCATCCTGAACGTGGTGACGTTTGTTGCGTACGACGGGACTATGTAGAGGCTAGTAGCCAATAGCTTTGGTTTTGTAATGTGATCTGAGCATGCGTGGCAATTTGTCCGTCGGAATTCGCTACACACGATCGGAAAAAGTCCGATAGGACTATGTTGTCGGAAAATTTGAGAGCAGGAGATAAAACTTTGTCCGTCGGAAAAAGTCCGATGGAGCCTACACACGGTCGGAATTTCCGACAACATTGTCCGATAGGACATTTTCCATCGGAAAATCCGACCGTGTGTATGGGGCATAAGATTGTAAGCTCGCAGGAGCAGGGGCTCCTCTAACCCTCTTGTTTTGAATTGTATTGTTGGTGTAGTGTCTCCCTTTACGTTGTAAAGCGCAACGCAATCTGTTGGCGCTATATAAATCCTGTATAATAATAACTATGATTTTCTTTTTAGCGAGAAAAAAAAATGAAGAGAATTGCTGCAAATAAATGGCCTGCCTGACGTGACCCTATGGGTGAAGGGGCACACTGATAGCTCTATATGGAAACCAAATTAGGAGCACTAAGCCAAGTGTACAGAGTGCGAGGCGCACACACACCATCATGTGGCTGGAGGAAGCACACCGGGATTGTGTAAGCTGCAGCGGGTCGCTGTGTCAGCTCACACTCTGAGCTCAGGATTCCGGACATTGCTTTGCTGAATCACTGTGACTGAGCTGTCGGGCTAAACCAATAACAAGTGAACAAGGGGGTGTGTGTGTAACACACAGACGCTGAAATAATCTCCGTTTACCATCTAGCAGTCATGGTTGATAAAAAAATAAATAAAATGTTTGCCAGTAAATGTTTCCCTCTGGCATTTTATTTCTGCAGTCTTGCTGATCCCCCTGTTGAGGAGATAGCGGTGGTAGGTCCCTGATAAAAAGTGGGGCAGCCCTGAAGCTTGTATCCATGTATCCCAGACAGATCAGAAATATTGTGATCTGGATAAGCAGGTCCGGGGTACCGAGAATGGGCCAGGCTCGCAGGATGACGACAGGCAACACGACGCAGGACAGCAGAAGCATACACTCGGGTAATATCTCCGATGTGCACAGCATTCCTATGAGAGTGCTGATCCGACCCATCCCATCCGAACTGGACGAGGGCAAGGTGCAGAGTCTCGTGGACACCCTGCAGGTATAACAATGTAACTTTTTCTTCAAACTATAAGGCTCCGTTTCCACTTGTGCAACTTGTCCTGCGACTTGGGACTGCAAAAATCTTTCAATTTCCAACGAGCACCGTTCATATTTGTGTGACTTCCAAGTCGCAGCGACTTCAAAGTAGTCCCTGCACTACTTTGGTCTGACTTTGATGCGACTTGAGGTCCATAGAACTCAAGAATACACAGGCATGGCTTCAATGGCATCAAAATCGCGGCAAATATCGCACAACTTTCAGGTTGCAATAGGCTTAGACCACTTTCACACTGAGGCGCTTTTCAGGTGCTTTCACGCTAAAAACAGCGCCTAAAAACCTCACGAAAACGTATTTCCACTAAAATCAATGAACGCTTTCACACTGGGGCAGTGTGCTGGCAGGGCTGTGAAAAACACCCCTCCCCATTGAAATTAATGGAAAGCTCTTCAAAAGCGCCTGAAAAGCTCTTCAAAAGCGCCTGAAAAGCTCTTCAAAAGCGCTCAGTGTTTTTACTGGCAGTTTAGAAGAGGTTCAGTGTGAAAGTGGCCTTAGGCCACTTTCACACTGAAGCACTTCTAAACTGCCAGTAAAAACACTGAGCGCTTTTGAAGAGCTTTTCAGGCGCTTTTGAAGAGCTTTCCATTCATTTCAATGGGGAGGGGAGTTTTTCACAGCCCTGCCAGCACAATGCCCCAGTGTGAAAGCGTTCATTGATTTTAATGGAAATAAGTTTTTGTGAGCTTTTTAGGTGCTGTTTTTAGCGTGAAAGCGCATGAAAAGCGCCTCAGTGTGAAAGTGGCCTAATACTGACTCACATTACAGATTACTGATCTCATTACCAGCTTGCTGCTAAAGAAAGTTGTGTGTTATGAGTGACTGAGATATCTTGATGAAGAGCATTGTAATGCTTGAAATTGTACAACAGCTTGTTTGAATTTATTTGACTTTCCATGAAGATGGATTGAAGTAAATCTTTTGCATCATACAGAGATCTCATCCTCGTTATTTACTGCTTTATATCAGTGGATTAATTGGAAGTCCGCTGTTGATGTGATCTCTGTGCAGTCACTTATTTATGGCATGGCAGGAGTGACTCATTATACTTCATATATATACTGTATATACTCGAGTATAAGCCGACCCGAATATAAGCTGAGGTACCTAATTTTACCATAAACAACTGGGAAAACGTATTGACTCGAGTATAAGCCTAGGGTGAGAAATGCGCAGCTACTGTAAGTGGAAAAGAGGGTCAACAATGCCCATTTGCAGCCTCACTGTGCCCATTTGCATGCCTCACTGTACCTATTTGCAGAGGGTTCCTAAATGCCCCCGAGCTGCAGACAAAATTTGGGGTCTCTGGACCCAAAGGGTCCCGAAATAACATTGCTGCAGATGGACACAGTTGACTGACTTTGGGGCCCCGTATCTCGGGGGATCACTTGGAGCTAGGAACCCCATTTTTGGATATGTTGTAGTGCTAGTTTCACTAGGCTTAAATACCAAATGTGGGGTTCCTAGCACCAAGTATCCCCGAGATATGGGGCCCCAAATTCGGGTCGGAAAATGTCAAGCACTTTCCTGCAGCAGAGAATGACATTTTCCAAACCGACTTTGGGCCCCCGTATCTTGAGGCCCCAAAGTCGGGTCGGAAAATGTAATTTTCTGCTGCAGAAAAGTGCTTGACTGCAGTATAAGCCGAGGGGGGCATTTTCAGCACAAAAAAATGTGCTGAAAAACTCGGCTTATACTTGAGTATATATAGATATATAGATAGATAGATAGCTAGATCTATAAATATAGATATATATAGATATATCTATATATTTATATAGATATATCTATCTATGTATATATATATATATATATATCTATCTATCTATCTATCTATCTATCTATCTATCTATCTATCTATCTATCTATCTATCTATCTATCTATATATATATATATATATATATATACACACATACATATACATACATACACACACACACAGTGGGGAAAATAATTATTTGATCCCCTGAAGATTTGGTGAGTTTGACCACTTCCATAGAAATGAAGGATTTATAATTTTTATCATAGGTGTATTTTATATGATTGAGACAGAATATCAACCAAAAATCCAGAAAAAAGCACATGATACAAATGTTATAAATAAGTATTTGATCCCCAAGCAAAACATGACTTAGTACTTGGTGGAGAAACCCTTGTAGATAAGCACAACCCTTGAGGTCAGACGTTTCTTGTAGTTGGTGATCAGGTTTGCTCACATCTCAGGAGGGATTTTCGTCCACTCTTCTTTACAGATCTTCTCTAAATCCTTAAGGTTTCTTGGCTGTCGCTTGGCAACTCAAAGTTTCAGCTCCCTCCATAAATTTTCTATAGGATTAAGGTCTGGAGACTGACTAGGCCACTTCATGACCGTAATGTGCTTCTTCTTGAGCCACTCCTTTGTTGCCTTGGCGGTATGTTTTGGGTCATTGTCATGCTGGAAGACCCATCCACGACCCATCTTCAGTGTTCTGGCTGAGGGAAGAAGGTTCTCATCCAAGATCTTACAATACATGGCTCCATCCATTGGCCTGTTCAATGCACCGTTAGCAGAGAAGCCCCAAAGCATAATGTTTCCACCTCCGTGCTTGAGCGTAGGGATGGACTTCTTACGGTCATAGTCAGCATTTTTCTACCTCCAAACACAGCACAAGAAAGCACATGTACAGGCCCATCTAAAGTTTGCCAATGAACATCTAAATGATTCAGAGAAGGATTGGGAGAGAGTTCTGTGGTCAGATGAGGCCAAAATTGAGCTCTTTGGCATTAACTCGACTTGCCATGTTTGCAGGTAGAAAAATGCTGACTATGACCCCAAGAACACCATCCCTACAGTCAAGCACGGAGGTGGAAACGTGATGCTTTGGGGCTGTTTCTCTGGTAAAGGTGCAGGCCAACTGTACTGCATTGAGGGGCCAATGGATGGGGCCATGTATTGTAAAATCTTGGATGAGAACCTTCTTTCCTCAACCAGAACACTGAAGATGGGTCATGGTTGGCTCTTCCAGCATGACAATGACCCAAAACATACCGCCAAGGCAACAAAGGAGCGTCTCAAGAAGAAGCACATTAAGGTCATGGAGTCTCCAGACCTTAATCCTATAGAAAATTTAAGGAGGGAGATGAAACTTAACCAACTACAAGAAACGTCTGACCTCTGTGCTTGTCTACAAGGGTTTCTCCACCAAGTACTAAGTCATGTTTAGCTTGGGGATCAAATACTTATTTTACTCAATGAACTGCAACTCAGTTTATGACATATGTATCGTGTGTGTTTTTTCTGGATTTTTGGTTGATATTCTGTCTCTATCATATAAAATACACCTATGATAAAAATCATAGACCCTTCATTTCTATGTAAGTGGGCAAACCTACAAAATCTTCAGGGGATCAAATAATAATTTTATCTGCTTGCATTAAGTTAAGGGTCTGTAAATCTAAATTGTAATTGTTTCAATTAAAACATATTAACATTAGGAGTTGTGTACATATAAAGTAACTTACCGGAATGAAACAGGTTAGGGATAAATTCTGATGGGCGAGAGGTCATACAGCTAACTACCCGCAGGTATTCTCTAAAGAATTTGAAGATTTTCTAGGGAAAAATATAAATAAACAAAGTAAGGCCTCTTGCACACCTATATAGCAGAAGTATGATAAACACTAAGGCCCCTTTCACACTGGGGCATTTTTCAGGCGGTACATCGCTAAAAATAGCGCCTGAAAAAACCGGCCCCATTCACTCCAGTGTGAAAGCCGGAGGGCTATCACACTGGAGCGGTGCGCTAGCAGGACGGTAAAAAAAGTCCTGCTAGCAGCATCTTTGGAGCAGTATAGGAGCGGTGTATCCACCGAATACCGCGGCTAAAACGACGGTAAAGCAGCGCTAAATATAGCGCTGCTTTACCGTCACCGCGGCTCCCGCCCCAGTGTGAAAGGGGCCTAAATCAGGCAAATGTAAACAAAAATTCACTTTAAATAATAATTAATAGGTCTGGGGTCGGCTACTATAATGTGGCATATCCCCCCAAAAGCCTAAACTTTCAAACCAGAGCTGAATTTTAAGCAAAGTGTTATCCTTTAAATAAATGATGACTTAAAGTAGAGTGTCATCAGATATACAACACCCCAATGCCACGTACACACGGTCGGAATTTCCGATGGAAGCTTTTCATCGGATTTTCTGACCGTGTGTATGCCCATCGGTCTTTTTCTGTCGGCATTTCCGACGGACTTTGGATTAAGAACCTGTTTTTAATTTTTCAGACGGAAAACCTTTCTATCGGATTTTCCGATCGTGTGTATGCAATTCCGACACGCAAAATTCCGACACATGCTCGGAAACAATTCGACGCATGCTCGGAAATAATAAACTTCGCTTTTATAGTGCCGTTGAACGTGTTGTATGTCGCTGTGTTATTAACTGTCGGAATTTGGTGTGACCGTGTGTTGGCAAGACAGTTTGAGCGAAAATTCCGTCGGAATTCCGACGGGAAAACCATCAGAGCTTTTTCCGACGAGAATTCCGACCGTGTGTACGCAGCATTAGTCTTGGACTGCAGTCATAAAAAATAAAAGCAATATTTAAAGCTGAAGGTCCTCAGGTACAGCTTCCTCTCCAGCAAGGAAAACAATGAGCAGCACAGTAGTGATATAACCAAATCTCACTCCAAATCTGGTGAGACTAGCAGTCAGAGGCAGCAGTGCCTTAGATGATCTCACATTGCAGATATCTATCTATCTATCGATATATATACATACATACACAAACAGTATATATATATATATATATATATATATATATATATATATATATATATATATATATATATAGATAGATATGTATATATAAAGCTGTAAGTATAAGAATTGCCCTACTGCACCGCTATTTTTCAGGAAAAAAAACTCAAGGCACGAGAAACACAGGTAAGTACCTGTATCTGACTCAGTATCAGTCTCTTTCAATATCTATACAGCAGAGCTCAGACCAAAAGAGGTGGAATCAGCACAATTAACTAATTAGCTGTGTTGTAATGGGACATGCTGATAACAGGAGGGAAAAGAGTGATTAGAGAGAGGAGCTTCTCAGTCGAATGGTTCTCATTCACTGTCAAATGACAGGCTGGCGGAGGGACAAGACCTGGTTTCATTATGTAATTGCTATGGGGGGAAATAAGGTCTGCAGGCTGGCTGTGCTGTGTGACAGGGCTGTGTAAATCTCAGGAATGAACATACAGAAATACAGATCCACTGGCATGTAAAACAGCTCTAAAATACACTATATTACCAAAAGTATTGGGACACATGCCTTTACACACACATGAACTTTAATGGCATCCCAGTCTTAGTCCGTAGGGTTCAATATTGAGTTGGCCCACCCTTTGCAGCTATAACAGCTTCAACTCTTCTGGGAAGGCCGTCCACAAGGTTTAGGAGTGTGTCTATGGGAACGTTTGACCATTCTTCCAGAAGCGCATTTGTTAGGTCAGGCACTGATGTTATTATTCTCATCTATATTTCTATCGCACACGTTCCTGGCAACTAAGGTTTATAAAGTGGTGGGTGCTGCAGCGATTACCAGCTGGATCCTGGAAACATCAAGCAAGTGTACATATTCGCCAGCACACCATGGATCAACAATCAACGTCCAAAGGATTTTTTATTGTAGAGAGATGACATCGCGGCTGCTCGGCCATGAAAACCCTGGAATTCAGCCTTAACCTCTTGCCGACCACCAGCAGTTACATGTATTGTACTTCCTGGTTTAGAGGCGCACACGCGCGTGCCCCCTGCTGACCCGTGCTGTGATTGGACACAGCACAAGTTTGTCAGCAGAAAACAGCCAATCATTTTGGTAAACACAACAGATTCTGGCTGGATTTCTCCCTGATTTTAGTTTCCGTTCAGAACTGAAAAGAAGGAAAGACCCAGCCAGATGATCTGTAAGTAAAAGCAGCACATATACACTTGCATACACTTGTTAGGCACACAGTTAACCCCTCGATTGACCTCCTGTCAGTCAGCCAGTGTCATTAGTACTGTGCAAAGTATTATCACTGGTCGCTGTATCAATGTCACTAGCGACATCAGTGTCAGTTAGTGCCAGATTGGCCGCCACGCTATCACAGTCACACTTTAACCACTTATCTACCGAGCACTTTCACTTCCCTTCCTGCCCAGGCCATTTGTCAGCTTTCAGCGCTGTCACACTTTGAATGACAATTGCCCGGTCATGCTACACTGTAACCATGTGAAGTTTTTATAATTTTCTTCACACAAATAGAGCTTTCTTTTGGTGGTATTTAATCACTGCTGAAATTTTTATTTTTTTCCTAAAATGTAAAAACGTTTTTCTTTCAGTAAATGTTATAAATAAGTAATTTTTCTCCTTCACTGATGTGCGCTGATGAGGTGGCACTGATTGGCACTAATAGGCTGCACTGATGGGCACTGATGAGGTGCCACTTATGGGCACCGATGAGGTGGCACTGATGAGGTGGCACTGATGTGGAGGCACTGATGGGGACTGATAGGTGGCACTGACGGGCCCTGATAGCCAGCACTGGTGGGCACTGATAGGCGGAATGGATAAGCGGCACTGATGGGCACTGATGAGCATTAATAGGTGGCACTGATGGGCATTGATGGGCTTTACTGATAGGCAGCACTGACTGGAATCACTAATGGGCACTGATTTCTGGCTGTGGTGGGCACCGATTGTTGGCACAGATTGCTGCCACTGGTTGGCACTGGTTGCTGGCACTGGTGGCGCTCTAATGTAATCAGGGCACTGATCATTAGTGCCCTGATTACATCTCTCGCTGTCCCCTGCGAGGAAATGTCGCTGAGCGGCTCTCCTCGCCATACACTCTGTCAGTGTGAGGTGAGGAGAGCCGATTACGGAACTTCTTTTCCTAGTTTACATGTGACTGGATGTGATTGAACACAGCCGATCACACGATGAAAGAGCCGCGTCTGTGGCTCTTTATAGAGATCGGGGTCGTGCCGTGTCCTAGCATATGGCGTCCACCCAGAACGAGAACCGCACCGTCCCGCCTCATTTGACGGTGGGCGGCAGCAAGTGGTTAAGTTGCTAATCACCCCCATTACTAGTATAGTGTCTGTAGGGATCATTATCTTTATCGCAATCAGAACTATACTAGTGTCCCTAAAAACTAAGTTTGGTTTTTACCAAAGACATAAAGCAGAATAAATTTTGGCTTAAATTTCTGAAGAAAATTAATTTTATTGGATAAGCTTTATAACATAAATTTGAAAATATTGTTTTGTTTTTGTTTATATAATAAAACATAAAGCCAGTGGTGATCAAATACCGTTAAAAGAAAGCTTTATTTGTGTGAAAAAAATGTAATAAAATTGAATTTGGGTACAGTGTTGCATGACCAAGCAATTACCAAGTAGCACAGTGCTGAATAGCAAAAAAATGCTCTGGTCACGAAGGGGGTAAAACCTTCTGGAGGTCAAGTGGTTAAAAAACAAAAAAAAAAAAACATTGAAATGCATAAGATGTCTCTGGTATTGTATTCACACAGCAGAAAACATTCTGAAGGAAGTTGTAAACTCTGACCATGCTCTCTCGCATTGTGCAATGCTGCTAGTATAACCAATGGGAAAGGAAAGTGTTAAGGGAGGTTCCAAGAAGAGGGGAGTACATGGTCCTCAGCAGTCTGATGAGTCCCATTTATAAATCAATCAGCAGCTACATGACAGGGACCTGGAAATATTACTCTACTGGCTAGGCAAACACAGCAGGGGTTGTAAATGACAAAATTTCACATCCCGAATATCGATTTCAAGTTTGTACTTCATCTGTTCACTGTATTACAGGAAGATGCAGACCAGGTGCCCCCTATTGATGTTCTCTGGATCAAAGGTCGCAATGGAGGCGATTACTTTTACTCATTCGGCGGATGTCATCGTTACGCGGCACATCAGAGGCTCAACAGAGAAACCATAGCGGGCAAAATCATCCAGTCTTCTATCAGTGATCTACGTACATACCTGGGTTCCAGCACACCTGACCTTCAATAAGCCTGGGTTCAGAATCTACGAATCTACCATGTGGAGAGAATTATTATTTATCATATGGACATTGAATGACAAAGTCCTGAGTCCGACCAACGCACAACTCTCACAGCCTTTCATGGATTTCTCCATGCTAGGTCCCTATTAATCATCAGCAGTGGCGGCTGGTGGTCAAAATTTTAGGGGGGGCGCAAAACAGACCTGGCCCCCTCACTCGCACATACACCCCCGCCCCCCCCGCCCCGCCCCAGGGCAGGCTCTTGCACTACCTAGTAGATGGCAGATCTACAGGAGATTGCACAGACTGTATTGTGTATGGTCTGGTGAAAAAGGGGATTGGACAGAGTATGGTCAGCTTTAGGACAATACCAAAAAATAAGCTGCTTTCATATAGGAAAGAGGAGGGATAGCCAAGATATACACAACCAGCAGGAAGGGGTGTGCAGGGATGGATTGACAAGTAGGTGGATGCGGTGGATGGAGTGAGTTAGATGGGGTGGATGGATGGATGAGGTGGATGGATGCGGTGGATGGGGTGAGTGGATGTGGTGGATGGAGTGATGGATGGGGTGGATGGATGGGTGGGGGGGTGGGTGGATGCGGTGGATGGGGTGAGTGGATGGATGGATGGATGGGGTGGGTGGGTGGATGCGGTGGATGGAGTGAGTGGATGGGGTGGATGGATGGATGGGGTGGGTGGATGCGGTGGATGGAGTGAGTGGATGGATGGATGGATGAGGTGGATGGATTGAGTGGATGGGTGGATGGATGGATGGGGTGGGTGGATGGAGTGAGTGGATGGGGTGGATGGATGGATGGGGTGGGTGGATGCGGTGGATGGAGTGAGTGGATGGATGGATGGATGAGGTGGATGGAGTGAGTGGATGGGGTGAGTGGATGGATGGATGGGGTGGGTGGATGGAGTGAGTGGATGGGGTGGATGGATGGATGGGGTGGGTGGATGCGGTGGATGGGGTGAGTGGATGGATGGATGGGGGGGTGGATGGATGGGGTAAGTGGATGGATGGATGGGGTGGGTGGATGCGGTGGATGGATGGATGGGGTGAGTGGATGGATGGATGGATGGATGAGGTGGATGGAGTGAGTGGATGGGGTGAGTGGATGGATGGATGGGGTGGGTGGATGGAGTGAGTGGATGGGGTGGATGGATGGATGGGGTGGGTGGATGCGGTGGATGGGGTGAGTGGATGGATGGATGGGGGGGTGGATGGATGGGGTAAGTGGATGGATGGATGGGGTGGGTGGATGCGGTGGATGGATGGATGGGGTGAGTGGATGGATGGGGTGAGTGGGTGGATGGATGGATGGATGGATGGATGGAGTGGGTGGATGGAGTGGGTGGATGGATGGGGTGGGTGGATGGATGGATGGAGTGGGTGGATGGAGTGGGTTGATGGATGGGGTGGGTGGATGCGGTGGATGGGGTGAGTGGATGGATGGATGGGGGGGTGGATGGATGGGGTAAGTGGATGGATGGATGGGGTGGGTGGATGGAGTGAGTGGATGGGGTGGATGGATGGATGGGGTGGGTGGATGCGGTGGATGGGGTGAGTGGATGGATGGATGGGGGGGTGGATGGATGGGGTAAGTGGATGGATGGATGGGGTGGGTGGATGGATGGATGGGGTGGATGGATGGATGGGGTGAGTGGATGGATGGGGTGGGTGGATGCGGTGGATGGATTGAGTGGATGGGGTAAGTGGATGGATGGGGTGGATGGATGGATGGGGTGAGTGGGTGGATGGATGGATGGATGGAGTGGGTGGATGGAGTGGGTGGATGGATGGGGTGGGTGGATGTGGTGGATGGAGTGGGTGGATGGATGGATGGAGTGGGTGGATGGATGGATGGATGGGATGGAGATATTTAATGATCAGGGGATGGTGGATCTGCCTGTCAGTGTTCTGATCCAGCACAGATCAGTGTAGACTGAAGGACTTGTCTTCCCCTCCAGCTGTCATCTCCTGTCCTCCCAGCACCATGTCACCATCCAGTATGATCAGACCTCCCCCTGCCAGGGAGAAGCTCTGATCTCTGCTATCAGACTGGATGTAAATACAGCTGGATGAGAGGAGATGAGGAGAGGAGATGAGGAGAGGAGAGGAGATGAGGAGAGGAGAGGACAGCCTGAACAACATAACATGTAGCATTATCCACTCGTGCCAGGCTGCCCCTCCCCCTACCTGACACACATTAAACAGTAGCAGCCCAGATGAACTGTCTCCGGAATGTGCCTCTCAAGTCTCAACTCTTCAGTGCACTCCCCTCCTCCCCCCCTGCTGCACGTCTAAGAGCACCTAAAACGTTTCCTAATCTTACCTGTCCCGATCACTGGTCGACTCCTCTGCTCCTGTTCAGAGACCTGCAGCCAGGATGAGTGATTCGTAAAACCGGAAGTGATTGGCTGGTCCGATAAAAGCACCGCCCTACATCCTATGGACCAGCCAATCACTATCCACCATCAGGACACAATGCAGAAGAATGCCCCAATGAGCGTCTTGTGGCACTCTGCATAGCGCCACAAAGCATAAAAAAAACCTGCAAATGAAGCGTTTTGCCGGCAATCACGGGATTGCATTGGCATGACGCTCCCATAGTGCACTGTGGCCGGCGCCCCCCCCGAACACAGTGCACTTAAAGGAACCTTTTTAAAAAAAAAATTTTTTTTTTTTTTTTTTTTAAAGGGACATTTTTTTTTTTTTTTTAATTTTTTTTTTGTGACTGGCTTTGGGGGGGCGGCGCCCATGCGCCCCCTATGGACGGGCCGCCACTGATCATCAGTAGGTAAAACACAAGCTGTATGGAAAAAAAGCCGCAGCCGCCAAGGAGGCACAACCCTGTACTTGAAAGTTAAAAAAAAAAAAGGTGAATAAAAAATAATATTTCCCGTTTTCATATGAATGTTCTCACAAGATTCCGAGGAGCAACGGCAGCTTTATTTTCAAGCAGAACTCTCTGAATGCAAAACTTATATTTTTAAGTCTGTCGAAAGATGTGATATTTTTTTTAAAAATCTGCAGATTGTATTATAGACTGTATACAACCATAATATATCATTTATACTTATGTTTAACTTATAATATAGTTTAAAAACATAAAATATAGCAAAGCGATGTTTGTGTGATTATTTCACTGGCTGTCTGTTTACTGAAGTCAACGCAATCAGTACTAAGCTGTATGGTCGGCTGTCCGACTGTAGCCCCCCCCCCCCCCCCCCCGGGACGTGTAAAAAACGTGTGAAAACAAAAAAGCAGCTCTGGCTGACCCTCCTCCCGGTCAATGTTCCCTGCAGTCATTGCTTTCCACCATTATTATTATTATGCAGGATTTATATAGCACCAACAGTTTACATAGTGCTTTACAACTTGGGGGTAGACAGTACAAATACAATACACTTTAATACAGTAGGAATCAGAGGGCCCTGCTCCTTAGAGCTTACAATCTAAGAGGGAAGGTCAAGAGATACAAGAGGTAATAACTGTGGGCGATGTGCTGATTGAGAAAATAAATGTACAGTTGTTAGGTGGGGGCCAGATAGGCTTCTCTAAAGAGATGAGTTTTCAGGGATCGTCTGAAATTGGATAAAGTAGGAGAAAGTCAGACAGATTGAGGTAGAGCATTCCAGAGGAAAGGAGAGGCTCTGGAGAAGTCCTGAAGGCGAGCATGGGAAGAGGTGACAAGGGAGTTTGAGAGCAGGAGGTCTGGGGATGAGCGAAGAGAACGATTAGGCTGGTATTTTGAGACTAGGCTAGTGATGTACAGGGGGTCCCCGAGTTACGAACTCGTTAGGGACTGCCCGCCTGTACTTAAGTCGGAAATGTTCGTAAGTCGGCCGCGCATGCGCAGACCGACAAATACAGACATTTCCGATGTTCCGTCTAATGCCGTTCTGCGCATGCGCGCCAAATTACGGACATTTCCGAAGTTTGCCAGCATTTTCCGATGCTCCGTATGGCCGCGCATGCGCAGAATGGCCGGAGGACGGCAAAAGATGGCAAAAAATGGCGGAGGGTCCCTGCAGCGCCCCGTTCGTAAGTAGGGGATGTTCGTAGGTCGGGCGTTCGTAAGTCGGGGACCCCCTGTAGCTGGGGGGCAGGTTGTGGATGGCTTTGTAAGTTATAGTTAATATCTTGAATTTTATTTGTTGGCTGAGTGGCAGCCAATGGAGGGATTGGCAGAGGGGTATAGCAGACGCTGAGCGGTTTGTGAGGTGGATGAGCCTGGCAGCAGCGTTCATGAGGGACTGGGGCATAGCTGGTGGTTGGCTGATAGACCGGGGGAAGTGGGGGTAGCGTATTTAGAGGTAAGCCAATGAGGTGGGAGTTGCAGTAAATTAGATGCCCTTTGGCCTGTTTTTTTTTTATTCTTTATTTAAAGATGTGACACAGATACAAACAAAAAGACAACTTTGCATTGCATATAAACTGTGACGAGCGCATCAAGCACAACAATTATACAAAACGATTGCATGTAAGTGAAGGGAGCCACCCAGTCAGGCCCACTCCACTAACTGAAGTCTAATATAAGGTAAATATAAGCTTCTGTGCCCATCACTTTTTGTTTTTTAGTTGAAAAGGAGAGATGGAAACGGGGAAGAAGGGGAGAGAGAGAGAGAGAGAGAAAATGGGGGGATGGGGGGGGGGGGGTGGCCCCCAGTGAGCCAAGATCAATAGCATTGAACCGGCGATGGAGATCCTAAACGTTGGATCCTAACATGTGTTGGTGGAACTTGTCAGAGAAGCGAAAGAGAGCCCAATAGAACCATCTGGACTTATGTTCCTCTGACTTATCTTGCAAAGTAGAGGTCAGATCTTCCATTTGCTTAATGTCCTTCACTCCTGCGATCCATTGGGCTACCGTTGGCGCTGACTGTTGCTTCCAAAGAGGTGGGATGCTGGCCCGTGCAGCATTAAGGAGATGTCAGTGTGACTTCTGATGCGACTTGGGTCACACAGAATTACATGAGAAGGGAAATCTCATTGTTTAAGTTTTCAATGTTTTTATTTTTCCACATAAGAAGAGATTTCAAGGAATATCACAAGAGTTGCAGATCCTCCGCTGTATAAAGTAAATCCAACAAGCATAGTAAATAGTGAAAAGAAAACAAAACAGGAGGGGTAAACCAATAAACTTTACGGTTATAATGAGCTACATTTTCCGTGAAAATAGCCCCCAGCATCTCTATACACGGTTTTATATAAATCTCATTGTTACCAATGGTGCCTGTTCTAATCAATGCGAACAGTGCAATTTTGGAAAGGGTTCCTGCACTATCTTGGTGCGATTTACAGTGCTAATTGGACTCAGACTATGTAAAGTCACACTACTTATTCACACTGTTAATCGCATCCCAGTAGTTTGAACCAAGCCTTAAATGGATTGTAAAGTAAGAAGGTTTTTTATCTTAATGCATTCTATATATCTAACCTTCTGTGTGCAGCAGCCCCCCCTCGGCCCCTCCCTAATATGTACCGGTGTTCTATCACCAAGTGTCCATCTGTCACTAGGTGTCCGAAGTGTACTGCGCATGCGCAGCGCATGCGCAGTACGGAGCATGAAGATGTTCGGAAATTCTCGGAAGATGATCGGCGCCTGCGCCGTGAGTCGAGGAGAAGCCCCCACCATCCAAGCGGACATAGGGTTAGTCAAACTGAGAGGGCCCCTCGCGGGCTCGCTTCGCTCGCCACGCTTCGGGCACGGCCTCGCTGCGCTCGGCTCTTTTATATTCTAACTCTATGTCCACTTGGATGGTGGGGCTTGAAAGTGAACTCACGGCGCAGGCGCCGTTCATCCTCGGCAATTTTTGGAATCAGGGTGTCCTGTGTACTGCGCATGCGCAGTACACCTCGGACACTTCGTGATGGGGGACTGGTAATGATACAACACCGGAGCCCCATCTCTGTCCAGTGATATCCATTAGTGCCATTAGCTCCCGCTGCTTTCAATCAAAGTCAGTTAGCCAATCAGGAGAAAGAGGGGGAGGGGCCGAACCACAGCTCCATGTCTGAGTGGACACACGGAGCTGCAGCTCGGCTCAGGTGCCCCCATAGCAATCTGCTTGCTGTGGGGGGAACTCAACAGGAGGGAGGGGCCAGGAGCACCAAAGAGGGATCCGAGAAGAGGAGGATCCGGGCTGCAATGTACAATGTAACTATGCAACAAAAATCATACCTTGAGTTCAGCTCACGCTAGTGCTAGAGTTAAACCTTAAAAGGACTGCCCCCTGTGCCCTTTATTCTGTAACTGGAATAACTGCAATTTGCATCACAAAAGGGGTCCATGCCTGCAACACTGTCAAGGAAATCGTATGCACAAATGTGCACAAAGATGCGCACCAAGATGTGCACTTGCTAATAAGAATTCTCGAGTGACAACTAGAGGTTCTGTAACTCGTGTGCATGCGCAAAAGTATTCGCAAATGACAACTAGGCATGCCTAACTCGCTAACGTACATGCGGACGCACGCATGCACATTGGCCTGAGTGTGCATGAATACTTGGCGCCCTCTTGCTTATTTAAACTGGCTCCATAGACCAGAAGATTGCTGAGTGGTCGTCAGCTTCTACCATCTGTGACCTGATCCTGTGCTTGTTTCTCTGTATACCTGGCCTGTTTGACTCTGCTCGTTCCTGATACCAGCTTGTGGCCCGGCTCTGCCTTTTGCCTTCTGTTCCGGTAACTTCTCTGCTCGCTTGATACGGACCCTGGCTTATCCCTGACTCTTCTTTGGATCCAATTCGGTACCTCTGCTGCTTGGTAGTTACCGACTTCTGCCTGCTTGACCAACCGAGACCCTGCATCCGCCTGCTCTCCAGCTTGGTTGCTGTCTGCTGTCCTGCACCCTGCTGCTATGTACCTGCGCCTGCCAGTCCACCAATCTGCCTGCTGTCCTGCACCTTCTGCTATGTACCTTCAACTGCCAGTCCACCAGTCTGCCTGCTGTCCTGCACCCTGCTGCTATGTACCTTCAACTGCCAGTCCACCAGTCTGCCTGCTGTCCTGCACCATGCTGCTATGTACCTGCACCTGCCAGTCCACCAGTCTGCCTGCTGTCTTGCACCTGCTGGCATGTATCCGCATCGGCCAGTCCACAAACCTGCCAAATGCTTGGCACCTGTGGCAAGCACCTTCTGTCCAGGATCTCCAACCAGGCACCGTGGCACTCCGTGCCCTGTTATATCTTGTCACCACCTTCAGGAGAAATGGGACAGCAGGTGTAAGAAAAAGCACCTACCATCAGCTTGGCCTCAACCATGTACGTGACATGCATGTAAGGAGCTGGGTATGGAGAGTATCTCTTGACTGGGAGGATATATCATAAAAATGCCTGCTTGCCTGTTCAGTCATCCAATAAACAAATCCAGTCTTGGAACAATAGTATAGGATACACAGGATGCGGTGGTACGAACTTCCTTTAAATTTCCTTTAAATGCCTCTGTGTACTATTATTTAGTTTACAAAATGTTGAGGCATTATTTTTCTTGTCACCGCACTGCAGGAATACTTAATATATTTTTTTCCCCTCAAACAGAACAAAAAGCTCTGGGAAAGCACCGTTTAATAAACGAATGTACAATTTTAAAATTCATTTAAAATAATTTTGGATCTGCAGTGAGCTGGGTATGTTCACAATGTGTGTCCACAGTGCCCTATGCCTACATACTTTTGCTAACAAGTGTCCCTCGTTCCCATCTCAAAAGTTGAGTTTCTGGCTTTCCAGTTAGGCGGTCTAACATCTGAGTTCCAACCCTACCATCATCGGTAAGATTTCCTGGATCCATCCTTGGAGTTCCCCTGGATTTCCTGGATCGTTTTGGCCATCTGCTGATTGGGCTATCCTTGCCTTGTTGACTTGTTGTCGCTGACATTCGAGTCCACCTGTTCCGGTAAGGCCCCTTTCACACTGAGGCGTTTTTCATGGGTGCTACAGCGCTAAAAATAGCGCCTAAAAAAAGCGACTCCTTTCACTCCAGTGTGAAAGCCGGAGGGCTTTCCCACTGGAGCGGTGAGCTAGCAGGACGGTAAAAAAAGTCCTGCTAGCAGCATCTTTGGAGCGGTGAAGGAGCCGTGTATTCACTGCTCCTAAACAGCTCCTACCCATTGAAATCAATGGGGCAGCACGGCTATACCGCCGGCAAAGCACTGCTGTAGCAGCCCTTTGCGGGCGGTTATAACCCGTTTTAGGTCGCTAGCGGGGTTAAAACCGTGGCCGAATAGCGCCGCAAAAACATCAGTAAAGCAGCGCTAAATATAACGCTGCTTTACTGCCGACGCCCCCACCGCCCCAGTGCGAAAGGGGCCTAAAGCCCCATACACACGGTCGGATTTTCCAATGGATTCTGTCCTATCAGACAATGTTGTCGAAAATTCCGACCGTGTGTAGGCACCATCAGACAGTTTCCATCGGATTGTCCGACGGACAAAGTTCTATCTCCTGCTCTATAAATTTTCCGACAACAAAGTCCGATCACACCAATTCCGATCGTGTGTAGCGAATTCCGACGGACAAAGTGCCACGCATGCTCAGATCACATTACAAGACCAAAGCTATTGGCTGCTAGCCTCTACGTAGTCCCGTTGTAGGCAACAAACGTCACCACGTTCAGAATGATCGGATTTTCCGACAACTTTGTCCGACCGTGTGTATGCAACACTAGTGTCGGACTAAATCCGTCGGACCAAATCCGATGGATTTGGTGGTCGGATTTTCCGACCGTGTGTATGGGGCTTAAGAGTATACATCCCTTATCTTGGGTGGAGGAGACACTATCCCTGAAGTTTTACATGGTTGCTGAGGCCAATTCTGAACAACCATTTTCTGCGGGGGACCTTTTATATGTTTTCTACGAGATTTTTTTTTACCTTTGGGACTTCCTTATTTGTGTTTTCACCCATTTTTCATATGTTTTGTTGTACTTTTTGGGACTGATATTCACTATTTAGTTCTGATCACTTTTATACATTATTTGGTCACATTATTTAATGTCTATGGTTTAGCGCTACATTTATACCATCCTTTGCTTTAGAATTTTTATCATATTTCCATGTAGCAGCTGCTTATCTTTCATCACTGTAATGTGTTGGCGCAGTAACATCCCCCACTTTATATGTTCACAATGGCAGCAATCAATAAGCTGGAGGAGACGGTGCACAAACCACCCTTGCTTTTAACACGTGTTGCCATTGCCAAGTAATTAGTAGTTGAGAAGCAACATGCTTATTATTTTAAAATGTCTAAATATAGCAGAGCGCTGTATAGGGGCTGTATAGGAGTTCTTGTACTCAGCTCTGTTCTCTGCCTGGTTGCTTCAGAGGATTATTCAACATGGCTACACACAGAGTGATTGTTCTATTTCAAGCACAACGCTCACCAGAGGTCTTGGCAACACTGATGTTCCTGATTCTTACTGGAGTTGACGGCTCAGCATAAGACCATCGACCTAGACAAGCGGGATATCTTCAGCGGATGCATTCTTGTTGGCTTCCAGGAGGGGGCATCATACCTCCCAACTGATTTGGAGAGGCAGTCCCTGATTTGGTGCAATGTCCCTCTGTCCCTCGTTCCCCCTCATTTGTCCCTCAATTTGGTCTGATCCATATAGATGTATACAAAATGCACTTTTTATCTATCAAAAAGTGTTTCCCAGTGCTGAACCTTTCATTTGATTTCTAAATTTCTGCATTTGTAGATTCCAAAAGCCAATATAAAGGAATAGTAGTGGTAAAAAAAACAATTGTGGGTTTAACCAATCTTTTTTTTTTTGTACAATTCTCCTTTAACCGCTTCCCGACCGGCGCACGACGATGTACGTCGACAGAATGGCACGAACAGGCATAAGGGTGTACAGGTACGCTCGCGCAGGTCGGGACCCCTGTGAGGCCGGTCGCGGGTCCCGCGGACTCGATCGCCGCGGGGACACCCACGATCGTCTCACGGGAAGGCTAAACGGGGAGATGCGGAAATAAACAGCATCTCCCCGTTCTGCCTAGCAACTAGTGATGCCGATCTCTGCTCCCTGTGATTGGAGCAGAGATCAGCATCACTAGCTGACAGCCACGCCTCCCCCACAGTTAGAAACACGCTTCTAGGAACATGTAACCCCTACACTGCCACCTAGTGGTTAACCCCTTCACTGCCAGTGTCATTTACACAGGAATCAATGCATTTAAATAGCACTGATTGCTGTATAAATGACAATGGTCCCAAAAATGTGTCAAAAATCTCCGATGTGTCCGCCACAATGTCGCAGTCACAATAAAAATCGCTGATCGCCGCCGTTACTAGTAAAAAAAAAAAATATTAATAAAAATGCTATAAAACTATCCCCTATTTTGTAAACGCTATAACTTCTGCGCAAACCAATCAATAGTCGCTTATTGCGATTTTTTTTTTTACCAAAAATATGTAGAATACGTATCCTCCTAAACTGAGGAAAAAAAAACGTTTTTTTATATATTTTTGGGGGATATTTATTATAGCAAAAAGTAAAAAAATAATGCGTTTTTTTTCAAAATTGTCGCTCTTTTTTTGTTTATAGCGCAAAAAATAAAAACCGCAGGGGCGATCAAATACCACCAAAAGAAAGCTCTATTTGTGGGAAAAAAAAGTTGTGAGGTATGCTGTCTCTCATTTTTTTTCCAGGCAGACCCTCCATTATCCTCCACATTGGAGATTTCTCTCACATTGGAAAGGTATCAATTTTGTGTTGCATCTACAGGGCAAGAAGTAAAGGGAAATCCCCCTAATGATTAACGGAGGGCATAAAAAAAAAAAAAAAAAAAACTTGTGGGTTTAACCAATCTTATTTTTTTTGTACAATTCTCCTTTAACCCCATGCTGACCGGGCCATAGTCGAAAGACGTCTACAGCGCGGTCGGCTTATCCTAAGTGGACGTCCTACGGACGTCCTCCCAGAAACCTGCTCCTGCGCGCCCCCTGGGGCACGCACTCGGGAACATCCGTGACCGCCGGGTCCCGAGGACCCGGCGCATCACGGTAAACGGCCGCTGATAGCGGCCGTTTACCACGTGATCGCCCCGTCAAATGACGGAGCGATCACATGTACACAAACCGGCGTCACGTCATGACGCCGGTTCCTCCCTCCCCTCTCTGTACCGATCGGTACAGTGAGAGGGGAGAAGTGGAAAGGGATGAGATGGGACCAGAGCTGTGGGCTGAATGTGTAGTGCCCACAGCGCTGGTCAGTGAAAGCAATACACTGCCACCACTGTGCAATACTCTGCCACCACTGTGCAATACACTGCCTACTCTGCCACCACTGTGCAATGCTCTGCCACCACTGTGCAATACTCTATCAATACTGTGCAATACTGTGCAACACTGCAATACTCTGCCAATACTCTGCCAATACTCTGCCAATACTCTGCCAATAGTCGCCAATACTCTACCAATAGTCGCCAATACTTTGCCAATACTCGCCAATACTCTGCAATAAATTTTAATAGAGACAAATAATTTATTTATTTTTTTTACTGAATTTTCAGTATTTTTTGATTTATAGCGCAAACATTAAAAAACCCAGCAGTGATTAAAATACCACCAAAAGAAAGCTCTATTTGTGTGAAAAAAAGGCCACAAAATTCATTTGGGTACAGTGTTGCATGACTGAGTAATTGTCATTCAAAGTGTGAGAGCACCGAATGATGAAAATTGGTCTGGTTAGGAAGGGGGTTTAAGTGCCCAGTGGGTAAGTGGTTAAGGGGGCGTGACAAGGGGTGTGTCCTATGCCTGCATACTTTTGCTGATAGGTGTCCCTCATTCCCATCTCAGAAAGTTGGGAGGTATGGGGCATGTGTTCTTGTGAACACGAATCATAAGTGTAAAAAAAAAAAAAGTCTCTAGAGTACGTCAAGCTAACCATAGCCATACGACCGTTGCCGCTTGATTTGGTACATTTTTTAGGGTGAATACTGAGATAATTTTTATGGTCAACTTCATTTTCTATGGGCACCAGCAGATACACATGGTTTTAAAAGGAGAAAAAAAAAATGGAAGGATTGCTATCCCTAGAGATAAGCTAGTGTCGGAGGTGTCCAACCAAACTTGATTATTCCTCCACTCAACCATTTTTGCTTGAGCAATCCAAGGGTATATTTATATGCGACAGCCAGAAGATAATCAAGCATTTCGGGCTAATGAAACTTGCCTTTTTAAAGGAACTGTTTATTTAAGAGACAGGTTCTCTTTACGTAATCTAAATCCTGCTCATAAGACAGAATCAAAGTACGCAGCAGATGAACTGGAAAACATGGCTCTGACCCTGTTTTTTTTCCTGACTTGACGTAGCTGCAACATAATTAATCCCGATTTAATTAACTGCTTGATGTCCTACACAATTTCTAACATCATTCATTGTGATCATCGTAAGTTAACTCATCTGGAAAATGAAATCGCAATTCAGGCTAACACCATTCTGTTTGCCACAGTGATTTCTACATATCTCTACATATCATTATATGGCAAGCTTGGTGTCACTGTGACTTTACATTTTTTTTTTATATTTACCCAAATGTATTCTGAAATTAGAGATAGATAGATAGATAGATAGATAGATAGATAGATAGATAGATAGATAGATAGATAGATAGATAGATAAAATTGATCAAGCTTAGTGTCCGGGGACATTAAATTATTTTTATATTTATCCAAATGTATTCTTAAATAATAAAGAGAGAAAGTATGAAAGAGATAAAAAGATAGATAATAGAGAGATAAAAATTAGATCATCTATCATGATAGATAGCGTACAAGATGCTAGACATGTGCACTGCCAAAAAAATTCTTTAATTTTCATTTTCGTTTTATTTGTTTTGATTTATTTTTTTCATTTTTTTGGGTCGTTTGTTATGATAGCAGTTCGTAAATTTGAGAATTCGTAAATTAGAAAGTTCCTTAATTTCGTACAATTCAAAAATTTGTAAATTCGCTCGTTTGAAAATCCGAAAATAAGAAAGAAAATCCGTAAAATTAGAAAGAACGAAAATCCGAAATAGCAACTAACTAATAATAACCAACTATTAAATTATAGGTATTGGTGATTTTATTGGGTCGGCATGGCCCCCAAATATACTTGTTATAGGCATGTGTAATTGGTCCCCTCTTAACCCCCCCCCCCTTTTTTTTCTTTTCATGTATTCACTTTACTACCCTATGATTGTTATGTTTAAATGCAAAACTTATAAATAAACACCTTTCAACCTTATAGGTATTGGAATTTCCTTTTAAATTTGGCTGTTAGTGAACGTAACGAATTTATCCGTAGTCATGAATTATCCCAAATAGCAAATGCCGCATATAAACGAATGGAACATAACAAATTGATAATAAATAGTAATAATAAAAAAGTCTTTATTATTATTATTATTTATTATTATTAATTCATTACGTTCCATTCTTTTAGATACGGCATTCGTTATTTCGGATAATTTGTAACTTTGGACAAATTCATATTCGTTACACGTTCACCAACAGCCAAATTTGAAAGGAAATTCCAATGCCTATAATGTAATAGTTATTATTTCAGATTTTCAAAGATTCGGAAAAATTAGTTAAACGGGTTTTTCGTTAATTCGGATGTTTCCGAATAAACAAATTTATCGAAATTCGTTAAAAAACTAATTCGGAACGAAACAAATTGAACATGTCTACAAGACGCCAGGGATGGGTCCTCAATGGGAGATATGCTTCCCCATTATTTGGGTTATGTTCCCTTTATGAGGGACGACTTGTATGCATTTATTGAGTACTCAGGTGTTTTTACCCATGTAGTCCAGTCAGAAAGGAGAGGACTGACTTACAGGGCTCTCTGGATTGGCAAGTCCTCATTTAGGACCCAGTATCCTGGAGCCTAAAAGAGACTTTTGGGTTGGAAAGAGCCTCCAACTTTGACTAGAGGGACTTTGGCGCCAAAGGGAAAGGCCCGAAAAGGAACATGAACCAGCCAGCAGGCGTCCGAGGTGTAGTGTGGATCAGCAACAGTTGTGAGAGGCCTGAAGGCTGTTGATCGGCTGAGGCCCTGCTAGGTTCTTGCAACAATTCTGGACCACTCCAGTGGTCCAGAATTGTCGCAAGAACCTAGTAGGGCCTCGGCCGTTCAACAGCTTCCAGGGAGTGCAAACTTAAAGAGTTTAAAAAAAAATGTATTAAAGGACAAGTGTTACTGGCAGTGAGCCATACTTTATACATTTTTTTTGTCACCAAGGAATTCCCTAATTTGCAGGGATTTCTTTGCACTTCCTGTTTTGGTTATGGGACAGGAAGTGAACGTAAATTTCCCCCATGACAAAGAAACAGACAGGGGTTATAACCCTCCCTAAGTTTTGCCTATAGTTCTACTTTAATTTTTGGATTGGTAGGGGGCGAGTGTCTCTACTGATATCAGTCCAGTCATCTCTCCTTTCTTCTTTCCTTCTTCTCTATTTCTCCTCTGTTTTGTTTGGGACCTCTTAACCTTTTGGGCCTTCGGTTAGCTTTCTAGGGTATAATATTTTTACATAGTTACATAGCTAGTCAGGTGGAAAAAAAGACACAAGTCCATCTAGTTAAACCCATAAAAAGTTTACTGTGCTTCAGTTATGAATGGACACAGTGAGTGTGTTCACTTAGAAAAGGAAGGGGCTGGTAAATTACATATTTACGAGTCCCTTCCCCAACTCTCCATCCTGAAAAATCCCCTGCAGCACCGGGGGGAGAGGAAAGAAGGGAAGCGAGCAGCATTGCGGGGTGGGGGGTCAACGGGGGGGGGGGGGGTAGGCTGGCAGTAGGGGGAATCAGCACCGCACATAGTAATTAGGGCTTTTCAGTTCATTTCTGATTGGCCGTTCGTCAACCAGACATGTTGCAGAATCGGAGGAGATAACGTGTTTATTATTGGCCTTGGAGTTATTGCTTTGACATAAATTTTTTGGTTTAATAATAATTTGATTTGTTATATTTTCTATATTTTTGGATGCATAGAATGCTCTTTTTTGTAAAGTTCTATTGGCAGATAACATGTCTAATTTTATTTGTTTTCTTTTTTTAATGCACAATAAAAAAAACTGTGTAGAATAATACTTGGCGGTGTGTTTTACTTCAAAATGACAGATTGGGAGTCGGCAGTTACATTTAAAAAATACAATGTAAAAACAAAGGACACCAACATAGTTGTATCTTAGATCTTAAAAAATACAGGATAATGGTGTTGTGGTAACTTGCACAAATAAAATAAAAAAAAGCATAATAATATTATTCTTGATATCACAAGAAAAAAAAAAAGCCTTTGAAAATTAGTTTGCAATAACTCCATCAGTATCACCAGCAAAGCAGCTTCATTATTATCCCATTAAAGAAGAAGAGAGTTGTGCGCTGCTTTTGGAGATAATTCATAATTTGCCACGTCAATGTTAATTCTCCATTACGGACGCTGGTTTACAAGACTGACCGCTTCTGCTTCCGAGCGTGCGTGTTTGTACTTTGGACTTTTGTCCGACGGACTTGTGTACACGCGATCGGAAAATCCAACAACAGACATTTGTTGGCGGAAAATTTGAAGACATGCCATCCAACATTTGTTGGCGGAAAGTCTGACAACAATTGTCCGATGGAGCGTACACATGGTCGGATTTTCCGCCAACAGCCTGACATCGAACATTTCCCATCGGAAAGTCAGATTGTGTGTGCGGGGCTTTACTCTTTAATACTCTTTCCAAAAAAAAAAAAAAAAAGGGTACAGATTAATCTCACTTGCATTTGAAAATTCATTATTTTGTTTCTGCATTTATTGTTGTAATACAGTGGTGTGAAAAAGTGTTTGCCCCCTTCCTCATTTCCTGTTCCTTTGCATGTTTGTCACACTTAAGTGTTTCGGAACATCAAACCAATTTAAACAATAGTCAAGGACAACACAAGTAAACACAAAATGCAATTTGTAAATGAAGGTGTTTATTATTAAAGGTGAAAAAAAATCCAAACCATCATGGCCCTGTGTGAAAAAGTGATTGCCCCCTAAACCTAATAACTGGTTGGGCCACCCTTAGCAGCAACAACTGCAACCAAGCGTTTGCGATAACGTGCAATGAGGCTTTTACAGCGTCCTGGAGGAATTTTGGCCCACTCATCTTTGCAGAATTGTCCTAATTCAGTTACATTAGAGGGTTTTCGAGCATGAACGGCCTTTTTAAGGTCATACCACAACATCTCAATAGGATTCAGGTCAGGACTTTGGCTAGGCCACTCCAAAGTCTTCATTTTGTTTTTCTTCAGCCATTCAGTGGTGGACTTGCTGGTGTGTTTAGGATCATTGTCCTGCTGCAGAACCCAAGTTTGTTTCAGCTTGAGTACACGAACAGATGGTCGGACATTCTCCTTCAGGATCTCTTGGTAGACAGCAGAATTCATAGTTCCTTTTATCACGGCAAGTCTTCCAGGTCCTGAAGCAGCAAAACAGCCCCAGACCATCACACTACCACCACCATATTTTACTGTTGGTATAATGTTCTTTTTCTGAAATGCAGTGTTCCTTCTACGCCAGATATACTTGGACACACACCTTCCAAAGAGTTCCACTTTTGTCTTATCGGTCCACAGAATGTTGTCCCAAAAGTCTTGGGGATCATCAAGATGTGTTGTGGAGAAATTGAGACGAGCTTTGATGTTCTTTTTGCTCAGCAGTGGTTTTCTCCTTGGAACTCTGCCATGCAGGCCATTTTTGCCCAGTCTTTTCCTGATGGTGGAGGCATGAACGCTGACCTTAACTGAGGCAAGTGAGGCCTGCAGTTCCTTGGACGTTGTTGTGGGGTCTTTTGTGACCTCTTGGATGAGTCGTCGCTGCGCTCTTGGGGTAATTTTGGGCGGCCGGCCACTCCTGGGAAGGTTCACCACTGTTCCATGTCTTTGCCATTTGTGGATAATGGCTCTCACTGTGGTTCGCTGGATTCCCAAAGCTTTGGAAATGGCTTTATAACCCTTTCCAGACTGATAGATCTCAATTACTTTCTTTCTCAATTGTTCCTGAATTTCTTTGGGTCTCGGCATGATGTGTAGCTTTTAAGGATCTTCTGGTGGACTTTACTGTGTCAAGCAGCTCCTATTTAAGTGATGCCTTGATTGTGAACAGGTGTGGCAATAATCAGGCCTGGGTGTGGCTAGATAAATTGAACTCAGGTGTGGACAACCACAGTTATAGTATGTTTTAACAAGGGGGGCAATCACTTTTTCACACAGGGCCATGATGGTTTGGATTTTTTTTCACCTTTAATAATAAACACCTTCATTTACAAATTGCATTTTGTGTTTACTTGTGTTGTCCTTGACTATTGTTTAAATTGGTTTGATGTTCCGAAACACTTAAGTGTGACAAACATGCAAAGGAACAGAAAATGAGGAAGGGGGCAAACACTTTTTCACACCACTGTATATCTGTTTGTGTTTGTATATGCATGTGTGTGCCTGAAGTTCAACCTTAGCCTTTGCGTAATATACCCACTACTAAAAAAAAAAATATATATATATAAAAAAATAAAATAAGGAAAAACTAAAAGAAAAGCGTATGGCCCGCCGTAGTTCCGTGACCTGTAAATATAGATACAGTAGGCCCTAGCCTGTGCTGTCTGGAATAAAGGAGGAAATTCTTTGTGTGGTTTACATTATTACATTACGGCTGGTTCTGGTTACAGCAATATAGACTGGGCTCATTTGGCGTTCTCCAGAGAGATTATTAAGCAGACACAAGACAGGTGTACATGCCAGGACTGTGATAAATCTTCCAGACAGGCTATGGTAATGTCTGTTTTTTTTTTTTTTTTTTTCTGTGTGCAGAGCAGTAGTCCGCACCATACAGTGAGGTAAGGAATGAATTAAATCCCTACAACCCCCATTCACACAAAGGCACAGATGAGGGTTCAGGTTTACACAATTCTACCAGCAGATGGCGCCGCTCTCTCATCGCTGACACTATTAGGGACCATTAACAAAATAACACTTCTCTCAAGCTGCGTAACAGGAGCCGGACAGACACCTGGTAACAATTATGTGATGGAACAAAATGTAACAATGGATTATAGTAACCGGGGGTCGGTGATGATCGTTTAAAGCAAACGTGTATAATAAACCGCAATAGAAAATGACACAGGACCTTGAGTCTGAAAAACGTCTGCATCTGCATCCAGCAGAGGATTTCACTCACACAATTTTCTGGTGCAAGTTGCAGCATGAAAGAATGGGGGTTCTATATCATCCGGGGGAAGAAATACATTACGAAGGAAATAACCGTTAATTAACACGGGTGAGAGACCTTGGTCCTTAGTGCCTCAAAAAAACCAATGTAGGCGAAGGTATCAATCCTGTCCGTTCACTGATATCTAATATAATATATACTACTGAGACAAGGGCCTGATAAAGTGTGCAATAAAGGGAATCTGTGTTCACCATAAATATCCAATTATGTGCAAGAGAAGCAGAAATTATAGAGCTTCTCCTTCACATGACTGAACATTAATACATGATTAGGCCTTGACCTACTACTACCGCTTATTGATATCTGATGACCGCGAGTCCATCTGGCCAATCATTGTCAGAACAGGAAACCATTACAAGTGTACGGCTCCGATCACATCATCGGAGTGCACATACGCTTCTGAGTGTCACGTGTAGGCAAGCCATTCATTTCAATGGGTTACCCTACATGCAAGAAACCCTCAACACCCTACATGCAAGAAACCCTCAACACCCTACATGCAAGAAACCCTCAACACCCTACATACAAGAAACACTCAACACCCTACATGAAAGAAACGCTCAACACCCTACGTGAAAGAAACGCTCAACACCCTACATGAAAGAAACGCTCAACACCCTACGTGAAAGAAACGCTCAACACCCTACATGAAAGAAACGCTCAACACCCTACATGCAAGAAACCCTCAACACCTTACATGCAAGAAACCCTCAACACCTTACATGCAAGAAACCCTCAACACCCTACATGCAAGAAACCCTCAACACCCTACCCTATATGAAAGAAACGCTCAACACCCTACATGAAATAAACACTTAATACCCTACATGAAAGAAACCCTCAACACCATACATACAAGAAACACTCAACACCCTACATACAAAGAAACACTCAACACCCTACATACAAAGAAACACTCAACACCCTACATGACAGAAACGCTTAATACCCTACATGAAAGAAACGCTTAATACCCTACATGAAAGAAACCCTCAACTACTTACATACAAGAAACCCTCAACACCCTACATGCAAGAAACACTCAACACCCTACATGCAAGAAACGCTCAACACCTTACATACAAGAAACACTCAACACCCTACATACAAGAAACACTCAACACCTTACATGCAAGAAACGCTCAACACCCTACATGCAAGAAACACTCAACACCCTACATACAAGAAACACTCAACACCCTACATAAAAGAAACGCTCAACACCCTACATGAAAGAAACACTTAATACCCTACATGACAAGAAACGCTTAATACCCTACATGAAAGAAACGCTTAATACCCTACATGAAAGAAACCCTCAACACCCTACATGAAAGAAACGCTCAACACCTTACATACAAGAAACACTCAACACCCTACATGCAAGAAACGCTCAACACCCTACATGCAAGAAACGCTCAACACCTTACATACAAGAAACACTCAACACCCTACATGCAAGAAACGCTCAACACCCTACATACAAGAAACACTCAACACCCTACATGCAAGAAACGCTCAACACCTTACATACAAGAAACGCTCAACACCCTACATGCAAGAAACGCTCAACACCCTACATACAAGAAACACTCAACACCCTACATGCAAGAAACGCTTAATACCCTACATGCAAGAAACGCTCAACACCCTACATGCAAGAAACCCTCAACACCCTACATGCAAGAAATGCTTAATACCCTACATGCAAGAAACGTTCAACACCCTACATGCAAGAAACCCTCAACACCCTACATGCAAGAAACGTTCAACACCCTACATACAAGAAACACTCAACACCTTACATGCAAGAAACGCTCAACACCCTACATACAAGAAACACTCAACACCCTACATGCAAGAAACACTCAACACCCTACATACAAGAAACGCTCAACACCCTACATGAAAGAAACACTTAATACCCTACATGAAAGAAACCCTCAACACCCTACATACAAGAAACACTCAACACCCTACATGCAAGAAACGCTCAACACCTTACATACAAGAAACACTCAACACCCTACATACAAGAAACACTCAACACCTTACATGCAAGAAACGCTCAACACCCTACATACAAGAAACACTCAACACCCTACATGCAAGAAACGCTTAATACCCTACATGCAAGAAACGCTCAACACCCTACATGCAAGAAACCCTCAACACCCTACATGCAAGAAATGCTTAATACCCTACATGCAAGAAACGTTCAACACCCTACATGCAAGAAACCCTCAACACCCTACATGCAAGAAACGTTCAACGCCCTACATGCAAGAAACCCTCAACACCCTACATGCAAGAAACGCTTAATACACTACATGCAAGAAACGCTCAACACCCTACATGCAAGAAACACTCAACACCCTACATGCAAGAAACGCTCAACACCTTACATTCAAGAGACGCTCAACACCTTACATGCAAGAAACGCTCTACACCTTACATGCAAAAAAACGCTCAACACCTTACATGCAAGAAATGCACAACACCCTACATGCAAGAAACGCTCAACACCTTACATGCAAGAGACGCTCAACACCTTACATGCAAGAGACGCTCAACACCCTACATGCAAGAAACGTTCAACACCTTACATACAAGAAACGCTCAACACCTTACATACAAGAAACGCTCAACGCCTTACATACAAGAAACGCTCAACACCTTACATACAAGAAACGCTCAATACCCTACATCAGGGATCTCCAAATTATGTCTGTCCAGCTGTTGCGGAACTAAGCCTTCTATGAGGCATTGTAAATCTCTGACATTAACAGACATGACTAAGCATGATGGGAATTGTAGTTCCTGAACAACTGGAGGGCCATAGTTTGTAGACTCCTGCCCTACATGCAAGAAGCACTCAACACCCTACATGCAAGAAGCACTCAATACCCTACATGCAAGAAACACTCAACACCCTACATGCAAGAAACACTCAACATCCTACATGCAAGAAGCACTCAATACCCTACATGCAAGAGACGCTCAACACCTTACATGCAAGAGACGCTCAACACCTTACATGCAAGAGACGCTCAACACCTTACATGCAAGAGACGCTCAACACCTTACATGCAAGAGACGCTCAACACCTTACATACAAGAAACGCTCAACACCTTACATGCAAGAGACGCTTAACACCTTACATGCAAGAGACGCTCAACACCTTGCATGCAAGAGACGCTCAACACCTTACATGCAAGAGACGCTCAACATCTTACATGCAAGAAACGCTCAACACCTTACATGCAAGAAACGCTCAACACCTTACATGCAAGAGATGCTCAACACCTTACATGCAAGAGACGCTCAACACCTTACATGCAAGAGACGCTCAACACCTTACATGCAAGAAACGCTCAACACCTTACATGCAAGAGACGCTCAACACCTTACATGCAAGAGACTCTCAACACCTTACTTGCAAGAGACGCTCAACACCTTACATGCAAGAGACGCTCAACACCTTACATGCAAGAAACGCTCAATACCCTACATGAAAGAAACGCTCAATACCCTACATAAGGGATCTCCAAATTATGGCCGTCCAGCTGTTGCGGAACTACACCTCCTATGAGGCATTGTAAATCTCTGACATTAACAGACATGACTAGGCTTGATGGGAATAGTAGTATACATAAACACTGGTTAGACACATATTTAACCCTTTGATCGCCCCTGATGTTAACCCCTTCCCAGCCAGTGTCATTAATACAGTGATAGTGCATATTTTTACCACTGATCACTGTATTAGGGTCACTGGTTCCCACAAAGTGTCAGTTAGTGTCTGATTGTCCGTCGCAAAATATCACAGTCTCGCTATAAATCGCTGATCACCATCATTAACCGATTGCCGACCGTGCTATAGCCGAATGACGGCTACAGCACGGCTCGATAACTCTGGGAGGGTGTACATTGATGTTCTCCCAGAATCACGCTCTCTCGCGCCCCCTGGGGATGCACCCGGGGTCATGGATCGTGGTAAACGGCCGCTGATAGCTGCCGTTTACCACGTGATCGCTCCATCAAATGCCTCCGATTCCTCTATCCACTCTCTGTCCAGATCGGTACAGTGCGAAGGGAGAGGGGAGAGATCAGTGGCAGCAGCGCTGTGGGCTGGACGTGTAGTGCCCACAGCACTGATATGTGCCCAATCCAGTCATCCATCCATACTCAGCCACCCATGCTCAGCATACCCATCCATACTCAGCATACTCATCCATCCATACTAAGCATACTCATCCATCCATCCATACTCACCCATCCATACTCAGCATACCCATCCATCCATGCTCAGCCATCCATACTCATCCATGCTCAGCCATCCATCCATCTCAGCAATACTCATCCATCCATCCATCCATGCTCAGCCATCCTATCCACCCCCATCCATAATTAGCCATACCTAGCAATACTCAGCTGTACCCAGCAATACTCAGTCGTACCCAGCCATACTCAGCTGTACCCAGCCATCCCCAGCTGTACCCAGCCATCCCATCTATACTCAGCCGTACCCAGCCGTACCCAGCCATACTCAGCCGTACCCAGCCATACTCAGCCGTACCCAGCCATACTCAGCCGTACCCAGCCATAACCAACCATCCCATCTATACCCAGCCGTACTCAGACGTACCCAGCCATACTCAGTCGTACCCAGCCATACCCAGCCATCCCATCTATACCCAGCCATCCCATCTATACCCAGCCATGCTCAACCATACCCATCCGTACTCAATCGTACCGGGCCATACTCATTAATGCTCAGCCATCCCATCCATACTCAGCCATCCCCATCCACGGCTCATCCATCCCCATTCATGCTCATCCTTGCCACGTCAGTTCTCATCCATGACACTACAGTGCCTCACAAAAGTGTAATAGGTAGTCAAATTAGATTTGAAACTTATGCCCCTAGAACACCTGATGGTGCTCCTGCATGTTGGGCCTCTCTATGTGGCCAGGCTGTGGAAAAGTCTCACACATGTGGTTTCCCAGTACTCAGGAGGAGTAGGTGAATCTATTTTGGGGTGTCATTTTTGGCATGTACATGCTATGCGTGTTACGATGGGACTACGCTCACGTTAGTAGCCAATAGCTTTGGTCTCGTAACTTGATCTGAGCATGCGTGGCACTTTGTCCGTCGGAATTCTCGACACACGATCGGAAAAAGTCCGATAGGATTTTGTTGTCGGAAAATTTGAGAAGCTGGTCTCAAATTTTTTCCATCTGAGTTTCCGACGGAAAAAGTCCGAGCCCATACACGGTCGGATTTTCCGACAACATAATCTGATCGGACTTTTCCCGTCTGATTTTTCGACCGTGTGTACGGGGCATAAGAGGTAGTCAAGAAATGATATGTGTAATTTATGCTCCAAAAAAAAACGCCTGGCGGTGCTCCCTGCATGTTGGGCCTCTGTATGTAGCCACGCTGTGTAAAAGACTCACACATGTGGTATCGCCATACTCAGGAGGAATAGTATAATGTGTTTTGGGGTGTAATTTGTGCTATGCATATGCTGTGTGTGAGAAATAACCTGCTAATATAACAATTTTGTGGAAAAAAAAAACTTGATTTAGCAAAGAATTGTGGGGAAAAATTACAACTTCAAAAAACTCACCATGCCTCTAACTAAATAACTTGGAATGTCTACTTTCCAAAAAGGGGACATTTGGGGGTATTTGTTCTTTCCTGGCTTGTTAGGGTCTCAAGAAATGAGATAGGCCGTCAGTACTTCAGGTGTGATCAATTTTCAGAGATTGGCACCATAGCTTGTGGACTCTATAACTTTCACAAAGAACAAATAATATACACCAATTTGGGTTATTTTTACCAAAAAGATGTAATAGTATAAATTTTGGGCAAAATATATAAAGAAAAATTACTAATTTGCTAAATTTTATAACAGAAATTAAGAAAACATTTTTTTTTTACAGAATGTTCTGTCTTTTTTCTCTTATAAAAAATATGCAAAAAAAAAAAAAAGACAGTAGTGATTAAATGCCACCAAAATAAAGCTCTATTTGTGTGGAAAAAAAGGACACGAATTTCATATAGGTACAGTGTTGCATGACTGAGTAGTTGTCATTCAAAGTGTGTGAGCACCGAAAGCTGCAAATTGGTCTGGTTAGAAAGGGGGTTTAAGTGCCCAGTGGGTAAGTGGTTAAAAGTATAAAAAAAAAAAAAGTATTTATATTTATATACCATAGTTTCTAGACGTTATAACTTTTGCGCAAACCAATTAATATACACTTGTTGGGATTTTTTTTTACCAAAATATGTAGAAGAATAGAAGGGTCCCCTTCATCAGTGCCGATGGCAAAAAAGCCATATCTTGGTGTGCAGACGACATCTTTACTTGCTAGCATTAGAACCACTACAATGAGCAAAAAGCCCAAACCAGATGCAGAAAAGGCTAATTCTATTAAGCGAGAAAGGATTATCTGTGAAGATAAATTCTGTTTTTTCCATTTCCTCTGGTCACACACCGTACATTAATGAGATCTACATGCAATTTTAATTTGGAAGGGTACGGTAAATCCTAGACACATGGCAGCCATTCAATATCTCAGAGCTTTATTGAGATGAAAACAGCCATTTCTCTGCCAGTAATTGCTTCCAAATTAGCATGGATATTAGGGCAGATGACTGTCAATGAAAAGGTATTGCTGTTAGCCCGGTAGCCAGTTGGAAAAGCTGCTTGCAAGTCTATGGTTATTTATATTACAAATTTGCAACAGCCTTTATTTACTGTATGTACACCTATTATTACTCAGTGAAAACAATTGAAAACAGACAACAGCACTGCAAAGTCTATGTAGCAAAAAAATGGCTTAATTGTGTTGCAGTCCAATAAACCTTTTCTCGTTAGTTTAGAAAGTTACAAACTTAAAGTATATTTAAAAGCAAATTTATTTATTTTTTTGTTTTGGATAGAGTGGGAATGGAATATAATACCTATCAGGTTTTTATTGCTATACCGTTGCCACAGGGAGATTCACCCTCTCTATCTGGAGAGGACGGCTGGTAAGGTAACTTGTCGATCTTCCCTGCATGGGTAATACATGGGTTCCTTTTAAATGGTTTTGGGATAGAAACATTGGAGCTACTATTATTAACTGATTTTGAAGTGCAAGTTCTGGGGTAGTTATCCCAATCCTGGACTCAATATCCAGTAAGTCACTGCATTAAAAAGTCTAAAATACTGTCCTGCATGATGGGCTGCCCTGAGAACATAGGATAAAGGGCACATGACAGGATGGGCTGGAAGGCAGGAGAATGGTTAATGCCGTGTACACACGGTCGTAATTCTCGTCGGAAAAAGCTCTGATGGTTTTCCCGTCTGAATTCCGACGGAATTTCGCTCAAACTGTCTTGCCTACACACGGTCACACCAAATTCCGACGGTCTGTAACACAGCGGCATAAAACACGTTCGACAGCACTATAAAAGGGAAGTTTAATGCTTCTGAGCATGCGTCAAATTGTTTCCGAGCATGCGTCTGAATTTTGCGTGTCGGAATTGCATACACACGATCGGAAAATCCGATTGAAAGGTTTTCCGTCGGAAAAATTGAGAACAGGTTCTCAATCCAAAGTCTGTCAGAAATTCCGACAGAAAAAGACAGATGGGCATACACACGGTCGGAAAATCCATTGAAAGGCTCCCATCGGACTGTTTCCATCGGAAATTCCGACCGTGTGTACGCCGCATAAGATTGGTTAGGGTGGTACTGGAGTTTCAGTTTGGTCATCTGGAAGTACCTTTGTATGTCTTGGGGGACTTCAACTGCTACCAGGACCCCTCATTGAACAACCACCCCCCCCCCCTGACTGTGGGAGGTTGCTTGCACCGCACAGCTCTGAAAAAACTAATTGAGGTGAGTTGGATTGATCCATGGAGGGGAAAATACCCAGGAGAGTGACAATTCTCGTGCTTCTCTAAATCTCATTTGTCATTGTCACGCATTGTAGACTTGTGCTTTTGTTGGGTTACAGCTGACCGATTTATCTCCACGATTAAATATGCCCTTCAAGGAATATCTGATCACTCCCCATCGGTTATAACCCTGGAAGTTGGTCGGCCCTCCACTTCCTCCAGGGCCCCTTGGAAGCTGAATGCCTTTTGGCTAAATTTAATCCCATCACAGGCTCAGGTAGCTACCAAAATAGTCTCTTTTTGGCATACTCATGCAGGGCATCCAGATGTGGGGGAAGTATGGGAGACTTCTAAGGCCTTTCTTAGGGGACTGTTTATTGGGGAGATTCAAGCAATTAAGCGGGCCACGAATGCACAAGGAGAGGGGGTGGAGAAGTTGTTGCATGATCTGGAGGCGAAATTTGTTTCTAATCGTAGTGATGAACTCAGGGAGGCATGGTTATTTGCCCAGGAGGCTCCTCGGCAGTGGAGCAGAAACTCTTGGGAGAACATACTGGTCGCCTTTTAGCCCTCCATTGGTGCTCTACGGATGCACATGGAGGCAGTGACAAATTCCCCCGACACTCTATTGTCTGAACTTGTGACATATTACTCTGACTTATATCAATCTAAGCAAATATATACACAGAGGAATCTCTGCTCACCTATCTGGGAGAGATTGATTTACCCACTTTGCCGGACTCTGCTAGACACCAACTAGATGCTCCTCTTACTTCGGAGGAACTGCAGGTGGCGACGAGGATGTTCCCCAACTCAAAAGCTCCAGGGGAAGAAGGCATTCCCGTCGAAGTGTATAAACAATATGCTGAAAGTATGTTACCAAAACTGTTGGAAGTGTTTAATGAAGCCAAGGAAAAAGATGTGTCTTCCCCCTTTTATGACCAAAGCCAATGTAGTACTGCTACTAAAACTGGCTAAAGACCCTTTAGATCAGAGGTGCCCAACCTTTTGAAGAGCAAGGGCCACTTAAGCGACTTGGTAACCGGTCGCAGGCCACAATGAGTGGAGTGGGCGGGTGACTAGTACGTGTACACTCCGCATATGCAGAGCGGACAGGGACACAGCCCACTCTACTCTATGGGCCCAGATGGAAGGGGACAGATTCCCTTCTGTTTATTTTATTTTAGCGGATCGGATTGAAGGTAGGCAGGTGTAAACGGACACAAGTCTGTTTACATTTGCCGCTCCATAGAAGTGAATGGAGGGTCTGATTGGGACGGACTGATCATGTGAAAGGGGCCTAAGGCTGCTTTCACACTGATGTGCTGTGGTTTACCCAGAGAAGTGCACCTCTGGCTTTCCTATGGGTTAGCTGCACTTTTCCATAGAATTCTATTATATCCTGCAGGTGTGGTGCACTTTCTGAAAGAGCACCAAACCCAGTAGGTAATAACAGATGTCTATGGCTCAGTGCAGTTTGAAAGCAGCCCGGTAACCACTGCAGAACAGATATGCCCATATATACACTGTGATTATAGTATTAAACATACCTTTAATAACAGTCTTCAATTCGGGTATCGCCAGCTGTTGCTGTTCCAGGCATTTGGCATCACTCCACCTGTGACAGGAGGTGGCGCTATACAGGAAGCATTGTTTTATGTGGCTCTGCTACGCAGCCGCTTGCTTCCTCTACCGCCGGCTGCATTCACAACACTGATGCTCTAGGATGCCGGGTCAGGAACCGGGCCACTGGTTGGCCACCCTTGCTTTAGATCCTGGTTCTTACAGGCCTGTGTCCCTCTTACAAAATGATGTCAAAATACTGGCAAAGGTTTTGGCCGTAAGACTGAATAAAGTCATATCCTCTATTATCCACCCTGACCAAGCGCGCTTTATATTATAAATGGTAAGAACCACCACCCCGCGCAGCAGCACGTTATATTAGTGAGTGAAAAAAGCTAATAATTAACAAATTAATTACAAACCGCGTTCCCTTTAAAGTGCAAATAAAGTGCAAATAATTTCAATCACGCAAATAGCAATAGAAATATGATGATCACAAAGATCACAAAGTGTGAGCAATTATGAATCATTAGTGATAACCATACATAACTGACGTATTATGTCATTAATGATAACCATAGTTGAATCTCAAAAGAAAAGTCAATTCAAAAAGGTGTCAAAAATTGTTGCAATATCAAATAATAGAAAACGAAAAAACAGCAACAAATAATGTTCAAAAATTAAGATGAATTCTCAGAAGAATTTTCTGGATGAATCCTCCTAGTATTCGGCAAACGTCAAAGAAACAATGATCCACCACCGTCAATGGCGACACAGTCTACTAACCAGATTGTAGTGACTCCCATTACAGGAGTCAGAGGTGCTTATAAGAATTGCTGGAAAGATTCTCACGATCACGGCTTGGTCCAGGTGCTGTGGATCAGGAACGCTGTGTTTGCGTGGATACTGGTCGAACCCTCAGTTTGGGATTGGTCATAGCAGACCATTAAAGCCATAACTGGGAAGAAAATAAATGGAAGGATCCCATCATGAAGTATGCCAAAAATGTATTTAAAAAACAGGCTAAAAAAATGCATATACAACATATAGGTCTATGCGGACAATCAAAACAAAATGAACGCAGCTACAAACTGCGTAGCGAGCAGAAGTCACCTGTCACGTTAGGTAAATCCGACCGGTTTCGTCAGTACATTTTGACGTCATCAGGGATCAAAAGCGGGCTTTATGCATCAGAAGTCTACGGCCATAAACCTACGCAGACTCTTCATTAACATGCAGTCCAGGGCTGATAATATTGGAGATAGGGCGTTGTTGTCTCTTGACGCACACAAGGCCTTTGATAGTATAGAGTGGTCATATATTTGGGCTGTTTTGCAGTAGTTTGGATTTGGGAAGGGCTTTATACTGTATACCTCCCCTAAGGCTGCTTTAATAGAAGCAGGATGGGTGTCTACACATTTTAACTTGTATAGGAGCACTAGACAGGGGTGCCCACTGTCTCCGTTCCTTTTTTCCCCGGCCATAGAGCCGCTAGTGGCTCGCATTCGCTCCAGCTCTAATATGGAGGCCTCTGTGAAAAACGAATGCTTTATGCGGATGATGCCATGCTGCTTTTGGGAGACACTTCACTATCTCTGAGGGCAGGGCAGTTCATTTTACTACACCCCTTACCAACAGCGTATACTTACCTTGTGTTTGCTACCCCTATTCTGAATCTGATAGCCAGAAGTGAAAGAAACATTTGGTACTTCTGGGTATAGGTGAGCATGTGACTTGCTCCTCTTACTCCCACTTGACAGTACTGGTGCTCGGTAATTTGCCCAGCTCTGTAACATAGGAGTATGAAGAGAATACTTTGCACTACGTAAGCCATACCTCCCAACTTTTTGAGATGGGAATGAGGGACACCTATCAGCAAAAGCATGCAGGCATAGGACACACCCCCTACCACGCCCCCTTAACCACTTAAGGACCACCTCCTGCACATTTACGTTTGCAGAATGGCATGGCTGGGCACATCAATGTACAGGTACGTTGCACTTTAAGAGCCCAGCCGTCTGTCGCTTGCGACTTGCTCCTGAGCTTCGTGACCGTGGGACCCACGTGACCCGCGGACCCGATCGCCACCGGTGTCCCGCGATCGGGTCACAGAGCTGAAGAACGGGGAGAGGCAAGTGTAAACAAACCTCCTCCCCGTGCTTCCTAGTGAGGCTGTCACTGATCATCTGTTCCCTGTCATAGGGAAGGACGGACAGTGATGTTGAACGCCAAGCCACGCCGCCCTACAGTAAAAAAAAAAAAAAACACATAAGTCACACTTAACCCCTCCCCGCCCCCTAGTGGTTAACTCCTTCACTGCCAGTGTAATTTACACAGGAATCAGTGCATTTAAATAGCACTGATTGCTGTATAAATGACAATGATCATAAAAATGTGTCAAAAATGTCTGATGTGTCCGCCATAATGTCGCAGTCACAATAAAAATCGCTGATCGACGCCATTACTAGTAAAAAAAATATATATATATATTAATAAAAATGCTATAAAACTATCCCCTATTTTGCAAATGCTATAACTTTTGCGCAAACCAATAAATAATCGCTAATTGCGATGATTTTTTTTACCAAAAATATGTAGAAGAATACTTATTTTTTATAGAATTTTTTTTAAAATTGTCGCTCTATTTTTGTTTATAGCGCAAAAAATAAAAACCGCAGAGGTGACCAAATACCACCAAAAGAAAGCTCGCCAATTTTGTTTGGGAGCCATGTCGCACGACCGCGCAATTGTTAGTTAAAGCGACGCAGTGCCTAATCGCAAAAAGGGGCCTGGTCCTTTAGCTGCAAATAGGTCCGGGGCTTAAAGAGGAAGTAAAGCCTCTTTAAAAAAAAAAAAGGAACCTGCAAGTCAAAGGCAAAATGAGCTAGTATTCATAGCATACTAGCTCATTATGAATAACTTACCCAAGAACGAAGCCCCCGAAGCGACCCTCGTCCACGACCTCCGCCGCCGCCATCAATCCCGGAGTGACTTCCAGGTCTCGCGGCTCCAGCGCTGTCATTCGCTGGAGCAGCGATGATGTCACTACCACGCATGCGCACAAGATCGGTACATCGCTGTGACCTCTGCATGCTCAGTGCGCCTGCGCGCCGATGTCTGCGGCACATGCGCCATAGACAGCGATGCCTCTTTTTTTCTAAATATCTCCTAAACCATGTAGGTTTAGGAGATATTTATTGGACCTACAGGTAAGCCTTAATCTAGGCTTACCTGTAGGCCAAAGTGGTTTGTAAGGGTTTACAACCACTTTAAGTGGTTAAAGGAGAATTGTACAAAAAAAAAAAAACAAGATTGGTTAAACCCACAAGTGCTTTTTTACCACTACTATTCCTTTATATTGGCTTTTGGAAATGCAGCAATTTAGAAATCAGATGAAAAGTTTAGTGCTGGAAAACACTTTTTGATAGATAAAAAGTGCATTTCAAAAGCATCTATCTAGATCAGACCAAAATGAGGGACAAATGAGGAATGGGGGACATTGCTCCAAATCAGGGACAGTTGGAAGCTATACGTAAGCTTCAAGTCGTAACTCTTCAATTCCAGAAACTAAATGGAGCGGCAGGGAAGCAGGTAGGTGAACATGTGTTTCTGGAAAGGGTGGAAGCAATAAAACTTTTTAACACAAATACAGGTTCTCTGTAAAAGGAACCTGTTGGGGCATTTGATACCTGGCATGTCTATGGCACGCTTCAAGTGGCCAAACCCCTGTAATGGTGCTTTTTTCCAGGGCAAGCACATGTCTGCATGATGTCGTTTAGGTTCGTCTTGGGACAGATGGGTTAAATACAAATGTCCCCCCCCACACTTTTCACATATTTATTTGTAAAAAATTTGGAAAAACCATTTATTATTTTCCTTCCACTTCACAATTATGTGCCACTTTGTGTTGATCTATCACATAATTACATTTTTGGTTGTAACATGACAAAATGTAGAAAATGTCAACAACAAATCTCAGGTTCGGTCCTTAAAGCAGGGTTTCACCTTAAAAAATTTTTTTTTTAAAGTCAGCAGCTAAAAAAAAAGTCGCTGCTGACTTTTAATAAGTACACTTACCCTCCCAGGGCGCCCGCGATGTCGTTCGGGGAGGCCGAGATGTCCCTCGGCTATCCGGATCCAGCGCCGCCATCCTCAGTAAGGGAAACGGCTTCCCGTTTCCTACTGCGCATGCGCAAGTCTTATTTGTAAATGGGGAACGCGGTGTGTTGTGGGACACAGTTCCCATAACACACCGCGCCCCATTCACCTGAAGACGGAAGAAGAGAAGATCACCGCTGCGCTGGAGGAGGCAGATTAGGACGATCTGCCTAGCAACAGCCATTTCTGGTAAGTAAAAAAAATATATATATTTTTTTTTATTTTAAATTGTTACTAACATTTTTTCAAGTTTTCATTTTCAGGGTGTCCCACCACTTTAAAGCCCCATACACACGGTCGGACAATCCGCGGACCAGGTCCGTCGGACCATGTCCATCATACTTTGTCCGATGTTGGTTTTGCATACACACGGTCGGACAAAGTTGTCGGAAAATCTGATCATTCTGAACGTGGTGACGTTTGTTGCCTACGACGGGACTACGTAGAGGCTAGTAGCCAATAGCTTTGGTCTTGTAATGTGATCTGAGCATGCGTAGCACTTTGTCCGGTCGGACAACCGTACACACGATCGGATTTGGTGTGATCGGACCGTGTTGACGGCCAAGATTTCCAGCAGGAGATAAGACTTTGTCCGTCGGTCAAACCGACGAACACTGTCCGATGGTGCATACACACGGTCTGATTTTTCAACAACCTTGTCCGATCGGACAGAATCCATGAAAAAGTCCGACCGTGTGTATGGGGCTTAAGTGGTGAAAAACTTGAATGTGTATTGAACACGCAGTATGGTCGTTCAGTGGTTGGCACTATTATTTTCAGTTTTGAGGGATCACCAGAAGGCATCTGTGTGCTGGCAAATCTCTTCCACCAGGTTTTAGAATATATCCTATTTAGTTCTAAACTACTCTTGCAGGGCAAATGTTTTTTTTTTTTTTTATACAAGCCACATAGACTTTAGTTTTAGTGAAGCTGTAAAGTATACAAAAGATTAAGGTAGCAATTTCTGTAAGCGTATCGGAGGATTCACCTCCTGTAATAATTTATATCCTGTGACACTGATGATGATGAAGTCTTGGGGAATGCAGACAGCAAGACAAGATAATGGCTGCTCCCTGGGGTATGGGGAATGGCATTGGACAGGTGTGAGGAAGGAAATGTGATGAGGTCATGATGTCACTGAACCCCCCCCCCCCCCCTCCCTCCAGGGAGCAGCAATTCAGGTAGCAGCCCACGTGTTACTCATTAATAATGAGTCATGTGCCTTTAAGCCGTCCTGTTTGTTTCTCCCTCTGAGTATGGAAGCCCCCAAGTGACCTATTTCAGTTATAGAAGACTTCCTAATGCAGTAACCCTCAGAAATTCAAGTTGTTAAACCATCTGCATGTTAAAAGAGAACCTGTCAGGACAGCTGTAAAGTTTCACAGGCAAGCTGGAGGTGCTGTCCCAAGACGAACCTAAACGACATCATGCAGACATGTGCTTGCCCTGGAAAAAAGCACCATTACAGGGGTTTGGCCACTTGAAGCGTGCCATAGACATGCCAGGTATCAAATGCCCCAACAGGTTCCTTTTACACCATCTGAGTCAATACTTTGTAGAACCCCCTTTCACTGCAATTACAGCTGCAAGTCTTTTTGGGGATGTCTCTACCAGCTTTGCACATCTAGAGAGGGAGATTTTTGCCCATTCTTCTTTGCAAAATATCTCAAGCTCTGTCAGATTGGATGGAGAGCGTCTGTGATCAGCAATTTTCAAGTCTTGCCACAGATTCTCAATTGGATTTAGGTCTGGAGTTTTGCAGACTCAAACAGGTTTTCTTCTAAGATTGCCCTGTATTTGGCTCCATCCATCTTCCCATCAACTCTGACCAGCTTCCCTGTCCCTGCTGAAGAAAAGCATCCCCACAACATGATGCTGCCACCACCATGTTTCACAGTGGGGATGGTGTGTTCAGGGTGATGTGCAGTGTTAGTTTTCCCCCACACATAGCATTTTGCTTTTAGACCAAAAAGTTCAATTTTGGTCTCATCTGACCAGATCACCTTCTTCCACGTGTTTGCTGTGTCCCCCACATGGCTTCTCACAAACTGCAAACAGGACTTCTTATGACTTTCTTTCACCAATGTCTTTCTTCTTGTCACTCTTCCATAAAGGGCACATTTGTGGAGAGCACGACTAATAGTTGCCCCGTGGACAGATTTTCCCCCCTGAGCTGTGGATCTCTGCAGCTCCTCCAGAGTTACCATGGACCTCTTGGCTGCTTCTCTGATGAATGTTCTCCTTGCCCGGCCGGTCAGTTTAGGTGGACGGCCATGTCTTGGTAGGTTTGCAGTTGTGCCATACTCTTTCCATTTTCAGATGATGGATTGAACAGAGCTCCGTGAGATATTTTTTTTATAACCTAACCCTGCTTTATACTTCTCCACAACTTTATCCCTGACCTGTCTGGTGTGTTCCTTGACCTTCATAATGCTGTTTGTTCACTAAGGTTCTCTAACAAACCTCTGAGGGCTTCACAGATCAGCTGTATTTACACTGAGATTAAATTACACACAGGTGGACTCTATTTACTAATTAGGTGACTTCTGAAGGCAATTGGTTCCACTAGATTTTAGTTAGGGGCATCAGAGTAAAAGGGGGCTGAATACAAATGCCCCCTACATTTTTCACATATTTATTTGTAAAAAAAAAATTGAAAACCATTTATCATTTTTCTTCCACTTCACAATTATGTGCCACTTTGTGTTGGTCTGTCACATAAACTACATTTACGTTTTTGGTTGTAACATGACAAAATGTGGAGAATTTCAAAGGGCATGAATACTTTTTCAAGGCACTGTATGTGGATGTATGAATGTGAGTTAGGAATCTTAGATTGTAAGCCCTTTGAGAGAAGGAACGGGTGTGACTGTTAGACATGTGCACAATAGAAAAATTTGTTTAGTTTTGTTTCTGTTCGTTTCCGTGGATTCGTAATTTTGTAAGTCGTCGGTGTTCATTTCCGTAACGATTCGTAAATTCGTAAGTCGTCGGTGTTCGTATTCGGACTCGTTCGGATTTTCGTAGAGTTATTTTTTCGTTGATTCGTTTTTCCGTTAGTCTAATTTTCGTTTATTCGAAATTTGTATTTTCGTTATATTTTGTATTCGGACGCATTCGTATTTTCGTAGATTTAGTTACATTCGTACTTTCGTAAGATTGATTTATTCGTACTTTCGTAACATTGTTTTCGTAGATTCGTAATCGGAGCATAATTCATAATGTTATGTAATGTGTGTGCTATTATTACATTGTAAGAGACATGGAAAATTACGAATCAACTAAAAAAAAAAAAAAGTTACAAATGTACGAATTTTTTTGTTCAATCCATTCGAAGCACGTTAAGCAGCGCCATTGTAAGAGACACGGAAAATTACGAATCAACAAAAAAAAAAAAGTTACGAATGTACGAATTTTTTCGTTCATTTTGATTTTCGTTGTTCCTGTTTTCGTTTTTCGGATTTTCATTCTTTCGTAGTTTCGTTGTTTCTAATTGAATTATTTCGTATTTTCGTTGTTTTTCATATTCGTTCGATTCGATAATTCGTTAAAATTTTTACTAAATCATTCGTACGATAACGAATGAACGAATATGAACGGAAAACGAATCGTAACTAAACGAATTTCACATGTCTAGTGACTGTACACTATATATGTAAATTGACGGTGCTATACAAGTACAGGGGGTCCCCGAGTTACGAACTCGTTAGGGACTGCCCGCCTGTATGGAAGTCGGAAATGTTCGTAAGTCGGCCGCGCATGCGCAGACCGACAAATACGGACATTTCCGGACATTTCCGATGTTCCGTCTAATGCAGTTCTGCGCATGCGCGGCAAATTATGGACATTTCCGGCATTTTCAGAGGCTCCGCGCATGCGCAGAACGGCCGAAAGACGGCGAAAAACAGCGAAAAATGGCGGAGGGTCCCCGCAGCGCCCCGTTCGTAAGTAGGGGTTGTTCGTAGGTCGGGCGTTCGTAAGTCAGGGACCCCCTGTACCTGTAATAAGGGGGAGCTGGGAACTATGCTTCTGCTGTCTTCTAGAGTGTGAATAACAAAGCAATTGTGGTCTTGGGTTGTGCCCTGCACCCTTGCTGGGACTCAATGCTGGTTCGTCATGATGGATGGACTCACTAACCAAACGCAGGGTACAGGGGGCAGGCCAGGGCTCACAGCCACAGTAACTCGATCTTCCACCCCCCTCAGCTCATTCTGCCAGAAGTTTAGATTTAGTTTAGTTTGGCAAAGTAAATTTTACACCCCCCTATTCAGGTCCCTCACTGATACTGTTTCTGCCTGTGGGGACCACTAATCCAGCGACATAGATTAACCCTCGCTGCCTGATTCCTTGACTCCCCTTGGACCAACATCAGTAGTCTGCTGGATCCTGAAATTACCCTTCCAGTGGATAACCAATAGGAACTGACATTCAGAAGAAGGACCCCAGCAAGAAGTAAACAGACAGCAGAAGTACCTGACTCTGGATGATCATGTGACTGCAGCTTAAAGTGGAATTCCAGCCTAACACTAAGGCCCCTGTTCACACCTGAGCGATTTTCTTCTTGATACTTGTAGCTCTAAAACGCTCAACAAGCCAAATCCCATTTATTTCAATGGCCCCTGTTCACATCTGAGCGTTCTGTCGCCTTAAAGTGGATGTAAACCCACTCTCATCCTTTCTAAACTACTGCAATATTAGTTATTCTAGAAGGATATACGTGCCTCCTGCGTGTATACTTATCTGTCAAATGTCCCCCCTCTGTCTGCTATGAGACCCGAAAAACTGCAGATTTTGTGGGTGGGTCTGTTTTCCAGGGCTCAGTGGGTGGAGTCGTGATGTCAGTAGACTCCCCGCCCACCTCTACACTCCCCTTATCAACATGCATTTTCTCCTGTGTATTTCTTACACTGAACTTCTGCTATGATCTCTAACATCCAGTGAAAACCCAGAAAAGTCCCCACATGACTTCAGCCAAATCATGCTGAGGTGTGGAACAGCCAATCCTTGCAGAGCTGCTGAAGAAAGGAGTGGGGGGGGGGGGTGGGAATTAAAAAATAATGCATGCCTTAGGCTAGGGCACGAGATATGTAAATCACCTGTCAATCACAGCAAGGGGGAAGAACGGACAAAGTTTTTTCAGTTTGTCAGTTTTATTTCACTGAAAAAAGATATGAGGATTGCTCAGAGCTGGATTAACTCTTCGTGGCAAGACTGGGCACAGCTGATCTGAAATCCCATACTCTATATTGTGCCAGATAAAAAAAAAAAAAAAATCTTCGGGTTTACATCCACTTTAACCGGTTCCCGGCGATGTACGTCGCAGAATGGCACGGACAGGCATAAGGGCGTACAGGTACGTCCCTTTAAGAATGCCGCCGTGCCATCACGTGCGCGCGCCAGTCGGGACCCCGTGAGTCCAGGCGCGGGTCCCGCGGACTCGATCGCCGTGGGGATACCCGCGATTGTCTCACTGGAAGGCTGAACGGGGAGATGCGGAAGTAAACAGCAAAGAAAGCTCTATTTGTGGGGAAAAAAAGGACGTCAAATTTGTTTGGGAGCCACGTCGCAAGACCGCGCAATTGTCAGTTAAAGCGACGAAGTGCTGAATCGCAAAAAGTGGTCTGGTCTTAAGCCAGCAAAATGGTCCGGTCTGAAAGTGGTTAAGCAAAACGCCTGTCGCTCAAAAAAGTACATGAGCTTCTTTTTGGCAGATTACAAGCGTTTTTGGCCCCATAGTCTTCAATAGAAACACCTGACTTAAGCGTTTTACCACCTGCTGACCGATCACAGTAAACTATACTGCGAGCCGGAGGCAGGAGCAGGCTTGCAAAGTTTACGGGCTTGGTTCCGGGTTTGGGGCGCGCCCCTGCTGGCCCTGTGCTGTGACTGGACACAGCACGAGTTTGGCAGCAGATTTCACCCAATGATTTCAACTGAAACCTGATTGGCTGCGTCCAATCACACACTGAACTCTGTGTACTTAGGAGCAGTGATCTGTCTTTTTTTTTCTCCCCGAACAGCAGGGAGAAAAAACAGCCAGATCAGAAAGTAAAAGCAGCACACATTACATATTGTTAAGCACACAATTAACCCCTTGATTGCCCCTAAACATTAACCCCTTCCCAGCCAGTGTATAGTATTATCACTGATTATTGTATTGGTGTCACTAGCGACGTCGGTGTCAGTTAGTTGCCCTCCCAGCCAGTGTCTATTAGTGCCAGATTGCCCACCACCCTATCATAGTCTCACTATAAGTAGTTGATGACCACCATCACCAGTATAGCATTATAGATGCCTCAATTCCAGTATATATCCCATAGTTTGTAGAAGCTATAACTTCCGAACAAACCAATTAATACACATTTATTGGGATTTTTTTTTTAACCAAACAAACATGTAGCAGAATATATTTTGGCCTAAATTTATGAAGATTTTTGTTTTTATTGGATATGTTTTTTTTTAGTTTTATTATTTATTTTACAATTTTTTTTTTTTTATTTTAACAAAGGAAAATGAACAGCCTCTTCCATAATAAACATACGTCACCTGTATATACGCAACCATCAACATATCATCAATTTCAATATCGTTTAACCATGAAATTAAATCTGGGGGAACATCAAAAAAAATAAAAATAGGAAATATCTCCATCTAAATTCCACTTTCCAGATTGCTGGCCAAACCTGGTCAAGGGGTGAACGCATATTCTTTATTTAGGAAGAACATGCGGAAATACAGGGACCACCACAATGGTGGGTCTAAAAAGAAACATTCCCAAGACATAATCAAATGGTACAAACAAAACAGTGTAGGAAAAGGTGATCACATATCAGAAGGGAAGAACACCGAAACTTCAAGAGATTAGGAAGGCTTTTTCATATTTAGATATAAAGAAAAGGCGAGCTGGCCCGTAGGTCTTAGCAACATTAGAAAAGCATTACAGAAATCGAAGACGAAAGAAGATGGAGGGAGAAGAGAGAAAGAGAAAAAAGCTAGAGAAAGGGAAAAAAAGGGGGGGGGGGATTGAAAGAGATGACACCACCGACCAGTCACACCAACTTTGTCCGACACCTCAGGGTAGCTCGCCACCAGCTCCGTGGATATGTTTTATAACAGAAAGTAAAATATATGGTTTTTGCTTATTTTTTTTCAAAATGTTGTCTTTTTCGTTCATATAATAAAAATAAAAAAACACAAAAAATAAAAAAACGTAATTTGTGCGAAAAAAAATGATATAAAATTAATTTGCGCACAGTGTTGCATGACCGCGCAAATAAGTAGCATGGTGCTGAATAGCAAAAAATACCCCGGTCATGAAGAGGGTAAAACCTTTCAGAGGTCAAGTGGTTAAGGTAAGTGAAAAATTTGTATCTAACCCCTTGCCGACCAGCCGCCGCAGTTTCACTGTGGCAGGTTGGCTCGGCTGAGCAAATCGACGTTACCTTACGTCGCTTCCCATTGTGGCCACTAGGGGGTGCCCGCGTCTCGCCGCCGGAGCCGAAGCGAGTGCCCAACGGGTGCAATGACTGCCGGGCACCCGCGATCGCTCGTGACAGAGCGAGAACCAGGATCTGTGTGTTCTTGCAGGGGAGAAGAGACTGATCGTGTGTTCATACAAAGCATGAACAGTGATCTGTCATCTCCCCAAGTCTGTCCCATCCCCCCCTTCAGTTAGAACACAGTTAACCCCTAGTGTTAACCCCTTCCCTGCCAGTGACATTTATACAGTAATCAGTGCATTTTTATAGCACTGATCGCTGTATAATTGTCAATGGTCCCAAAAATGTGTCAAAAGTGTCCAATTTGTCCGCCGCAATATTGCAGTCCCTATAAAAAAATCGCAGATCGCCGCCGTTACTAGTAAAAAAAATTAATAATAATAAAAATGCCATAAATCTATCCCCTATTTTGTAGACGCTATAACTTTTGCGCAAACCAATCAATATACGCTTATTGCGTTTTTTTTAATCAAAAATATGTAGAAGAATACGTATTGGCCTAAACTGAGAAAAAAATTAGTTTAAAAAAAAAATAAAAATGTGGGATATTTATTATAGCAAAAAGTAAAAGATATTGGGGGTTAATTGCGAAAGGCAAATCCACTTTGCACTACAAGTGCACTTGAAATTGCACTGCAAGTGCACTTGGAAGTGCGGTCGCTGTAAATCTGAGGGGTAGATCTGAAATAAGGGGAAGCTCTGCTGATTTTATCATTCAATCATGTGCAAGCTAAAATGCTGTTTTTTTTTCCCTTGCATGTCCCCCTCGGATCTACAGCGACTGCATTTCCAAGTGCACTTTCAGTGCCATTTCCAGTGCACTTTGCACTTGTAATTTACACTTGTAGTGCAAAGTGGATTTGCCTTTCGTAAATAACTCCCATTGTGTTTTTTTTTTTCAAAATTGTCGATCTTCTTTTGTTTATAGCGCAAAAAATAAAAACCGCAGAATCAAATACCACCAAAAGAAAGCTCTATTTGTGGGGAAAAAAGGACGTCAATTTTGTTTGGGTACAACGTCGCACGACCGCGCAATTGTCAGTTAAAGCGACGCAGTGCCGAATCGCAAAAAAAATGGCCTGGTCATTGAGCAGCCAAATCTTCTGGGGTTGAAGTGGTTAAAAGGTTTTTTTTTTCCAACCCGGCGATAAGTAATGCCCCGTACACACGGTCGGACTTTCCGACGGAAAATGTCCTATCGGACAAAGTTGTCGGAAATTCCGACCGTGTGTAGGCTCCATCGGACTTTTTCCGTCGGAATTTCCGACGGACAAAGTTTTATCTCCTGCTCTCAAATTTTCCGACAACAAAGTCCTATCGGACTTTTTCCGATGGTGTGTAGCGAATTCCGAAGGACAAAGTGCCACGCATGCTCAGATCACATTACAAGACCAAAGCTATTGGCTACTAGCCTCTACGTAGTCCCGTCGTACGCAACGAACGTCACCACGTTCAGGATGATCGGATTTTCCGACAACTTTGTCCGACCGTGTGTATGCAACACCAGTGTCGGCCAAAATCAGTCGGAAAAAATCCGACGGATTTTGTGGTCGGACTTTCCGACCGTGTGTACGGGGCATAAGAGGAAGGTGGGAGCAAAAGGTAGCGGGGGGGGGGGGGGTTAATTTTCTGGCCTGTTTCTTAGAATTTAGTACCTACAGGCACACTTAATTTCACATTTCAGAATTTTGACCGGTCAAGTTGAGATTTACTGTCTGCTAAGAGCTACTGTAATTTATGCGTTCACCTTGCTCCTTAAAATGCATAAGTAACGCCAAAATAAGGACACTTTACTGTGTCGGAGCACAAGCTGGAACTGCACCTAAATTAGCTAAAACCAGGAGAATCACAAAGCTGATTCCAAGTATAAAATGAAAGCAAGTATCCAACCAGAATATACAATTCTTTACTGCAATGCGCCTGTGTTTAAATGACTCCTTTGCCTCTTTTGTAGGTGAATTTCTCTATTAATACCAGTATAACGGTATCCTGCGACACTGCCACAAAACCCACCGCCATGCATCAACGTCTAAACCCCTCGGTCTGTTCCCCTGAAAAAAAATCGCATTCTAATTAAATACTTTCCCTCTGAGGGTTTGACGAATGTGCAACCTGCAAGATAATACATTTTTTTTTTTTAGCATTCAGCAGTCTGTGGCAAAAAAGTTTGCTGGGAAAATAAGCAAAGTCAACGTGCAATCCCAAAAAAAAAAGTACACAGTTTGTTTGCTGGGAAATATTTGTCCTTTTTGTGCCCTGTCAGAGGGAAGACTGAGGCGGGATTTGGTCGGCAGCACTCAGCAATGTGCCACAAACCTCGAAAAAAAAAAAAAAAAGGTGCCAACCAGCTGTGCAATTTTACAAGAAGAGAGGGAGGTATTATTAGCCTGTGAGGCCGGACACCGGGCTTCAAAGTGAGGAATTAGGAGGAGAGGAAGTGCAATGGATCTGTTCACAGATTGACTGGACCTTAATGCTTCTCCCCACAGGACCATAAATTTCTGGAAAGAATTGTCGCGTGCTAGAATGCTTCCTCTTGCTGGACAGCACGGGCTACACATGAAAACAGAAAATGCTTTCAGGGGGAACGGCGAAAAAGAAAAAAACTGAGCCCCTTCCTCAGGCACGATTTACATAAACAGACGAAACCTGTCCGGCTTTCATGCTGTGCCTTTAAAATAAACATTGAATTTCCTTGTGCTTCAATAGATTATACACGCCGGCTTAAAGGAAATCTCTTATCTAATTACAGTATAAAAGGAAGATATTGTTTTAGAAACAGGGAAGTGCTAAAATCACTACATGCAACCAACTCTCACTTTCGCCCTCACTCCTTGCATAATTACTACCCGACGCCTTTGGAAATTAAGTGTCCACTCTTCCACTTTATCGTACTGATTGACAGCACAGCTTACACATAGCAATAAGAATATGCGCTGCCCTCTGGGGGCTGGGCTTCTTCTTTTCATAGTAGGTGAGGTTGAAAAAAAAAAGACACAAGTCCATCAAGTCCAACCTATGTGTGTGATTATATGTCAGCATTACATTGTATATCCCTGTATGTTGCGGTCGTTCCGGTGCTTATCTAATAGTTTCTTGAAACTATCAATGCCCCCTGCTGAGACCACCGCCTGTGGAAAGGAATTCCACATGTTTGCCGCTCTTGTGCCCTGTACACACGGTCCGATCTTCCGATGGAAAAAGTCCGATAGGATTATGTTGTCGGAAAATCGGATCATGTGTGGGCTCTAGCGGACTTTTTCCGGCGGAAAAAAATTTGAGAGCTGGATCTAAAATTTTCCGACAACAAAATCCGATCGGACTTTTTCCGATTGTGTGTAGAGAATTCTGACCCACAAAGTGCCACGCATGCTCAGAAGAAATTTGGAGACGAAAGCTATTGGCTACTGGCCAATACGTAGTCCCGTCGTACGTTTTCTACGTCACCTCATTCGGAACGATCGGATTTTCCGACAACTTTGTCCGACCGTGTGTGTGCAACACATGTTTCGGACAATTTTGTGGTCGGAATGTCCGACCGTGTGTACAAGGCATTACAGTAAAGAACCCTCTACGTAGTTTAACCACTTGCTGCACGCGGATATACGTCAGCACAATGGCAGCAGTCGGCAAATGGGCGTACCTGTACGTCCCCTTTAATTGGCGGGTCTAGCGCGTACAGCGTGACCGCGCCCGCGGATCCCGCGGACTCGATGTCCGCCGGTCTCCTGCGATCGTGTCATGGAGCCTCAGAACGGGGAGATGCCTATGTAAACAAGGCATTTCCCCGTTCTGCCTAGTGACATAACAGGGGTCTACTGCTCCCTGTCATCGGGAGCAGTGATCGCTGTCATGTCAGTGGTAGCCCATCCCCCCACCCACAGTAATGCCGCGTACACGCGATCAGATTTCCCGACAACAAAACCATGGATTTTTTTCCGACGGATGTTGGCTCAAACTTGTCTTGCATACACACGGTCACACAAATGTTGTCGGAAATTCCGAACGTCAAGAACGCGGTGACGTACAACGGAACTATAAAAAGGAAGCCAGTGCAGCTCTTCTGCCTGATTCGCAGCATGCGTGGAATTTTGTGCGTCGGACTTGTGTACACACGCTCCAAATTTCCGACATCAAGTTTTGTTGTCGAAAATTTGAGAACCTGCTCTCAAAAATTTGTGTGCGGAAATTCCGACAGCAAATGTTCGATGGAGCATACACACGGCCGGACTTTCTGACAAGCTCACATCGAACATTCTGATCGTGTGTACGTGGCATTAGAATCACTCCCTAGGACACGCTTTACCCCTTGATCGCCCCCTAGTGTTTAACCCCGTCAATGCCAGTGTCATTTACACAGTAATCAGTGCATTTTTATAGTACTGTTTGCTGTATAAATGACAATGGTCCCAAAATAGTGTCAAAAGTGTCCGATGTGTCCGCCATAATGTCGTAGTCTCGATAAAAATCGCTGGTCGCCGCCATTACTAGTAAAAAAAAAAAATTATTAATAAAAATGCCATAAAACTATCCCCTATTTTGTAGACGCTATAACTTTTGCGCAAACCAATCAATAATCGCTTATTGCGATTTTTTTTACCAAAATTTGTATCGGCCTAAACTGAGGAAAAATTTTTTTTTATATATTTTTGGGGGATATTTATTAGAGCAAAAAGTTAAAAATAATGTGTTTTTTTTCAAAATTGTCACTCTTTTTTTGTTTATAGCGCAAAAAATAAAAACCACAGAGGTGATCAAATACCACCAAAATAAAGCTCTATTTGTGAGGAAAAAAGGACGTCAGTTTTGTTGGGGAGCCATGGCGCACGACCGCGCAATTGTCAGTTAAAAAGACGCAGTGCCGAATCGCAAAAAGTGCTCTGGTCTTTTGTCCACCAAATGGTCCGGGGCTTAAGTGGTTAACATGTCAGCATTAATATAAATTCTCTATATTGAAATCTTTTGCATTGATCAGTATGTGGACAATATATATATGTCATAATGGGAGGCAGCACACGTTATGTCACAGGCATTGCCTAATATTACTTATTAACAGTGTGTGGATTTACAGCTTCCCCGAGCCAGGCCTGGCAGGGAAGCTGCGGTAATAATCACTCTCCTTGGGAACTGCGTCCTTGTTTCTGGTATGCATTACATGCTTGTGTGCAAGTCTATCCCAGTTCCGGATTTTGAGACGAGCCATGTAATATTACAGCCGCGATGATTCCCCCCTCTACAAAGTGTCTTTGTTCCTTTCCGGAACGAATGGATTGGAGGCAGCCGACTCATTTGTCATCTTACTCTGTGGGTAGAGAGGTACATGGGGGGGGGGGGGGAGTACAAGGTGAACCTGCGTCCCAGCGTGTGGCATGCTGCCTATACAGTACTGCAGCAAAGGGCATACAGGACAAATCAGCCTGTGACATAATCCCTTCTCATAGAGTGACGCAGCACAGAATTGTGTAATAAACTTGACATTTGGCTCCACCGTTACTATTTAGACTTTGCCCCACTAAAGTCACCATGAAGAAAAGCCAAATACACCATGTGCTTCCCTTCCCAAAATGCTGGTTTCCTGGCTGGTTTGTGGATTTTTCAGCTTTTAGTGTTTCTGAATCACTAACACTGAGCCACTGCAAGTATCAGGACTTATACCAGATTCCAGTGACCAGGCCATGTTTTGCAATACAGCACTGCGTTACTTTAACCACTTACAGACCAGAAGATTTTCCCCCTTAATGACCAGACCATTTTTTGCGATACGGCACTGCGTCAATTTAACTGACAATTGCACGGTCGTGCGACGTGGCTCCCAAAGAAAATTGACGACTTTTTCCCCACAAATAGAGCTTTATTCTGGTGGTATTTGATCACCTCTGCGTTTTTTATTTTTTGCGCTATAAACTAAAAAAGAGAGCGAAAACTTTTCTCTATAATAAATATCCCACCCTGACCCCGCCCCCCCCCCCCCCCCAATAAAAAAAAAATTCTTCATCAGTTTAGGCCAATATTTATTCTTCTACATATTTTTGGTTAAAAAAAAAATAAAAAATCTGAAACGGTCGGCAAGCGGTTAAAGGCACTGTATATACCACCTCTTTATATGGGCTATTCTTTTCCTATATGTCCAATTGTTCCTAGGGGTAAAAACGGGAATTCTACATTGACAGGTGTGACAGACTCACCAGGGACAGAGGCTTTTGGAGGGGACCGGATGCTAGCCTCTAGCCTACCGACTATGGGCCCTGGCATTTGAGGGAGCTACAAGCGTTTAGGAAGATATTCTGTTATGTAATGAAAAGGGACATTATGAACCACTTAACCCCCAGAGGATTTTACCCCCTTCCTTACCAGAGCACTTTTTGCGATTCGGCACTGCGTCGCTTTAACTGACAATTGCGCGGCTGTGCGACGCTGCACCCAAACAAAATTGACGTAATTTTTCCCCACAAATAGAGCTTTCTTTTGCTGGTATTTGATCACCTCTGCGTTTTTTTATTTTTTGCGCTATAAACAAAAGAAGAGCGACAATTTTGAAAAAAACGCATTATTTTTTACTTTTTGCTCTAAAACACATTTTTTACTCAGTTTAGGCTAATATGTATTCTTCTACATATTTTTGGGAAAAAAAAAATCGCAATAAGCGTTTATTAATTGGTTTGCGCAAAAGTTATAGCATCTACAAAATAGCATTTTTTTTTTGTTTACTAGTAATGGCGGTGATCTGCGATTTTTTTTGTGACTGCGACATTATGGCAGACACATCGGACACTTTTGACAAATTTTTGGGACCATTCACATTTACACAGCGATCGGTACTTTAAAATTGCACTGATTACTGTGTAAATGTGACTGGCAGGGAAGGGGTTAACACTAGGGGGCGCTGCAGGGTTTAATTATGTTCCCTGGGAGTGATTCTAACTGTAGGGGGAGGGGACTCACAAGGGGAGGAGACCGATCGGTGTTCCTCTGTACACACCATCAGTCTCTGCTCCACTGACAGATCCACAGTCCTGCTGTGTTCCCGGGCAATCGCGGGTGCTCGGCGGACATCCCGGCCACCGGCACGCGCACCGTGTCGCGAGCGAGGAATGAGAGGACGTCATATGACGCCCGCCCAGGATGGGAAATCCCATCTGCCTGCGTCATATGTCTATACGCCGGTATTGAAGTGGTTAAGGAGGCCATGATGGTCTCTGCCAGGAATGCTGATTAATGAGATCTGGAAAGCCCGGGTCTTTCACCCAATAGTTTATTGTGCTCATTTAGGTAATGTTTCCACTACTGCATCCCCAAAGTCACGCGACTTGAAGCAATGCCTGTGTCTATGGACCTCAAGTCGCATCAAAGTGGGACCAAAGTAGTGTAGGGACTACTTTGAAGTCGCACAGATATGAACGGTACTCATTGGAAATCATGGGGTACGACTTGCCATGTGACTTTTCAGTCCCAAGTCGCATGAAAAGTTGCACTAGTGGAAACATAGTCTAACACATCTTTGTCTCCTAGCAAACTATTGGGGGATGTGTTTATACTTATGTGTCCTGGGAGTTGTGAGTTATGCCCCGTACACACGGTCGGAAATTCCGACCACAAAAATCCGTCGGATTTTTTCCGACGGATTTTGTCCGACACTGGTGTTGCATACACACGGTCAGACAAAGTTGTCGGAAAATCCGATCATTCTGAATGTGGTGAGGTTCGTTGCGTACGACGGAACTACGTAGAGGCTAGTAGCCAATAGCTTTGGTCTCGTAATTTGATCTGAGCATGCGTGGCACTTTGTCCGTCGGAATTCTCTACACACGATCGGAAAAAGTCCGATCGGACTTTGTTGTCGGAAAATTTGAGAGCAGGATCTCAAATTTTTTCAGTCGGAAATTCCGATGGAAAAAGTCCGATGGAGCCCACACACGGTCGGATTTTTCGACAACATGGTCCGATAGGACATTTTCCGTCGGAAATTCCGACCAAGTGTACGGGGCATTAGGAGATGGCAGGGCTGCCCTGAAAGGTCATATCTCTGAGTCACCAAGTCTGGGTAAATGATTAGTAAACTAGCTCATGTTAATTAGGTTTCTGGTTACAGTTTGTATTGTCATCCTCCTGTATATATTTGCGTGTCTTCTCAAATAAATCAATTAATGTTCAGGAACCAAACGAGTATTGCCTTGTTTGTTGCTGTCAGCAGTTGGAATATCTAATATCTATATTCAGACTGGGAGGAAGCGGTATATGACGAAAGCACTCAAGCGGAGTGTGGGACGTTTTGTTACAACAGGGAACCCCATCTACACTATCTCTCACATAGTCATACTCTGTTTTCTTTTTGCATGGGTTCTATAATCATACAGGGAACCCCATTTATACTATTTCCTCCATGGTTATAATGTGTTTCCTTTTTGCATGGGTTTTATAACCATACTACTATATTAACGGATTAATGAGGGAACACTTTGGGTAGTCACATATGGGCAGCGTAGTGCGATGATGACTTTGGGAGCCCTATGGATAGGATATTTAGGTATTAGAAAAAAGTTTATTGACTTCCTCTGTATTAGTTGGGTTAAACAAGAGTTTTGATTGTACAGGAGGACCAAGAGTGTAAAGTGAGAGAGCTATCTGTAGAGTGGAGTAGATCTCGAGACGAATTGTCTCAATCTTATTTTTGAAGTGATTAGCAATCTCCTGGGCATTGAGTAAGTTAGTGGGTGGAGGTAATAGTGGACGAAGTAGAGCATTGAAAGTAGAAAAGAGTTGATGGGGACTGCGTGAGAGGGTGTTAATAAGAGTGATAAAGTAGGTCTGTTTGGCAGTATGGAGACAGGAATGGTATTTTTGGAGGGCAGATTTATATTGGCTGAAATCTTGCTGTGACTTTGTCTTACGCCACAGACGCTCAAGAGCGCGGCTACGTTTTTTGAGGCTTTTGGTAATGTCTGTTTGCCAGGGTTGTAGCGGTCGGGGACTGATTATATTCACAGTTTGAGCTGAATAAAGAATAATATGACTGTAAAGTTATTGAATGTTAGGTTTAACACATTTCTTAAATAAAGAAGACATTTTCCATCAAAATAGCAGCTCTATTTCCTAAGTGTTAATGATACACCTTTTTTTTTTTTTATTTGCAACGGTTAATTTGACTCTGCTTCAGGTCAGATCCGCTACGAAGATTACTTCCTCTGCCGCAAGGACTGCGACTGTAAAACTTTACGAGATTTCCGTGACAACGAGCATACATGTTTTCTTTACTGGGAGAAATTTCATGCGCCTGTCATGTCTGTTCACTTGAGCCACAGTAACGTTATACCACACAAGTAAACCACTTCCAGACCTCTCTGAATGCTGTAAAAATATTATTATAATTATTATTAATTCAACGGAAGAATTTAGCCGAGGTGAAGTCACGGGCAGGAGACGGGAAGCTGGGTTTGGAGAAAGGCTGTGCGACTGTTGGCTGTGGATGTTCCGTCAAGCAGTAATCCTCTGGGTAGGCGGCTTCCTGCAATATTAGTATGCCTGCACAGCCTTGTGTATTTGTTCAGTACGCTTCTTATTATATGGGAGTTACCTGTTATAGGTAATAACCCCAAAAGATCTAGTATGCATCAGAGTGATTTGGGCATTAAAGGGTATCCATAGCCAAAACCTTATTTTTGTTTATGTTTTGGATGGAGTGGGGGAAGTTTAGAACCCCTCTCAGGTTTTTATTGATGTCTTAAAAGGGAAGAGTCATCCTCTTTACTAGAGATCAGTGATCACCAGGAAAGAAAGCGAAAGGAAGTTTAGGATTTTTCCGTTATCATTGCAAAAGGTAGTGGGGAAAAATTGTCCAATAGGGACACTAGTTCTGATAACTGTCTGAAATGTTGCCTTATTTTGAAGAGATTTCTTCTTACTTCCTGCTGCATCTCCAAGAGAGCAAGAGAGGGGAAACCTTCCCAAGGGGACACATGGGGGGTGATTTACTAAAACTGGAGCACACAGAATCTGGTGCAGCTGTGCAGAGTAACCAATCAGCTTCTAACTACAGCTTGTTCAATTAAAGTGGTTGTAAACACTTAGGCCTCTTTCACACGGGGCGGATCAGTGCTGATCCGCCCCGTGGATATCCGCTTGCTCAGCGGGGATCGCCGGAATGATCTCCGCTGAGCAGGAAGATGAAAGGTCCGTCTCTGCACACTGCGCAGGGACGGACCTGTCAGAGCGCCGCTCTCCCCTATGGGAGATCGGGTGACGAATGACGGATGGAAAAATAGCTTTTTCCTCTGTCACACTTTTTCGGATCGGAGCGCGTCGGCTGTCATCGGACATGTCACCGCTGACATCCGATGCTCCATAGACCTCTATGGAGCATTCATTCAGGTCCGCCTGAAAAACTGATCTGAATGGATAGGCCGTGTGAAAGAGGCCTTAAAGGCCACTTTTACCTACAGGTAAGCCTATAATAAGGCTTACCTGTAGGTACTGGAAATATCTCCTAAACCTGCATGGTTTAGGAGATATTTACCATATATGCTTGAGCCTACGTCATCGGTGCATGCGCACTAAAGAAAGGGCACGTGCCGTTTTTATAGGGCCCTTGCCGTGACCGTCGGCTCACACGCGCATGTGGGGGAGTGACATCACGCGACTCTGGCCAGTCACAGAGCAGGAGTCCACGGCCCCCGATGGAAGAGAGGTGAAGTTGGACACGGCCTGCGGCGGGGACATCGCAGGCTTCGTTTGCAGGTAAGTGGCACATAATGGGCTAGTATTATGGGCTACAATTATGATTGTGGGCTGAAACACGTCATGTCAAAACACGTCAACTGACTGTACCTGCGTTTGGTACATTGTGGTTTTTCTGAATAAGCCCAGGTTTACACTAAGCTGCGGGAATAAAGGGATTTCACTCCAGCAGGTCAGTCCCGATTTTGGCGGCGATTTCACAGACATCTGTGTGGGTTTCTGCACAGATGTCGATGGAAAAAAAAAAAATTGCAAAAAGTAGTACATAAACTACTTTTTGAAATCAGTGCCATTGCCAGCAATTGCCACCTATTTGACATGTCAAATCGCACCAGTGTGAATCAGGGCTAAAAGCAAGATTTTAGAGCAACATCAGTTGTGCGGATCTCTATATGGATTATTATTCTCAGGTGTGTGACTGTGGATCAAGCATCTGTGAGCTCTAGTGATAGAGTTTCATATGGGTAGTAGCTAGGGTTGCCACTAGAGTTGCCACCTCATCCCTTTAAACCCGAACAGATAATAATTACACGGGTTCTGTGGCCGATTAAGGTAGTAATTAAAATCACTTAGTGCCTTATTTGCATTAAAATATCCACGGAACCTGTGTAATTCATATGTGTTCGGGTTTAAAGGGATAAGGTGGCAACCCTAGTTGCTACCTGTCCAGGATTCAACCCGACAGTTTGGGTTTTGAATCATGTGTCAGGGTTTCAGTCCGCCTGAAATCGGGACACGTTATTGAGATCACTCTGTGGCTCCCCAAGTAAGTCCCCTTTCACACTTGTGCGACTTCAAAGTCGTGCGATTTTACCGCGATTCGCGGACGCAATTTTGCCACTATTTCAAGGAATGCCTGTGTAGGTGGCATCAAAATCGGACCAAAGTAGTGCAGGGACTACTTTGAAGTCGGAATGACTTGAAGTCGTACTAATATGAATGGAAATCATGGGGAACGACCTGTCACGCTACTTTGCAGTCCCAAATCGTGGGACAAGTCGTATAAGTGTGAAAGGGGCCTAACCGAGATAGTCATACACAAATCTGTTGCCGCTGTGGGGGCAGGTTTGGCATCACTGAAAGGTGGGGTGATGATGTCAGCCAGGGCAATTTGGCCACACCCATTGGCGCGCTCTGTGCGTTACATTACTACTCTCCTTGGGGCTCCCAAATTTTTACGAGGTCTTTTATAATCCCATAGTCTTTACTGCAAAAAATAAATAAAAAATTGCCCTGTGCCACAGAAGTGTTCGGGTTTGGCTTGAAGAAAAGGTGGCAACCAAAGTAGTAGCACTGGATTATCTATTTGCTAGTGAACATCACCATACTTTCACCTGGTATGTGAACTTGAATGAATGATTTGTATAGCGCTGCAAATGCGAACTGAATCGCCTTGATATAATGGTATCTTATGTCATCTCATTGGATCAACCAAATAAGCAAGTCACGATTTCAAAAAGAATAGATTTCATAAATGAGCTAAAGAGTGCGTTCTTTATAAATTGACTTTGAGTTCCTTTTAAATAAAACAGGCCGCGGTTTATTGTTGTGATAACGGCACTATCGCATAACTCCACATCAATCAGACAGTGATGTATGGTACTAAAAATGACACAAACAGGATCATATATTCCATGGAGTCCATGCCCTCTTAGCCACCTGTAGCAGTTTCATGGACAGCGACTGTTTTTTAGATCAGCAGCTTTTATACATAAACACCCACACGTCTGAGAGTTGTTCTGCTTTATAATATATTTTGGCTGGGACGTGCACACTTCCGAGGTTAATGGAATGACCTGGGACACCGTTCTGTTACAGCATATGGCTGATATTTCAATGAACTCGCCAGCACAGACACAATGACAGCTCACACTCATAAATACCGATTAAAAAAAAATGGTGCAAAATGTGTCACCCACACATGGCTGATACAGTAACACAAATCTATTTGTGAAAATATTTCGGAAAGGCGGCGTGCCTTAGAAGAGATTGTGAACCTGGCTTTGGAGTGGTAAAATTGCTGTGAATGTGAGTATATATTTTTAAATATTAAAATATCCACCAAAAAAAAAACTTTCTGCTGGAAGTGGCTATCTAAGTATATCCATTACTGAAATCATGTGAGAAGCTGTAGTGTCTCTTTTTTTCACTCTGTCTGAGCAAAAAGCTGCATGGAGCAATTATAGATATCAGATAAATCTGGTAAATGATAATTCTATCCAGCAAACACTGAAGCTGTGCTTTACGCCTGATTCACTCCTATGCATGGGAACACAAAGAAAAGGGATACTTCTTAACCACTTTCAGACCGGACCAATTTGCAGCCAAAGGACCAGGCCCCTTTTTGCGATTCGGCGCTGCGTCGCTTTAACTGACAATTGCGCGGTCGTGCGACGTGGCTCCCAAACAAAATCGACGTCCTTTTTTTCCCACAAAGAGAGCTTTCTTTTGGTGGTATTTGATCACCTCTGTGGTATTTATTTTTTGCGCTATAAACAAAAAAAGAGCGATAATTTTGAAAAAAAAAAAAAAATCGTATTATTTTTTACTTTTTGCTATAATAAATATCCCCCAAAAATATATAAAAAAAATGGTTTTCCCTCAGTTTAGGCCGATACGTATTCTTTTACATATTTCGGGTAAAAAAAATCACAATAGGCGATTATTGATTGGTTTGCGCAAAAGTTATAGCGTTTACAAAATAGGGGATAGTTTTATAGCATTTTTATTAATAATTTTTTTTTTTTACTAGTAATGGCGGCGATCAGCGATTTTTATTGTGACTGCGCCATTATGGTGGACACATCGGACATTTTTGACACATTTTTGGGACCATTGTCATTTATACAGCAATCAGTGCTATTTAAATGCACTGATTCCTGTGTAAATGACACTGGCAGTGAAGGGGTTAACCACTAGGTGGCAGTGTAGGGGTTACATGTTCCTAGAGGCGTGTTACTAACTGTGGGGGGGCGTGGCTGTCAGCTAGTGAATGCTGATCTCTGCTCCAATCACAGGGACCAGAGATCGGCGTCACTAGTTGCTAGGCAGAACGGGGAGATGCTGTTTATTTCCGCATCTCCCCGTTCAGCCTTCCCGTGAGACGATCGCGGGCATCCCCTTGGCGATGAATGAATGAATGAATAACTTATATAGCGCTACAATGCGAACTGAATCGCCTCAAGGCGATAGAGTCCGCCGGACCCGCGACCGGACTCACAGGGGTCCCGACCGACGCGCGCTCGATGGCACAGCGGCATCTTAAAGGGGACGTACCTGTACGCCCTTATGCCTGTCCGTGCCATTCTGTCGACATACATCGTCGTGCGCCGGTCGGCAAGCGGTTAAAGGCATAATTTATTGAAAAAATACATAACATGGATAGAGCATTCAAAAGTAAAAAATTATATATAATGATATATATTTGATGCAAAGTATACAGTGAGCCCTTGACACACAAGGGCTCACTGTATACTTTGTATCATTATATATGATTTTTTACTTTTGAATGCTCTATTCATGTTATGTATTTTTTCAAGAAACATTTTTATTTTTCTATACCTCGCTATTGTTTCTTATGCCTTTAAAGTCTGACCCAGGGATACTTAGTAAGTATCCCTTTTCTTTGTGTTCCCCTCTAATTTACGGATGTGGCTATGCGAGTGCTCTCTTTCTTACTTTTCACATCTATGGCATGTTTAGTGCTTTTTGCATTTTGCAGATTTGCACTACAGAACGTGTTCCATAGGACACCATGTTAAATAGACTGTAGTGCAAATCTGCAAAATGCAAAAAGCACTAAAAATGCCATAGGTGTGAATCAGGCCTAAGTCAGAAGATCCACTCAATTTAACCTAATCTGAGTTTCCTATAATTCCCAGCAGCCAGATTCCAGAAAGCTCCTCAGGTGTTAGGTGGGTGGGTCTGCTTTCTGTCAGTTAAAGTGTAAGTAACCCCCCCCCCCCCCCCCCCCCATCATTTTCAGCCAAGGAAGCTGCCATCTTTGCCTCTGTTTAATCTACAACTGCATATGTGATCAGTTATGACACCAGCCATTGGGTGGTTTGACAGTTTGTTTGAGAGCACAAACAATGGGAGTGTTACATTTTTGGCACGTGCCGGAAGTGAAACTGTTTTATGGATGGGTTTACTTCCGCTTTAACTACTAACTCAGTCAATTTTATTCAGACTTCCAAGATAGGTCTGAATGTAATTGGTGTCTGTGAAACACATTTTAGTACTTCTAATTAGGCTGGGTTCACATACACTATATTACTAAAAGTATTGGGACGCCTGCCTTTACATAAACTTTAATGGCATCCCAGTCTTAGTCCGTAGGGTTCAATATTGGGTTGGCCCCACCCTTTGCAGCTGTAACAGCTTCAACTCTTCTGGGAAGGCCGTCCACAAGGTTTAGGAGTGTCTATGGGAATGTTTGACCATTCTTCCAGAAGCGCATTTGCGAGGTCAGGGCACTGATGTGGACGAGAAGGCCACTGCATCCAATTCACGTAACGTGAGTGTGACCGGGCTTTCAATGGACAAACACGTTTTTTGGGAGGACAAACCCTAAAAGATGCATTAAAGATGGTGCAGCCATAAGACCATAAAACCGAAAAAAATATATTACAGCACGCAAAAAAGACATTTACCTCCTGCAAGACTATTTAAAACACCTGAACATTTCCAAAAAATATGGGGATTTGGTCACACCACATGGCTATATGGTGCTTAACCTCCCTGGCGGTATGATTATTTCAGATTTTAGGTGCTGAATGCAGTACCATTAATTTGCACGGAAATTTGGCGATTTATAGGCCTGTAATTCTTAGAAATAATTCACTTAAAGCGGGACTGTACCTGAAAAAAAAAAAAAAAAATTAAAAGCCAGCAGCTACAAATACTGCAGCTGCTGACTTTCAATAAATGGACACTTACCTGTCACAGGTTCCAGCGATGTGGGCAGCAGAGGCCGATCAATCGCTCGGCCGGCGCCATTCTCAGTGAGGGAATCAGGAAGTGGCTTCACTTCCCGGTTCGCTACTGCGCATGCAGCGCAATGAGAATCGACAGCGTGCCAGGACAGGAAGTGGCGTAAACTCCCGTGGGAGTTTATGCCCGGAAGTGGGTGCAGATACCTGTCTTAGACAGGTATCTGCACCCCCCTCCCCCCTGAAAGGTGCCAAATGTGTCACCGGAGGGGGGGAGGGTTCTGAAAAGCGGAAGTTCCACTTTAGGGTGGAATCCCGCTTTAAATCCGTCCAAACAAGAGTCTAATAGACATCCCAGGTATGAAAAAGTTTGAAATACGAAATCATAAATTATAATATAAATTATATATAGATATATATATAATATATATATATATATATATATATATATATATATATATATATATATATATATATATATATATATATATAATAATAACAAATAATAATAATAACAATTATTCAATAATGTAATCAAATCAAAAACATTGAAATTTGCTCAGTTGCAGAATTGTCGCTGTCATTACTTTTAGTGTTTGATGATAAATTTCCCCACAAATCACTATCGCACAATTCTGCAAGTGATTCTAATTTATTGTCGCTGTTTTCTAGCTGGTCTAAAAGCACTTTTGATGTAAAGGGACATTTTTTGGTTGCTATGGACAATCTCCAGTTTCCTGGCATAAAGAACAGTATTTATAATATAAAACTGCATGCAGGACACTGGACAAACCACTAGGGACAAAGGGGATGTGTAATTATTTGATACAGTACTGTAATCTGTAAGATTACAGTAAACTGTATCTATACAGTGTTTTTTACTTTTTGAATTTGGCACCGAACTCCGTCCCCGTGTGTCGCACCGCTCGCAGGGAACGGAGCTCGGCGCTGTGGATCGAGCGAGACACGGCGGCTCGCAGATCACAACGGGGAGACATCGCAGGATCCAGGGGACAAGGTAAGTAACCTCTACATGGATCCTGCGATGCGATCCCGAGTCTGGCTCGGGAATACCGCTTTTGGTACTAAAATCTCACCCCGAGCCAGACTCCGGAATACCGCCAGGGACGTTAAGCCCACTTACTGCAACAAAGTACCCCATTATTAATGGGTCCTACGCTATCCATAAAATGGAAGATCCTGCTTCTCTGAACCAAGGGAGAAATACACTCCTCTATATGGGAGAACTTCCATTCTATGGATAGTGTAGGACCCACTAATAATGGGGTACTTTGTCGAAGTAAGTGGGCTTAAGCACCATATAGCAATATGGTGTGACCAAATCACCATATTTTTTGGAAATGTTCAGGTGTTTTAAAAATCTTTTTTGCGTGTGTGCGCTGTAATATTTTTTTCGGCTTTCAATGGAGCCGCTTCACACATGTGCAGTTTTGAAAAGGGTCCTGTGCGTCTTTGGTTCCGCTTCCTCAATCAGCGAACAGAAATGCAAATCGGTAAAGGGGGGGGGGGTCATAAAGGAGGGGTAAACCTTATGTAGCTCAAGTGGTTAAAGTCGCTGCGACTCTAAGTTGCATAGATTTGAACGGCCTCCACTGAAATACATGGGCTGTGACCTGTCCTGCGACTTTGTGTCCAAAGTCACATGACATGTTTCACAAGAAAATGCAGTAACCTGCAATGTAAAAAAAAAAAAAAAAAAAAAACTATTTAAAGAGTTTGTCCACCCGATTTTTTTTTTTTTTTTAAAAGTCAGCAGCTCCAAATACTGCAGCTGCTGACTTTTAATAAATGGACACTTACCTGTTCCTGGTTCCAGCGATGTCGGCAGAATGTGACGAGCGAGTGCTCGTCTCTCGCTGCCCCGCCGCCATCCTCGGTCAGGGAATCAGGAAGTGAAGACGCAACGTCTTCACTGCCCGATTCCCTACTGCGCATGGGCGAGTCGTGCTGCGCTGCTCTATTGGTCCCCGCTGTGTCCTGGGAACTGTGTTTCCCAAGACACAACGGGGCATTCTCGGATAGGGGTGGGGATGCTAGTCCCGGAGGTGGGTGCAGATACCTGTATTATACAGGTATCTGCACCCCCCTCCCCCTGAAAGGTGCCAATTGTGGCACCGGAGGGGGGGGGGGGGAATCCAATAAATGGAAGTTCCACTTTAGGGTGGAACTCTGCTTTAAGCTTGTCTCCTTTTTCTTTTGAATGCATTGTTTAGAATAACATAAAATGTTTCACAGTTTTAGGCAGGACATAAAAACAGCTCCTGTGGACCTTCAACTATAATGCCCAATAAACTTGCATCCAATATTGACCCCCCTCCTCATTTTTTGTTCTTTATCAGTTATACGTTTCTGTAAGCTGGTATGAGGGGGGTTTACCACATTCCTTTTTTTTGGGGGGGGGGGGGGGTTATTGCAGCTCACAACTAAGAAACGTAAAGCTGCAGGTGCATGCAATCTGATATTGTATTACTTTACTGGGAGATGTTTATCCTGACCGGAGGTGTCCGTTGGAAAAAAAAAAAAAACGATGTGATTTCAGCCTCGGCGTATGGCTTTAGCAATCCGCTTGTCAGCTTTCCAGTTGTATTTAGTTAAGATAAAATCTTGAAACCAGACAGCGATTTCTGAGCCAGCGAGTCCCGTAACAGTATATGAAAGAGAAGCCAAAAGTGAGATTTTAAGAGCCTCGGTCCGCACTCCACGCTCCAGACTGCTGAGCGATGAGGACAAAAAAAAAAAAAGGGAAGCTGTCTCCACAACACAGGAAGCATAAACAGAAGTTTAACATCAAATTCAACATCTCCGTTATTAATAAAAAAAAGAAATCATATAACCTCGGGCTGTGTTTGGTTTCCACCCTTGTTTATAAGTACATAGACAGGAGGGAACATTGAGGAGGAGGCGAACGCTCGAGTGTCTCCAGCCGGAAACGTTACTGAAAAAATTTGGTTCAGAATTAACATTTCCCTTGACGGGGAGAGGATTTCCATTTTTTATTAGTGCTGAAAATCCCTACTTTTTAAAGCTTGCCAAACAAATCCATGTGCAACAAATGGCATGTTATCACTGGGGATTGCTGGAGACAAAACTGTGCAGAGGGATGAAAACATGAACAAAAAGGAAGGAAACGGGGCCACAAATATGTATTACATGTATAACAACTTGGGGGGGGGGGGGGGGGAGCATTATCAAGATGATCAGCTATTTGTCACTAGTCTTATCGGCCTATGTTAAATTAAGGTTCAGTAACATTAAAGAGGAAGTAAACCCTGGTGGGCTTGGTAGCCCATTATATGTCACTTACCTGGCATAGAAGCCAGCGATGTCGCCGTTGTCCCCGCTGGCTGGAAGCGTCCCATCTTCGCCCCTCTTCCTTCCGGGGCCGTGAACTCCGGCTCTGTGACTGTCCGGAGTCGTGGGAGCCACCAGTCACGGCATGACCCCTAATGGAAACGACACATTGTGCCCTTTCTAAAAGGCGCATGCGCCGTTGACAATGGCGATCGTCTTTTTAGTAAATATCTCCTAAACCGTGTAGGTTTAGGAGATATTTCCAGCACCTACAGGTAAGCCTTAATATAGGCTTAATATTAGTCCTGATTGGTCGCTCTCCTGCAGGTACACCACTCTCCTATGGGCTCTCACAATAAATGCTCCGGTCACCACATCAAAAATCCTCCGATCAAGGTAAAATCACTCCCAGCAGATAAATACCATGTAAGGGTGAAAGGACAAGGGGGCTCCAATGTGCAGTATCATTAAAACAAATTGTATTAATTAAAATAGCCACTCACATTTAGATATGCAGAAAACGGCATGTAGATGGAGATACTTCCGGTCTCGGCCGCAAACCGTATGTAAACAAAGGCACCTGACTTCCTCCCTGACGTGTTGCGTCACCGACACGTGACTTTATCACGTGATTTTAATTTTATTGCTAATATCGCTGAAGATTTATTTATTTATTGTTGAGTCACTGTATTGCACTTGGATTTTGCACACATGAATTTTGACCATTAGTGTTTTTACCAGTTATTTTACTAATTAAGAAGTTTTATTACTCTGCAAGTTGACTACCATATATCCATTTGAAGTTCACTCATTTTTGGAACATCCTTTATATATATTCTTAGACCTCCCATTCAGTGGTTAGCGCCACATACCCCTGTTATCCGGAGATAATTCTCCTGGAGCTCTCGCAGCAAAGGCATATGACATAATTGGTCACGATTAATAAAGCAACCAATTTTTTTTGGTCCAAAAAATCCTCCTCCTCCTGTTCCTGGACTGGACTTGAGTCAAAGCAATAACTCCAAGGCCAATAATAAATACCGTATATACTCAAGTATAAGCCGACCCACCTCATTTTACCACAAAAAACTGGGAAAACTGGGAAAACGTATTGACTCGTGTACAAGCCTAGGGTGAGAAATGCGCAGCTACTGTAAGTGGAAAAGAGGGTCAACAATGCCCATTTGCAACCTCACTGTGCCCATTTAAATGCCTCACTGTGCCCATTTGCAGCCATAGGTCCCCCAAACTTCAAAATTGGTAGTTAATGGTTCCTAGATGCCCCCTATCTGCAGCCCAAATTTGGGGTCTCTGGAAATGACATTGCTGCAGATGGACACAGTTGACCAATTTTGGGGCCCTGCATCTTGGGCCACTTAGTGATAAAAACCCCAAAATTTGGTTTGCAAAGATCCAAAGATGGGGTTCCTATCACCAAGTGGCCCCGAGATACGGGGCCCCAAAGTCGGGTCGGAAAATGTCAAGCACTTTTCTGCAGCAGAGAATGACATTTTCCAACCAGACTTTGGGGCCCCGTATCTCGGGACCACTTGGTGCTAGGAATCCCAAATTTGGTGTGCAAACACAGTGGAACCAACACTACAACAACCCTATCACCAAGTGGCCCCAAGATAGGGGGCCCCAAAGTCGGGTCGGAAAATGTCATTCTCTGCTGCAGAAAAGTGCTTGACTCCAGTATAAGCCGAAACTCGGCTTATACTCGAGTATATACGGCAACATGTTTTGTCCTTCGATTCCGCAACATGGCGGGTTGACGAACAGCCGTTCAGAAACAGAAAAAGAAAACAGAAAAGCATGAAATGAAAAGCGCGAATCAACACTCACCAAACTTCTACTAACACAAAATTAGCAGAAGAATCCCAAAGGGTGGCGCTAAAGAGCTTAAAAACCACATAGTACGTCACTACGTTCGTGTTTGTTGGCTGACAATTCCTTGCCGTTTTTGTATGGAAGACAAAATCCAGGCACATGCCTTTGGACAAAAGTCAGAGGTTTTGTCTGCGGAAAATCCGATCCGGTGTACGAGGCTTTAGAGAAATGCCACTACACTAGAATGGTAACTTGAGAGTCTGTGAAAAACAGCATCCATCTGAGGCTTCTTACACAGGTCTTTTGCTTTGTGACAGACTCTCTTTAACATGTTTGCATGAAAATGACACGAGTTGCAGTTTTCCCCAATGCCATCGTCAAGGTGAAGGCTTGTGAATCCTATAATAGACATCTGGATGCTCCGAATGTATCAGGAAATGAAAGTGACCGAGAAGGATTAAAGGTACATACAGCTCTGGGAACTATTCAGCCCTTTCCTTACAGACACAGGGAGTTCCTGAGGAGCTGCAGTTCTAACTAATCCAGCTCCGCCAATACAAGGATTACAATCCTCCACCTCCTTTATGTTCCATATTCTAAACCTGCTACTGAAATATGAACTGCATTAGACACTAAACACATTCCCAGATAAAAGCCACAGCAATGGCAGAAGCCATATTTCTATCCTCACAAATTTTAAACATCTGGAAACCCACCTTGAGAAATGCCATGCAGCCATTGCTGGAGTGTAAGTAGAAAGGAAGTTGCTGTAAGGAGTTTGCAGAAGGTAATGGTGCAGTAAGACAACATAGCTTGTAGACAGGTGCAGACTACTTTTTTTTCCACTCCAGGTGGCGCTCTTCCGCGGCAGCACTGCAGAGGGAAAGGAAGTCAAGAGGAACACGGTTCCTCTAGGGCAGTGGTCTCAAACTGGTGGCCCTCCAGCTGTTGCAAAACTACAAGTCCCATCAGGCCTCTGCCTGTGGGGGGTCATGCTTGTAACTGTCAGCCTTGCAATGCCTCTTGGGACTTGTAGTTTTGCAACAGCTGGAGGGCCGCCTGTTTGAGACTCCTGCTCTAGGGTTTCCTGGGTCACTGGGGAAGCATCCAATTGGATGCTGCAGCCCATGTCACTCTGACAGCCATCTTGGGTCAGGCAGAGTCTATTTTAGGCCCTGGATCCCAGGTTTGGTGCACATTTGTCAGACGGTTGAGTACAGACTAGTACCCTACCTGGTGGGGACAGCACTAGTGGCAGGAAAGGTTCCTGACGAGGACGGAAGGTGTAAAGCTTGCAACTTCTCTGGACACCTGCCTGTTGGGTACAAGACTGCCAGTCCTCGTGCTTCCCAACTCTACAGACGCCCTCAGTTCGGCTGCATTCTGCTCTCTACATGCTGTTGGAGTTGTGAGTGTTCCTGGCTGGGCTGCCTTCTCACCCGGTAATTTGTGAACTGTATCATTTCTGCATCATTTCAATACAAATTGTTTCATTGCACCGGGACTAGAGGTGCAACAAATGGAAATTTATAGGTAAAGTAATTATCTCAGCGCAGCACTACCCCCTTATCTATCTTTTTAAATGGAAATTTAGGTGCCGAAACGGAAAATGCAGAATGCACTTGGCCGAAAATTTAAACCGAAAATTACGTTTTTAACTTGGCGACAAGGTGCTTTGGGGAAAAGCACCCCCCCCCCCCCACCCAAACTGAGGGCATGTGGCTTGGCATAGCTCAGGAAGAGGGGGGGCACTGGGTTGTTCCCTCCCTTTCCTGACCTGCCGGGCTGCATGCTCGGATAAGGGCTTGGTATGGATTTTGGAGGGTCCATTTGGGGGGTCCCCACATTTTTTTTTTTGTTATTTTGGCATGGGGTTCCCCTGAAAATCCATACCAGACCTGAAGGGCCTGATATGGATTTGGGGGGGGGGGGGGGCCCACACTTTTTTCCTGACTATTCTATTGCTGGCCTTTTTTCTGACTTTTCTATTGCTGGCATTCTTTCTGACTTTTCTATTGCTGGTATTGTATTCTTTTCATTTCAGCTCTCAGCAGGGAAGCCCGCTACCAGCTGATGCCTCATTGGTTGTTAAGGACACGGCGGTCGGCTTGTGACTCTTCACACAGAATTTGAATTGGTCGATAATTTTTCGACTGATCTGAATCATTCCGAAAATTTGGAATTCGTTAGAAAACAAATAAACAAAACTTATTTCTCCTCCCCCTAGTGATTTCTATTGGCTAAACAAAAACACCTGAAGCTGTAAACCACTTGTAAAAAGCTGCAAAAATGCTTTAACCGATTGCAGACCAGCTGTTGTCATTATACTTCGGCAGGTTGGCACTGCTTCGTGAATCGCCCTTGGTGTACTTCGGCCATTTTAAAAGCGATAGAGGGCGCCCACGTGCGGTGCCGGAGCTGATGCGCTTGGCCGGTGTCCATGATGTCCATCGGCCACCCGCGTTCGCTCCACAGAGAGACACAATGTGGATCTGTCAATGTAATCAAAAAATCCCTGTTCTGACAGGGGAGTAGAGAGAGATCTGCTGTTCCTAGTGATCGGAAGCAGCAATTGGTCTCCTCCTCCAGTCAGTCCCCTCCCCCCACAGTTAGAAACACATCCCTAGGGAACATTTAACCCCTTTAACGCTCCCCTAGTGTTAACCCCTTCCCTGCCAGTGACATTTATACAGTAATCAGTGGCTATTTTTAGCTCTGATCGCTGTATAAATGTCGCTGGTCCCAAAAAAGTGTTGAAAGTGTTCGATATGTCCGCCACAATCTCGAAGTCCTGCTAAAAATCGCAGATCGCCACCATTACTAGTAAAGAATTAATAAACAGTAAAAATGCCATAAATCTATCCCCTATTTTGTAGACGCTATAACTTTTGCGTAAAACCAATCAATAAACGCTTATTGCAATTTTTTACCAAAAATATGTAGAAGAATACGTATCGGCCTATACTGATGAAGACATTTGTTTTTTTATTTGTTTTTTTGGAAAATGTATTATAGCAAAAAGTTAAAAAATTATTAAAAAAAAAAGACTCGCTCTTTTTTTGTTTATAGCGCAAAAAATAAAAGCCGAGGTTATCAAATGCCACCAAAAGAAAGCTCTATTTGTGGGAAAAAAAGGACATACATTTTGTTTGGGTACAACATCGCACAACCACGCAAATGGCCTGGTCATTAAGGGGGCAAACCCTTCCAGTCCTTAAGTGGTTAAAAAAAAAAAGGCAAAAGAGCTTAGAAAATGGCTGGAAAAATGCCAGTAAAACGATACTTAGGTGTGAATGGAGCTTTAAAAATCTGCACCAAAAAGACACTTCCCTGTTGAAATGCATTGAAAACGCAGCAAGAACGCACCAATAACACAACCATGTTACGTTTGTGATGCAATCTTAAGAGTCACAACTGATGGAAAACACACTAGAAGCACAGAAAAATTGTGGTAAAATCACAGCAAAATCACATGCGTTTTCGGCACCATTATCAGCACCGTTTTCACTATCCGCAAAATGACGAATACATTTGCTGTTTATGAGTCTGTGTATTATTAAGTAGTATTTTATTTTTCTCTAAATAAATAATACTGCACTCTTTTTCTATTTTATGAGCATATACTAGAGTGAGATATTAAGGGGGACATGCATCTCATGCCTGGAAGACCATCTATTGATGCTAATATTATTGACTGCATTTAGAAATGTATATTATATACACTCACCGGCCACTTTATTAGGTACACCTGTTCAAATGCTTGGTAACACAAATTTCTAATCAGCCAATCACATGGCAGCAAGTGCATTTAGGCATCTGGACGTGGTGAAGATAACTTGCTAAAGTTCAAACTGAGCATCAGAATGGGGAAGAAAAATAATTAATGTGACTTTGAACGTGGCACGGTTGTTGGTGCCAGACGGGCTGGTCTGGGTATTTAAAAAACTGCTGATCTACTGGGATTTTCACACACAACCATCTCTCGGGTTTACAGAGAATGGCATGAAAAAGAGAAAATATCCAGTGAGCGGCAGTTGTGTGAACAATAATGCCTTGTTGCTATCAGAGGTCAGAGGAGAATGGGCAGACTAGTTTCAAATGATAGAAAGTAACTCAAATAACCACTCCAAGGTATGCAGAATACCATCACTGAATGCACAACACATCAAACCTTGAAGCAGATGGGCTACAGCAGCAAAAGACCACACCGGCTGCCACTCCTGTCAGCTAAGTACAGGAAACTGAGGCTACAATTCGCAGAGATCACCAAAATTGGACAATAGAAGATTGGAGAAATGTTGCTGGTTTGATGAGTCTCGATTTCAGCTGCAAGATTCAGATGGTCGGGTCAGAATTTGGTGTAAACAACATGAAAGTCATGGATCCATCCTGCCTTGTATCAACGGTTCAGGCTGGTGGTGGTAATGGTGTGGGGTGCATCATCTTTAGAAGAGGCTTCCTTCTGGGACGACAGCCATGCAAACCAATTTGATGCAGTGTACGTCGTATGGTTTGAGCACTGACAGGCTGACCCCCCACCCCTTCAACCTCTGCAGCAATGCTGGCAGCACTAATACATATATTTTCCAATGACAACCTCCTGATATGATGCTGAGCACGTGCACTCAACTTTGTTGGTCGACCATGGCGAGGCCTGTTCTGAATGGAACCTGTCCTGTTAAACAGCTGTATGGTATTGGCCACCGTGCTGCAGCTCAGTTTCAGGGTCTTGGCAATCTTCTTATAGCCTAGGCCATCTTTATGTAGAGCAACAATTCTTTTTATTAGATCCTCAGAGAGTTCTTTGCCATGAGATACCATGTTGAACATCCAATGACCAGTATAATAGAGTGAGAGCGATAACACCAAATTTAACACACCTGCTCTCCCATTCACACCTGAGACCTTGTAACACTAACAAATCAGATGACACCGGGGAGGGAAAATGGCTAATTGGGCCCAATTTGGACATTTTCACTTAGGGGTGTACTCACTTTTGTTGCCAGCCGTTTAGACATTAATGGCTGTGTGTTGAGTTATTTTGAGGGGACAGTAGAGCGGCGCGATTCTGGCCAAAATGAGAAGCATGATTTTTTTACTTAGAATAAAAAAATAACGATTCTCTCATGATTCTCGCAACGTAATTTTTCCTCAAGTATCCTCCTTTCAGGTGCCCCTACTTATCTCAGGTGTCCCCCTTTTCCCGCTCTCTCTAGTTATCTCCCTCCCCCTGTCAGGTGCCCCAAATCCCAGGATCCCCCCCCCCTCTATGTTAGGTGTCCCCCTTGCTCTCTCTCTCTGGTGTCCCCCCTCCCTGTCTCTTCCCCTGTCATGTGTCCCCCCTCCCCCTCTGTCAGGGGTCACCTCACCTGCTGCTGGACCTTGCCGTCCTCTGTCACCACCCAGTGTATTGTGGCCCCGGAGGGACACACCTGGAACAGCAGACAGAGCACCCCGAGCAGAGAGACCCCCATCCGGGGATCCAGGCGGTGCCGGTCAGGGCTCCGGCTTTTGGGGCGGACTGAACGGCCCGCTCCTGCTCTCCGCCATGTTTCCCGTTGACATCACACGCTCGGGTGCACACAGGTGACGCTGGCTCCGATGACTTCCCCTCCGCTCCGAAACAGGCGCGCGCATTGAATGGTCAGAATCGTAGAATCGTTCAAATCCGGAGTTGTGATCATGGCGGGCAGAATTTCGCCATAACGATTCTCTGCGATCGTGCAGCTCTAGGGGACAGCAAATTTACACTGTTATACAAGCTGTACACTCACTACTTTACATTGTAGCAAAGTGTCATTTCTTCAGTGTTGTCACATGAAAAGATAAAATAAAATATTTACAAAAATGTGAGGGGGAAATACTGAATATCCCATATTATAGATGCCTCAACCAATTAATATAAACTTTTTTTTTTTTACCAAAGACATGAAGCAGAACACATATTGGGCTAAATTTATGAAGAATTTTTTTTTTTTATTGGATATTATTATAACTCAGGTTTTATATAGCGCCAGCAGTTTGCACACCGCTTTATAATGTAGAGGGGGAACAGTACAATTACAATACAGTTCAATACAGAAGAGCCCAGCTCGTGGAGCTTACAATCTAAAGCATGTTTTATTATGCCGCGTACACACGGTCGGAATTCTCGTCGGAAAAAGCTCTGATGGTTTTCCCGTCGGAATTCCGACGGAATTTCGCTCAAACTGTCTTGCTTACACGGTCACACCAAATTCCGACGGTCAATAACACCACGGCATACAACACGTTCAACAGCACTAAAAAAAGGGAAGTTTAATGCTTCCGTGCATGCGTCGAATTGTTTCCGAGCATGCGTCTAATTGTTTCCGAGCATGCGTCGGTATTTTGCATGTCGGAATTGCATACACGCGATTGGAAAATCCGATAGAAAGGTTTGCCATCGGAAAAATTGAGAACAGGCTCTCAATCCAAAGTCCATCGGAAATTTCGACAGAAAAAGGCCGATGGGCATACACACGGTCGGAAAATCCGATGAAAAGCTCCCATCGGACTGTTTCCATTGGAAATTCCGATCGTGTGTACGCGGCATAACAGAAAGTCGAAAATATAAAAAAAGCAAAGTGTAATTTCTTCAGTGTTGTCACATGAAAAGATATAATAAAATATTTACAAAAATGTGAGGGGTGCACTTACTTTTGTGAGATACTATATATTTATGCTATAATTACATATGAATTTACTATTGATTTGAGGTGTTAGCAGCGTCTTTATTCATTTAATTTTGAGTGTGGTTGCCTTGTAGAGTCCCTCGAGTCCAAGGGGGAGGTGTTGGTGCCCTTGCCTGTAGATAGGGGTATGTGGTTTAAAACCAGACAGGGCTTTTAACCCTTCTATGCTCTATCCAAAAAGCTTTTTGTTTTTTTATGGTCTTTGGATACACTGTAACCCCTATGCTGGATGATAATCTCTACAAATATTTGGATTAGTCATACTGCTGGGATACATCAGGTCCTGTATGACAGTCTCTACGAATCAAACTGAAAATACAACAACCTGTTTGAACATTGAGAGCGCTGATATTAAATACTTATGTGGAGAACTGGGGTCTTACTCCTGTTTAGATAAGTGACAACTGTTCTGCAACCTACCCCCCTCAATCCTGAGAAACACAGCAGGGGGGGGAGCAGAGGGTGACAATCCCCTCTGACACCCCAAATGTTTTCCCAAGAAGGTACAGGGAACATAAGTCAAAGGAGCTCTTGTAACTGCAATACTTACTGATGCATGGGAAGAACTAGGGAGAGAATACACAAAACTGTTTTTCGGTTCTGTATGTGAGTTTTTTAAAGACATAGTAACATCAAAGGAAAGTAATGGAGGATAGTTTACAGGGAGGAGAGTGACAACAGTTACAGTGACAGGCACAGAAGCACCGGCCGGGTCAAAGGTGACCCAGAGGCCCTCTGATCTTCCTCCACAGTCATTGTAGGCCTCATTAAACTCCCACGCTTAGTTATACATGTCACTGGGTAACTTTCTCCTTTTTTTGCAACAGGTGACAGGTTCAGAATGCCGTTCTTAGGAATTTCAAGATCGGGACCCCCATTTGAAGTATTCAAAGGGAAGGGTCAGAAAATAAAGTTGTAAAATTTCACAGCCTCGTCCCATTGACCCCTGGGCCTAAGACAACAGGAATATCAAAAATGTGCTTCCCTTCAATTGAGATGCATCAAGGGGGGGGGGGGGGGGGGGGGGGGGGGGGGGGGGGGGGGGGGGCTGGAAGGAAACCTTTTTGGAGATTTAGTGCATAAAGAATCAATTTCCTGATAGTAAAGGCTTGGATGTCATCCAGCAAAACGGGGGCTTGACAATGATAAAAGTGCAGCGAAGGGATGTCTGGATGGCAGGCATGCAGCAAATGGTACAATACATTTTGGCTTTTTATGCTGGATACAGTAACAGGAAAAACTATAAATTATGTAAGTTTTCCTACTAGAAGCAGATGATGCAGCAATGAAATATAACTATCACGTCATTTACAATCCTGTACTGATTCAGGGCTAGAGAATGTAACTTCCCCCCTACTAAAATCTGCAAAAAGATTCCCCCACAATGATGTCATAGACTGCTGTCCATCATGAAGACCAATGACTGTAAGTTCCATAGAAAATAACCCAAGCAGTGCAGTACTGGATGATAAAAGGACACATAAGAATGTATCTCTGGATTCATAAACATATCATTTTGTCATTTTTTTCTTTCACATATGTTTTTATTAAGTTTATAAAAGGGTTTTGCAGGTGTAACATCTATAACATATAGCATTGTTTACAGAGAAGAAAGTACAGAGAAGAAAGAAACTACAAAAGAAAACTAGAAAGAAATTACAAAGAAAGTAAAAAAAAATTTCTGGGGTACTTATATAGCGCCAACAATGTACACAGAGCTTTACATATACATTGTACATTCATAATAGTCCCTACCCTAAAGGAGCTTACAATCTAAGGTCCCTAACTCGCATTCATATACTAGGGACAATTTTGTACGGGATCCAATTAACCTACCAGCATGTCTTCGGAGTGTGGGAGGAAACCGGAGTACTCGGAGGAAACCCACGCAGGCACAGTGAGAGAACATGCAAACTCCAGACAGGTAGTGTCGTGGTTGGGATTCGAACCAGCAACCCTTCTTAGCCACACGCGGTCGGAAATTTGAACCACAAAACCCTTCAGATTTTTTCTGACGAATTTTGTCGGACACCGGTGTTGCATACACACGGTCGGACAAAGTTGGCGGAAAATCCGATCATTCTGAACGTGGTGACGTTCGCTGCGTACGACGGGACTACGTAGAGGCTAGTAGCCAATAGCTTTGGTCTTGTAATGTGATCTGAGCATGCGTGGCACTTTGTCCGTCGGCATTCGCTACACACGATCGGAATTGGTGTGATCGGACTTTGTTGTCGGAAAATTTATAGAGCAGGAGATACAACTTTGTCCGTCGGACAATCCGATGGAAAATGTCCGATGGTGCCTACACACGGTCGGAATTTCCGACAACATTGTCCGATAGGACAGAATCCATCGGAAAATCCGACCGTGTGTATGGGGCTTAAGACTGAACTACGTAGAGGCTAGTAGCCAATAGCTTTAGTCTCGTAATGTGATCTGAGCATGCGTGGCACTTTGTCCGTCGGAATTCTCTACACACGATCGGAAAAAGTCAGATCGGATTTTGTTGTCGGAAAATTTGAGAGCAGGATCTCAATTTTTTTCGTGGGAAAAAGTCCGATAGAGCCCACACTAGGGGCGGATTTTCCGACAACATGGACCGATCGGACATTTTCCGTTGGAATTTCCGACCGTGTGTACGGGTGCTTACTGCTAGGCGAAAGTCCAATCCACTACACCACTGTGCCACCCACTACACCACTGTGCCACCCACTACACCACTGTGCCACCCACTACACCACTGTGTTGGTGTAACAATGCCAATGCTATAAATGGATATCCGCAAGTCAGAGGATCAGCAATCAATCTAGTGAGGGAGAAATAGCACTCGATATAATCCACCAGTGAGAAAGTTCTTCCCATGTGACCCTCTTTTAGGCTCCATTCACCCAATGTGTTATAATAATAGCTCGTATTGCGAAACGCTCGTTAACCGCGTTACTCGCAATCCGAGGTTCCACTGCACTTTCAATTGAATTTATTTAACAGACAAAAGAGATCAAATATGGGAAGGTTCATTGTGAGGGTTTACATACTCCTCAATACAATTGCCCTGAACATTCTCATCTACCTCCTGTACAAACTTTTATCAAATACAAAAGCTAGTGCACCGATATAGACAACCTGCATTATTCTCTTTGTATGAACTCCATTCAGCTAGACTGTCAAGAGTTTATAATCCAAGAAGAACAGCAGGAACAATCATATTTTCCATCTCCTCCCCGACTAGCTGTAAATTGGCAAGCTACAAGTACACAGCTCGTCAAACAGCGATGAAGCAAAGTAAATTATTTTTAAAAATCTGTATAAAAGAAGAAAGAAAAGCACTAAAGCATAAGAACTGCTCTTGAAAAGTATAAACATAGGAACCACATGCAGTAAATACTGGTAATTCCCCTAGCAGATGTATACTGATACGTCGGAAACATGACCACCACATCATTTACACATCATGTGAGTCACAGCTAGTGATTTTTACATCGCCCACAGCACCACCTGAAAGAAGATTCCCCCCTTGAGGTGAGGTCATGCTCAGGAAGTCCCCCCAGCTGTGAAACCTCCAGACTGTATAGCACCTAATCTGTCTGGAGATGCACAGTCCTCAGTTACTGAAAACCTGCAGAAAAGAATTACCGGTGAGCAGGTGACTATGTCCTGATGATGGAAGTACATATAGTATTACATGTAGATATAATAAAAAAAAATAATAAACAAAAAAAAAAAAAAACAATATTTTGTTTTGAATTTTTTAATCAATTTAAACATACCTTAAATCCTGCAGTCTTTGGTCTGGTCATGTGACATCACAGGTCCTCTTCCTCCTTCGGCAAATGGTTGTGTCTTAAATGCGGCAGGGAGTGGTGCCATGCCAGGACCTGGTGCCACTCTCTTCAGCATTATCATGTGAGTACAGGGTGGCTTGATGAATTGTGGGTCCTTTAACCACTTGACCACTGGGCACTTAAACCCCCCTTTCCTAACCAGACCAATTTTCAGCTTTCGGTGCTCTCACACTTTGAATGACAATTACTCAGTCATGCAACACTGTACCCAAATTAATTTTTTGTCCTTTTTTTCACACAAATAGAGCTTTCTTTTGGTGGTATTTAATCACCGCTGGGTTTTTTATTTTTTGCGCTATAAATCAAAAAAGACAGAAAATATGGTAAAAATAAAAAATGTCTTTGTTTATATTAAATTTAATTGCAGAGTATTGGCGAGTATTGGCAGAGTATTGGAGAGTATTGGCAGAATATTGGCGAGTATTGGCAGAGTATTGGCGAGTATTGGCGAGTATTGGCGAGTATTGGCAGAGTATTGGCGAGTATTGGCAGAGTATTGGTGAGTATTGGCAGAGTATTGGTGAGTATTGCAGTGTTGCACAGTGTTGCAGAGTATTGCACATTATTGGCAGAGTATTGCACAGTGTTGCAGAGTATTGCACAGTGTTGCAGAGTATTGCAGTGTTGCAGAGTATTGCACAGTGTTGCAGAGTATTGCACAGTATTGGCAGAGAATTGCACATTATTGGCAGAGTATTGCACAGTGTTGGCAGAGTATTGCACAGAGCAGCGCTGTGGGCACTACACATCCAGCCCACAGCGCTGCTGCCATCTCTCCCCCTCTCCGCTTCTCCCCTCTCACTGTACCGATCGGTACAGAGAGGGGAGGGAGGAACAGGCTTCATGATGCCGGTTGTTTACATGTGATCGCTCCGTCACTTGGGGCGCGTGGGAGCAAGATTCTGGGAGGACGTCCCACGGACATCCACCCAGAATAAGCTGACCGCGCTGTAGCCGTCTTTCGGCTATGGCCCGGTCGGCATGTACTTACAGTGCACAAGTAAAGTATTCACAGCACTTCACTTTCTACATTTTGTTATGTTACAGCCTTTTTCTAAAATGGATTAAATTCATTATTTTCCTCAAAATTCTACAAACAATCCCCCATAATAACAACGAAAAAGACGTTTGTTTTAAATTTTTGCAAATCTATCAAAAATAAAAAAAATCCCATGCACATAAGTATTCACAGCCTTTGCTCAATACTTTGTTGAAGCACCTTTGGCACCAATTACAGCCTCAAGTCTTTTTGAGTATTACGCTAGAAGCTTGGCACACCTATTTCTGGGCAGTTTCTCCCATTCTTCTTTGCAGGACCTCTCAAGCTCCAACAGGTTGGATGGAGAGCGTCGGTGCACAGCCATTATCAGATCTTTTCAGAGATGTTCAATCGGTTTCAAGTCTGGGTTCTGGCTGGTCCTAACACACAAAGCAATCTCCTGCGCTCGGGTGCCCGGGCAAATAGGTAAGTGGTGCAGCCAACCCCCTTAGCAAAATCAATGGAATGTTGCAGGTCTTGCTGCCCTCCTCAGAATAATGGGTATCCTTAGAACTAAAACATACAAAAAGAACAGGAGGGCGCACCGACCTTGTGCATTACCAGAGATAAAATGTATTCATAATATGTAACAAGAAATATACTCACAAACGAGCTTTAAAACAAGGCTTATCAATACTCCGGCAATTGCGAGCAGTATCTTTAGACGCCTACAATCTGGACCAGATATTTGGAGGAACCAGATGGCATTGCAAATGGCTAATGCCACGTACACACACGAGTGGACTTTGACGGACTTTCGACGGAGTTCCGACAAACTTTCCAAATGAACGGACTTTGCCACACACAATCACACTAAAGTCCGACGGATTGGAACGTGATGACGTACGACCGCACTAGAATAAGGAAGTTCGTAGCCAGTAGCCAATAGCTGCCCTAGCGTCGTTGTTTGTCCGTCGGACTAGCACACAGACGAGCGGATTTTTCGATAGGAACTGGGTCCGGCGGAGTTCCGGCAGAAAAATTTGAAGCATGTTCTATTTCTAAAGTCTGTCAGATTTTTCGACAGCAAAAGTCTGATGGAGCCCACACACGATCGAATTGTCCGACGGATTCGTTCCATCGGACCATTGCTGTCGAAAAGTCTGGTCATGTGTACGCGGCATTACACGTTACGAGGGCGAACCCTCTTCCTCAAATGCCATAAGGCCCATACATACGATCGGACTTTTTGACAACCAACATGCAAATTAGCTGTTTTGGACCAACATCCGACCGTGTGTACGCTCCATCGGACCAACTTTTTCCAGGTTTCATCGGACTTTTGTTGGCTGTGCGAATGGACCAACTTTCTGCCAACAAAAGTCCGATGGACCAAAGTCCGACCGTGTGTACACAAAACCAACGGACTTTTGTACAAACCAATGCAGAACCAATGCAAAAGATAAGACAACAATACAGAAGTTGACCAAAGGTGGCAGTAAAGAGCAGAAAAAACAAGTAATTTGGTGAAAGTTGGCTGAAAAAGTCCTGCCGTGTGTATGCAATACCAACTTGGGGCCAACGCCCTTTGGACAAAAATCCACGGGAAAGTTGGTCCACGGTCCGATCGTGTGTATGAGGCTATAGCGATGGTAGTTTGACCTCTACACAGGTATCGTTCATCAACATGTATTATGGCATTATGCAGTCAAATATCTGGTTCATTGCAACTCATCATCATAAACGGGCCCTAAAAAATACATAACCTCAGCAATAAAATGCACAAGCACTGTGCTGGTAGGTCCTGATCACTAATGAAATAAAGTAACTGCCATCTCTAGGAGACCCGTGTGTGTGCCTGAGAAGTGAACATCCGACCATGAACCCAACTGGGGTTGGAACTTATGTGGAAACAACTTCATCTATTTGGAAACTCTTTATGAAATCTAGGTTCTGTGTGGGCCATCACTATTTCCCTTGAGTATTAATGATTAACCATGTGTTGTCACACCACAATAATTTATGGTAGAAGCACTGAGTAGGCAGATTAGAATTTGTACACCCGCCTCCCTCCTGCTGACTCAGTTTCCTCAGTAAATCTGGGTGCCATCTTGCAACAACACTCTGAAAAAAGAAGCATCAATGAGAGGATGTAATCACACATACATACAGTGCCTTGAAAAGGTATTCATACCCATTGAAATCTTCAACATTTTGTCATGTTACAACTGTTTTTCAATTTTTTTTACAAATAAATATATGAAAAGTGTGGGGGAGGGGGGTACATTTGTATTCAGCCCCCTTTACTCTGATACCCCCTAACTAAAATCTAGTGGTACCAATTGCCTTCAGAAGTCACCTAATTAGTAAATAGAGTCCACCTGTGTATCATTTAATCTCAGTATAAATACAGCTGTTCTGTGAAGCCCTCAGAGGTTTGTTAGAGAAACTTAGTTTAAAAACAGCATCACGAAGGCCAAGGAACACACCAGACAGGTCAGGGATAAATTTGTGGAGAAGTATAAAGCAGGGTTAGGTTATAAAAACATATCCAAGCTTTGACCATCTCACGGAGCTCTGTTCAATCCATCATCGGAAAATGGAAAGAGTATGGGACAACTGCAAACCTACCAAGACATGGCCGTCCATCTAAACTGACCGGCCGGGCCAGGAGAGCCTTCATCAGAGAAGCAGCCAAGAGGTCCATGGTAACTCTGGAGGAGCTGCAGAGATCCACAGCTCAGGTGGGAGAATCAGTCCACAGGACAACTATTAGTCGTGTACTCCACAAATCTGACCTTTATGGAAGAGTGACAAGAAGAAAGTCATTGCTTAAAGAAAGTCATAAGAAGTCCTGTTTGCAGTCTGTGAGAAGCCATGTGGGGGACACAGCAAACATGTGGAAGAAGGTGCTCTGGTCAGATGAGACCAAAATTAAACTTTTTGACCTAAAAGCAAAACGCTATGTGTGGCAGAAAACTAACACTGCACATCACCCTGAACACACCATCCCCACTGTGAAACATGGTGGTGGCAGCATCATGTTGTGGGGATGCTTTTCTTCAGCAGGGACAGGGAAGCTGGTCAGAGTTGATTGGAAGATGGATGGAGCCAAATACAGGGCAATCTTAGAAGAAAACCTGTTTGAGTCTGCAAAAGACTTGAGACTGGGGCAGAGGTTCACCTTCCAGCAGGACAACGACCCGAAACATACAGCCAGAGCTACAATGGAATGGTTTAGATCAAAGCATATTCATGTGTTAGAATTGACCAGCCAAAGTCCAGACCCAAATCCAATTGAGAATCTGTGGCAAGACTTGAAAATTGGTATTCACAGATGCTCTTCATCCAATCTGACAGAGCTTGAGATATTTTGCAAAGAAAAATGGGCAAAAATGTCACTCTCTAGATGGGCAAAGCTGGTAGAGACATCCCCAAAAAGACTTGCAGCTGTAATTGCAGTGAAAGATGGTTTTACAAAGTATTGACTCCGGGGGGCGCCATCCAAATGTACCCCACACACTTTTCACATATTTATTTGTAAAACATTTGGAAAACCATTTATGATTTTCCTTCCACTTCACAATTATGCCCCGTACACGCAGTCGGAAATTCCGACGGAAAATGTCCGATCGGACCATGTTGTCGGAAAATCCGCCCGTGTGTGGGCTCCATCGGACTTTCCGACGGAAAAAAATTTGAGATCCTGCTCTCAAATATTCCGACAACAAAATCCGATAAGACTTTTTCCGATCGTGTGTAGAGAATTCCGACGGACAAAGTGCCACGCATGCTCAGATCAAATTACGAGACCAAAGCTATTGGCTACTAGCCTCTACGTAGTCCCGTCGTACGCAACGAACGTCACCACGTTCAGAATGATCGGATTTTCCGACAACTTTGTCCGACCGTGTGTATGCAACACCAGTGTCGGACAAAATCCGTCGGGAAAAATCCAACGGATTTTGTGGTCGGAATTTTCCGACCGTGTGTACAGGGGCTTATGTGCCACTTTGTGTTGGTTTATCACATAAAATCGCAATAAAATTTTTGGTTGTAACATGACAAGATAAATTTCCATTGTCCATTTTCATCTGATCACATCCGATCCGTCAGACAGGTGGAAAAAAGGACCACCATCCGTCTGTTTTTTTGCAGGCAGGATCGGATAGCGGCGAATGTCAGCGGACATGTCACCTCTGACATCCGCTGCTCCATAGGGGAGGCTGGAGGGTCCGATCAGGTCCGCCTAAAAAAACTGACAGGTGGACCTGATCTGACAGCCTCTGTGAAAGGGCCCTAAGAGTGAAGTTAGACATGCGTTTAAATCGCCCGAGGCTACCCTCCAGAGGCTACTGACTCACCACCTGTTTAACCCCCGTTTTTGCAGACAAATGCGCCGCAACTGCATGTGGGGGCACGTCCCTGAACTCACACTGTCTGCGTTTGGGTCCATGCACCTACACCCACATGGATGTCAGATCTGTCCTTGCAGCTGCTGTGTCCCATTTGACATGAATAGACATTTTTGTATAAATTAGATTTTCACAATTTTGCAAAAATCCCAATTTAAAATTTACAAATATTTGTTATTTATTAACTCAGCACAGGATAAGCTTTTATATTTAGTAGGAATTTAGCAAGAATTTTGTAAAATTAGCTGTGTATTTATCTGCTAATAATGGTTTTAGTGTATTTTTTGCGAAAATATTGTTCGCATAAAAGGATAGGTTCATCATATTCAGAGTGTAACATGTTACTGTTGCAGCAGCGCCACACAACCCTCCCCCCTCCTCGATGTGACAGCGAGCCGGGGATCTTCTCCCCGCCCCTGCTGTCACTATTTACGCTGATGAGCACTCTAGGTAGTTAATTGATTCTCCCTTTCATTCAGTAACTGCCTACCTGTATGAGATATGGGCAGACAGCTACACTGACAGTCTGCAGGAGTCTGAGATTGCACCCAAAATCTGCTGATCACAGGTGCAATGCTCTGCAGCCTTCTAATTAACCACTAGCCGACCAGCTGCCATCATTATACTGCAGCAGGTTGGCTCGTTCCCATGCGCCCGCTGCACGGTGGGGGACACGATGCGCTTGGTCGGCGGCCGCGACGTCCGTCGGCAATGCGTGATCGCGGGCACAAGAGCCAGAACGGGGATGTGTGTGTGTTCTGACAGGAGAGGAGAGACAGATCTGCTGTTCCTAGTAATTAGGAACAGCGATCTGTCTCCTCCTCTAGTCAGTCCCATCCCCCCACAGTTAGTAACACACATGAAGGAACAATTTTAACACCTTGATCGCCCCCTAGTGTTAACTCCTTCCCTGTCAGTGACATTTACTGTGTAAATCAGTGCATTTTTATAGCTCGGATCGCTGTATAAATGTCAATGGTCCCAAAATTGTGTACAAAGTGTCCGATCTGTCCGCCGCAATACCACTAAAAATCGCTGATCACCGCCATTACTAGTAAAAAAAAAAAAAAAACATAATAAAAATGACATAAAATTACCATAAATCTATTCCCTCTTTGAAATTTTGCGCAAACCAATCAATATACACTTTTTGCTATTTTTTTTTTTCTTTTTACCAAAAATATGTGGAAGAATATATATCGGATCAAACTGATGAAGAAATTTATTTTTTTTATTTTTTTGGGGGATATTTATTATAGCAAAAAGTATAAAATATATATATATTTTTTTCGAAATTGTCGCTTTTTTTCTCTTTATAGGACAATAAATTAAAACCACAGAGGTGATCAAATACCATCAAAAGAAAGCTCTATTTATAGGGAGGGGGGGGGGGGGGAGGAATTTTTGGTACAAAAGACATTTGTTTTGGTACAGCGTGGCACGACCGCGCATTTGTCAATTAAAGCGACGCAGTGCCTTATCGCAAAAAAACGGCCTGGTCATTAAGAGGTAAAATCTTCTGGGGGGGAATAAATTATAAATACTTAGCTCTCAACTGTCCCTGATTTCGAGCAATGTCCCTCTGTCCCTCATTCCTCCTCAGTTGTCCCTCATTTTGGTCTGATCTGTATAGTTGTATATAAAATGCACTGTTTATCTTTTAAAAAGTGTTTCCCAGCGCTAAACCTTTCATCCAAATTCTAAATTGCTGCATTTGTTCATTTTAAAAGCCAATATAAAGGAATAGTATTGGTAAAAAAAAATCACTTGTGGATTTAATCAAAGCGGGAGTAAACCCGCTGACACTTTTTTTTTTTTGTAAACACCTGTAAGGGAAAAAGCATAATGAGCTAGTATGCACCGAATACTAGCTCATTATGAAATACTTACCTTAGAACGAGGCGTTGGTAACTCATCTGGTCCATGCCGAGGTTGCTGACATGCTGCCTCGGCGTGTCTTCCGGGTATCGCGACTCCAGCGCTGTGAGTGGCTGGAGCCGCGATGTTGTTACTCCCGCGCATGCGCACGGGAGACTTCTTCCCGGCAAGGTTCGGATTCTGCCGGCCTTTCAGTCGCGAACCCCCGATGCGCATGCGGCGCTGCAGTCAGCGGCTCATTGCACAGGGAATATCTCCTAAAACGTACAGGCGTGTCCTATGCCAACATACATTTGCTAGTAGGTGTCCCTCACTCCCATCTCAAAATGTTGGGAGGTATGGAAAGGCACATTTTTTAACCTGCAAAAAAATGTGCATTTATTTTTTTATTTTTTACAAAAGTGAACTTATCCTTAAATCCACCTCAATGCATAAAGCAGTTGTATCTGTGCCTTGTTGTGTGCTATGGATCAGATGCACTGCAACATGCTGTGCATGTGTCTATGGTGTGCAATTAACGATAAATGTCAACGTAACCCAACACACACACAGCGTGTTGCAGTGCGTTACCATAACTAGCGTTATAAAGCATAGTATGACGTGTTTAATAATACATGTTGTGATGTGATTGAGCCATGAAGTCTGTGAGATATGATTGAGCAATAGGATGCAAATGACCACAAACTGTGTCCAGCTGTTGATGAACTGCAGCTGGCAAAACTGGAGATCCCAAAAAAAAAATAGTGAAGAAAAATGACACGATACTGTTCATTGTTGGCGTCTGCCCTGTAAAAGCACAAAAATGATTTTTAAGCGAATACAAGAAATGAGTAAGTCGACGCACATAGCACCAGCGGGCCTCCGCAGATGGCAGTCTTGATAAACAAAGTGTGTTACAAAGTGTGACGATGTTCTCACCAGAAGGATTTTACACATGGAGCCGTTTTTTTTTTTTTTTTTTTTAACAAACCCTGCTCTCCTCACCTCTAAAAATACCCAAGATGTTAGTGGTTCAGATGGCGACCATGTGCTCTGTAATGGCTGCACCTGAATACACACTGCTTGTCCATCTGTCTTCCTGCTGTCAGGGGGGGAGATCATTGCTGTTTCTAAGCTGAGGAGGGGTACTAACCAGCAGGGGTGCTTCTCACGAGAGAGGCCCTAGGGAGACTTGGTCAGGAGGAAGAGAGACAGACATGAGGGGTCTGGTTTGCACTGCCCCAATACCCCTACTGCTTATGAGGATTACTAGATAGACATCCATAATCTCGGCTTATGAAGTCTATTTTCAGAGTAATCAGAGACAGATAACACTGAAGACAATATATTCTAGTGTAATGATATATACGTCTTAAAGAAAAAATAAGAACTACTTTGTATACATTCATGGAGTCTATGAAAGAATGACTTATGAATAAGCTGTCGCACTTATAGCCATAAGACCTATAACTTATGACAAAGAGCAATGGCGCGAAACACGTGAAGGCGTTTGGTCACCGCTGTATCTGGAATAAAGCCTCCTGATGCTCTACTTCTTTCATGGGCTCCATAAAGCCTCGTATACACGATCGGACTTTCCGACGGGAAATGTTGGATGTCAGGCTGTTTGGCGGTAAATCCGACTGTGTGTACGCTCCATCGGGACAACTGTTGTTGGATTTTCCGCCAGTTGGATGGCAGGTTTTCAAATTTTCCGCGTACAAATGTGTGTTGTCGGATTTCCCGAGCGTGTGTACACAAGTCCATCGGACACAAGTCCAAAGTACAAACACGCATGCTCGGAAGCAGAAGCGGTCGGTCTTGTAAACTAGCGTTCGTAACGGAGAATTAAAGAGGTAGTCCGGGCAAATCATTTTTTTTTTAAACTCAGCAGCTACAAGTACTGCAGCTGCTGGCTTTTAAAATATGGACACTTACCCATCCAGCATGCCCGCGATGTCGGCACCCGAAAGCCGATCTATCGATTGTCTCTCGGGTGCTGCCGCCGCCATCTTAGGTATGGGAATCAGGAAGTGAAGCCTTGCGGCTTCACTTCCCGGTTCCCTACTGCGCATGCGCGAGTCGCGCTGCGCAATAAGGACGCTCCCTGCTGTCTCTGGGATCCGTGTGTTTCCCAGCAAACAGCGGGGGGATGACAGGAAGTGGCGTAAATACCCGCAGATACTGCGGCTATCTACGCCCGGAAGTGGGTGCAGATACCTGTATTATACAGGTATCTGTAACCCCCTCCCCCCTGAAAGGTGCCAATTGTGGCACCGGAGGGGGGATGGTTCCGATGAGCGGAAGTTCCACTTCAGGGTGGAGCTCCGCTTTAACATTCGTGACGTGGCAAATTATTAAAATCTCCAAATAAGCACAATTCTCTTCTTCTTTAACCTCTAGCCGACCGCCCACTGTCAAATGACGGCGGAGCGGTGCGGCTCGTGTGGCGGGACGCCTTCATATGACGGTGTCTACATTTTGGCCACTAGGGGGCGCGCGCGCCGCGGGAGGCGCGCGCGCATGCCCGCCGCGTAGCTGGGGAGCCAATGCGTGTGATCGGCGGCCGCGATGTCCCTGGGCACCCGCGATTGCCCGATAATCGAGCAGGACGTGGATCTGTGTGTGTAAACACACAGATCCACGTCCTGTCACTGGAGAGGAGACCAATGGTGTGTCCCTTGTACATAGGGACACCGATCGGTCCCCTCCCCCAATCAGTCCCCTCCCCCCACAGTTAGAATCACTAACATAGGGAACACATTAACCCCTGCAGCGCCCCCTAGTGTTAACCCCTTCCCTGCCAGTCACATTTATACAGTAATCAATGCATTTTTATAGCACGGATCGCTGTATAAATGTGAATGGTCCCAAAAATGTGTCAAAAGTGTCCGATATGTCCGCGCAATGTCGCAGTCATGATAAAAATCGCAGATCGCCGCCATTACTAGTAAAACAATAATAATAATAAAAATGCTATAAATCTATCCCCTATTTTGTAGACGCTATAACTTTTGCGCAAACCAATCAATATACGCTTATTGCGATTTTTTTTTTACCAAAAATATGTAGAAGAATACGTATCGGCCTAAACTGAGGAAAAAATTTGTTTTAAAAAAAAAAAAAAAAAAATTGGATATTTATTATAAATAAAAAGTAAAAAATATAATGTTTTTTCAAACTTGTTGCTCTTCTTTTGTTTATAGCGCAAGAAATAAAAACCGCAGAGGTGATCAAATACCACCAAAATAAAGCTCTATCTGTGAGGAAAAAATGATAAAAATGTTATTTGGGTACAGAGTTGCATGATCGCGCAATTGTCATTCAAAATGCGACAGCGCTGAAAGCTGAAAAATGGCCTGGTCAGGAAGGAGGTGTTCGTACCTGGTAGGCAAGTAGTTAATGGGATAATAATGAAGCTGCTTTGCTGGTGATACTGATGGAGTTATTGCAAATACATTTTTTTCAAAGGCTTTTTTTTTCTAGTGATATCAAGAATATTATTATTATGCTTTTTTTTTTTATTTATTTGGGCAAGTTATCACAACACCATTATCCCGTAGTTTATAAGATAAAAGATACAACTATGTTGGTGTAGGTGTTACATACAGGTGAGCCTTATTAGAGGCTTACCTGTAAGTACAAGTTCAAAAGTGCAGTTTACCGCCATTTTTATCTACCAACTGCTATATGTGCTCCAACTTGGGAGAATCTGAAAATTATAGAGTTAGGATCGCAGTAAACAAAGGAGCCTTGGCATAGGCACATCAGGTTATGAATACATTTGCAAATGTGTGCAAGCAAAACCCTCTGTTTTTAACGTGAATTGTTAGACAGGTTCAGTTTGGTTTATTTGCAGGCTGGCAAGTGTGCTGGGAAATCTTTCTTTGTGCACCTGATAGGCATTCGGGAGTAGGGATGTGCTCAGGTAGGTTGGGATCCTAGTCTGAACCCACCTAAGCTATCCTGTCACTGCGTACCTCTAATCATAAACAGCTGAGGCATTACTAGAGTTGTGTGTACAGTATGTATGAATGCAGGGGGAGGGGGATGCCTCAGTTACCTATGACTGGCAGTGCATAGTGGAAGCTTCCTGGCAGGATAGCCTATGATAAAAACATGCCAGAGCTCATCCCAGTTTAGAAGGCGACACTGGCACCTCCTGAATGCCTGTGTTTTTTTTGTTTTTTTTAAACAACCGCTTGGCCTGCTATAATGGGAGTACTGCACCGTAAATGTGAACATATCCTTTGACTCACAGTTGGGGTGCAGCTCCATTCACTTGAATGGGTTGTGTTTGGTGGGGGTATTGCCTGCTGAACGTAAAAGTAGGATCATTTTTTTCTGTGTCGCAATAAAACAAGTAGCTCAAACAGCCTATTTTTACCATCCCGTCCCAAACGCAAGTGTAGACTAAGCCCCCGCGTACACACGGTCGGAAATTCCGACCACAAAATCCGTCTGATTTTTTCCGACGGATTTTGTCCGACACTGGTGTTGCATACACACGGTCGGACAAAGTTGACGGAAAATCTGATCAATCTGAATGTGGTGACGTTCGTCGTGTACGACGGAACTACGTAGAGGCTAGTAGCCAATAGCTTTGGTCTCGTAATTTGATCTGAGCGCTGGAATTCTGTACACACGATCGGAAACAGTTCGATTGGATTTTGTTGTCGGAAATTTTGAGAGCAGGATCTCGGACGGAAAAAGTCCGATGGAGCCCACACACGGGCGGATTTTCCAACAACATGGTCCGATCGGACATTTTCCGTCGGAATTTCCGACCGTGTGTACGGGGCATAAGGGGGTTATTTACAAAAGGCAAATCCACTTTGCACTACAAGTGCACTTGGAAGTGCAGTCGCTGTAGATCTGAGGGGGACATGCAAGGAAAATAAAAAACAGCATTTTAGCTTGCACATGATTGGATGATAAAAAAATCAACAGAGCTTCCCCTCATTTCAGATCTACCCCTCAGATTTACAGCGACTGCACTTCCAAAATTCCTAAATCCCGCTACAAATCAAAGGGGGAACGGAGATTCGCTGTCCAGGGACCACGGCTATGGAACGCTCTACCAACTGACATTCGCATGGAAGAAAACCATCAGGCCTTCAGGAAGAAACTCAAGACCTACCTCTTCTAGAAGCTTGATAACCATACGCCGATACAGCGCCTTGAGGCGATTCATTTCGCATTGTAGCGCTATACAAGTTATTCATTCATTCATTCATTCAAGTGCACTAAACTTACAGACAGAGAGAGAGGCAGCCAAGAGGTCCATGGTAACTCCGGAGGAGCTGCAGACTGAGGGGAAGTGACAGTTATTTTGTGTTTCTTTCATTTGCGAATAATCGCACCAACTGTTGTCACCCTCTCACCAAGCTGCTTGGCGATGGCCTTGTAGCCCATTCCAGCCTTGTGTAGGTCTACAATCTTGTCCCCGACATCCTTGGACAGCTCTGTGGTCTTGGCCACGGTGGAGAGATTGGCATCTGATTGATTGCTTCTGTGGACAGGTGTCTTTTATACAGGTAACAAGCTGAGATTAGGAGCACTCCCTTTATGGAAGTGCTCCTCATCTCAGCTTGTTACCTGTATAGACTACACCTGGGAGCCAGAAATCTTGCTGATTGATAGGGGATCAAATACTTATTTCACGAATTAAAATGCAAATAAATTTATAACTTTTTTGAAACGCGTTTTTCTGGATATTTTTGTTGTCTCTCACTGGTAAAATAAACCGACCACTAAAATTATAGACTGATCGTTTCTTTGTCAGCGGGCAAATGTACAAAATCAGCAGGGGATCAAATACTTTTTTCCCTCGCTGTGTGTCTCTACATTTAACCCTGTATTTGCGGTAAAACTCCAGCCAAGAATGTTGTGTTAGCTATAGAGCCAGGAAGGCCTAAAATTCCTGCCGCTGCTTGTGTGCCCATTGGGAGATTTCTTCTACTGTCTCCATAACTATTCAGGAAGTAACATGAAATCTTGCCAGTGGTAAAACTTGGCAGACATTTAAACCTTCCCCACTCGATTCTGCTTTTTGCTTCTGCATTTTTTTTTTCTTTATACATGAGCCCACACATTTTAAACTATGCCTTTTTGTCTCTTCTTTCCACAATACCAGTCAGTTCCCATGTTATTTACTGCTCAGTGTCTGGAGAATAGAGCACACTTCTGCCCCGGCTTCTGCAGCAACTCATTCTGCTTCTAAGGCAGGACTGTGCCAAGTTCCATACAAGGATACTACAACGTGAAAGTAACACTCTCCTCAGCACTTTGCAGAGAAAACAAGATGAAAATAAAATGTTCAGAAAAGGGAAAAGAAATCCTCATTAGGCTGAAAAAGATGTAAATATTGACCCCAATAACAACACACTTTGCCTGACACATGAAAGGCACGTCCCCCATAATTGCCAGAACTCATAAATAACAGACTGGCATTAAATGCTGAAGGCTGCAGCTGTTTCCATTTGTTATCAGCTCAGCCTACAGATCACTAGTATGCAGTTTTGCAGGCTCTGCAAGGGATTGATTTACTTAACCACTTCAGCACCGGGCGATTTTACCCCCTTCCTTACCAGAGCACTTTTTGCGATTCGGCACTGCGTCGTTTTAACTCACAATTGCGCGGTCGTGCGACGTGGCACCCAAACCTCTGCTGTTTTTATTTTTTGCGCTATAAACAAAAGAAGAGCGACAATTTTGAAAAAAAAACACAATATTTTTTACTTTTTGCTATAATAAATATCCCATTTTTAAAAAAAAAAACATTTTTTTACTTAGTTTAGGCCGATACGTATTCTTCTACATATTTTTGGTAAAAAAAAATCACAATAAGCGTATATAGATCGGTTTGCGCAAAAAGTTATAGCGTCTACAAAATAGGGGATAGATTTATTGCATTTTATTTTTTTTACTAGTAATGGCGGCGACCTGCGATTTTTTTTTTTTTGTGACTGCGACATTGCGGCGGACACTTCGGACACTTTTGACACATTTGTGGGACCATTCACATTTACACAGCGATCGTTGCTATAAAATTGCAGTGATTACTGTGTAAATGTGACTGGCAGGGAAGGGGTTAACACTAGGGGGCGCTGCAGGGATTAATATGTTCTCTATGGTAGTAATTCTAACTGTGTTCCTCTGTACTGGGAACACACCATCGGTCTCCTCTCCACTGACAGGACGTGGAGCTGTGTGTTTACACACACAGCTCCACGGTCCTGCTGTTTTCCCGGGCTTGTGCCCGGCGGACATCGCGGCCGCCGGGCACGTGCACCGGGTCCAGAGCGACGCCACGGGCGCCCCCTAGGCGGCCGGGAATGGTAGGACATCATATGACGTCCACCCAGGATGGGAGATCCACCTTGTGGACGTCATATGTCTATGGCCGGGTAATGAAGTGGTTAAAGGGGTTGTAAACCTTTGTGTTTTTTCACCTTAATGCATCCTATGCATTAAGGTGAAAAAAACACCTGGCAGTGACCAGCCCCACAGCCCCCCCCCCCCCTTTTACTTACCTGAACCCTGGAACTTGACCCGGCGGGGATGCGCTGTCACTCTTCCCGGGGTTCTCGGCTCTTGATTCGATAGATTGATAGCAGTGCAGCCATTGGCTCCCACTGCTGTCAATCAAATCCAATGACGTGGGGGGCGGGGCCGAGTCATACATTCGGCGGGCTATGGACGCCGAATGCTGGACACGGGAGCGCGCCCACAAGCTAACCCCCTCGGGAGAGCGCTTCTCCTAGGGGTTTATCTGATGCGGGGAGGAGCCGAGAGAGCCGACGGGGGACCCCAGAAGACGAGGTGTGCAAAACAAGCTGAAAGTTAATCTGATTGGTTACTATGCACAGCTACACCAGATTCTCTGTGTACCAGTTTTAGTAAATCTACCCCTTTGCATTCTTTAACCACTTACGGACCGCCCGCCATCATTATACGTCGCTATTTTGAAGAGGAGTATCCTTGTTATGGCAGCAGCTAGCTACCATAACCCCGGTATCCTCTTCTTCAGCGGGCGGTCCGCTTTCAGATAAAAGTGGTCTATGCGGCAGATTCGCAGCAAGATCACTTTTATCGGTGGCGGGAGAGGGCCCCCCACTCACTCTGCGCTCCGGTGCCCTCCGCTGCTTACCGGAGCCGTCGGTAGTGGCGGAGGCGATCAGATCCTTCTTCCTGCTAGGCATGGAGACGAGTGAGGGGAAGATGGCCCCCACTCGTCTCCATATCGTTGCAGGGCGGAAGCGACGTCAAAACGCCACTTCCACCCATAGCTCTTAAAGGGCCGATTGTTGTATTTATTTTTATTGCATTTTAGTGTAAATATGAGATCTGAGTTTTTTTTGACCCCAGATCTCATACTTAAGAGGTCCTGTCATGCTTTTTTACTATTACAAGGGATGTTTACATTCCTTGTAATAGGAATAAAAGTGACACCATTTTTTTTTTAAAAGAACAGTGTAAAAATAATAAATAAAAGGTAAAATAAATAATAAAAAAAAAAATTATTTTAAACGCGCCCGTCCCGCCAAGCTCGCGTGCAGAAGCGAATGCAAACATGAGTAACGCCCGCATATGAAAACGGTGTTCAAACCACACGTGAAATATCGCCACGATCATTAGAGCGAGAGCAATAATTCTAGCCCTAGACCTCCTCTGTATCTCAAAACATGCAACCTGTAGAATTTTTTAAACGTCATGGAGATTTTTAAGGGTAAAAGTTTGTCGTCATTCCACGAGCGGGCGCAATTTTGAAGCGTGACATGTTGGGTATCAATTTACTCGGCGTAACATTATCTTTCACAATATAAAAAAATTGGGCTAACTTTACTGATGTCTTATTTTATTTAATTTAAAAAAGTGTATTTTTTCCCCAAAAAAAAGTGCGCTTGTAAGACCGCTGCGCAAATACGGCGTGACACAAAGTATTGCAACGACCACCATTTTATTCTCTAGGGTGTTAGAAAAAAATATATATAATGTTTGGAGTAATTTTCTAGCAAAAAAAAAACTGTTTTTAACTTATAAACAACAAATCTTAAGTGGTTAGGGGAATTGAATTGTGTTGTAGTAGGAAAAATGCTGGGTCCAGCAAAGCCTGATATTCCGTAAATATTTGAGACTGTGATTTCTAATCTTTAAGATTACAAGACATGCAAAGAAAAGCAATTTTAGTTATCATCATTAGCCCACAAAAGTAGGGATTTTTTCAGTTTAGTCATTTTAGCATTTGCTTACAAGAAATTTCTGAGTCACTGCAGACAAATACAATTATGTAAACCCTAAAGAGCAATGTATGAACCGGTGTCCTGTCCTTTTGGCCTGCAAACAATAAAAAAATAAAAATCATACGTATGACTGTACTGGCAGAAAGTGTTGCTGTGCTAGTCAGGGACAGATGACAAAGCTTGGGAAGTGGTTCTGCCATATGGGAAGGACTACAAAAACGAAGATGAATCCACTGACTACCAGGGGGGACAAGGCTGCAATCACCAGCCCTTAGAGGACAAGTCTGCCTTTTGTAAACTTTCTGATTTTAATAGAAGATACCCAAATGGCGCACTTAAAGTGGTAGTAAAGGCAAACATAACTATTCCTTAACCACTTGCCTACCAGGCACGAACACCTCCTTCCTGACCAAGCCATTTTTGAGCTTTCAGCGCTGTCGCATTTTGAATGACAATTGCGCGGTCATGCAACGCTGTACCCAAATAAAATTTTTATCATTTTTTCCCCACGGATAGAGCTTTATTTTGGTGGTATTTGATCACCTCTGCGGTTTTTATTTCTTGCGCTATAAACAAAAGAAGAGGGACAAGTTTGAAAAAACATAATATTTTTTACTTTTTATTATAATAAATATCCAATTTTTTTATTTTTTTTTAACAATTTTTTTCCTCAGTTTAGGCCAATACGTATTCTTCTACATATTTTTGGTAAAAAAAAATCGCAATAAGCGTATATTGATTGGTTTGCGCAAAAGTTATAGCAAAAAATAGGGTATAGATTTATGACATTTTTATTATTATTTTTTTTTTACTAGTAATGGCGGCGATCTGCGATTTTTATCGTGACTGCGACATTGCGGCGGACATATCGGACACTTTTGGTACATTTTTGGGACCATTCACATTTATACAGCGATCCGTGCTGTAAAAATGCATTGATTACTGTATAAATGTGACTGGCAGGGAAGGGATTAACACTAGGGGGCGTTGCAGGGGTTAATATGTTCCCTATATTAGTGATTCTAACTGTGGGGGGAGGGGACTGACTGGCGGAGGGGACCGATCGGTGTCCCTATGTTCAAGGGACACACCATCGGTCCCCTCTCCAGTGACAGGACGTGGATCTGTGTGTTTACATACACAGATCCACGTCCTGCTCAGTTACTGGGCAATCGCAGGTGCCCGGCGGACATCGCGGCCTCTGGGCACGCGCATCGGGTCCCCAGCACACACGCGCTCCCTAGTGGCCAAAATGGTAGCGCCGTCATATGACGGCGACCCGCCACAAGAGCCGCAACGCTCCGCCTTCTTTTGACAGTGGGCGGTCCACAGGAGGTTAAAGCGGAGCTACACTGCCCCTGACGTTTTTTTTCTCCATGGTGATTAATAAAGAAATGCATTTGTAATTTAGTAACTCACCTGTCCTGTTTCTATCACTTGTGCCTTTGGTTTCTTAGCTCCTAAAAAGACTTTATAAAAATTTCCGGTTCGTCCTCCATCTTGCCTGTGGGCATTTGAAACCTCCAAGCATTCTCTTCCTGGATTTCATTGACGCCGCTCATTCGAATCTCGCGCATGCGCAGTACAAACTGCATAGGAGTGCCATCAGCAGCTCCTATTGCCATCACAACCGCGGTGGCGGCGAAAGTCCCGCTCCGTTGTGATAGCAGAGACTGAACGTGACTGTCGTGATGACGTCACGTTCGGTTTCAAGTCTCGCGCTATCTCGGGCCAGGCCGCCGCACTGACTCCTGGGAGCTATGACACAAGCTCCCAGGATACAGTGCGGGCTAGGGGATATTACGAAATAGCCATAATATCCCCGCCCATATCCAAGGGAAGGAGAACCGGAAGCGATGGATGGCAGGAAGAAAACAACTAAAGGTAAGTAAAAAAAAAAAAAAAAAACTACCTTTTCGGATCGAAGAAGGTGAGTATTATTTTTTACATCTATGTCTTAAAAACGGGTGGTGCTCCGCTTTAAACTGATTCCCTCTACTCTGCAACCTATCCTGCATACCCTGCAGGTGGCGGCCCATCCATTAAGGGCACCCAAGCGCCGCCCCCCCCCCTCTATATCTACAGCCGCCACCCCCAGGCTCTATCCACGGCTGCTATTTGGACAGAACACTGCCACCTCCTATTTCTGGCCCATTTTAGGAAGCCGGGCGCTTGAATGACAGCTGCGGGGGTGTTTTTTGAAGCACCTGATTAGAGCCAAAAGCCTCTAATAGACTTCAAAATAGCTGAGCAATACATGCGACTTGTTTCTCCATACAGAAGGCGTCTTGAAGCCGTCATTACCAACAAAGGATTTTGTACCAAGTATTAAATACATTTCAGTTTGCGTGGTTAATACTTTTTCCCTGTGTCCTTCCATTTTATTACACGTCTTTATTTCGGAACTTGTTTGTTTTGGTGCCTTTGTATGTATAGATTGCATAGGTTGTTGCCGAAATGTGGTGGAAATTTCATGTCAATAGCACCTTTAGAAAGATATTTATCTAGAAAAATGGTCATGTGCTCAATACTTATTTTACCCGCTGTATACCATAGTTTGTAGATGCTATAACTCTCATGCAATCAGTATACACTGCATCTCCTCCTAAGTTCTAGTGGTTGCTTCTGTTCCCAGCTGATCGGGTTTTAGGACTCCTGGCCAATCAGGTCTCAGGACCCGCTTCCTGTTCGGCCCGGGAGAAGCAGGAAGACTTTAGCACAGTGGTTCTCAACCTCGGTCCTCATTACCCCCAAACAGGCCATGTTTTCAGGTTTTCCTTGATCTTGCACGGGTGCTCTAAATCAGTGTCAATGGCTTGGTAATTTGGACAGCTATTTTATCTAAGAGAAATTACCAAAACATGGCCTGTTTGGGGGTAATGAGGACCGAGGTTGAGAACCACTGCTTTAGCAAATATTAATTTGCTAACGTCACACAAGTTTTTTAAGCCATTCACTTGTTCAGTTTCTTCCTAGTGTCTGGCCTAGACCAAAACATACTTCCCAGGAGTCTTCTTGGGAGGAAGGGAGGAGGGTCTTTCTCAGCTAAGCACACTCTCCTGCCTCCATGCCTGAACTAAGGGCTGTGGCGGACTACCTGGCACCCAGCCTGGGTGCCTCCGCCAAGATACAGCTTCCTCCACTCTGGAACCAGGAACCAGGTATTACAGCTGAGTTTTGCATCCAAGAACTAGACACTAGCTTAGGTGCAAACTGGAACTCCCTTTACTGTAAATTTACACAGAATTTATACCACACAAAATCAGGTAAGAGCTTGATCACATTATCCTAAACAATGCAAACTGTAAACAGTAATATCATCAGTGTATCTAATGAACAGCCAGCAGCTAACAGTGATCTAATTAACAGTAAGCTAATTAACAGCCAGGCACCTGAACAAGCTTTGATTAGTCAGGAAGCCCACCCCAAAAAGACACCCACCCAAGACAGTCAGACAACGGTCTATGAGACAAAACTCATACAATGTTCCAGCAGTCTGAAAAAGTGGAATTGATTTATCTTTATAGCTTCCTTAAGGGAGATTGTTCATAAATATTTCTGTCACACGTGGAGAAACTTCTCCAACCCAGTCTGCAGGAGGGCCACCATGTTTCCTCTGATCATTAACCTGTACAAGATTATTATTACGCCTTTTCATCCACTCCAGAAGGAAAGCTTTATTGTCTTAATGAAAGCCTAGCTCTCAGCATTCATAACGTTGTTGTCCATAATTAGAGAATGATCTGCTCTCTCCATGGGATCAGAGGCTCAACTGAGCTCTTCTCCATGCTCTGATTAGGAGAAGCAGACCGGTCTCCTCTACGGGCCATAATCAGTGGGTAGAAGGCATGCCCCTAGTCCCCTCCAAAAGCCCCTGTCCCAGTTGGGTCTGTCACAAGAGCAGATAGAGTCCAGGTAAATGCTACATGAATCATCTGCCCTTACTCAAGATGGTCGTGGCTATAGATGTTAAGGGGGTGTTTTTCAAAATGATTTCTCTACAAGGAAAGAATGGAGACATGAACGGATGAATAGGTATGTTTGCTTTGAAAATTAAAAGTTTATAAATTTGCATTTTTAGTTTATGGTAGAGTTTCAGATACAGGTAAGTTCCACTTTAACCACTTGCTGACCATATACTGTAGATATACGGAGACAATGCGGCTCTCCTGCACAGGATCACATACCTAGTACGTGATCCTGCCCTTCCGGGTTTGGGGGGCGCGTGTGCCCCGCTGGTGGCCCGCTTCCGATGTGATTAGACACACGGGAGCTGAGTGGCAAGTATGGCGGACTCTATGGCTGCCGCCACCTGCTAATGCTTCAGTACACAAGCAGATCGCCGTTCTGTCAATACAGAAAATGTATCCTGCTATGCAGAGGCACCAAACCATGCCACCATTCAATGCCACCGATCCATGCCTTCTTCAAGTACAAACACCTCCTCCACAGTAGTAAAGCACTGGTCAGGCACACATTTAACCCTTTGATCGCCCCGATGTTAACCCCTTTCCTGCCAGTGTCATTAGTATAGTGACAGTGCATATTTTTAGCACTGATCACTGTATTAGTGTCACTGGTCCTCAAAAAGTGTCAAAAGTGTCAGTTAGTCTCCCGACTGTCTGCTGGAATATTGCAGTCCCGCTATAAGTCGCTGATCACCAACATTACTAGTAAAGATAAATAAATAAAAATATCCCATAATGATGTTATTATAATGACAATGATAATGCTGATCAGTTACTTTTACATAATGTTTTGAGTCTTATATTCAGATTTATTGGGTAGTGGCTCTCAGATTTTGATATTTAGAGTGTTTTGTTTTTTACATACTATTTTTGCAATATTTGTTGGAGGTTGGATAAGCGTAGGATCTTTTAAGAAATAAAAGTATCCCATAGTTTGTAGACGCTAAAACTTTTTCGCAAACCCATCAATATACAGTTTTTTTTACCAAAAATATGTAGCAGAATACATATTGGCCCAAATTGATGAAGAAATTAGTTGTTTTACATTATTTTATTGGATATGTTTTATAGCAGAAAGTAAAAATATATATATATATTTATTTTTGTTTATTTTTTCAAAATTGGCGCAAAAAATAAAAAACCGCAGAGGTGATCAAATACCACCAAAAGAAAGTACTATTTGTGGGGGAAAAGTGACATCAATTTTGTTTAAGTACAGCGCCGCACGACCGTCAGTTAATTGTCAGTTAAAATAACGCAGTGCCGTATCGCAAATAAATGGCCTGGTCATGAAGGGGGGAAAACCTTCCGGAGCTGAAGTGGTTAAGCTGTGTGTTTAGCTGATTCTCGAAACTGGATAATAATCAAATATTTTACAAAGCGTTTCTGAAAATTATATATTTGCCTTAACCGCTTGCCGACCAGCCGACGTCATTTTACTGCGGCAGGTCGGCACAATCCCGCGAACCGTCTTAGCTATACATCGGCTTGCGGGATCGGGATAGCAGGCGCGCGCATGCGCCCGCTGCACAGCGGGGGGTGCCGATGCTCATGGCCGACGGTCGCGATGACCACAGGCCACGAGCAATCGCGAGCGAGAGGGACAGAACACAGAAGTGTGTGTAAACACACAAATCCGCGTTCTGTTCTGAGAGGAGTGACAGATCGTGTGTTCCTATTAGCTAGGAACCACGATCCGTCACTTCCTCCAGTCAGTCCCATCCCCCTTCAGTTAGAATCACCTCCCAGGGAACACAATTAACCCCTTCACCGACCCCTAGTGTTAACATCTTCACTGCCAGTGACATCTTTACAGTAATCAATGCATCTTTATAGCACTGATCGCTGTATTAATACCAAGGGTCCCAAAAATTTGTCCAAATTGTCCGATGTGTCCGCCATAATGTCGCAGTCACGATAAAAATAGCAGATCGCCGCCATTACTAGTAAAAAAAAAAAAAATAATAAAAATGTTATAAATCTATCCCCTATTTTGTAGACGCTATAACTTTTGCACAAACCAATCAATATATGCTTATTGCAATTTTATTTACCAAAAATATGTAGAATACATACTGAACTAAACTGAGAAAAAAATAATCTTTAAAAAAAAAAAAAAAAAAATGGGGATATTTATTATAGCAAAAAGTACAAAATATTGTGTTTTTTTCAAAATCAATATACGATTATTGCGATTTTATTTACCAACAATATGTAGAAGAATACATACTGACCTAAACTGAGAAAAAAAATTATCTTTTTTTTTTTTTTAAAAAAAGGGGGGATATTTATTATAGCAAAAAGTACAAAATATTGTGTTTTTTTCAAAATCAATATACGCTTATTGCGATTTTATTTACCAAAAATATGTAGAAGAATACATACTGACCTAAACTGAGAAAAAAATTATCTTTTTTTTTTTAAAAAAAAGGGGGGGATATTTATTATAGCAAAAAGTACAAAATATTGTGTTTTTTTCAAAATCAATATACGCTTATTGCGATTTTATTTACCAAAAATATGTAGAAGAATACATACTGACCTAAACTGAGAAAAAAAATTATCTTTTTAAAAAAAAAAAAAAGGGGGGGGGGATATTTATTATAGCAAAAAGTACAAAATATTGTGTTTTTTTCAAAATTGTCGCTCTTTTTTTGTTTATAGCGCAAAAAATAAAAACTGCAGAAGTGATCAAATACCACCAAAAGAAATCTGTATTTGTGGGGAAAAAAGGACGTCAATTTTGTTTGGGTGCAACGTCGCACGACCGCGCAATTGTCAGTGCCGAATTGCAAAAAATGGCCTGGTCATTCAGCAGCCAAATCGTCCGGGGCTGAAGTGGTTAATAAACACATCACAAGAAAGCTTCCTATAGGATCCTCCAGCAGGATGTAGCACTGACTGTAACCAGCCTGGAAAAAAAATAAGCCTATAAACTTGCAGCACAAACACTCTGGGATTTCAGCTACAATTGCAAACAATAAAACAGCACAATTTAAATCAGCAAATTCTTGTCTAGTAATTTAGATTGGATGGAATTTGGGTGGGTGGAGGGATATCTTTGCACATCCTTCAGAGGATGAAGTCCCATAGCTCAGTACAGCTGTTGTGTCTAATATGCTGGTGAATAACATGGGATGATTAATACCGCATTTCTGGACATACGAGCGAATCCTCTGCTGTCTGGGTGCGCCCCCCCGTCCCACGTTCGATGACCATAAAGCCACTTCCGTATATCCTGACCCCGGCAGAGTGCACACTGTAGCTGCATGTATGGCTATATAAACCAAACAAAACTAAATGCTCATTGAAACCAAGCCAGATATTATCCTCCATAGAACATTAGGCATCTATAATCTGACGCAGTCTTTTTAATAGAAATGATGCAAGGACTGTATTGGATTCAGGAAAAAAGCAATTGGTAGATTGCAGTAACTCCTGACCAATCATAATTCATTTCCTTATTGTTTTGTCTGCATTATGTGATGTGAAATCCAATAGGTTACCATGGTTTATAGCTTCTGATACCACCTAATTGCTCATTGGAGGGCCTCATTAAATGAAGACATACAAGGGTTCTTCACTGTCCGCACTTTTTTAAACTCTATTAACCAGTTAAGGACCAGCCGCTGCAGTTATACTGCGGCAGGTTGGCTCCCCTGGGCGAATCGTCGTAGCTGTACGTCAGCCGCTTTAAGACCACTAGGGGGCGCACGTGTGCCCGCGGCGCGCAACAACGGTGTTGATGCGTGTGCCCGACAGCCGCGATGTCCGCCGGGCACCCGCGGTCACTCCTGAGAAAGACAGAACGGAGATCTGTCAATGTAAACAGACAGACAGATCTATGTTCTGTCAGGAGAGAGGAGACAGATCTGCTGTTCATACTGATTATGAACAGCGCTCTCTCTCCTCCTCCAGGCAGCCCCCCCCCCACAGTTAGAAACACTCCCTAGGACACACATTTAACTCCTTGATCGCCCCCTAGTGTTAACCCCTTCTCTGCCAATGACATTTATACGGTAATCAGTGGTTATTTTTAGCTCTGATCGCTGTATAAATTTCAATGGTCCCAAAAAAAAATTCAAAAGTGTCCGGTCTGTCCGCCGCAATGTCGCAGTCCCGCTAAGCTAAACATATCATTTTAAGAAAACATCTGCATACTGGGCTGCCCGAATCTTCTTCACAGTATGTATTTATACATGGAGATCATATCCCCCCTTATGTATTTATACATATAGATCATATCCCCCCTTATGTATTTATACATGGAGATCATATCCCCCTTATGTATTTATACATATAGATCATATCCCCCCTTATGTATTTATACATGGAGATCATATCCCCCCTTATGTATTTATACATGGAGATCATATCCCCCCTTATGTATTTATACATGGAGATCATATCCCCCCTTATGTATTTATACATGGAGATCATATCCCCCCTTATGTATTTATACATGGTGATCATATCCCCCCTTATGTATTTATACATGGAGATCATATCCCCCCCTTATGTATTTATACATGGAGATCATATCCCCCCCCTTATGTATTTATACATGGAGATTATATCCCCCCCTTATGTATTTATACATGTTGATCATATCACCCCTTAATCTCCTCTTCTCAAGAGAGAATAAATTCAGTTCCTCCAATCTTTCCTCATAGCTGATCTCCTCCATGCCTCTTAACGTCTTCATGGCTCAGCCATTCAAAGCACCCGAGCCTGCAAACCCAGAAGGAAGACCGGCTGAAGATGGAAACCCTGTCAGCAGTGACAGCGCGCCACTGGAGGGCTTAGTTTTAAGGTAAGTATAACACCCAGGGCTCATGTTTTGTTTGTTTTTTATCCGAAAGTTTACTACAGCTTTAAGTTCTGCATTAAGCAGTAGTAAACTGTAGCATTAAAGCGGTTCTGCACACATTTCATTTTGTAAATCTCTTTGCCCTCCAAATCAGGCAAAGAGTACTAAATGAAATGTGTTTTTTTTTTTTTTCACTTACCTTGATAATCGCCAACTTCCTGTCCTCTGTCTCTGCGGCGGTGGGCGGGGTCTGTGCGGGGGATCCTCGTCACGCCGCACTGTCTCCTGGGATCTGGTGTCATTGATCCCAGGAGTCTGTGCGGGCATCTTCCGAAATCTCGCGAGATTTCGGCCACATCTTCCGAAATCTCGCGAGATGTCGGGCACATCTTCCGAAATCTCGCGAGATGTCGGCAGATGTGCCGACATCTCGCGAGATTTCGGAGAACGTGAGCTGCACTTCGCCGTTACTGCGCACGCGCGAGATCGGCGCAGTAACGGCGGTGCATGCTGGGCCATCTGGAGTGCCTGTGTGGGTTCAAATGCCCACAGGCAAGATGGCCCCCAGCATTAAAAAATTACTAGAAATAATAAATCTATTTGAAAGAAGCTGCTGCCGGTTTACATCCAAGGACACGTGAGTACCTAAACTGCATTGCATAAGCCATTGCATTGCAGTAAAAAAAAAAAAAAAACATAAAGACAGTGCAGAACCGCTTTAAAAGAAAAAAATCCCCTGCAAGGCAATGGCATAATGTGCTAGTTAGTATGCATCGCATCGCATACTAGCACATTATGAAATACTTACCTTAGAACGAAGCCCTCCAGCGGTGCGCTGTCACCACTGACAGGGCTTCCATCTTCACCGGTCATACTTTCGAGTTCACTGGGTCCAGCAGTTTGAATGGCCAGAGCCGCGATGACGTCACGGCCACAGCACAGAACTCTGAGGGAAAGGCACGTTCCTTCACAGCGCATGCGCTGGTGACGTTAATATTGCCAAAAGAGTGAATATATCCCAAATGGTGCACATTTAGGAGATATTCATTTTCCCAACAGGTAAGCTTTATTATAATTCAACCTGTAGGTGAAAATCACAAAGCGGACTTTACTACTGCTTAAATTAGGCTACTTTGCACCTAAATGGACGGAATAAGTAATAAAGACCCCCACATATATGGCACTACATACCTTCCTAAATATCTCATTACTCTATGGGTCAAGGCATATCCTGTTATTTGTCTGTGAACCTGTTTATAAGATAGACCTCTAAACTTTTACATTGTTTGTTGTCACTGTGGTCTCTAGAAATAGATTAAACATAAAACAATCAGGCTAATAAGGGAAATTTTTTTTCAAATGAACAAACCATGGATAACTAAAAGTAGCTTCTGTTAAGCCTCGTACACACGATCGTATTTTCCGACGGGAATTGTGTGATGACAGGCTGTTGGCGGAAAATCCGACCGTGTGTACGCTCCATCGGACAATTGTTGTCAGATTTTCCGCGGACAAATGTCGGATAGCAGGTTTTAAAATTTTCCGAGGACAAATGTCTCTTGTTAGATTTTACGAGCGTGTGTACACAAGTCCGTCGGACAAAAGTCCAAAGTACAAACGGAAGCAAGGAGGAGCCGGAAGTGGTTGGTCTTGTAAACTCGCGTTCGTAATGGAGAATTAACATTCGTGACGCGGCAAATTATGAAATCTGGAAATGCAGCGCACAATTCTCTTCTTCTTTAATGGGATAATAATGAAGCTGATTTGCTGGTGATAATGATGGAGTTATTGCAAATGAATTTTTAAAGGAGTTTTTTTTCTAGTGATATGAAGAATAATATCATTATACTTTTATTTTTTATTTTTTGGGCAAGTTACCACAACACCGTTATCCCATAGTTTTTAAGATCAAAGATACAACTATGTTGGTGTCCCTTGGTAATTTTACATTGTATTTTTTTTAAATGTAACTGCCGACTCCCAAACTGTCATTTGAAGTAAAACACATAGCCAAGTAATATTCTACACAATTTTTTTATTGTGCATTAAAAAAAGAAAACAAATAAAATTAGACATGCTATCTGCCAATAGAACTTAACCAAAAAATGCATTCTATGCATCCAAAAATCTAGAAAATATAACAAATCAAATCATTATTATTCAACCAAAAAGTAAAATAAAAGCCTCATGCATGTGTCCTGCTTCTTAATATAGGGGGACAACAATGCCAAGAGTTGGTGAAAGCAGGGGTCCGTCATCCGGAGATAATTCCGAAAAACATCTGGATTATTCTCCAAGAGCTCCCGCAGCAAAGGCATATTACATAATTTGTCACGATTAATAAAGCAACCAATTTTTGGACCAAGAAATCCTCCTACTGAAAAGCGCAAAATGAAAAGCGCAAAATGAAAAGCACGAAATGAAAAGCGTGAATCAACACTCAAACTTCTGCTAACACGAAATTAGCAGAAGTAGCCCAAAGGGTGGCGCCAAAGAGCTGAAAAAACACGTCGTACATCACTACGTTCATGTTTGTTGGCCGAAAATTCCTTGCCGTTTGTATGCAAGACAAGATCCAGGCACACGCCTTCGGACAAAAGGTTTTGTCTGCGTAAAATCCGATCGTGTGTACGAGGCTTAAGTCTCAGGAGCCATTAAAAGCCCATCGCACTCTTATGCCGCGTACACACAGTCGGAATTTCCGATGGAAACAGTCCGATGGGAGCTTTTCAATGGATTTTCCGACTGTGTGTATGCCCATCTGTCTTTTTCTGACGGAATTTCCGACGGACTTTGGATTGAGAACCTGTTCTCAATTTTTCCGACGGAAAACCTTTCTATCGGATTTTCCGATCGTGTGTATGCAATTCCGACACGCAAAATTCCGACGCATGCTCGGAAACAATTTGACGCATGCTCAGAAGCATTAAACTTCCCTTTTATAGTGCTGTCGAACGTGTTTTATGCCGCTGTGTTACAGACCGTCGGAATTTGGTGTGACCGTGTGTAGGCAAGACAGTTTGAGCGAAATTCCATAGGAATTCCGACGGGAAAACCATCAGAGCTTTTCCCGACGAGAATTCTAACCGTGTGTACGCGGCATTAAGAACCACCAAAACCATCCTAATTTCGCTTTTCTCAATTGACTAAAAAATATTTTGCCAAAATGGCAACATTTGCAGGTTTGTTTGCAAAATTTCAGGGGAAACGAAAACCCTTTTGATTTTGCTGACCCAGTCACCACGGATTACAATGTGCTGCTTCTGAAAAGTATGGAAAAAAAATATTGATTTATTGTAGAAGACTTTGGCGTGCTGCTCATATACAAATGTTTCCAGACACTGTGAGCTCAGATGCAAGACCCTTCCCTGTTTCCCCAACCCTGGGGGTTAAGTTGTTTGGATAGATAACAAGTGAACTGTGCTGAAGAATTCACACCTGCAGCTCCCACAAACAAACCCTCACGATGGGTGGGGAGCAATCTGTGCCACTGAAACACAACAGCCCACATCTCCCAGGCGGATCTTGGGTGTGACCAGAGCCATAAAACTGTCATGGCGCTCAGCTTGCGGATGAAAGGAAGCTGTGCTGTTGGCTGGGTCGTAAAAGATATCTAAACATTTATTTATTTTGGACTCGGATAAATTATGTATTTTAATGAGAAAATCTGCGAGTGAGAATACACAAAAATCACTTAAAGATCCACTACAGTAAAAAAACAAACAAAAAATAATTTAGGAACTATGTATGTCTAATACCTGTAATTACATAGTAAAATAGTAGGTGAGGTTGAAAAAAGACACAAGACCATCAAGTCCTACCTATGTGTGTGATTATATGTCAGTATTACATTGTATATCCATGTAGGTTGTGGTCATTCAGGTGCTTATCTAATTTTTTTTTTTAATTATCGATGCTCCCCACCAGTGGCGTCGGGAGGGGGGCTGATGGTGGCTGGAGCATCGAGTGGGTACCTAAAAAGCCCCAGGTCTCGGGCATGCACAGTTCTGTTATTAGCTCCGAGCGCCGCCGCCAAGAGGGGACCGATCTGACCCCCGAAGCGGCCGAGCAACATAGCAGGTCCCGCCTTCTGGAGCCTGCAGCGCCTATGATGGACGTTTCACTGGTCCAATGTGGGGACCGCAGGACGTGTGACATCCATCATAGGAGCTGCAGGCTCCAGATGGTGGGAATTACAATGCGGCCACCGCGCCACTGTGAGAAGATCCCCACTCGGCGCTCGGGCGGACAGCTCTCCTCTCCTGTCCTGTCATGGCTCTGGCTCTGGCTCTGGCTGCCTGAAGTGCTTGCAAATTACAAATTGGGGAAAACGGCGACAGAGAAACATGAAATGTTGGTGCAAGTGTACGGGACGGAAGCCGTGAGCAGAAATTGTGTTTATGACTGGTTCAAACGTTTTCGCGTTGGGAAGGAAAAGACTGAGGATGAGCCACGTTCGGGTCGGTCGTCGACAAGCAGAACCCCAGACGTGATCAAGCGAGTGAGACAAATGCTGGCACAAGATTGGCGACTGACTCTACGATTGATGGCGGAGTAATTGGGCATTAGCAAGGACACGGTGCGAACCATCGTCCGCAAAGATTTGGGTAAGATCTGTTCTCGGTTTGTGCCACACAAGCAGATGAACAGAAAGCAAAACGGATGGAAACCTCTAGGGATTTCATTACCATGTGTGACCAAGATCCATCCGTTCTGCCAACCATCATCACAGGGGATGAGACCTGGTGCTACCAGTTCAATCCGGAATCCAAGCGGCAATCGATGGAATGGCGTTCACCATCTTCCCCGGAGTTCTTTCTGTTTCTCCGCCTGAAGAACATCATGAAAGAACGCATTCAATTTGCATGACAGGAGAGTGTGACCGTCTCTCAATGGAGCCAGTTCACACATATCCGGGGCGGCCACGGAGCACACAGCAGAAGGATCCTGTGCATCTTTGGCTCCGTTTCAGGTTCAAATTCAGGAAAAAATTCGGACCTAATTCAGACGTGAAACAGTGAACAGGAACGCACCGGACCTGCTGCTGTGCACCATGCTGCACATATTGTGACTGTGAACCCAGCCTTAAAGTGATACTAAAGGATCGTTTTTTTAAATAACAAACATACTTATCTCCACTGTGCAGCTCAGCAACTGTGCCCATCATATGCAGCCACTGTGCCGATCATATGCAGCCAACTGTGTCCAGCAAATGGAGCCAACTGTGCCCATCATATACAGCCACTGTGCCCATCATATGCAGCTAACTATGTCCAGCAAATGCAGCCAACTGGGCACAGTTGGCTGCATTTGCTGGACACAGTTGGCTGCATATGATTGGCACAGTTGGCTGCATATGATATGCAGCCAACTGTGCCAATCATATGCAGCCAACTGTGTCCAGCAAATGCAGCCAACTGTGCCCATCATATGCAGCCAAATGTGCCTAGCAAATGCAGCCAACTGTGCCCATCATATGCAGCCAACTGTGTCCAGCAAATGCAGCCAACTGTGTCCAGCAAATGCAGCCAACTGTGCCCAGCAAATGCAGTCAACTGTGCCCAGCAAATGCTGCCCAGGTGACCCCCCACTAGCCTGCCCACTCCCTTGACGCTTCGTGCTACAGGGGACATCGGTGACATCGCTGGCTCCTGTGTCAGGTAAGTGACACATAATGGGCTACTATGCGATGCACATTAGTCCATTTTGCTTTACCTTTGCAGGGAAACAAAGAGGAAGTAAACCCATCAGGGTTTACTTCCTCTTTGAACAAGTTTGATTTAACTGTACTTCTGTCTCAGGCCTGATTTCAGGACAGGATCCCAGCAGACCCCTGTGGCACATCTGGGGGCCCTCGCATATGTAAGGATGGAGCAGGTATAGAAGTCCCATATGTGCCACAGGGCTCTGCCAGGACACCCCAGACTGAAATAATAAGAACAGTAACAGCTGAGGGAGGGGGGGGGGGGGGGGGGTTTGTCTGGGACCAAAACGAAAAGGCAAGGAAAGTCCTCTTTAGTGAGGTGGGATAGGAAAAAACTGGGGAAGGCACAATATAAGCAGATAAAACGTCAGCTTTAAAGGGCTAAGTGCAGTTTGAATTTATAAATCTAGATCCTGATGCATAATAAATTATTTATGGTAATCAATAGCTTGCTACACATGAGTGATACCCCCTACTGCAAAAAGCATGCAGCAGCACCAAGAGCACCGAATACAGGCTGTAAGGAAGTGGTTCAGGATGTACAATGGGCCTCAGAGGCATGAAGGGAAAAATCTGCTTCTCTAACAGACTAGATCATATAGAAATAAGCAGGGCAAATAACGCAGTTAAAACAACTGGCAGATTTTTGACTGAATCAGAACAAATTTGTTTAAAATAATAAACACGTGTGAGTGTCTTCGGTTGCTCCTAAGGTTGGGCTCACATGGGTGGATGTCTCTGTAAGAACGATAGGCGGTGAGAGGTCTGTCCATGTTCATTTCTACTGCTTGCCTGCTGTCCTGCTGCATTGTTAGTTTCTGTTCTTGCACTGCAGAAAAACCTACTATATACTGGATACTCATACTTTATTTTTGAATCTTTAAACTTTTACATTTGAGTTCAGGATTATTCCAGTTCAATTTTTAACAGTATACTGGGCCCTACTACAGGAGACTCTATGACTCTACATAGCACATTGGCAAGTTTCTTCAGATATACTATGATGTAATAAAAATGTTTGGACCCTCAAACACCGGTATCCACTCCTCTCCTGAATCCTATTGCTGTCTGTTGGATGATTTACTCTCTCTATGTTTGTTCTAGTGGCCATTTTTGCCTGGACAGAAAATGAAAGGAAAATTCAAAGTTTTGAGTTGTCTCCAGAACAGGAATAGATGGGAAAGAGCCCAACGGGGACACCTGTTGTGGTGACAGTTCACTTCGAAGAGATCACCTCTCCTTTTCTGTTGAGTCTACGGCAGTGTTTTTCAACCAGGGTGCCATTTTGGTTCCCCTGGGGTGCCTTGAGCAAGAGACTTTGTTCTGGATCAGAGATCAATGAGGTGACTCTAATGTAAAGGGGGGACTTTCATGTGATGGGGGCTCTCATGTACAGTATAGCGGAGACAGTGATGTGAAGGGGGACCTCTGACTCTGCAATGAGGGGACTCTTTTGTGATGGGGGGCTTCTGATGTATAAGAGCGGATTTTGATGTGATGGGGTTCTCTGATGTGAAGGGAGGACTCTGATGTGATGAGGGGGAAGGGCTGTGATGGGGGAGCTCTGATGAGGGGGTTCTGTGGTGATGGGGGACTTTGATGTGATGGGGTTCTCTTATGTGAAGGGAGGACCCCGATGTGATGAGGGGGAGGGGCTGTGATGGGGGACCTCTGATGAGGGGGTTCTGTGGGGATGGGGGGACTTTGATGTAATAGGGTTCTCTGATGTGATTGGGGGGAGTTCTTATGTATAGGGGGGGACTGTGATGTGGGACCTCTGTCTGCGATGAAGAAACTCTTTGGTAATGGGGGCTTCTGATGTATAAGGGGCTCTCATATATAGGGGGGAACTGTGATGAGGAACCTCTGAGTCTGTGATGAGGAGACTCTGGTGATGGGGGGCTTCCGATGTATAAAGAGGGACCTTGATGTGATGGGGTTCTCTGATATGAAGGAAGAGCGCTGATGTAATAGGGGGGACTCTGATGTTATGGGGGGGCTGTTATGTATAGGGGAGCTGTGATGTAAAGGGCGACCTTCGACTCTGTGATGAGGGGATTTTGTGGTGATGGGGAAGATGCTCAGATATGATATCAAAGGAGATCTCCCTAAAAAAAACTGACTCGGGTTTCAATTACCACCACCACCTACTCAACCCAATACCAAAAATAAAGTTTTAGCGTTAGAGAGACTTTAAGTGACGGTTCACATCTACGTGGCTTCAAAGTTGCACGATATCACTAACAGGAAGTCGCCGTGAAGTTGTCCAAAAATAGCACAGGAACCTTTTTCTAAGTCACTATGACTTAAGTCGCACCAATTAGAATGGTTCCATTGCAGTTAAACTGAGTTCCACCCACATATAAGACTTTGCGCCATCTAGTCAATCCATGCATCTTAAAAACATATTGGCCAACTTTTTGTTTTACTTTCTTTTCCATTGTTATTCTTCTTCACTTCCTATGTACCCCGCCGCAGCGAGGTACATCATTTCTCTGAGTGATTTAGGCCCTCCTCCTTCCCCCTCACTGCCTTCTGGGACCTGTGTGTGTCCCAGAAGACGACGTGACCACTTAGCAAGCGCAGCACGACTCGCGTATACGCAGTTGGAAACCGGCAGTGAAGCCTAAAGGCAATGCCAGCGCCTGCACCCGAAGCTGATGGATAAATCGGCTTGGGGTGCCAACATCGCGGGAACCCTGGACAGGTACAGTTGTGCTCATAAGTTTACATACCCTGGCAGAATTTAGGCTTTCTTGGCCATTTTTCAGAGAATATGAATAACAACACAAAAACTTTTCTTTCACTCATGGTTAGTGTTTGGCTGAAGCCATTTATTATCAATCAACTGTGTTTACACTTTTTAAATCATAATGGCAACAGAAACTACCCAAATGTCCCTGATCAAAAGTTTACACACACCAGTTCTTATTACCATGTATTGCCCCTTTTAACATCAACGACAGCTTGAAGTCTTTTGTGGTATTTGTGGATGAGGCTCTTTATCTTCTCAGATGGTAAAGCTGCCCATTCCTCTTGGCAAAAAGCCTCCAGTTCCTGTAAATTCTTGGGCTGTCTTGCATGAACTTCACGTTTGAGATCTCCCCAGAGTGGCTCAATGATCCTTTCCAATGATGTTGAGGTCAGGAGACTGAGATGGCCACTCCAGAACCTTCACTTTATTCTGCTGTAGCCAATGACAGGTTGACTTGGCCTTATGTTTTGGATCATTGTCATGTGCAGCTTCCTGGCTGATGAATGCAAATGTTCCTCCAGTATCATTTGATAACATACTGCATTCATCTCGCCATAAATTTTGACCAAAATTCCTGTGCCTTTGTAGCTCACACATCCCTAAAACACCAGCGATCCACCTCCGTGTTTCACAGTTGGAATGGTGGACCTTTCAGCATAGGCCTTGTTGACTCCTCTCCAAATGTAATGTTTATGGTTGTGGCCAAAAAGCTCAATTTTGGTCTCATCACTCCAAATGACTTTGTACCAGAAGGTTTGGGGGCCTGTGTCTGTGCTGTTTGGCATATTGTAAGCGGGATACTTTGTGGCATTTGTGTGGTAGTTACAGTATTTGTAGCTGTTGACCGTTAATCTATTTTTTTTTTTGTACAGGCTGGAACTCTGCTTTTATGGTGCGCAACTTTGAACTCTCAAGTCGCATGACAAGTCGAGGCAGTGTAAAGCATAAATCTATCTTTGGCTTCTTTTACAGCATGACACACTGCAATAAAGCTAACTGAATCAGCTGCTGATTATTTATAATATCAGTATAATTATGCTTAAGCATTTTCCTTAACCCAACGTTAAAAATATTTATGAAAAAAAAAAAAGACTGAAGAAAATTTTAAATAATTTTTTTCCTTACTCCCCGGCCACGTTTGTTTTTTAAATCGATTTTGAGCCCTGCTTAGGTAATCGCATTCCACGCACTATAGATACAAAGTTTCCACTGCAAGGGGGGGAAGCAGGGGAGAACAGTAAAAAGCCATTATATGTCTTTGCTGTGAGTTACAAAGTTAGAGGTGATCCTTCACTTTCCTGTAAGGTTTCCATTATCCTCCTCTCCCTGTGCACATTTGGTCTGGGGGGCTCCCATTTCAGGGGACGTGTCTGCATGTGCAGTGTTTGGGGATTATTTACAGTGTTATGGCAGACAAATGGAAAAGGTGAATTGCCCCCTTGTGAACTCCCCCACTAGACTTATTTCCGTTCTATATGGAAGACAAAATCTTAACCCTCCTCTAGCTGAAGCGTGTGCGCTACCACAACCCTGAAGCAAAAAAAAAATATATATATATATATGTATTTATGATATAAAAAAAAGGAAAACAATTAAGCAGGTGATTATAAACCACAAGCAATAGTGTGGTCAAGCTATGATTTTGGAGTACAAGAAATGTCATCAATAGCAAGTCAAGAGTTAAATGACAGAATTATAACCAAAACAAGATAGGAAGCAGATAAACAGTAAGGAGATATCTTTAGGGAGCAAAGATTTAAAAATAGAGACGAGGGGTTATTTAAACACAATATTATCCTGCAGCTATGGTTTGGCGTGTGCAATGTACAGTACTGCAGTGTGAGGTTTCTAGAGCCCTCTGTAAAGAAACTGAGGTCGTTTGGTCAATATACAAGGCTTATTAACCACTTGGCCTCAAGAAGGTTTTACCCCCTTCATGACCAGGGGGCATTGTTTGCCATTCAGCACTGCGCTACTTTAACCACTTGCTTAAACCCCCTTCCTGCCCAGGCCAGTTTTCAGCGCTGTCACTCTTTGAATGACAATGGCGCGGTCATACAACACTGTACCCAAATGACATTTATATAATTTTTTTTCACACCAATAGAGCTTTCTTTTGGTGGTATTTAATTACTACTGGGGTTTTTATTTTTTGCTAAACAAACAAAAAAAAGACCGATATTTTTGAAAAAACAAAACAGTTTTCATGATTTGTTATAAAATTTTGCAAACAGGTAATTTTTCTCCTTCATTGATGTGCGCTAATGGGGCAGCACTGATAGGCACTGATAGGCTGCACTGATGATGAGGCACTGATTGGCAGCACTGATAGGTGGCACTGGTGGGCATTGATAGGTGAAACTGGTATGCACTAGTAGGTGGCCCCGGTTCACACTGATGAGGCTGCACTGATAGGTGGCACTGATAGGCAGCACTGAAGGGCACTGATAGGTTGCACTGATAGGCACTGGTAGGTGACACTGATAGGCAGCACTGATAGGTGGCACTGATGATGAGGCACTGATGAGCACTGATTGGCAGCATTGATAGGTGGCACTGACGATGAGGCACTGGTGAGCACTGATTGGCAGCACTGATAGGTGGCACTGAAGATAAGGCACTGGTGAGCACTGATAGGTGGCACTGATGATGAGGCACTGGTGAGCACTGATTGGCAGCACTGATAGGTGGCACTGGTGGGCATTAATAGGTGACACTGGTAGGCACTGCTTAGCAGTACAGCTATGCACTGTTAGGTGGCACCGGTGGTCAGTGGTAGGTGGCATTGATGGGCACTGCTTAGCAGCAGTGGGTGTGGAGTGTGTGGGACCGATGTCACGTTTACACGGAATCGGCCCCTTACTTCAATCTGAGATCAGCCGAGTCTCATGGACTCGCTGATCACTGGAGACATGTGCATTGTCAAAATATTTTGTTTGTTTTAGTTTAATTTGTTTGTTTGTTTTTTCGTTTTTCGAGTCATTCGTTATGATCGAAATTCGTAAATCCCAAATTCGTAAATTCGAAAATCTGGAAATATCGTAAACATATAAAAACTGAAATTCGTTAATTCGAAAATCCAAAATTCATAAATCCGGGAAATTAGAAAATCCAAAATCCGGAAATTTGAAAATGTGGAAATTCGAAAATCCGAAGTCCGGAAATTCAAAATAATAACTAACTAATAATAACTAACTATTAAATTATAGGTATTGGAATTTCCTTTCAAATTTAGCTGTTAGTGAACCTAACAAATACAAATTTATCTGAAGTTACTAATTATCCCAAATAACGAATGTTGCCTCTAAACAATTGGAACGGAACAAATTAATAATTAATAGTAATAATAAAAAGTTTTTATTATTATTGTTACTTATTATTATTAATTCATTATGTTCCATTCGTTTAGATACGGCATTCGTTAGTTCGGAAAATTCATAACTTCGGATAAATTCATAATCGTATTCACTAACGGCCAAATTTGAAAGGAAATTCCGATACCTATAATTTAATAGTTAGTAATAGTTAAGTTATTATTAGTTAGTTTAGTATTTCAGATTTTCACATTTTCGGATTTTCGTTCTTCTTTTGAATTTTTGTATATTTTCTGATTTCCGAATTTTCTGATTTTAGAATTTTCAATTTTCGTAAACTCGAAATACGTAAATTCGAAAATTTGTAAATTCGGAATTTAGAGGCTCTAATAGGCTTCAATATCGGGTGGGCTCGGGTCGCAGAGAGCGTACTCCGAGCCCACCCAGGTGTGTTACAACAATCAATATTCGCTGTTGTAACACTGATCCTCCTCCCGGCCAATCAGGAAGCGGGTTTTCACACCGGTCACCCAATTAGCTGGAAGGAAAGGCGATCCTATTGAACACCTAGGAGGAGGAGGGGAGGGGCTGGAAGCCGCCATGGAGGAGAGGACTCAAAGCCGAGCAGCTGCACCACGCTGCCTGCCACCTGCCAAGATGGGGTAGGTGCCTGATCGACCGGCAAACACCTGCCTCTTCTGCACCTCTGGGAATGTTGGATGTGTCCCCGGCAGATCTCTGATTTCTTCCTCCAAACACTCCCTGCAGGACTTAGTATCAAAATGTTTATTTTGGATGAAGTAGAGAATGGTTATTATGCCATTTTTTGCCATTTGTACTCTACTGGGGACATTCATGGACATCTCCTGTCATGTAGACACAGCAGAAGCTCCAAAGTCAGCTCATCACCAGAGCAAGTTTCTCCGCTGGAAGATAATCTGTAATGCCCCGTACACACGGTCGGAAATTCCGACCACAAAATCCGTCGGAATTTTTCAGACGGATTTTGTCCAACACTGGTGTTGCATACACACGGTCGGACAAAATTGTCGGAAAATCCAATAATTCTGAACGTGGTGACGTTCGTTGCGTACGATGGAACAACGTAGAGGCTAGTAGCCAATAGCTTCGGTCTCGTAATTTGATCTGAGCATGCGTGGCACTTTGTCCGTTGGAATTCTCGACACACGATCGGAAAAAGTCAGATCGGATTTTGTTGTCGGAAAATTTGAGAGAAGGATTCCGACGGAAAAAGTCCGATGGAGCCCACACACGGCCAGATTTTCCAACAACATGGTCCGATCGGACATTTACTTTATTGGTTCTGCTTTGGACACCTTCCTCCTTGCATACCCAGTCCCTACTCCAGAAAAACAGTTGGCTGTTGGCCACCAGTCAATAATTTACATCAAAGGAAAACCCTGGAATACAAAGTTTACGAGACTCTCAAGGTGGATACTCTCTCAAAAAACAATAGAGAAGCCAAATAGGTGAAAAAATTGCCTTTTTTCCCCCCATCCATGATTGCGCCCATAAGGCCCTACCTTTTTAAAAGAAATAAAGAGCCTCATTACATTTAAAATCATCAAAAGTCATATAACAAAACACTAGATCAACATAATTCAATCCTAAGACTTCATCCCAGTCATAGATGTTCTGAGTCAAAGAAAGCCTCATTTTATTCCGGGAGCAAAAAGTCCCCCAGGGTCAAGATGTAAAACTATCCAGAAGGAACTGTTGCAGATGAATAAGAGATCCCAACGCATTTCACCACAAAGGCTTATTTAGGGGAAAATATAAGGGGTTGTAATCAGAAAGATAATTGTTGATCAAATGGAAGCACACCAGACAAGCTTAAAGCGGGATTACACCCACATTTTTTACTTTATCTTACCCCAATCAGTTAATTGCATAGATGCTATTAAGCCGCTTTAAAAAAAAAATATTTCCGTAATTACCTTTTTATTTTAATATATAGTGCCACTTCCTGTCTTGACTCCCGTGGGAGTAGGCGTGTATATCTCCTTTTTCCGGTCCGCACTGTCTCCTGGGAGCTTACTGTTCGGCTTCCCAAGATTCAGTGCGGACCGACGTCATGCTCAAATCTCGAGAGATTTTGGAACCGAGTGACGCCGGTCACGTCATGTATATGTTTGGTTGCCATCACAACGGGGCGGGAACTTCCGATGATGCCGCCCATTGTGATGGCAACCCGGAATTTTACGCCGCTGCTCACTAGCAATGAGCATGCGCGGGAATGAGCGGTGAATGCTGGGAGCACAGCATTCACCGCGTCCCTGAAAAAAATGCTTGTGGGTTTCAATTGCCCACAAGCAAAATGGAAACAGCCAGGATCCCATTATATAAGTTCTTCTTGAGGACGAAATCGGAGAGAGGCGGCAATAATAAACCTAACTAGTGAGTATCATATTTTGTTCATCTAAGTTTATCAATGAACGTAGAAAGAAAAAAACGATAGGTCGCTGGAATCCCGCTTTAAGAGCCACACTTCCCAAAATTCTGCTTTGAATGATGAAAAAACAAGTGCAAACATTAAGAGGTGCCCTGAGGAGGCCCTCGAAATTCAAACATCCTAATATTGTTTTATTAAAGTATATGCTCCCATATAGCCAACAGTGTTTGGATACCTTTACCTTTATCAAAGAATAAACACACTTGCCCAATAATCAGCAGGTTCAAAAGCCCAACATATTCAAAGCATAAGAGCACACGGCATGCCTTGAAAGTAACTGTTTTGGGAGACAGGTAAAATGGTAGTTTTAGTTCTACTTTAAGACCTGATGGAGAACACCTACTGTTTTAAGAGATCCAGAGCTCCACACCTTTCTTCTACTTCCAGCAATACAAATCTTGGTTGTAGGGTGGGGACTTGAAAGTGACCTTTGAAGAAAAATGTCCTGACCTTTGAAGCCAAGCCTCCTGACCTTTGTCCTTCAAGGGAAAGAGATGCTGTCTCTGAAGAGACAGCCAGCTCACAGACACCTATCCGTCCAGTATCAAACAAAGGGGGGGATTGGTAGAATAGGGATTATAACGGTGCAAAGATAATGAAAAAAGGTCGGGGTAGACTCACAGTTCAAGGCTCGTAATACTCGTTGGTTAATAGAACAATTTTTATTAATATAAACAATTATATCAAAGACATACAAAAGGAGAAAATATATATATTTGAAAAAATATTGACAATATATATTTTTCGGAAGATAGGACTCGATTCAGTAGATCATGGCAATGATTAAAATGTCAGTTACATCAATTTACAGTCATGAGTATAAAAGACAGTACATAGTCAATAATAGAATCAAATTGTGCATATAAGGTTAAAGATACAGTTCACATTTGGTGAGGGAAGATAACCTGGGATAGACTAGATTAGTCATAGTAGACTGTTCCGACATGTTTCGCCATAACAATGGCTTCCTCAGGGTATGTCTACTTTGCGTAATTGATGTATCTAGTAAAGAAAGTGTCATAATGAGTTCCGTTCAATACTCGGTAAGGAAGGAAATTAAAACCATTTAGATAAATAAAAATGGAGAGGACTAGTTTATTTGAAGAGTGAAATGTCACCAAATTACCAACGTAGAGGAAGTGCTAATACCCCTCCGTCCCAAGATGGAAAAAAGGGAAGGGAAGAGTCCCCCTTAAAAGCCAACCCAAACTTACCCTAATCAAGGCGTGGATCAGACTCAGCCGCGACCATGGGGTAGGGCAGTCATATAGGGTGCCACGGCTGCCTAGTAGAAGGCGGTAATCCCCAGGTTAGGAGGTGTGTTGATCTAATTGAAAAAGGAATGACCGGGAGAAAAGACAACGAGTAATAAAAGTAATTTAAATAGTGTTGTGAGTCCATGAAAGATTAGTTCATGGACGTAACACCAAACACTATATAATGGACAATGTCTCAAAAGATTACTTACTTTAATTAATTTGGAAGAGTTGTAAGAGATAATATGAATAAAGGGGTGATAAAGAACCAAATGGTTCTAAGGAAATGACCGGTAATGAGACAGGAGGCACCTGAAGAGACAATGAATAGGCAGAGAATTACTTTATTGAACAGAGAGTTGGTTAAGGATAGGGGAGGAGGGTATAAGATTAGGTAAAGTTAAAAAATGAAGGTCAAATACCTGCTTTTAAAGTATGAGATACAGATCCCCGTACTGCTTAAAGTATATAATTTTAAGCACCCTTGAATCAAGGGGAAAGGGACAGATGGTCCAGTCAGTGCAGGGTCTGCAAGGAGGCTGAGAGAAAAGAGATGGTGTTGAAGTAATGCTAATAAGTATCAATTAGATTGAGCGGAAGATCAAAACAGAAAGATTTCATTGCTTACTTGAGTGCGAACGGATGTATTGCGTCAGGTGCCTCCACAGTCCTGTGGTGGACTGAGGTTGCAAGCTGGTTTAAATATCGTCTTCCAGACCGAGGAGGCGTGGAACCGCCCCTCGGTCAGCGGACATGAAGGCCTAAGCGCATGCGCACCGCGCGTCCTGGCCGGGAGCCTACAAGGCCCATAGTTCCCGGCGAGGGGCGCGCGGCGGGCGTGATGACGTCATCGCCGTATAACGGCAAATGAATGGCAAAGGCTGGAGGTGGGCGGGCTTGTGGATCCCGCCCTCGGGTGTCCATACTAGGCAGCCGGGCTGACCCAAAACGTGACGAATCCGCCCCCTAGGTGGCGGCCGAGCTTCCACACCTGGAATGATGGCAAAAGGGCACCTGTGAGGGGAGGAGAGAGGGAGAGAAAGAAGGGAATAGGATGGAAATAGGCCAGTAATGGCGACATACTAGCGACATTCCTGTTGGCTGAGGAACATGGGGGCATTATCACTGGTAATAAATCCAGAATTATCAATACCAAGTGCAATGGAATCTGGGCATACCTGAATCGTAGCTAAGTGAGCACCTCAGCTGGTTATGTCAATGAAAAATAACAAGTTTATGCAAAAATATATGGTAGAGTCAGACATGTCAAGCCAAAATAAAATTGGTCAAGCGTCCATTCCAGAAATCAAGGGCAGTTTAATAAGAAGAAATATTTTGAAGTGAGGGTTAAATACCCATACAGTATATTTCAAAGGGTTTCAAAGTAGTTTCTATAGAAAATGTGAAGCACAATATATTAATTAAATACAATAGGAAGACCAAATTATATAAATACATGCAAGACAAACAAAACGGAGCAGGCTTTGGCGCATGATGGCGGAGCAGTCACCGGGCAGGACTCCAGAAAGGGGAGAAGCCAAATATGGCCATAGGGGATAATTTGTAATCAAAATGAAGAAAAAGTGGTTATTAGAGAAAAGATTTGAAACTAATGTACTCATTCATACCTGGGTGTCTGGTGGCATCTAAGGTATAGATCCACCTAGTTTCAAGTTGAAGGAGTCGGTTGTCAATGTCCCCCCCGCGTACATTGAGGGGTAGATGTTCCAAGGCCGAGAATAGCATTGTGGTGGGATCAAAATTATGTTTCAAGGCTACATGGCGATTAATCGCAGTCGAAATTTTCTTTTTGAATAGGGGTTTTATGTGGTCCTGTATACGAATCGAAAAGGCTCTTTTTGTTTTACCGACATAAAAACATCCACATCGGCAAGTGGCTAAGTAGATTACCCCTATAGTATTACACATAACCCGATGTTTGGGTTTGTGTAAGATCCCATTGGGTAGTAAAGTATTAGTGGAATTGGACAGAAACGAGCATGAATCACAGTGTCCACACGAAAAGGTACCAAATTCATCCATTTTTTTTGGATCATCTGGGGCATAAAAGTGACTAGAGGTAAGTTTGTCGCTAAGGGATAGTGGTCGACGGTAAGTAATTTCTGGGTATGTTTTTACATACTGTCCTATTATAGGATCTGACGATAGTAGGGGCCAGAATGTATTTATGGTGTTCCTAATTTGAGCAGACTGGTTGGAGTATTGAGTAATAAGACGTACAGGTTGGTTTAGTTGAAGATTTTTGTCCCTAAAGATTAGTTCCTTTCGTTGCAAGCGTTTAACTCTATTAAATGATTGCTTAAGTAAATTATGGCTGTAGCCTCTGGATTTCAATCTTCGATATAGTTCAAAAGATGCTTGGTAAAAGTCTTTATCATTGGTACAATTTCTTCTTATTCGGAGATATTGGCTGTACGGTATGCTTTTTATGAGATTTTTAGGGTGAGAGCTTGATGCATGCAATATGGTATTGCCGGCCGACGCTTTTCTGTATAGCGAAGAATATAGTTTTCCTTCATTGTCAATAGTTATGGTAAGATCAAGAAAGGTAATCTTATCCTGACTATACTCCAGAGAGAATTTAAGATTATATGTATTAATGGAGATTTTTTCAAAAAAGCGTTGTAGATCTGGATAGGTGCCAGTCCAGAAAATTAAGATATCGTCGATATATCTCATCCAAGAGATGATGTGCTGAGTATAGCACCTCATCTCTGGGTCCAAAAAAATATCCTTTTCCCACCCCCCCAGATACAGATTGGCGTAGGAAGGGGCACATTTGGTGCCCATTGCTACGCCCTGTATCTGGAGGTAGTGGGAGGATCCGAACGTGAAGTAGTTTCTGGTTAAAATGAACTTAAGCAGGGATAAGACAAAATTATTATACGGTTGTGCAGTAGGGCCTAGGCATTCTAGTTGTTTGGCTATAACCTCCACTCCTCTATCATGAGGTATGGCGTTATAGAGACATTCAACATCCAATGCAACAAGGTATGAATTTATAGGTAATTGCTGGTTTTCGAGGACACGTAATAGATGAATAGTGTCCTTAATGTGTGAAGGAAGTGCAGATACCAGTGGAGCAAGATGCTTATCTACAAGTTCACTAGCTCTTTCTGTGAGCCCTTCACAGCCAGAAACAATGGGTCTGCCTGGGGTTTTTTTTATTGATTTATGAAGTTTGGGAAGGGAATAAAAGGTTGGGGTTTTGGGGTGGGTTACATGTAGAAATTTCCAAGTATTGGTGTCTATAATACCCTTTTTGGTTGCATGAAAAATTAAATTTTGGTAGTCTAAGATGTAGGACTTGATTCTAGTGGGACAAATGGGTCTATACCATTCGTGGTTGTCAAGGATGTCATGGCACATATTCATGTAAGCCAGGACATCCATGACAACCACGTTTCCTCCTTTGTCGGAGGGTTTAATAACTATATTTCGATTGGACTGAAGAGATTTAAGGGCTTTCTGTTGTACCTTGGTAAGGTTTGACATGCCTGATTCATCCAAATTCAGTTTTTTCAATTCCTTAGTGGTTTGTTCCACAAAAGCCCAAATGGCGGGATTCGTGGTTAATGAGGGGAAATTTCTGGATTTTGGTTTGAAGGTGGTGGGGCAGGAAAAAGTAGGGATTGGGCCAATGGTTTCATTTTGTATATTATCCAATAGGTCATCATCAGTTGGATCAGCTTCATCCAGGAGGGTCATTAAGTCCTCGAGGGCTTGAATTTCTGCTAAGGTTGGAACCGTATTATCTGTATTAGCCATCTGAGTCGAGGTGGTTTTTGAATGATAGATTGTTTTGTACAGTAATTTTCTCGCAAAAAGATGAAGATCTTTTACTAGTTGAAAACAATCAAAGTCCATAGAAGGGCAAAAGGTAAGGCCCAGTTGTAAAACTTGGGTCTGGGGTGGTGTGAGGGGAGTAGAAGAGAGATTTACGACATCAAAATTCGTTACTGCAATCAATTCTTTGGTAGTTTGGGGAATTAAGTCGGTGTTGAGGGTGGGTCTTGATTCTGGCCTAAAAAAATAGGTGCCAGTTTCAATTCCTGGGAGGGTATAGGGAACATAGTAGGTAAACATGGTTCGCTAGCTCTCCTAATGGGTGATGCCAGTGCAGGGGTTGAGAAATTGGAGGAGTCCAACGTGCACATATGTGTAGTTGGAGGAGGTATGTTTGTAGAAGAGGATTGGTTTTTGGGATAGGGAGTCGAAATATTCGAAGTTTTAGGGCGAGTGCTAGAGGGTCTGGTTAAAGTACTCGTATTTAGAGCTCGTTTAATTAGCTCTGTGGATGAAATATGTTGATCATTCTTTCGTTTTTTATTAATGGGGTCCTGAGAGAGTTCATGGTAGGTGGTACTAGAGCTAAAGGAATTCCCTTCTTTCTCTCCCTCTCTCCTCCCCTCACAGGTGCCCTTTTGCCATCATTCCAGGTGTGGAAGCTCGGCCGCCACCTAGGGGGCGGATTCGTCACGTTTTGGGTCAGCCCGGCTGCCTAGTATGGACACCCGAGGGCGGGATCCACAAGCCCGCCCACCTCCAGCCTTTGCCATTCATTTGCCGTTATACGGCGATGACGTCATCACGCCCGCCGCGCACCCCTCGCCGGGAACTATGGGCCTTGTAGGCTCCCGGCCAGGACGCGCGGTGCGCATGCGCTTAGGCCTTCATGTCCGCTGACCGAGGGGCGGTTCCACGCCTCCTCGGTCTGGAAGACGATATTTAAACCAGCTTGCAACCTCAGTCCACCACAGGACTCTGGAGGCACCTGACGCAATACATCCGTTCGCACTCAAGTAAGCAATGAAATCTTTCTGTTTTGATCTTCCGCTCAATCTAATTGATACTTATTAGCATTACTTCAACACCATCTCTTTTCTCTCAGCCTCCTTGCAGACCCTGCACTGACTGGACCATCTGTCCCTTTCCCCTTGATTCAAGGGTGCTTAAAATTATATACTTTAAGCAGTACGGGGATCTGTATCTCATACTTTAAAAGCAGGTATTTGACCTTCATTTTTTAACTTTACCTAATCTTATACCCTCCTCCTCTATCCTTAACCAACTCTCTGTTCAATAAAGTAATTCTCTGCCTATTCATTGTCTCTTCAGGTGCCTCCTGTCTCATTACCGGTCATTTCCTTAGAACCATTTGGTTCTTTATCACCCCTTTATTCATATTATCTCTTACAACTCTTCCAAATTAATTAAAGTAAGTAATCTTTTGAGACATTGTCCATTATATAGTGTTTGGTGTTACGTCCATGAACTAATGTTTCATGGACTCACAACACTATTTAAATTACTTTTATTACTCGTTGTCTTTTCTCCCGGTCATTCCTTTTTCAATTAGATCAACACACCTCCTAACCTGGGGATTACCGCCTTCTACTAGGCAGCCGTGGCACCCTATATGACTGCCCTACCCCATGGTCGCGGCTGAGTCTGATCCACGCCTTGATTAGGGTAAGTTTGGGTTGGCTTTTAAGGGGGACTCTTCCCTTCCCTTTTTTCCATCTTGGGACGGAGGGGTATTAGCACTTCCTCTACGTTGGTAATTTGGTGACATTTCACTCTTCAAATAAACTAGTCCTCTCCATTTTTATTTATCTAAATGGTTTTAATTTCCTTCCTTACCGAGTATTGAACGGAACTCATTATGACACTTTCTTTACTAGATACATCAATTACGCAAAGTAGACATACCCTGAGGAAGCCATTGTTATGGCGAAACATGTCGGAACAGTCTACTATGACTAATCTAGTCTATCCCAGGTTATCTTCCCTCACCAAATGTGAACTGTATCTTTAACCTTATATGCACAATTTGATTCTATTATTGACTATGTACTGTCTTTTATACTCATGACTGTAAATTGATGTAACTGACATTTTAATCATTGCCATGATCTACTGAATCGAGTCCTATCTTCCGAAAAATATATATTGTCAATATTTTTTCAAATATATATATTTTCTCCTTTTGTATGTCTTTGATATAATTGTTTATATTAATAAAAATTGTTCTATTAACCAACGAGTATTACGAGCCTTGAACTGTGAGTCTACCCCGACCTTTTTTCATTATCTTTGCACCGTTATAATCCCTATTCTACCAATCCCCCCCTTTGTTTGATACTCCTATATCAAGGGATGAGGTGCTGTATCGTCTAGTGGACCCTCTCTGTCCTTCTGTATATTACTTTCCGTCCTAGGTGTTTCAATACACCAATTCTCGACAGATGGTCCCTAAATAATTCCATCTTACTTAAATTACTTAAATTTGGGGAACACACACAGTTCATCGCTCTTCTTACAAAATACCTATCCTAGGTGAAAAAACGTAGAAATATATTCTAATGAATTGCTAATTAATTGTCTGTTTTTTTGATATTGAACACTTGTTTACCATTGAGAGCTTCAAAACGCTTTGGCGCATGATGGTTGACCTCACCGGGGAGGCATGGAAGGGACTGATGACCAAAATACAACAGTCTCAAAATACCACTGATATCTCTGATGCTGATCTTGACCGTGATTTTATGCGACTCCAACGTCTTTTGGAAAAGAAGGTACGAATATACTGGCATAAAACGTACTTTGAAAAATATGTTGAACATAAAATTGTCCCATGGGGACTACGAATCCAAATCTTTCCTAACGTGAAAAAAGTCAATGATGTTCTCAAATCTTCTTGGGAGTTTAATCTTCAAACTTGCTCATTTGGCATGATATCCATATTATGTAAACAATATGATTGTGAACTTGATCAACTTGATACCTCGGTCTCTGATTGGTATGATAATCATATGTTATGTCTATCGTCCCCCCGTTTTGCCCAAAAGGATAAAAACTTACGGGCACACATCGAGGAATATACTTTAAACACTATCAGTAATAAAGAAAATAAATTTTTAAGAGACAAATCTGCCCACCTTAATGGCTATGCCTACAAATGGGATAATCCCACTTTTCCCAGAGCACCAACAAAATCATCAAATTTCCAACCACCCAAAAACAACACTGACCCACCTAGTACTTCATCTAATTCCTTTAGCTCTAGTACCACCTACCATGAACTCTCTCAGGACCCCATTAATAAAAAACGAAAGAATGATCAACATATTTCATCCACAGAGCTAATTAAACGAGCTCTAAATACGAGTACTTTAACCAGACCCTCTAGCACTCGCCCTAAAACTTCGAATATTTCGACTCCCTATCCCAAAAACCAATCCTCTTCTACAAACATACCTCCTCCAACTACACATATGTGCACGTTGGACTCCTCCAATTTCTCAACCCCTGCACTGGCATCACCCATTAGGAGAGCTAGCGAACCATGTTTACCTACTATGTTCCCTATACCCTCCCAGGAATTGAAACTGGCACCTATTTTTTTAGGCCAGAATCAAGACCCACCCTCAACACCGACTTAATTCCCCAAACTACCAAAGAATTGATTGCAGTAACGAATTTTGATGTCGTAAATCTCTCTTCTACTCCCCTCACACCACCCCAGACCCAAGTTTTACAACTGGGCCTTACCTTTTGCCCTTCTATGGACTTTGATTGTTTTCAACTAGTAAAAGATCTTCATCTTTTTGCGAGAAAATTACTGTACAAAACAATCTATCATTCAAAAACCACCTCGACTCAGATGGCTAATACAGATAATACGGTTCCAACCTTAGCAGAAATTCAAGCCCTCGAGGACTTAATGACCCTCCTGGATGAAGCTGATCCAACTGATGATGACCTATTGGATAATATACAAAATGAAACCATTGGCCCAATCCCTACTTTTTCCTGCCCCACCACCTTCAAACCAAAATCCAGAAATTTCCCCTCATTAACCACGAATCCCGCCATTTGGGCTTTTGTGGAACAAACCACTAAGGAATTGAAAAAACTGAATTTGGATGAATCAGGCATGTCAAACCTTACCAAGGTACAACAGAAAGCCCTTAAATCTCTTCAGTCCAATCGAAATATAGTTATTAAACCCTCCGACAAAGGAGGAAACGTGGTTGTCATGGATGTCCTGGCTTACATGAATATGTGCCATGACATCCTTGACAACCACGAATGGTATAGACCCATTTGTCCCACTAGAATCAAGTCCTACATCTTAGACTACCAAAATTTAATTTTTCATGCAACCAAAAAGGGTATTATAGACACCAATACTTGGAAATTTCTACATGTAACCCACCCCAAAACCCCAACCTTTTATTCCCTTCCCAAACTTCATAAATCAATAAAAAAAAACCCCAGGCAGACCCATTGTTTCTGGCTGTGAAGGGCTCACAGAAAGAGCTAGTGAACTTGTAGATAAGCATCTTGCTCCACTGGTATCTGCACTTCCTTCACACATTAAGGACACTATTCATCTATTACGTGTCCTCGAAAACCAGCAATTACCTATAAATTCATACCTTGTTGCATTGGATGTTGAATGTCTCTATAACGCCATACCTCATGATAGAGGAGTGGAGGTTATAGCCAAACAACTAGAATGCCTAGGCCCTACTGCACAACCGTATAATAATTTTGTCTTATCCCTGCTTAAGTTCATTTTAACCAGAAACTACTTCACGTTCGGATCCTCCCACTACCTCCAGATACAGGGCGTAGCAATGGGCACCAAATGTGCCCCTTCCTACGCCAATCTGTATCTGGGGGGGTGGGAAAAGGATATTTTTTTGGACCCAGAGATGAGGTGCTATACTCAGCACATCATCTCTTGGATGAGATATATCGACGATATCTTAATTTTCTGGACTGGCACCTATCCAGATCTACAACGCTTTTTTGAAAAAATCTCCATTAATACATATAATCTTAAATTCTCTCTGGAGTATAGTCAGGATAAGATTACCTTTCTTGATCTTACCATAACTATTGACAATGAAGGAAAACTATATTCTTCGCTATACAGAAAAGCGTCGGCCGGCAATACCATATTGCATGCATCAAGCTCTCACCCTAAAAATCTCATAAAAAGCATACCGTACAGCCAATATCTCCGAATAAGAAGAAATTGTACCAATGATAAAGACTTTTACCAAGCATCTTTTGAACTATATCGAAGATTGAAATCCAGAGGCTACAGCCATAATTTACTTAAGCAATCATTTAATAGAGTTAAACGCTTGCAACGAAAGGAACTAATCTTTAGGGACAAAAATCTTCAACTAAACCAACCTGTACGTCTTATTACTCAATACTCCAACCAGTCTGCTCAAATTAGGAACACCATAAATACATTCTGGCCCCTACTATCGTCAGATCCTATAATAGGACAGTATGTAAAAACATACCCAGAAATTACTTACCGTCGACCACTATCCCTTAGCGACAAACTTACCTCTAGTCACTTTTATGCCCCAGATGATCCAAAAAAAATGGATGAATTTGGTACCTTTTCGTGTGGACACTGTGATTCATGCTCGTTTCTGTCCAATTCCACTAATACTTTACTACCCAATGGGATCTTACACAAACCCAAACATCGGGTTATGTGTAATACTATAGGGGTAATCTACTTAGCCACTTGCCGATGTGGATGTTTTTATGTCGGTAAAACAAAAAGAGCCTTTTCGATTCGTATACAGGACCACATAAAACCCCTATTCAAAAAGAAAATTTCGACTGCGATTAATCGCCATGTAGCCTTGAAACATAATTTTGATCCCACCACAATGCTATTCTCGGCCTTGGAACATCTACCCCTCAATGTACGCGGGGGGGACATTGACAACCGACTCCTTCAACTTGAAACTAGGTGGATCTATACCTTAGATGCCACCAGACACCCAGGTATGAATGAGTACATTAGTTTCAAATCTTTTCTCTAATAACCACTTTTTCTTCATTTTGATTACAAATTATCCCCTATGGCCATATTTGGCTTCTCCCCTTTCTGGAGTCCTGCCCGGTGACTGCTCCGCCATCATGCGCCAAAGCCTGCTCCGTTTTGTTTGTCTTGCATGTATTTATATAATTTGGTCTTCCTATTGTATTTAATTAATATATTGTGCTTCACATTTTCTATAGAAACTACTTTGAAACCCTTTGAAATATACTGTATGGGTATTTAACCCTCACTTCAAAATATTTCTTCTTATTAAACTGCCCTTGATTTCTGGAATGGACGCTTGACCAATTTTATTTTGGCTTGACATGTCTGACTCTACCATATATTTTTGCATAAACTTGTTATTTTTCATTGACATAACCAGCTGAGGTGCTCACTTAGCTACGATTCAGGTATGCCCAGATTCCATTGCACTTGGTATTGATAATTCTGGATTTATTACCAGTGATAATGCCCCCATGTTCCTCAGCCAACAGGAATGTCGCTAGTATGTCGCCATTACTGGCCTATTTCCATCCTATTCCCTTCTTTCTCTCCCTCTCTCCTCCCCTCACAGGTGCCCTTTTGCCATCATTCCAGGTGTGGAAGCTCGGCCGCCACCTAGGGGGCGGATTCGTCACGTTTTGGGTCAGCCCGGCTGCCTAGTATGGACACCCGAGGGCGGGATCCACAAGCCCGCCCACCTCCAGCCTTTGCCATTCATTTGCCGTTATACGGCGATGACGTCATCACGCCCGCCGCGCGCCCCTCGCCGGGAACTATGGGCCTTGTAGGCTCCCGGCCAGGACGCGCGGTGCGCATGCGCTTAGGCCTTCATGTCCGCTGACCGAGGGGCGGTTCCACGCCTCCTCGGTCTGGAAGACGATATTTAAACCAGCTTGCAACCTCAGTCCACCACAGGACTCTGGAGGCACCTGACGCAATACATCCGTTCGCACTCAAGTAAGCAATGAAATCTTTCTGTTTTGATCTTCCGCTCAATCTAATTGATACTTATTAGCATTACTTCAACACCATCTCTTTTCTCTCAGCCTCCTTGCAGACCCTGCACTGACTGGACCATCTGTCCCTTTCCCCTTGATTCAAGGGTGCTTAAAATTATATACTTTAAGCAGTACGGGGATCTGTATCTCATACTTTAAAAGCAGGTATTTGACCTTCATTTTTTAACTTTACCTAATCTTATACCCTCCTCCCCTATCCTTAACCAACTCTCTGTTGAATAAAGTAATTCTCTGCCTATTCATTGTCTCTTCAGGTGCCTCCTGTCTCATTACCGGTCATTTCCTTAGAACCATTTGGTTCTTTATCACCCCTTTATTCATATTATCTCTTACAACTCTTCCAAATTAATTAAAGTAAGTAATCTTTTGAGACATTGTCCATTATATAGTGTTTGGTGTTACGTCCATGAACTAATCTTTCATGGACTCACAACACTATTTAAATTACTTTTATTACTCGTTGTCTTTTCTCCCGGTCATTCCTTTTTCAATTAGATCAACACACCTCCTAACCTGGGGATTACCGCCTTCTACTAGGCAGCCGTGGCACCCTATATGACTGCCCTACCCCATGGTCGCGGCTGAGTCTGATCCACGCCTTGATTAGGGTAAGTTTGGGTTGGCTTTTAAGGGGGACTCTTCCCTTCCCTTTTTTCCATCTTGGGACGGAGGGGTATTAGCACTTCCTCTACGTTGGTAATTTGGTGACATTTCACTCTTCAAATAAACTAGTCCTCTCCATTTTTATTTATCTAAATGGTTTTAATTTCCTTCCTTACCGAGTATTGAACGGAACTCATTATGACACTTTCTTTACTAGATACATCAATTACGCAAAGTAGACATACCCTGAGGAAGCCATTGTTATGGCGAAACATGTCGGAACAGTCTACTATGACTAATCTAGTCTATCCCAGGTTATCTTCCCTCACCAAATGTGAACTGTATCTTTAACCTTATATGCACAATTTGATTCTATTATTGACTATGTACTGTCTTTTATACTCATGACTGTAAATTGATGTAACTGACATTTTAATCATTGCCATGATCTACTGAATCGAGTCCTATCTTCCGAAAAATATATATTGTCAATATTTTTTCAAATATATATATTTTCTCCTTTTGTATGTCTTTGATATAATTGTTTATATTAATAAAAATTGTTCTATTAACCAACGAGTATTACGAGCCTTGAACTGTGAGTCTACCCCGACCTTTTTTCATTATCTTTGCACCGTTATAATCCCTATTCTACCAATCCCCCCCTTTGTTTGATACTCCTATATCAAGGGATGAGGTGCTGTATCGTCTAGTGGACCCTCTCTGTCCTTCTGTATATTACCTATCCGTCCAATCAATGCGCCACAGGCAGGCCCCAGCAAGATTATTCTCCAATAGTTTTCAACAGCAGCCCTGAGGAAGGGGGAGTCCTTGTTCCCCCAAATGAATTAGCTTAATTTTATCGTTGTTACTCTAAAAAGTTTTTAAACCTGCATCTACTGGACACTGGGCGCTCCTTTACTTCCACCTTTCTCAATTACATGCGGAATTGACTACTAGGCCGTACCACGAGGAGGCAGCAGCCCAGGCCCCAATAGGGCCCACCACCTTCCTCTCAAGTCGGGGCACTAATCTTTGGAAGTAAATCCTTCCCACCTGCCCACACTTCCTCACATCTATCAGCAATGACTGATTGAGTCAGTCCAGCGCAACCTCCACCCCCAAAGAGCAATAAAAAATCGGACAGAGGTTCTAACACCTCACCACTGTATCGAAACTGAAAAGAAAAATGTTTAGTCTTTTTATTACACTTACCAGCTTTTACATTCTAATGCCGCGTACACACAGTCGGATTTTCCTACAGGAAATGTTGGATGTGAGCTTGTTGTCAGAAAGTCGGACCGTGTGTAGGCTCCATCGAACATTTGCTGTCGGACTTTCCGCCAACAAATGTTTCTTAGCAGGTTCTCAAATTTTCCGCCAACAAAACTTTGTTGTCGCAAAGTCTGATCGTGTGTACACAAGTCCGTCGTACAAAAGCGCACGCATGCTCGGAATCAAGCAGAAGGAGCCGCACTGGCTATTGAACTTTCTTTTTCTCGGCTTGTTGTACGTCTTTTACGTCACCACGTTCGGAATTGTTGGCCAACATTTGTGTGACCGTGTGTATGCAAGACAAGTTTGAGCCAACAACCTTCGAAAACAAATTCACTGTTTCATTGGCGCAAAGTCCGATCGTGTGTACGGGGCATTAGGCTCACTCTAACCTGCTAAAAGCTGTGTTCCAATTTGTTGCCAAGGGGAACTGCACAAGAAAGTCCCAAACCCGTGATAAGACAGTATTATTGAATGACTTCATCTCTTTTTTTTTACGGACATCCACACACCACATGGGTTTATGGATTACTGCTCAGACATCTGTACGGTCGCTAGGTAGCATACATGCATGCAAGATTTCCTTCACATATTTGCGTAAAATAAAGGACAGCTTCATTAAAGGAGCTTCCTTGGCTGACGGATGCCAGGAAACGGGGAAATGATTGGATCACAGCAGAGAAAGGGGAGCTAAGAAAATATTTCTACTAAACAGGAGCAGATGATAGAGGAAGTCTCTCAATAATATTTCATTTCTTCAGGAAGCTGCAGATAAGATAAACATAAGCTGCCTGGATACTTCGGCACTGCAATGTGTTCACTCTTCAGCCCCTCATCATACTCCGTTTTTTTATTTTATTTTAAGCAAAACACCTCTGGAACTCTGGTAGAAGATTAATCTCCTAAAAAGAGGAATGCGGGATAATGATAAAGTTCTAGAGAAAATCTGAGATGATCCATAAACAGTTTATGTATTAAAACTCCATGCAATCATATATATATATATTTCTCTTCTAGCGCTTCCTAAGCAGAAGGGGGGTTTTGGATTGCCCCAGAGTGCTTCTATAATACAAAGCACTACATGGAACTCGGGTAGCGAGTTGATGTACTCAGGCTGAGATAATAACATGGGTCAGCTTGGAACAAGAGTTATCTCCGGTCCCACTGTCTTGTACTACTTGGCTTCCGTCTGTATGTCGTCCATTCTTCACTGCACATCTGATTATAAGAGCAGCAGTCAAGGTGGTATCGTCCACTGTCTCTTCCCCAGAGATCTCTCTGCACCCCTCCCCCTTGATCCTTATCCTAAGAGACCCAGAGTTTGTATTGGGTAAAATGAACAAAGATGTTGATTGCCTCTTGGACTTTGATTTCTAAATTTTTTACATCTTCTTGGTGTCCTTCGCTGATCACCATTCAACACTTACTGGACCCTCCTATTGCTTTTTGGTCAGCACATCAGCTCCATCATTTTTTGAGAACTACTATTGCTCAAACAGGTCCCCACAATATTTGAAAACTTATGTTTGGATCAGTCCTACGTTCCTCAACTTCTGCCACAGCTATACAAACTTTTGGTGTCCCTGTCAGGAACCATGTCTGAACCTCCAATCTCTGCTGTGTCTGGCAGTGTCTCTTCTTGCTGAGTCAACTGGGATGCTGGATAATAGCCTGGACAGATCCTTGAACAGTCTTGCCTTGAACCTTGTTTCTCTTGAACCTTGAACCCTTTGCTCCTCCCATGAACTTCCTTAGCCTAAGTCTTTTTTTCCTTTAAAAATAACGAACATATTATACTTACCTGCTCTGTGGAGTGGTTTAGCACAGAGCAGCCTGGATCCTGCCCTTCTTGGGTCCTTCTTTGGTGCTCCTGGCCCCTCCCTCCTGTCGAGTGCCCCCACAGCAAGCAGCTTGCTATGGGGGCACCTGAGCAGAGCCGCAGCTCTGTATGTTCATTCAGACACAGAGCCGTGGTTCAGCTCCACCCCCCTCTCTCTCCTGATTGGCTAACTGACTTTGATTGACAGGAGTGGGAGCCAATGGCACCGCTGCTGTGTCTCAGCCAATCAGGAGAGAGAGTCCCGGATGGCTGTGGCACTCGTGCGCATCGCTGGACAGAGATGGGGCTCAGGTAAGTATTAGGGGTCCTGAGAGGGGCTGCTGCACACAGAAGGTTTTTTATCTTAATGCTTTTTTATCTTTATCTTAATCCCTTTTATCGGGATCAGGTGCCGAGGCCTTGGCTCTATGGTGAGTATTTCACAATGAGCTAGTACTAGCTCAATATGCCTTTGCCTTACAGGTTTTTTGTTTTAAAAAAAAATAATAATAATTCTGTGCGGGTATACAGTCGCTTTAATTACTTATTCTCTCCCATTCAGAATCAGTCCTGCACAAGACAGTCTTACAAAGAGCTATTCCTTCAGGCTCGGATCACCCTGCAAATCTGAGGTTTCCCGCACCGCACCCCGACTCGCAGGCAGTTCACACTGCACAATGCGAACTGTTGGGAGCGTCAATACAAAAGTTAATGACACACCCAGATCGGTTCGCAGATCGCAGTGCAAACTGTCAATTCGGACAGGAATCAGATTACGTGGGTGTGAACACTCCAATGCAATCCGATTCTGGTGCGGACCAAAAAAGGGTCCTGCGCGACTTTGGTCCGAATGCGATGCAAATTCAGCCATTCAATCTCTGCAGCAGTGCGGTGCGAATCACATGCGATGTCTGACATCGCATCGATGTGAATCCAGCCTCAGAGCAGAAACAGGTAGGGATCTACAACAAAGCTTGTTAAAATCCTTGATCACCAGGAGGGGAATGTTTTTTTTGCGACAAAAATGGAATTACCGTATTTATCGGCGTATTCATTTTAAGAGGGATGTTTCAGGAAAAAAAAAATTGCTAACAGCTAAAATTGAAGTATCGGCGTATAACACGCACACACTATTTGTACCCGATTTTCATGGTGAAAAAGTGAGTGTAATACACCAATAAACACAGTACTCTATAACTCTATCCCCCCTGCTAAGTGTTTTTTTCTTCTTTTTTTTATAATGCGGGGTTAGAACCCCTATCTTTTTTTTTTTTTAATGCTATCTAGGGCTCCATTAGGGAGTATTTTCCTGATTTACTGCCTTCTGAATATTAACAGGAGGTGGGGGTCACTCTCCTGATCATTCAGCTGTTAACTTTCAGCATGAGCCATTGAGTTCTACAAAACAGGCTGTACATAATGCTTTATTACATCCTATCCTTTCCCCTATTTAATTCAATAGGATGCTTTCTGCTATTTAAACTCTTTATTTTCAAAGATTCACATATTTTCCCCTATTTCAAACATTTGCAAATCAGTATACATACACTTCACTCTTTGCTTTTAGTAGACTATTTATTTTATTTTTTAATTTTTTTTAACACTTTCCATCGGATGAAAAATAATCTTCCAGGGCCAAAAACAATGACTGCTGATTTTATTTAAAACAAGTAAAACAAACACTCCAGCAGGTAGAGAGGCAGTCCATAAATCCACCTTTGCAACCGAATACAAATAATAAAACCCCAAATGCCATTTCAGAAACACAGCAAAGCATTTCTGCAATTCCATCTAGTGGCCAAAATGCAGTACTGTACATTTTTCTTAAATACCTTAACCGAAATATATACTGCATCTTGACCAATAGAAGGAGCTGACGGGTACAGGAAGGTTGTTGTACTAGAGAGAATCAAGGGAAAAATTATGCATCCTGAATGAATGTTTGTGACATTTGTCTAATGAATGTCTTATGCCGCGTACACGCGGTCAGTATTTCGGCCAGCAAAAGACCGATGAGAGCTTTTCATCGGAAAATGCGACCGTGTGTAGGCTCCATCGGACTTTTGCTGGCGGAATTTCGGCCAGCAAAAGATTGAGCGCATGTTCTCGAAATTCCGATCGCCTGTGGAAATTCCAACGCGCAAAATTCCGACGCATGCTCGGCTACAATTCGTCGCATGCTCGGAAGAATTGAACTTAATTTTTCGCGGCTTGACCGTCAAGAACGCGGTGACGTACAACACTACGACGAGCCGAGAAAATTAAGTTCAATGCTTCTGAGCATGCGTCTAACTGTTTCCGAGCATGCGTAGGAACTTTGCGTGTCCGAAATTGCTACAGACGATCGGAATTTCCGATCTTTTGCTGGCTGAAATTCGGCCAACAAAAGTTCGATGGAGCATACAGACTATTGAATATTCTGACCAAAAGCTCTCATCGGCCTTTTGCTGGCCGAATTTCCGGTCGTGTGTATGCGGCATCAGGCTGCATCGCTTTGAATCGCAGGCAGATTTGCTGCAAATCTACCCGCGTTATGAAAGCGCCGATGTGTGAATGACAAATCGTGGGACTCTCATTTGAGATAAGAAATCGCACTGCAATCACGGCAACATGCATTGCGGGAAGCATGTCCCCCCAAAAAAGTGAGGTGCTATTCAAATGCGAGTCCAGCAATTTGTCATTCACACATTGGCGCTTTCAAATCGTGGGCAGATTCGTGGCAAATCTGCACCGCAATTCAAAACGCTGTAGTGTGAATGCAGCCTTAAGCTGGATACACACTATACAACTTTTGTTGTTCGATTTCCTTAACATTTACCTTCAACTATGTAGTGCAAGGAGCTGCCTGATTGCATACAAATGGAAAGTGTTTAGAGATTGACCTCATATTTTATGGTTTTGTTAAATCTAAAGGAAAAAAATCTAAAGAAAATTGTGTGTATCCAGCTTTAGAGTCAGATACATCTAGAAATGTTTAAATCTTTGGATTTGGACTACTACTCCTAGTCAGCATATCACAAAAAGTATAAAGTCCAGACCTCCACCAAGCATATTGTTCAGGACCAATTGCCCTTCAAGTGGAGAGCGGAAGGGATCCCATACCTAGGCATTACAAGACTGCCTCTCCTACTGCAGTGGCGGCTATCAACCTTAAAAAGGAGTATCCTGTGCGACCGTCATTGGCCACGCAGTCATCTGGGACCTGTGACGTGTCCCAGATGACTGACAGGAGGGAGGGAGCCCTTCCTGCACCGAGGGGAAGTGATGTCAGTGCCCGGGCACTGAAGGAAGCAGACTACGAGGGACCCCCTAGCAACAGGCATTTAGAGGTGAGTTAAAAAAAAATCATCTTTTTTTTTGGGGGGGGGGGGGGGGGGACACCACTTTAAGCCTCCGATTTCTAAAAAGTTAACAAAGAACTCCAAAACCTAGCCAAATCTGAATTATCCTGGTGTCGTAGATTGGCAGCGATAAAGATGAACATCCTTCCCCTAATCACCTACATTTTCAGATCCCTTCCTATTCCTATCCTTCTACACTACATCTCATCTCTATCCAAATCCCTCAAATCCTTCATATAGCAGGGTCATAGAGCAAAATGCTCTCACTTGTGCTTTGTGAAACACAGGTCACTTGGTGGGGCAGGTTTTCCCAACATTAGAGACTAATGGGCTTCCCACATAGAGAAACTCAAACACTGGTTCTCCTCCGTAGAACCCGCCCACGTTATGGACCGACATCGAGTCAGCCTTTGCCCCCACTCCAAACCTCCGCTTGCTACTGCTAAGAGATATATGGAAACCACGGGACCTCAAAACCCTGACCGTACCCATGAGAGCCTCGCTAATGGCTTGGAGACATCTCACCTCTAGACCATTAAATGCTAGGTCCCCCATTCAGATCTCATTCCCCCTTCAGATGTTTGAGGCCCTAATTCCCTCACTGTCAGTCACAGCACTACAATCCTATGCTATCTATGACCTAAATGCCCTCTTTTCAGGTTGTGCTCCATTGACACCTATCACATTCCCTCAAAGCATCAATTTACATGTATGCGCATTATGCGGGTTATAGCCAAATATCCCTTTCCTCCGCTCTCTATAATCCCCCCCCCCCCCCCCATACTTGTGATTTCTTTACCCACCCTTCACGTAGACTTAAGGGTATTTGGGTTTTCTACTATGTTCTACACCAGTGGTCTACAAACTGTGACCCTTTGCTGTTCCTTTATCTGGCCCTTGGGGCACTATTTCTCAAACTGACACCAAGGAACGGGCATTATTCCCCCTACTGACACCATCAACGGGGCAGTATTCTTCCAATGATACCAACAATAGGGCACTATTTCTTCCATTAAATCTAATGATGGAGCACTGATGTTGAGGCATTTTCTACTCCCAATGGCCACAATCCGGCCCCCCTAAAGCCTGAAGGATAGTAAACTGGCCCTTTGCTTAGAAAGTTTGGAGACGCCTGTTCTACACGATAAACGCCTATTTATTAAATCAAGCCCAATGCTAAAGTGGGATGCTGGCCTCTGCACCTCCTTCTCTTCTGCACTGTGGAGCACTGCCTTTAGTTCCATAGCCAAAACCTCCCACTGCACAAGCCACCACAAAATGACAATTAAAATCCCCAACAAATGGTACGATACACCGTTCAGGCTATCCAGGTTCTCTTCCTCAGTCTCCCAACTTTATTGGAGGGAGTGTGTGCGAGTTGGCAACCTTATGCATGTCCTATGGGGTGGTCCTGGCCCCTTTTTCTGGTCACCAGTATTCCAACTGTTATACCCCGTACACGCGATCAGAATTTTCGTCGGAAAAACATTGGATGGTTTTTCCGATGGAATTCCGCTCAAGCTTGGCTTGCATACACACGGTCACACAAAAGTTCTCTGAACTTTCGACCGCCAAGAACGCGGTGACGTACAACACTACGACGAGCCGAGAAAATGAAGTTCAATGCTTACGAGCATGCGTCGAATTGTTTCCGAGCATGAGTAGGAATTTTGCACGTCGATATTGCTACAGACGATCGGAATTTCCTATAGGAAATTTTTCAGTCGGAAAAATAGAGAACCCGCTCTCAATCTTTTTCTGGCGGAAATTCCGCCAGCAAAAGTCCAATGGAGCATACACACGGTCGGAATTTCCGAACCAAAACCTCTTCGGACTTGCTGGTGGAATTTCTGATCGTGTGTACGGGGCATTAGCCACCTACACTGGCATACTAGCCAAACCCCAGCCTGGCCTAGCCTTACTCAATATTGGTATTGATATCTACCCTCCTACCTATAGACCAGTTGTCACCCATATCCTATTAGCAGCAAGGTTGACCATTCTCAGACTCTGGAAATCAAATTTATCCCCTCACGTTTCAGATATAGTAAATTCGGTCAACTCCAACTACACTTTTGAGCACCTTATAGCATTTAATGCCCTTAAATACTCTGAATTCTCCAAATCATGGAGTATATGGGTCAGCAAACAACCTTCTCACCCTGTATAACTGTCTGCAAGGCCCATATTATGTTCTCTGTATACGATTTACTATTTTGAGCTTTGTGTTTTGTACTGTAATTATGTTTTATGCTGTTGCTTATTGTTCATTCCTAAAAAAATCAATAAAAACTTCATGATAAAAAAAAAAGACTAGCTTTAATCATACTGCAAGGGATTGCCTTTACTTTGCTGTCATCATGATGTAGAGCAGGGGGCGAGTATAGTCACAACATTTGTTCAGGGTGTCAGACACTGGACAGTTATTAACTGTTCCTTCGTTGCAACTCAAATAGTTTATGATTTCATTTACCGTTTGTTTTTTCTTTCTTTTAACAGCTCCCCATTTTAAAACAAAATTCCCGATTTTAAACAAAGATTACCACAAAAGACAAACATTGGTTGTCATTGTGCCTATACTGCGCTTATCTACGTAAAACAGAACCAGGTGTTTTTTATTATATGTCAAAGCATATATCTCTAAAATAGCAGAATTGTATTTCTGCTGCTTTAAAGGTAATGCAGGGTCTGTTTAATGTTTCAGTCAAATAAGTCAATCAGGCAATCAGTCAAATATGTAACGCTCCACTCAAACTTTCCAGAATCCTGGTAAAACGCGGGGTGCATTTTCAATGCCATTACTTCCAATGGCACCCCAATCGCGTGTGCGATTTTTGTCACAGTTGTCGCGGAAAATTGCAAAACTCGCCCCAAAAGATGCTCCTGCTCCTTTTTGAGTGACAAGCTAGCTCCATGCGTTTGCGATTTTGCCGAGATTTTGGCGCATATTATCATGCGGCGACCACTGCAATATCGCACCGCAATTGGGGTGTCATTAGACGTAATGGCATCTCAAACGCGTCCTGCCGCAATATCTGGAATCGCAGGCAGAATCCCCTGATATACCAGAACGCTCAGGTGTGAATGGAGCCTAGAAGAAAACTAGCTTCTTTTTTTTTTAAAGATTCTTACCAATATGTACTCATAAAAACCTTGGTTTACGTGTACAGTTTATAACTGTGCCCCCTCCAGCTTCCCTGTCACATCATTTTTTTCACTGTGTCTCTGGTAAAAAAAAAAAAAAACGCTTGCCGTGTCACCCTGTGTAGATAAATCAGTAAACTCAGAGGGCCCCAGTGGGCAGAGCAGGGGTCTGCTGAGTTTCTGGTCTCACCTACACAGGGTGACGGGGGAAGCCCTTTCCCGCAGCAGCGCACTTCCTGCTCAGCCCCCCAGTATAACCCATCCCTCCCTGCCCTGCTTGTCCGCTCTGGGCCCTCTGAGTTTCCACTTTCACCTATACAGGGTGACGGGGCAAGCCCTTTCCCACAGCAGCGCACTTCCTGCTCAGCCCCCCAGTACAACCCATCCCTCCCTGCCCTGCTTGTCCGCTCGGGGCCCTCTGAGTTTCCACTTTCACCTACACAGGGTGACGGGGCAAGCCCTTTCCCACAGCAGCGCACTTCCTGCTCAGCCCCCCAGTATAACCCATCCCTCCCTGCCCTGCTTGTTCGCCCGGGGGCCCTCTGAGTTCCCAGTTTCACCTACAAAGGGTGACGGGGCAAGCCCTATCCTGCAACGGCGCACTCTCTGCTCAGCTCCCCGGCCCGGTACAGCCCATCTCTCACCGCCTTGTTTAACTTCTTATGGACCACCACACGCAGATATACTGCGGCAGGGCGGCCCTCCTGCGCGAAATAACGAAATCGCGCTGTCGGTGGCCCGCTCCCGCTGTGCTCAATTGCTGGGACCGCGCGGATCGTTCTTAGGAGAGGCAGAATGGCGGTCTGCCTATGTAAACAAGGCCGACCGCCGTTCTGTGAGAGGGAAGATCTTGCGTTTGGAGCACCATTCTCCCCCCCACACAGTTAGAAAGCACTCCCTGGGAGCACATTTAACCCTTTGATGGCCCCTGATGTTAACCCCCTTCCCTGCCAGTGTCATTAGTACCGTGACATTGCATTTTTATTTTATTGTTTTAGCACTGATCACTGTATTAGTGTCAATGGTCCACAAAAAGTGTTGAAAGTGTCAGTTAGGTTTCCGATTTGTCCGCCGCAAAATCCAAGTCCCGCTACAAGTCGCTAATCCGTTACTAGTTAAAAAAAAAAAGATTCCATAAATATATCCCATAGTTTGTAGAACTTTTGCACAAACCAATTAATATATGCTTATTGTGATCTCTTTTTACCAAAAAAAAAATTTCTGCGGAATACATATTGGCCTAAATTGATGAATAAATTCGATTTTTTTTTTTTTAAGATTTATTGGGAATGTTTTATAGCAGAAAGTAAAAATTATAGTTTTTTTTTCTTTTTCCAAAATTGTCGATCTTTTTTTTTGTTTATAGCGCAAAAAAAAAAAAAAAAATGCAGAGGAGATCAAATACCACCAAAAAAAAAGCTCTATTTGCGGGGGAAAAAAATGATTTGGGTACAGCGTTGCAAGACCGCGCAATTGTCAGTTAAAGTAACGCAATACTGGATCGCAAAAAATTGGCCTGGTCATGAAGGGGGGTAAACCTTCCGGGGCTCAAGTGGTTCTAAACCCTTTACAACCATATCCAGAGGTTGTCTTTGGGAAATAGACGTATGAGTGCTGCCAGCATTGCTGCAGAGGTTGAAGGGTTGGGGGGGGTCAGCCTGTCAGTGCTCAGACCATACGCCGCACACTGCAGCAAATTGGTCTGCATGGCTGTCGTCCCAGAAGGAAGCCTCTTCTAAAGATGATGCACAAGAAAGCCGGCAAACAGTTTGCTGAAGACAAGCAGACTAAGGACATGGATTACTGGTACCATGTCCTGTGGTCTGATGAGACCAAGATAAACATATTTGTGGTGGCAACCAGGTGAGGAGTACAAAGACAAGTGTGTCTTGCCTACAGTCAAGTATGGTGGTGGGAGTGTCATGGTCTGGGGCTGAACGACCCCAAACACACCTCCAAGACAAACACTGCCTTGATAAAGAAGCTGAGGGTAAAGGTGATGGACTGGCCAAGCATGTCTCCAGACCTAAACCCTATTGAGCATCTGTGGTGCATCCTCAAACGGAAGGTGGAGGAGCACAAGGTCTCTAACATCCACCAGCTCCGTGATGTTGTCATGGAGGAGGGGAATAGGACTCCAGTGGCAACCTGTGAAGCTCTGGTGACCTCCATGCCCAAGAAGGTTAAGGCAGTGCTGGAAAATAATGGAGGCCACACAAAATATTGACACTTCGGGCCCAATTTGGACATTTTCACTTAGGGGTGTACTCACTTTTGTTGCCAGCGGTTTAGACATTAATGGCTGTGTGTTGAGTTATTTTGATGGGACAGAAAATTTACACTGTTATACAAGCTGTACACTCACTACTTTACATTGTAGACAAGTGTCATTTCTTCAGTGTTGTCACATGATAGATAGATAGATAGAATAAAATATTTACAGAAATGTGAGGGGTGTACTGACTTTTGTGAGATACTGTACCTTACCTTAACACCTTCCTGTAGGTCTTGGTGACATCCCTGGGGCTAACTGTGGGATTCTAGAAAAGCTGAGAATCCCAAATTTCCCGAAGAGATGCTCCAGGACTGTGCAAAGAATTCATCGTTCTGGGATTTCACAAGATCCCACTAGAAAGCCCAGAGACACCACCCTCGTCTATGCAATCCCACTGGAGCTGTAATGCAAGGTATGTATTTTTAAAATTTTCCTTTTAATATTTTTTTTTTATGCTTTTTAACAAGCAATCTTTAAACAGGAGGCAGGGAGCTCCTAGATAAGCAGAGTCAACTTTAAAGCGGTTTTAAAGACAAAACCAAAAATGTTATATATTGCAGGTTGCCAATCATTAGATGTGGTGGCTGCATCAGTGTTTTTTTCTTTAGCTTTTTTCCCCTCTGTTTTCACCTGGTGATCTGGCTAGTAACACACCTCCTGTATTAGTGAGACACAACTCTGGATGAATGAGCACAGGGGGCACAGCAGCGATGTCAGTGTGGGGCAAGGGGTGTGTTAAATGCAGGGCTCAAAATTTCAAGTCCTGAGCTACTAGCCAGGTCTCAAGGGTTACTCGCCATCGATTGCCCCACCCAACCCTTACCCTGTCCCGCCCCTAATCATGCCTAATCAAAAATTATCTCATGAAATGACACTTAAATGTTTTATGCAGAATAGTATATAGTATATTTAGTTTTATGCAAAAATAAATATTAACAAAAACTTTATCAGTTCCCCTCAGCAGTGCCTCACCAGTGCCCATCAATGCAGGCTCACCTGTGCCCCAAATTGCAGCCTCACCATGCCCCAAATTGCAGCCTTACCGTGCCCCACATTGCAGCTTCACCGTGCCCCACATTGCAGCCTCACCATGCCCCACATTGCAGCTTCACCGTGCCCCACATTGCAGCCTCACCGTGCCCCACATTGCAGCCTCACCTGTTGTTGGGTGGGGATATGTGATGGTAATGTTTTGTGTGTTTTTTTTTTTTTTTTTTGTATAATGAAAAAAATGACAATAAAAAAAATTTAAATAAAAAAAAAACAAAAAAAAACACACTTGCCAAATATTCATATTCCTTTCCTCAGACTGTCACAGCGTGAGGAAAGCCAGTAACTGCCAAGTGTGAAAGGGGACATCTACACTGATAATCAGGGCATTGATTATCAGTGCAACCCAGACAGTGCTGCCTATCAGTGCTTTTTCATCAGTGTTGTCTATCAGTGCCCATCAGTGCTGCCTATCAGTGCCTCTTTATCAGTGTTGCCAATTAGTGCTGCCTATCAGGCATGGGCATCATCAATGCAGCCTATCAGTGCCTCTTCATCAGTGCCCATCAGTGCTGCCTATCAGTGACTCCTCATCAGTGCTGCCTATCAATGCCCATCAATGCCACCTATCAGTACCCATCAGTGCTGCCTATAAGTGTCCATTAATGCTGCCTATCAGTGCCTCTTCATCAGTGTTGCCTATTAGTGCCTCCTCATCAGTGCTGCCCATCAGTGCCCATCAATACCACCTATCAGTGCCCATCAGTGCTGCCTATGAGTGCTCATCAGTGCTGCCTATCAGTACTCATCAGTGCTGCCTATCCGTGCCTATCAGTGCTGCCTATCTGTGCCCATCAATGCCACATATCAGTGCCCATCAGTACCGCCTATCAGTGCCCTTCAGTGCTGCCTATTAGTGCCCATCAGTGCCGCATATCAGTGCAGCCTCCTCATCATTTCCCACCAGTGCCACCTCAGCAGTGCCCATCAGTGCAGCATATCAGTGCCCATCAGTGCACATCAGTGAAGGAGAAAAATTACCTGTAATCAAAATTTTATAACAGAAACTTAGAAAAACATTTTTATTTTTTTTCAAAATTGTCAGGGTTTTCGTTTGTTTAGCAAACAATAAAAAACCCAAGTGGTGAATAAATACCACCAAAAGAAAGCTCTATTTGTGTGAAAAATTATGATAAAAATGTCATATGGGTACAGTGTTGTATGACCGGCGAAATGGTCATTTAAAAATGTGAGAACGCTGGAAGCTGAAAATTGGCCTGGGCGGGAAGGGGGGGGGGGGGTCAAAGTGCTGAGTAGGCAAGTGGTTAAACAATATAAACATTTTCTACACAGCCTCAGTCTTCTGTGCAACGCTATAATTACACTTCACATGTGACAGCTCGACTTTAAATGCATCCGTCTAATGTCACATAATAGCAGATCGCAGCTTTGTCCCAGCTAGGCTGTCCAATTTAACCCATGAGCAGCTGGAAAAGAAGAAAAAAAAAAGAACAAACCTCTAGATCTGATCTTTCAAACAAAACAGAGGGGGAAAAAAAAAGCGCAACATTTTATACAGGATAAACCCCCCCTATGAGCTTCACAAACAGAAGCTGTGTGCACCTAGTGGTGCCATTTGCCAGAAGTGCTTCCAGTAGCCCCTCCCATCTATTATATATATAAAGATTCCTAAGGAGGCAGCCCAGCTTAGTGCAACTCCTCCTTTCTTACTGCTGGGAAGGAAACTACATGAACAGCTGTGAAGACATCAGGAGAATTAAATTCACAGTCACGGGCATTGCGAGCCATCGGGCCTTTCTTATGAGCAATAATAGGGAGGAAGAGCAATTACCGGGGAAGGGAATTAAGGACACAATCTGGAGCAGGAGCAGCGTGGGGGCGACTGCTGGAAGATTTCGAGTCGTCTTCTTACGGAGCTTCAGGTGACGAGAGACAGAATCTGCGATAACAACCAAGCATGGCTTTCACCATGCTCCGATCATTGCCCACGCATGTCATGTACCCAGACTTTTCTATGATGTCTGAGGACGAGGAGAACAGGAGCGAGAGCGACAATTCCGATCAGTCCTTTGAATGCTACGACACGTCGGAAAAGAGAATGAAGGTGTCTCGGAAAACCGGGCAGGTGGTGGTGGTGAAGCAGAGGCAAGCGGCCAATGCCAGGGAAAGGGACCGGACGCAAAGTGTTAACACTGCCTTCACTGCCCTCCGCACGCTGATACCCACGGAGCCCGTGGACAGGAAGCTCTCCAAGATAGAGACTCTGCGCTTGGCATCTAGCTACATCTCCCACCTGGCTAATGTGCTGCTGACAGGGGAGGGCTGCGAAGATGGGCAGCCGTGTTTCAGTACGGTATACAGACCCCGGGACGAGTCGGAAGGAAAGCTGCCACGCAGCATTTGCACGTTCTGTCTTAGCAACCAAAGGAAAGGGGTAAGTGGAGAGGTACAAATCAAATGATACAAATGATACAATGCTGGTACACATCAAATGATACAAATGATACAATGCTGGTACACAACAAATAATACAAATGATACAATGCTGCTAAATATCTATCTATCTCTCTCTCTATCTCTCTATCTCTCTCTCTATCTATCTCTCTATCAATCTATCTCTCTATCTATCTCTCTATCAATCTATCTCTCTATCTATCTCTCTATCTCTCTCTCTATCTCTCTATTTATCTCTCTATCAATCTATCTCTCTATCTATCTCTCTCTCTATTTATCTCTGTATCTATCTATCTATCTCTCTATCTATCTATCTCTCTATCTATCTATCTCTCTATCGCAAAATAAAAGGGGCAGGAATTTAGGTAACTAAATAATTAAATAAAATAATAAAATAAAAATAAAAATAATAATAATAATAATAATAAATAATAAAAAAAAAAATGCAATTTAGAGAAGACTAGTCCATCTTTGTATCGCTGATTAAAAACAGAAAAGCAAGGCAGTGATGGAACCATGGTGGTTCCAGGTTTGAAGTTCACCACTTACCACAAGTAGTGCTGGCATTGCTAAGGGTTGCAATATAATATAAATAAGATTATATGCAGTAAAGTCTTTGTTCTCAGCAGGAATGGGCCAATTAATGCTGAATTCAGCAGCCAGCTATTTCAGTTTACAGCAGACCTTGCGAGGGATGCTGCGTTTTCATTATCAACATGAAAAAACTGTTAGGCATCAGTGTGAACTAGAATTTATGCCATCCACCGAGATCCCAGGACTAGTCTATTACAGATCCCAGGACTAGTCTATTACAGATCTCAGGACTAGTCTATTACAGATCCCAGGACGAGTCTATTACAGATCTTAGGACTAGTCTATTACAGATCCTAGGACTAGCCTATTACAGATCCTAGGACTAGCCTATTACAGATCCTAGGACTAGCCTATTACAGATCCTAGGACTAGCCTATTACAGATCCTAGGACTAGTCTATTACAGATCCTAGGACTAGTCTATTACAGATCCCAGGACTAGTCTATTACAGATCCTAGGACTAGTCTATTACAGATGCCAAGACTAGTCTATTACAGATCCCAGGACTAGCCTATTACAGATCCTAGGACTAGTCTATTACAGATCCCAGGACTAGCCTATTACAGATCCTAGGACTAGCCTATTACAGATCCTAGGACTAGTCTATTACAGATCCTAGGACTAGTATATTATAGATCCTAGGACTAGCATATTATAGATCCTAGGACTAGTCTATTACAGATCCTAAGACTAGTCTATTACAGATCCTAAGACTAGTCTATTACAGATCCCAGGACTAGTCTATTACAGATCCCAGGACTAGTCTATTACAGATCTTAGGACTAGTCTATTAAAGATCCTAGGACTAGTCTATTACAGATCTTAGGACTAGTCTATTACAGATCCCAGGACTAGTCTATTACAGATCCTAGGACTAGCCTATTACAGATCCTAGGACTAGCCTATTACAGATCCTAGGACTAGCCTATTACAGATCCTAGGACTAGCCTATTACAGATCCTAGGACTAGCCTATTACAGATCCTAGGACTAGTCTATTACAGATCCTAGGACTAGTCTATTACAGATCCCAGGACTAGTCTATTACAGATCCTAGGACTAGTCTATTACAGATGCCAAGACTAGTCTATTACAGATCCCAGGACTAGCCTATTACAGATCCTAGGACTAGCCTATTACAGATCCTAGGACTAGTCTATTACAGATCCCAGGACTAGCCTATTACAGATCCTAGGACTAGCCTATTACAGATCCTAGGACTAGTCTATTACAGATCCTAGGACTAGTATATTATAGATCCTAGGACTAGTATATTATAGATCCTAGGACTAGTCTATTACAGATCCTAAGACTAGTCTATTACAGATCCTAAGACTAGTCTATTACAGATCCCAGGACTAGTCTATTACAGATCCCAGGACTAGTCTATTACAGATCTTAGGACTAGTCTATTACAGATCCTAAGACTAGTCTATTACAGATCCTAAGACTAGTCTATTACAGATCCCAGGACTAGTCTATTACAGATCCCAGGACTAGTCTATTACAGATCTTAGGACTAGTCTATTAAAGATCCTAGGACTAGTCTATTACAGATCTTAGGACTAGTCTATTACAGATCCTAGGACTAGTCTATTACAGATCCCAGGACTAGTCTATTACAGATCCTAGGACTAGTCTATTACAGATCCCAGGACTAGTCTATTACAGGTCCTAGGACTAGTCTATTACAGCTCCTAAGACTAGTCTATTACAGATCCTAGGACTAGTATATTACAGATCCTAGGACTAGTCTATTACAGATCCCAGGACTAGGCTATTACAGATCCTAGGACTAGTCTATTACAGATCCCAGGACTAGTCTATTACAGATCCTGGGACTAGTCTATTACAGATCCCAGGACTAGGCTATTACAGATCCTAGGACTAGTCTATTACAGATCCCAGGACTAGTCTATTACAGATCCCAGGACTAGGCTATTACAGATCCTAGGACTAGTCTATTACAGATCCCAGGACTAGTCTATTACAGATCCCAGGACTAATCTATCAAAGATCCGGGGCAATAATTCTGAGATGCTACCCAGGGCACTGCAAAGACAATGGGGTTGATTTACTAAAAAAAATTTTATAAAACAATAAAAACTAAAATAATAATACAGATAATAATTGTTGGAATATTATTTACTAGTTTAAGGGCTATTGGGGTTTAATTACTAAAACAGGAGGGTGCAAAATCTGGAGCAGATGTGCATGGCATCCAATCAGCTTCTAACTTCAGCTTGTTCAATTAAGATTTGACAAAAAAATAACTGGAAGCTGATTGGTTTCTATGCAGAGCTGCACCAGATTTTGCACTCTTCAGTTTTAGCAAATCAACCCCAATAACTAGTAAATAACATTCCAACATTTAAGACTTATGATCTGTATTATTATTATATAATATATCATTATATAATATATCATATAAGATGCAGTGTACTTTACAGCATAAATATATATATATATATATATATATATATATATATATATATATATATTATTATTATATTTTTATTATTGCTGTTTTTATTTGTAATGTATGAGAAGGAACAGGTCAAGTATAAGAAAAAAGGAATGAAACGATTCTAAGAAAACGTATAAATGCAGAATTTCTGAATGTGGCCACACTGGGCAAGAGCCCAGTATTGGTAACGTAAAAGATTTCAATGTTAATAGTTAAACTAATTTATTGTTATGTAAACTTATGAATACAAAAAATGTAAGCAGGTGTCATAGAAATAGTTGATACATACAAAAAAGAATTGTAATATCTTTAGTGCTACCCATTGCTGTAATTACAAGAAACTGGATTATTGTCAAAGATCTCCAAATATCCTTAGAAAATGATACCTCTTGTCTGACTGATACAATGTGTCAAACCTTCCAATGTATTCTTTGTATTTTAGTGTACAATAATAAAAAAAGAGAAAAGCTCGGAGGTGTTTTGTATTCTGCAGAGCCTGGTGCTGCACAGTAACAAAAGGCAGCAAAGCAGCACTCTGGGGTAATCTTTACATTTTGGCTGGAGGGTTAAGCAAAGCGATTTGCAGGGGCCTCAGACACATGAGCTGCTGCGATAACCTTTTTCTCCACCGCGGTAAATTAAATCCAATGCCATTGTTATCATTTCCACGCTGGAGTTTTGAATACCGCCGCCTTTATTTGCCAGAGGACTGAGGTTTTCCTGTGAATGAGGGGTGCAGCTATTTTTGGCTGTGGAGTTTCTCCTCTCTATATAAATAAACTCCCTCTCCATATTTAATTTTTCACTTCCTTTTCATTACAACATTTTATAGTTATACTTCCCTATCCTAGTGGCAGCCATGATACAGGAGTTATACAGCACAACTGTCCCCACAACAAAGGCCGAGGCTTGTCAGTGTTTGTGTTGCATTAACATATTGATCAGCCCTACACTCATTGGGACAAAGTGTGGCACTTGTTAAATAGTGGATATGTCAATTAGGTTTTCTTTTTATCCCGCAGTGTCAGTGCAACAACAACAAAGGGGCCATTTAATAGACCGTTTCTCTATTGTGTCAGCGGGCTGATAAAAGTCATTCCTGTACAGAGGTGGCTTTTGTAATTAGTGGAGTTGATTTACTAAAAGTGGAGAGTTCAAAATCTGGTGCAGAAAGACACCAATCAAACCTGGAAGCTGCATCAGATTTTGCACTCTCCAGCTTTAGTAAATCAACCCCTGTGTGTCTTTGCAATGCACAGGAGTAAAAGGTAGCACTATGATATTTACAAACATATTGGGGGTTATTTTCGAAAGGCAAATCCACTTTGCACTACAAGTGCAAACTACAAGTGCAAACTACAAGTGCAAAGTGCACTTGAAATTGCACTGAAAGTGCACTTGGAGGTGCAGTCGCTGTAGATACGACATGCAAGGAAAATAAAAAAACAGCATTTTAGCTTGCACGTGATTGGATAATAAAATCAGCCTCCCCTCAATTCAGATCTACCCCTCAGATCTACAGCCACTGCACTTCCAAGTGCACTTTCAGTACAATTTCAAGTGCACTTTGCACTTGTAGTTTGCACTTGTAGTTTGCACTTGTAGTGCAAAGTGGAATTGCCTTTCGTAAATAACCCCCATTGTGTTTGAGATATAAAATACATCAGTTCAAGTACATTTACCTACCACAGAGAGATTGGTTAAAGCGGAGTTCCACCCAAAAGTGGAACTTACACTCATTTGTCTTCTCCCCCCTCCGGTGGCACAAGTGGCACCTCTTGGGGGGAGCGGGGGAGCAGATACCTTTGACAGGTATCCTGTTGCCACTTCTGGGAGCCTCAGCCGCGGCTGTTGACGTCACCGCTCGGCTCCCTCCTCCTTCCACGGCCGCCAGGACAGTAGGAGAGAGGAGCAGAGCCTCGCACATGCGCAGTAGGGTTCCTGGCGTGAAGCCCTAAGGCTACACTGCCAGGTTCCCTTACCCGTAATGGCGGCGGCATGCACCCGACAGCTGATGGAAACATCAGCTGCAGCGCTGACATCACTGGACTCCAGGACAGGTAAGTTTCTGAAGTCAGCAGCTGCAGTATGTGTACAGTATGTGTAGCTGCTGGTTTTAAATTTTTGCAGCGGTGGGCGGGCCTCCGCTTTAACTTGGGTCTGTGCAGCTACAACAATATATCCCCTGTAGACTGTCACGATCACATGCCAAATGACCAATAACATCGTCCTTTACCGCATATTATGATGATAATTTACATCTAGGTCTGGTAAATTACAGATACATGGGGGGGGGGGGGTGGGGGGGCTGAATTACTAAAAGTAAAAAAGTTACTAATACCGGCGGAGAGTGCAAAATCTGGTGAAACCAATCAGCTTTCCAGATTTTATTTTCAAAGTTTAATTGAACAAGCTGAAGTTAGAATCTGATTGGCTGCACCAGGTTCTGATTGCCTCAGTTTTAGCAAATCCACTCCATTACTGTCTCACCAATAAAATATATGAAAAGATTGTAAAAAAACACACTATTATTTTACCACTATTGCTACTTTTTATATTCCTTAAAATATCAAACCAAAGAAGTGTGACATTCAGTAGCTCATTTCCAGATTATAATTAATTAGAATCAACGCTAACTAACTGTAAACCTTATTTACAAAGCTCCAAGCTACATATTGGTTACAGCTCAGGTTTGTTTGTAGCTAGTCATGAAAGTGGTTGTAAACCCTCCCCAGTGACTTTTACCTATAGGTAAGCCTAGAATAAGGCTTACCTATAGGTAGTGGAAATATCTCCTAAACGTGTGCCGTTTAGGAGATATTTCACTTGTAGTGCGCCGATGATGTAATCAGCGCATGCGCTGTGAAGAAACAGATCTCCGTGCCGTTTTATCCCTCAGCGTGTGCCGTTACTGACGTCTCCCACGCACATGTGCAGGAGTCACTTCACGCGGCTCCGGCCAGTCACAAAACCTGGAGTCTGAGGCCCCCGGAAGGAAGAGGGGCAAAGATGGACGCAGCCTGCACAGGGGACAGCGATGGATTCGTTTGCAGGTAAGTGTCACATAATGGGCGAGTATGTGATGCATACTCGCCCATTATGCTTTTAATTTTCAGGCTTTGCGGGGAGCAAAAGAGGAAGTAAAACCCATCAGGGTTTACTGCCTCTTTAAAGGCCTGTCGGGTTGATTTACTAAAACTGGAGCGTGCAAAATCTGGTGCAACTGTGCATAGAAACCAATCAGCTTCCAGCTTTTATTGTCAAAGCTTAACCGAACAAGCTGGAGTTAGAAGCTGATTGGCTGTCATGTACAGCTGCACCAGATTTTGCACTCTCCAGATTTAGTAAATCAACCCCTGAGTTTGTGAAGAAGCTCATTAGGCCGGCCACCTAGGCTGATGCTATACCAAGTATGAGGCAGGGTGGCGCGCTAAATGGTCGGTCCTCTTTGTCTATAGGACAGGGATTTATTTGCTTTTCAAAGTATGTTGGGTGATAACAAATTTCCCTGAAGCACCTGTTATCACAAAAACGTTGCATCTCACCACAGATGGACTGAAATTCGGGTCAGTTCAGCAGGACCCGGACAAGTTTTGATCCATCTACGGGCAGGCTGGTTGTACTGAAGTCGATCTATCGACCGTTTTTTTTTTTCATGCGATCGCTGCAGGTGGCGATCATTGTATTCTAATAGCTGGGAAACGGCCCGCTGTCCAAGTACAATAGCGCAGTGGGAGGGATTGATGGGGGAATACAAGCAATTTTCTTCCCTTCAACCTGTGACTGGAGGAAAGAAAATTGTATAATGTATGGCTTGCTTAACTTTTGGCTTATAAAAAATAATCCTGCTGGCTCCTGTATTGGGACAGACTGGCTCCGGAATTCCATATTCATATGCCCAACCCTACCTTAAAATAATGAACTATTTATCAGCTTAAAAGCAAACTGAATGATTGCTATAATCACCATACAAGGCCTGCAGTTTTTAGTGCATTTTCAGTTTTGCAGAAACCCACTACAGTCCATTTAACATGGTTTCCTATGGATGTAGTTCACATCTGTGCATTTTATGGAAAGGGCCAGGGACTTTTTTTTCTGGTTCCATAGACTTCAATGGAAAACGCAAAATGCACCTGCAATATGCAAACTGCAACCCGCACAAGTGTGAATCAGGTCTTAGGCTCGATTCACATCTATGCATTTTGCTTTTGAGCGTTTTTTGCAGTGCTTTTTGCGGTGATTGCCGCGTTTTTGGACACACGTTTTTGTATTTTTTTTTTTTTACATTTTTTTTTACACTGTGGTTGCTTAGCAACCAGCTATATACAGTGTAAAAAAAAAAAACGCAAATCGCGGCAAAATCGCGGTACTTGCGTTTTGGATGCGGGTCCATTGACTTCTATTACATGCAAAACGCTGCATTTTGCATGAAAAAAAAGTCCCCGACCCTTTCCAAAAACGCAGAGGCACAAAAATGCATTGATGTGAACATGTTCCATAGGAACCCATGTTAAATAATTTCCCTGCATTTCGGCAAAATGCATCAAAAAACGCGCTAGTGTGAATGGAGCCTTAAAGTGGTTGGTTGAAAAAGTTTGATTTAAAGAAATAGAAAATAAAATAACAAACATGCCTATACTTACCTGCTCTGTGTAATGGTTCTGCACAGAGCAACCCCAATCTTCTTCTGGGCTCCCCTCTAGTACTCCAGGCCCCTCCTCTTCATCAGGTGCCCCCCACGAAAAGCCGCTTTCCCTGGGGGCACCCAATGCGTGCTCGCTCCTGAGTCCCGCTGCTGCGTCCATTGACACAGACAGTGGGACTCTGCCCCAGCCCCCTCGCTCCCATATCATAGCTTTTGAATAACCAAGGAGCCAATGGCTCCTGCTGCTATCAATCCATCTAATGATAAGAGCGACAGCAGCTGGAGCCGCTGGACTCGGGCTCAGGTAAGAAAAAGAGCATTGCGCCAGCAGTCCACCCAGGTGTTACAACAGCGAATTAATATTTGCTATTAAAACACTGATCCTCAATCCAGCCAATTAGAAGCAGGTCTGAGACCTGTTTTCCGATTGGCCGAAAAGAGTCCCAATTGGCTGCCGAGGAGGAGGAGGAAGGGAAAGACGTTGCCGCCGCCAAGCAAGGGAAGCCGCCAGTGATAGATGGGGTAAGTGCGCAAGACCCAGCCAACCGACTGACCAGGGTGGGGGGTGTGGTACTGTTTGCCGCCCCCCCCCCCCAAAAAATAATTACCACCAGCCACCACTGCATATTCGCATTTTTTCAAATGTTTAAAACTACAAATGCGTCCAGCCTTGAATGTTATAGGAAGTAGATAGCAAACCATCTCAATTTCAGAGTAGTCAAAATAAGAAAAAAATGAGGAGACAAGAGTTCCTGTCACTCTTTGCTGATCCGCAATACTCAAGGAGTGTTTTTTTTTTTTCCTTTTCCATTAACTTACTGTATTTATTGGTGTATAAAACACACACTTTTACACCCTGAAAATCGTGTGCAAATAGTGTGTGCGTGTTATACGCTGATACTTCCATTTTAGCTACCTTGGAGGGGACAGGGAGGGGTGGGTGATGAGCGCCATCAGAATACATACAGTGAGAATCTCCTGTTTACTTGGCGGCCTCTGTAATAGGAAGTCCTGTCTCCTGGGCCACCATTGGACCACTGTTCTGTCTATCATAGGAGATTCTCACTGTATGTAATCTGTCGGCGCTCGTCCCGCCCCCTCCCTGTTTCCTCTAGGTTGCAGATGGACATCGATCAGGCTGCACTGTTGAGGCTGCTGCCTTGAAGGCAATGGTGAGGCTGCTGCCTTGAAGGCAATGGTGAGGCTGCTGCCTTGAAGGCAATGGTGAGGCTGCTGCATTGATGGCAATGGTGAGGCTGCTGCATTGAAGGCAATGGTGAGGCTGCTGCATTGATGGCAATGGTGAGGCTGCTGCATTGAAGGCATCGGTGAGGATGCTGCATTGATGGCAAAGGTGAGGCTGCTGCATTGATGGCAAAGGTGAGGCTGCTGCATTGAAGGCATCGGTGAGGCTGCTGCCTTGAAGGCAATGGTGAGGCTGCTGCATTGATGGCAATGGTGAGGCTGCTGCATTGATGGCAATGGTGAGGCTGCTGCCCTGAAGGCAGTGGTGAGGCTGCTGCCTTGAATGCAATGGTGAGGCTGCTGCATTGATGGCAATGGTGAGGCTGCTGCATTGATGGCAATGGTGAGGCTGCTGCCTTGAATGCAATGGTGAGGGTGCTGCATTGATGGCACTTGTGAGGCTGCATTGATGTGGACTGATGAGGCTGCAGATGGGCACTGACACTTATTTTGCTTCAAAGTTCCTTATTTCAAATAATTTTTTTTCCATAAACTTCCCTCTTAAAATGAATGTGCGTGTTATACTCCGATAAATACAGTAATTAATACATTGATTTCAGCGTATGACTGCATTTTGTTTATGTGAGCACTCATAGAGGATATTAGGTGTAGACATCTGTAATAGAGTTCTTTATTGTTTTTGCTAAGACCGTTCATTATCTTTACAGGCCTCTAGGAGAGATCACGCCGGGGGCTGCCTTAAGGTTCGAGGACTGAACACAATACGGATTGCGCAAAGATGATCGTTGCCTTTCCCCACGGACTTAAAGCGGAAAAGAAGCACTACAAGGCCCGATAATTTAATTTTCTACTAAAGACAGAAAAAAAATAAAATTAGAAGGACCAACAAGGTGGCCGAGAGCCGCGGCTAAAACCAGAGCAGAGCTGGTCACGTTATCTCTGAATGTCGCTATATGTGGGAGAACCTGAGCAAGTTGGGGTACAGCTGTCTTGAAACGCAGGGAGGGGAAAAACACATCACGATAAAGGTCTGGAACTTTTATATCTCGTTTTGGGACAAAGATTTCTGGGTCACCAACCCCTGGAAGACTATGTGAAGAAAATATTTGTACATATGTTCACCAAATTTATAGATTTTTTTTTTATTAAAATAACATTATTAAAATGTGTTTTTTGTGCATTTTTATTTTTTTTCAGAGGTTTACAATTGTGTATTATCTTCCAGCATTACTGAATTATTTATCATTTACGATCAAGTTCTGTCTGGAAACTGCAATTTAACAACTTGTGCTGCTTATATTTAACAAAATTCTATCAAAAATGAAAGCGGTATTAAACCCAAAACCCAAAATGTAATCTATTGCAGCAAGAAGTGGTGGCTGCATTCGTTTTCTTTTTTATTTGTTTTCAATTATTTTTATTAAATTATTATGCACATATAAAATCTTCCATATCAATTCAAAGACAAATATACAAAACATAAAAAAAAAAAAACACATAAACACAATAACACAGAAATGGATCTATCCCATAGCACACTCCTCAAAAGATCAAATTCTTTAGAGTTCTCAGAAAAAGTGAAAATCCCGGAAATCCTTTTCTTTTTTAGGCTTTTTCACATTTGTTTTCACCTGGTGATCTGGCCAGTAACACACCTCCTGTTTTAGAGAGCCCCCCCCCCCCCCCCACTGTGGATGAAGGAGCACAGGGGGAGGCATCTTTGGACAGCAGCATTGTCAGTCTGGGGGGGGGGGGGGGGGGGAGAGTGTTAGATGTACTAGCAGATTTAGATACGTTAACAAACTGAAGCCAAACTCCAACTAACACTTTATAAAGAGTTACATTAAACAGGTTTTTTTACTTTTTTTATTTTGGGATAAAAGTTTTACATAAATAAATAGAAGCTGATCTTTGTTTATATAATCTTTATTTTACAAATTTTTCAATTTTTACACAACAAATACACATAATGTAATAATTAATATATAACAATCCAGTATATAGATAAAACATTTCTATCAATAATTATACTAATACAGCTGCAACTGGTTAGATGTTGAATTTTAAAAGCTGCGGTGTTCTGTCCGATTAGCAAACCTATGAGATGAGCAGGCTTGCCACCGCTTTTAAAATTCAACATCTAACCAGTCAGACGGAGTTGTAAGTCCTGTATTTCACTATATAAACTCACTTTACTGTTAAAAAATAAGTGTGAAAGGCAAAACTCCGGTGGGTGTAACAAGATGTCCGCTTTCCCCTTCTCACTGTATCCTTACTGTGGAGGAGTGCAGCAAGATGGCGGCGACGGAACGTCACTTCCATGACATATTCTGACGGGTCGCCTAATCTGATGAAACACCCCCAGCAAGAGGTGAGCACCATAATAGTGACATCACCAAATGTCACGAGACTAAGGCCTATTTCACACCTATGCAGTTTGCTTTTGATCCATTTCAGCAGTGCTTTTTCGCGTCTGCATTTTTTGCACACGTTTTTTTTATTGCATTTTGGATTTTTTATGCTTTTGTTGTTTTTTTTTTTTTTTTGGCCCATTTGTTATTGGGCAGATTAAAAAAACGCAAATCACGTCAAACAAAAATGCACTACATGCTTTTCTGCAGCTTCTTCATTGAAGTCTATTGAACCAAATACACACCATTTTGCATTTAAAAAAAAAAAGTCCCTGACCCTTTCCAAAAATGCAGCAGCTGAAAAAAGCATAGATATGAGCATGTCCCATAGGAAACCATGTTAAATGAACAATAGTGCGTTTCTGTAAAAAAAGCACAAAAAAAAAAACGCATAGGTGTGAACCAGACCTAAGAGTCAGAGCCAGCAGTGCCTTAATCTCACGCTGCAGATATAGTGATGTCACTGTAGGGACAGGAGTGATCACGTACCAGGGAAGTGCACTACTCTTTTTCAGGAGGAATTCTGGAAGAAAGGTACCTCTACCAACCGACATTCGCATGGAAGAAAACCATCAGGCTTTCAGGAAGAAACTCAAGACCTACCTCTTCTAGAAGCTTGATAACCAAACGCCAATACAGCGCCTTGAGGCGATTCAGTTCGCATTGTAGCGCTATACAAGTTATTCATTCATTCATTAGGGAACTGCTTATGCCTGGTACACACATTCGGCCCTTGTCTACATCAGCCTGTCCAACAGAAGCCAGCCAAACGTCCAGCTTCTGTTGAATGGGCATGCTGGAAAAACATCAGCCGATCGGCATCCGATCAGCACTCATAGCCAATGGTTTTCAGGTGAGGGTGCCGAATCCTGGTAAATTTATGAGAGATCTCTTTTAGGCCTCTTGCACACAGGAGTAAAAAACACCAAGTTTTTTACTGATTTGAAATTAGATGTGTAGCGCCCTGCTCCTGATGGGCAGACGCTATAAATGTAAATTTCGTTTTGTCTGAGCTGTAGTTTAGCTCAGACTGATTATGTAAAAATTCTGGTTCTGTTCCAGTCTAGCTGGGTTGTGTGGTTTTCCCCTTGGCCGAGGGGATAGCGCCCTCGTAGTTGGCCAAGGTTGGAAATTGCAACAAGTTGGGCGTATTGAGTGCCTCTTTACCCAGAAACAGTCAGTTCTACCCACTGTGCATTCTGGGAGAGGGGACTTAAGGGGCAGACCCCGTGATAGGGGTTTTTCCGACCCTATGCCCCTCCTGGCCTAAGGTGTGCTGCTGCCATCCAATTTGTCTTGGGCCGCCTGGCCCAAGGCCTCTTTACTGAAAGGTAGGCCCAGAAGTCCTGGGGCCTACCGATCCAGGAGTAGTCCTGTGCTGTCTTGCCCCACCTCTCCCCCCCCCCCCCCCAGCGTCAGTTAGTGTCAGATTCCCCGATGCACTATCGCAGTCCCATTATAAGTCACCGCCATTAGTAGTATAAAAAAAAAAAATTTGCGGTGCACCGAAATTTTGTCCGCCAAAACATATTGGCCCGAAAACTGTGTTTTGGGCATTCGGCAATGAAAAGGTAACGAAAAGGGGGTGGTCCGCCCCGGGTGCTGCACATTACGGGAGTGTTTAAAGTGGATGTAAACCCAAATTTTTTTATAATGTAGAGAATAAGATTTCCTTTCATTTGAGCCCAGTCTTGCCACACAGATTTACGCGAGGCCTGAGCAATCCTCTTTTATTGTTCAGTTAGAGAAATCTTGACAAAGTCTTGAAAACTTTGTCAAAACCTCCCCCTTGCTGTGAGTGACAGGTGATTTACATATCATGCACTAGCCTGAGACAGGCACATCCTGTGTAATAAGTTCACAATTCACATCCCCCTCCCCTCCAGCTCTCCCAGGATTGGCTGCCTTTACTGTGTTTTGACTGGATGTTTCTCATCATGGGATGCAGTGAACAGTCAGCAGACTATAGACAGACAAGTGATTTAGGGGACATGTATGTAGTCAGAGCTGGGCAGAGTAGAACATCCAGTGATCTGATGATAACCTGTCTCAGGCTAGTGCATGAGATATGTAAATCACCCGTCACTCACAGCAAGGGGGCGTTTTTGACAAAGTTTTCAAGACTTTGTCAAGATTTCTCTAACTGAACAATAAAAGAGGATTGCTCAGGCCTCGAGTAAATCTGTGTGTCAAGACTGGGCTCAAATGAAAGGAAAAAAAATATATATATATTTTTGGGTTTACATCCACTTTAAGTAAGATACTGCAGACATGATACAAGAGATAGACTGCAGACCGCAATTTTCTTGAGATTTTCTTGCACTAAAGGTGCCAATAATGAGCAACAATAAATTCATATTAATTTAAATTGATGATATTAATTAAATGTCAAATATAATACAATTATATATAAAATAATATATTATATATAAAAATATAAATATTTTTTAAAAACTGTTTCGGTTTTCGGCATTCTGCATTCTGCATTTTCGGTACTAAAATTTCCATTTGACGCACCCCTAAATTCCAGTATACATATATATATATATATATATATATATATATATATACATACATACACACACACAGGCGGTCTCAAGGTTACAAACGTCTGCCTTACAAACGGAGGGAGACAACAAGAAGCGAGAGGAAACCTACCCCAAGGAAGGGAAGTTCACTTCTGTAAGAGGTAAAAAAGATGTCACCACTGAAGTTTTATCACCAAACCTTGTTTCAATGACAACCCAAAATGTTCAAAATACAATTGTCATAAGTGAGGTGAAATCTCCTGAACAGGGGCACAGACAGAAAAACAAATGTTACAGGGGTGTTAACCCTTCCCTATGCTAACCAAAAAACGTAAGAATAATTTTTTTGGCTACACTTGCACCTGTTCCAACTTACAAACAAATTTGACTTAAGAACAAACCTACAGTCCCTATCTTGTTTGTAACCCGCGGACCGCCTGTGTATATATATATATATATATATATATATATTAATATATATATATATATATATATATATATATATATATATATATATATATATACACACACACACCATAGTTTGTAGGCGCCATAACTTTCACACAAACCAATCAATATACTGTACACTTCTTGGGAATCTTTTTTTTTATCAAAGACATGTAGCAGAAAAAACATTTTGGGCAAAATTTATAAAGAAATTAGATTTTTTTTTTTAAATTGTATTGAATATGATTTATAGCAGAAAGTACAAAATACGTTTTTTTTTCTCTCTAAATTTTCGGTCTTCTCTTATTTATATCGCAAAAAAAAAAAAAAAAACCCAGAGGTGATTAAATACCACCAAAAGAAAGCTCCATTTGTGTAAAAAGAAATTACAACAATTCTGTTTGGGTACCATTAATTACCAGTTAAAATAGCGCAGTGCCGAATATCAAAAAAATAAATAAATGTGATGAACTTGATTGTAAATTTTCTTTTCATATAATACGCCATAAGCTCCTGAAGAAGCGTCTGTTCGATACGCGCAACATGTAGAGCTGAGCTATATTATAACACACTGCCTCCTCATTTTTTCTACCAATATTGGAGAGTGATCTGTTTGGTCCTCCGATTTCTGATAAATACTTTCTATGTATGTAGGTGGTGCGTTGTTTATGCTTAAAAGCACATTTTGTGAATATTTGATGAAATTTTATGCAATTGCCTTGTTTCTAATTTTGAAATTAATTTAATTTTAATATATACTTGTGTTATGCTTATAAAGTCCATCATCCACAAACCTATTCTTTGAATATCAAAAAATATCAAACCACACAGCAAATCATACTGTAAGCAATGTATTCACCCCTTCTCTTTCTAATGTTTAACTTGAGTTGGTCATCTCGAAGACTAATGATCTCATGTTATAGGTATGGAAGACTTGCAGGGAGTTTGGCTAAAGGAAAACATTATACACTACAGCTCAGCAGGAAGGACGGTAAAGGTCAAAGGTCTGTGTTTCTGAATTCATAAACCCAAAGCTGATAAAACACAGAGCCAATATTTTCTATATATATATAATATTCATTACAATAGAACAAAAAAAAAACTGACCTGAGAAGTCTTAGAGGAAGCTGACATTGCTGGAGTAGCAGGCGACATACTAGTTTTTGGACAGTAATGCCCCAAATTCGGCAGTTGGATTCACAGTATGGCAGCTTCTATACAAGGTTTCCCAAACACGCATTTTCCAAGTGAAAGATGTACATCAAAGGTATACAGTTGTGCAATTTTATAACATTACCACCAATTCATTCATCTACTGTTGACAGCATAGTTTTAAGAGGGCCATAGATGATTTAAATATCTATGGGCAGGCTTATTGTACCTACCGTATATACTCGAGTATAAGCCGAGGTACCTAATTTTACCACAAAAACCTAGGAAAACGTATTGACTCGAGTATAAACCTAGGGTGAGAAATGCGCAGCTACCGTAAGTGGAAAAGAGGGTCAACAATGCCTATTTTCAGACTCACTCTGCCCATTTACAGCCATAGGTCCCCGGAACTTCAAACTTGGTAGTTACGGGTTCCTGGATGCCCCCTAGCTGCAGCCAAATTTGGGGTCTCTGGACCCAAAGGGTCCCGAAATAACATTGCTGCAGATGGACACAGTTCACAGAATTTGGGGCCCCGTATCTCAGGGCCACTTAGTGCTAGGAATTTGTTGTAGTTCTAGTTCCACTGGGTTTGCACACCACATTTGGGGTTCCTAGCACCAAGTGGCCCCGAGATACGGGGCTCCAAAGTCGGGTCGGAAAATGTCATTCTCTGCTGCAGAAAAGTGCTTGACTCAAGTATAAGCTGCGGGTGGCACTTTCAGCACAAAAAAATGTGCTAAAAAAACTCGGCTTATACTCGAGTATATACGGTAAGTCGATCCATCGATTGACATGGGTACAACCAGCATGTCAGATTTTCACATGTGACCCGTGGTTGCAAGAAAGAAAATCTATGGCCTTCCTTTGATGGACATGGTCATTTTAAAAGGCCCAGGCATTGTTTTTCTGGATACGTCAAACACAAGTCAGCAAATTTCCATTGCCTTTAATGGAGCAGTACACATGAAAGTTCAGAGGCTGTTTGACATGCGTTATGTTGCACTGCGTTTTCTTGGATGTAGCAAGTCTTATTAGGCTTCATGCACACAGGGCATCTGCCCGGCTCTTCTACACGCCTTTCCTAATGGCAGCTGTGTTTTGGCAAACAAAAAAAAAATCACTTGGCGCTTGCACACGCATGTAACATGTTTAAGGCGCGTGAAGCGTGTGGGTGTTTTTAATGCTTATTAATTAATGCTTCAGTACTAAACATGTCCAGCGGTAATGCACTTTTAGACACGTTTACAAGTATCAAGTGTTTTTTTCTGCCTCTGCTCCTGGACATGCTAGCAGTGTTTTTTTTTGTCTGCCTCTAAATGCCTATGTGTGCATGGACACACCTGTTAACATGTATTGGCATATAGAGGCAATTATGCATTAAGATAAAAAAAAACTTCTGTGTGCCGCTCCCCCCTCCCCTAACACTTACCTGAACCCCATCTCGATCCAGCGATGATGCACGAGAGACTCGGCTGTCCGTGACTCTCCCTCCTGATTGCCTGAGACACACAACTATATAAAAATAGGATTTTACATTAAATCTATAAAACAGCACTGATGAGAAATATTTATTAAGTGTAATATACCTTATCACCGTTGATCTGACGTGACTTGACTTTAGTAGGCGATGCTCCACTGACATTGGATATGATGAGGGCTGTGAAAATGAAGAAAAACTGTTCCTGGAAAGGGAAATAAATGATATTCTGTAAAGACTAAAACCAAATATACCAATATATAATTTACCAAAATTGTGTATATTTTTTTTTTCAATATCAGTAGCCCATAGTAATCACTCAGAAAATTCTCTGTAAAATAGGGGGCTTCCCCTTTCTACTAATGCTGACCATAGACCTCTACCCCATATCTCCCTGACAATCACAGGTAATATAAAGAAGTGCATCTACAGTCGACACTCTAAATTCGCAGGGGGGTTACATTCTTTGAGCACCTGCGAATTGTGAAAATACACCAATTTTAGATGTGGTAAAAAAAAAAGCCTATAAATGGTTCACACAGGGGCGGCTTCAGTCGTCCGACTCCCGTCTAACTCTGAAGCCGTCCCGTACAGCGCGGCTTGCAAAACAACTTCTGTATAGAAGTCAATTCAGGCTGCACCAAAGTTGCTCCTATTAGAACGGTTCCATTGTACTGCATGGAGCGCAACTTGTCAGGCTGACAAGTCACCTGACAGGTCGCCCTGATGCGGGAATGCTAGGCTAGTGAAAAAATTTGCCAACGACTGAGGCCGCAAACTCTGAACCGCAACTTTGCGGGGGTGGACTGTATGACAATCATGTTTCATCAAAGTATGGTGCATAGTTTATCCATATCATCTCCTTACTCCTATTTAGATTCCAGTCCACTGTTTTGTAAGTCCCCCATAGTCGCCGCGGGGGACCCCTTTGGTGACGCCCTGTGTCCTGTGCCTGCCAGGGACCTTGGGTAAGCAGCTCCGCTCCTCCCCTTATATATATATATATATATATATATATATATATATATATATATATATATATATATATATATATATATATATTGTTATTATTATTTTACATTTTTGTATTAAATGTTGTTATTATTTTCTTGGTCAATTACATTGTTTGTCAATCAAATTACAGATACCCTCCTGATGAAGAGGCATTAGACTGCAAAACTAGTTGAGATGTTATCCGTGATCAACTATCCCACTGTGATCTTCCCCATTTGCGGATCATTATCTTGGTGATACACATACCTCCCAACATTTTGAGATGGGAATGAGGGACACCTACTAGCAAATGTATGTAGGCCCCTTCCCCCTTAAAGGAGAAATAACCCCAAAAAAGGTTAATTAAATCCACAAGGGCTTTTTTTTTACCACTACTATTCCTTTATATTGGCTTTGAAAATATACAAATGCAGCCATTTAGAATTTTGATGAAAGGTTAAGCACTGGGAAACTTTTTGAAAGATAAAAAGTGCATTTTATATACAACTATATAGATCAGACCAAAATGAGAGACAAATGAGAACTGAGGAACAGAGGGACATTGTTCCAAATCAGGGACAGTCCCTCGGAATCAGGGACAGTTGGGAGGTATGGATACACATGGATTGTTACCATGCTTTTAACCTGTAACTGATTATTTGTTATGTGTTATTAAAGTTGTATTAATAAACCTTTATATTATCTTTTATATATCTGCCTACATATTTGAATCTACTTCCACTTTATCGTACCGAGATAATTGCCCCACCCCTTTGGGGAGGCTTGGTTGGGGACCAAGCTCCTAATCTCTTTATCTCTTATGCCACGTACACACGATCGGAATTCTCGTCGGAAAAAACTCTGATGGTTTTTCCGACGGAATTCCGCTCAAGCTGTCTTGCCTACACACGATCACACCAAATTACGGCGGTCAATAACACAGCGGCATAAAACACATTCGACTGCACTATAAAAGGGAAGTTTAATGCTTCCGAGCATGCGTCAAATTGTTTCCGAGCATGCGTCGGAATTTTGCGTGTCGAAATAGCATACACACGATCGGAAAATCCGATAGAAAGGTTTTCTGTCAGAAAAATTGAGAACAGGTTCTCAATCCAAAGTCCGTCGGAAATTCTGACAGAAAAAGACCGTTGGGCGTACACACAGTCGGAAAATCCGATGAAAAGCTCCCATCGGACTGTTTTCATCGGAAATTCTGACCGTGTGTATGCCGCATACGTTTCTGGATGATGGTACAATTCTTTACATATTCTTTACTACTATTATTGTTATAGAGGCTACCCCTATCTCTCTGTATGGCAATCAGAACACAAGTGAAGCTAGCACCAAGATGGGCCACACAATCCCTGTCAGGTACCGAAGTAGCACACGGGGGTGCTTTTTATTTTTCATCCTACAGCACAGAGGGGGGGAGGACTGTCACCTGCACACAGCAACTAGCTGAAAAAAAACATCAATGTAGTAACATTTGCCTCTAATGGGTAGAGAATCCTATTATTGCTCTATTGCTGTACAGAAAGAGTCCAGTATTCAGAAGCGATAATAAAAATCAGGAGTGTTGCTATTGCCCGTGGTGCAGACTTGCTCCCTTTGTCAATCTCATAAAAGGGCAGCAATATTATTTTTTATCCACCTGAGGCAAATGGTGTATTTTCACCAAGCAAATCATTAAACCCCCTTGCTGCTGGCATACTTTGTTTACAATGGTGGGTCTTGCGGGCTTGTCGTTTCAGCTGCAGATGTCAAGCTGTGCGACAGCTGAAAATACATTTCCCAGCAAACCCAAGTGCCTCCCCTTCTAAATCTGAGATTGTCCCTCCTGCACCTAGCATTTTGTTCAAAAACCTAATGGGACCTAATCAATACATGAGAGCCAATAGCAATGATTGATTAGCAAAGAGCAGTAACTGAATGCCACCAGACAGAGTTTAGTTTTCTGTAATGTACTTGTGAAAACATTACCATCTCTGTGCTTCTTTAGGCTGCTTTCACACTGATCACTTTTTCTTCCGTTATTACCTTACCAGAAGCGGAAGAAAATTTCATGACCATTAAATCTTATGGAGCTCTTCACACTGCGTTTTTAACCACTTCCCTACCCACGTATTGTAATATGACGCCCACAGATGGGATCTCCCATCCTGGGAGGGCGTCATATGACGTCCTCCCATTCACGGCCATCTAGGGGGCGCACGCACGCCGCCGGCGTTGCTCGGGACGCGGTGCGCGTACCGGGCACCCGCGATTGCCCGGGAACACAACAGGACCGTGGATCCGTGTGTGTAAACACACAGATCCACGTCCTGTCAGAGGAGAGGAGACCGATGGTGTGTTCCCAGTACAGAGGAACACCGATCGTTCTCCTCCCCTTGTGAGTCCCCTCCCCCCACAGTTAGAATCACTCCCAGGGAACATAATTAACCCCTGCAGCGCCCCCTAGTGTTAACCCCTTCCCTGCCAGTCACATTTACACAGTAGTCAGTGCAATTTTTAAGCACCGATCGCTGTGTAAATGTGAATGGTGCCAAAAATGTGTCAAAAGTGTCCGATATGTCCGTCATAATGTTGCAGTCACGAAAAAAATCGCAGATCGCCGCCATTACTAGTAAAAAAAAAAAAAAAAATGCCATAAATCTATCCCCTATTTTGTAGACGCTATAACTTGTGTGCAAACCAATCAATATACGCTTATTGCGATTTTTTTTACCAAAAATATGTAGAAGAATACGTATCGGCCTAAACTGAGGAAAAAATTTTTTTTTTTTTAAAAATGGGATATTTATTATAGAAAAAAGTAAAAAATATTGTGTTTTTTTCAAAATTATCGCTCTTCTTTTGTTTATAGCGCAAAAAAAAAACGCAGAGGTGATCAAATACCACCAAAAGAAAGCTCTATTTGTGGGCGAAAAAAAGGACGTCAGTTTTGTTTGGGTGCCACGTTGCAGACCGCGCAATTGTCAGTTAAAGCGAAGTGCCGCAGTGCTGAATCGCAAAAAGTGCTCTGGTAAGGAAGGGGGTAAAATCTTCCGGGGCTGAAGTGGTTAAAAGTCCTGCATGCTACATTTTTGGGTTTGGTGCAAAAAGAAATGCACCACAAATGCGCCTCCCTATTGAAATGAATGGAAAATGCACCAAAAACACTGTAAAAATATCATAAACACACCCACGGTTGCGTTTTTGGAGTCATGTCCTTTTTTCACAGTGCAAAATGAACGAGAGACACAGGGGGTTATTTATGAAAGGCAAATCCACTTTGCACTGAAAGTGCACTTGGAAGTGCAGTCGCTCTAAATCTAAAGGGTAGATCTGAAATGAGGGGAAGCTCTGCTGATTTTATCATCCAATCATGTGTAAGCTAAAATGCTGCTTTTTATTTTCCTTGCATGTCCCACTTGGATCTACAGCGACTTTAGTTCCAAGTGCACTTGCAGTGCAAAGTGGATTTTCCTTTAGTAAATAACCCCCACAGTGTTTTTACCATGGTTTTTTTTTTTGCAATAGAGCATTGTAAAAGCTGGTACACGCTATAGGAAAATCGTGCAAACGAGCATGCGTGTCCAAAGAACTTGTGTACACACGATCAGAAAATCCGACAACAGACATTTGTCAGTGGAACATTTATAAATCTGCCATCAAACGTTTGTCCGTGGAAAATCCGACAATTACCCGATGGAGCGTACACACGGTCGGATTTTCCGCCAACAGCCTGTCATCACACAATTCCCGTCGGACAAAATCCGATCGTGTGTGCGAGGCTTTAGAAATAGATGAGTGGGTATTTTTTTTTTTTGCAACCTGTCGTGATCCTGTCACTTGCGAGTTGTTGCTAGTGTCTTGATTGATCGCCATCAATCACATTAAAGGCCTATTCACACATGCATGAAAATGCATTTTAAATTAGATATCCAACTCCTTGGTATGTGGCTGGTTCACATCTGTGCACTGCAGTTTAGTGTGTTTTAAAAAGGAACCTAATAGGTTCATTTACACCTACACACGTTTGCTGCCATGTGTGCTGCAATGCTCGCACATAGGTGTGAAAAGGCCCTAACTATTATATTATTATTTAAAGTGACCATGTGCTATCCACATGCTGAACTCCAAGAAAGACAACACAGAACTCCCATCCCACCGTACACACGGTCGGAAAATCCGACCACAAAATCGGATCGGATTTTTTTTGACGGATTTAGTCCGACACTGGTGTTGCATACACACGGTCGGACAAAGTTGTCGGAAAATCCGATCTTCCTGAACGTGGTGACGTTTGTTGCCTACGACGGGACTACGTAGAGGCTAGTAGCCAATAGCTTTGGTCTTGTAATGTGATCTGAGCATGCGTGGCACTTTGTCCGTCGGAATTCGCTACACACGATCGGAAAAAGTCCGATAGGACTTTGTTGTCGAAAGATTTGAGAGCAGGAGATAAAACTTTGTCCGTCGGAAAATCAGATGGAAAAAGTCCGATGGAGCCCACACACGGTCGGAATTTCCGACAACATTGTCCGATAGGACATTTTCCGTCGGAAAATCCGACCGTGTGTATGGGGCTTTAGAATACCAATTATCTATGTCAAAAAGCCAGTCACCTCTTCCTCATATTAGTCTATCAGCTACCCCTAAAAAAAATAAAAATGAGCGAGTAACAACCCCACACTCACAGGAACTCCCTCTCCAAATGTTATAGCTACTTACTCTGTGTCAGGAGAATTTATGGCTTTAGGAAAAGCTGTTTGAGGATTTTCCAATTCATTCACAAGCCCAAGGGGGGGGGGGGGGTGCGTTGGGATATTTTTAGTCTTGCATATACATATAAAGCCGGTCTTGATGTCTCCAGGTGTCAGCCTGGTGTACAGGACAATACCACATAACACGGCTATGGCCTAATCACACAGCGTTTCCTATATCAAAGTGTCTCAAATTCCTAGCTGCAAATGCTCCGCTCCAAAATTGCACCGGAAAAAATGACAGCTGGATAATATAGAAAACCTGTTAGTGACATAAAGGTACAGGCTAAAAAAAAAATATATGTGTTACCCTTACACAACCCCAAAACACAGCTTCTTGTGGTCTGGCCGGTGCTCTGGTTAAAGTGGTTGTAAACCACAGAAAAAAAAACAAAAAAAACCCTGTTAGAATATTAATCCCAAATTCATAATTCGGCACTTATAGATGTTATATTATATTCATGGCAAGCTTGCAAAACACACAGTATCTCACAAAAGTGAGTACACCCCTCACATTTTTGTAAATATTTTATTCCATCTTTTCATGTGACAACACTGAAGAAATGACACTTGTCTACAATGTAAAGTAGTGAGTGTACAGCTTATATAACAGTGTAAATGTCGTGTCCCCTCAAAATAACGCAACACACAGCCATTAATGTCTAAACCGCTGGCAACAAGAGTGAGTACACCCCTAAGTGAAAATGTCCAAATTGGGCCAAATTAGCCATTTCCCCTCCCCGGTGTCATGTGACTCGTTAGTGTTACAAGGTCTCAGGTGTGAATGGGGAGCAGGTGTGTTAAATTTGGTGTTATCGCTCTCACTCTCTCATACTGGTCACTGGAGTTTCAACATGGCACCTCATGGCAAAGAACTCTCTGAGGATCAGAAAAAAAGAATTGTTGCTCTACATAAAGATGGCCTAGGATATAAGAAGATTGTCAAGACACTAAAACTGAGCTGCAGCAATGGCGGTTAAGACCATACAGCGGTTTAACAGGACGGGTTCCACTCAGAACAGGCCTCACCATGGTCGACCAAAGAAGTTGAGTGCACGTGCTCAGAGTCATATCCAGAGGTTGTCTTTGGGAAATAGATGTATGAGTGCTGCCAGCATTGCTGCAGGGGTTGAAGGGGTGGGGGGTCAGCCTGTCAGTGCTCAGACCATATGCCGCACACTGCATCAAATTGGTCTGCATGGCTGTCGTCCCAGAAGAAAGCCTCTTCTAAAGATGATGCACAAGAAAGCCTGCAAACAGTTTGCTGAAGACAAGCAGACTAAGGACATGGATTACTGGAACCATGTCCTGTGGTCGGATGAGACCAAGATAAACTTATTTGGTGTCAGATGGTGTCAGGCGTGTGTGGGGGCAACCAGGTGAGGAGTACAAAGACAAGTGTGTCTTGTCTATAGTCAAGCATGGTGGTGGGAGTGTCATGGACTGGGGCTGAACACATTTTTCTAAATATTTTCTTCTATCTTTTCATGTGACAACACTGAAGAAATTACACTTTGCTACAATGTAAAGTAGTGAGTGTACAGCTTGTATAAGGGTCGGTTCACACTACAATGACTTGGGGGGGGCGACTTGTCAGCCCTCAAGTCGCCCCAAGTTGCTTGACATTATGAATTGCATTATAGTCAATGAGAGGCCTCTTAATGTACACTACTGAAGTCGCTCCGACTTCAGAAAAGGTTCCTGTACGACTTCAATCCGACTTGTAGGCAACCTGTACCCATAGAATTTAATGGAAGTTGCCTCCAAGTCTGATCTCCATCTACAGTGAAGCCACTTTACAGCAAAAGAAATTAGTTTACCCAGGCAAACCCCTCCCTCCCAGAGAGCTGATTATTCTCTGATTGGCCACAGCCAAAGTCGCCTGTCATGGGGGCGACTTGAAGTCGTGTTGTAAGTTGCTCAAAGTCTAATTAAAGTCGTGTTGAAGCCACTCTGAAGTCGCCTTGCAAAGTCACGCTGAAGTCGTGTTGCCCCTGTGTGGATTGGCACTTACAGTGTAAATTTGCTGTCCCCTCAAAATAACTCAACATAAAGCCATTAATGTCTAAACCCCTGGCACCAAAATGAGTACACCCCTAATACTCACCTTAGATAGAAGTTGTTGCAGTGGCGGCCCCCCCGCACACCGATGTGACCAGCGTCATGTCTTCCGGAGTTACTTCCGGGTCCGCGGGCTCCGGTGTTGTGACTGCCTGGAGCTCATGCGCGCGGGAGCCGCCGTTCACAGCACGGCTGCTGAAGTAACGGCACGAGCGAGACGTTTCTTCAGTGCGCACGTATATGGTAAATATCTCCTAAACTGTGCAGGTTTAGGAGATATTTACAGTACCTACAGGTATGCTTTATTATAGGCTTACCTGGAGGTACAAGTGGTGTAACAGGGTTTACAACAACTTTAAGGTATCTCCACTATTGGTCAACAGGATTAATAGGTAGAGTAAGCCGGCTCCTCATCCTTATTTGCTACATACTAAAACACAAATGTCCACGCTAACTGCTGAAGCCGAAACGCATTAGCCGGTTACATTTGTGTTTTATTATGTAGCGAATAAAGATTTACACTGACAATAACTATTAAAGGTACCGGCTGTGGAATCACAATGCAGATACCCTTAAAATGACTGCTCCAGCATCCTAAGTATCCTAAATACCTGGCTGATGTAAGAAGGACATTTTGACATTTACTGGTGTTGCTGAGGACTGGCCTGTCCCTTGCCACATGTTCCTATTGAAACATTTGGATGTGTGTGAGGGACGTTTAGTCCAAAAAATGAATCTTTCCCACCTGTCTCCCCCCAACACCTAATTTATAAAAGATCTGTAACATCTGTCTTTTTTTGGAGGTGTCTTCTGTCCAGGGTCCTTCCTGCTGCAGTGGTCCTCCCTTGATAACATCAGTGTCAGTCACTTTTTGTGGTAATGCACTGTGAGCAAAGTGAGAACAAACCCCCAGAGGGTGTGTCTATGAGAGCCTGGGCTCACAGGAAGTGGAATGAACGATTCCTGCCATCAATAAACCTAGAGGAAAAGCACCAACTGTTTACAACCACTTGAAAGCTGAACTCTAATCAGTGACACTGAGCTGCAACAAAAGATGAAAAAAGCTGAAAGGCATCTGCTATTACATGTTTCTTGAATAACCCTCTGTTATCAATTTCTGATGGTTTCTATCTATACTGACTGTCATTGCCCATTTTTACGGGTAAAAAAAATAATTCATATTAATAGCACCACCAGATTGCATTCAGGTTACAAACAGTCTCTATGGTGCAACATTTACTGAAAGTGCAACCCCAGTCAAAAATGTTGGTCACCAGGACAGGAAGAGAAGCAAAAATGCTCCAAAGAGACAAGGACAGCAATAAAAATCTGAGCAAAAATCCATCCCGTGTCTGTACCTATGCTAGCATTAAAGGACAAGTTCTCCTTTGGGAACATATTACCCATTTTTAAGGTTCCCAATACTGCAGCCCCAATACTACAGTCCCCCTGAGAGCTGATTGGAGGGAAGGGACCCCCCCACTCCCCCCTGACAGCAATACAGGTAGAAGTTTCCCTGTACTAGCTGTCAGTTTTTTTAATTAGCGTGGCCGTGTGGGGCTCCGCCCACACGCCTGCGTTATTCGTTCACACAGCTCTGTATGTGCTCTGCTCTGTTTGCAGCTATGGTTTGTAGTTCTCAATGAATGAATGTGCAGCGCCGTGGTAGTTCATCTGTGTATCTTCTTGCCTGTACGGGAAGTACAGGCACACAGATACACTGACAGGTCTGCAGGAGACATGCATGGCACCAGCAATCTGCTGATCGTGGGTGCAATTCTTTACAGGCTCCAAAAAATAAAAATAAATTATAAGTGCACATTCTGCAAAAAACGTGCGTTTATTTTTATTTTTTTTAAAGTAAATCCGTTAAAGCGCTACAGATTTTTAACCCTTCTCCCAAAAAAATTAAATATAAGTAAAAAAAAAGCATATTCTGTATATGAAGAACTTTAAAATGTCTAGGATACACTTTTACATTTTATCAGCAAACATATAACTAACTTTTTTATGAAAGAAACTTACATAAAATCTTTTTTTTTATACATTTCTCTACTGAGCTGTCCATTGACATGATGTCTTGGAGGGCGGAAATCAGCTTAGTTACCACTGTAAATAATTAAAGGGTTACTCCAGGCTGCTGCTGATAATCCAGTAGTGTTGTCACTCTCTCCATTCTCATCATCAGACCACTAAAAAATAGAATCGGAAGAAGTATGTTAATAACAATTTTTCTGTTTTGAATGTTATGTTAGTCTAGTTCTCTGTAAGCTCTAAAGTGACACAAATTTGATGAAGAAACACTTCATGTACTTTAACTTGAACACAGCTTTCCAGATCTGATAACACTTGGCACAGTGCCATTGTGTCCATCATACAAGAATAACTGCTGCTCTATTCCCACTAGATCGCTTTTCACTCGTATCCCACTCTCCAGCCACAGTGACGTCCAATGTCATTATTTTTACACTCCTCTTGAGGATGCTGCAATGCTGGTGGGGATAGAAAGCGACTGGAAATAGAATTGATTTAGTACCAGATAAATGTCCAGCAGAGAGTTTGTCCCAGGGTGACAGAGCAAAAGGACAAGGCTGCTGTTTCTGTCCGGTCCACAAGAGGTCAGCTCCCTGCAGACGGAGTCTATGAATGGAAACAGTATATTTACCTATTCTAAATTTCCCAAGTGCTCTATTATTTCCAAATGAATTCAGCTAAATTCTGACCCGAGTGTAATGCTTAGCTCCAACTTTTAAAAGTGGGAAAAAATATACGAATGTGCCTGCCCTTTTTTTTTATAATTTTTTTATTTTGCTGAATCTTGTTAAATTATTATTATTATACAGGATTTATATAGCGCCAACAGTTTACATGGCGCTTTATGTTAAAGCGGAGTTCCACCCAAAAGTGGAACTTCCACTTATCTGATTCCACCCCCACTCCGGTGCCACGTTTGGCACCTTTCGGGGGGGGGGGGGGATACCCTGTCCACTCCTAGGAGACCGGGCCACGGTGAAGTACGTCACAGCTCGGTCCCCCTCTTCCTCCCTCCCCTTCTGCCGTGCCAGTGAGAGAGCGCAGCGCGCTTTGCGCATGCGCAGTAGGGGCCCGGTGGTGAAGCCGAAATGGCTACACTGCCGAGTTCCCTTGCCTGCAATGGCGGCGGCAGCACCCGACAGCTGATAGGAACATCAGCTGCGGTGCCAACATCGCTGCACTCCAGGACAGGTAAGTGTCCTAATGTTAAAGGTTAGCAGCTTTAAAAGTGAGTCTGTTGCAGAGTTATGCTACTTAAACTGATAGCTGTGCTTAAAACAATTGTAAAGGCTAGACTTTTTTTTTAATTAATTGGTTTTGCCCAGAGAAGCCTGAACCTCCTCTTCTGGGGTCTCCCTTTGGTGCTCCAAGCTCCTCCCCTTATCTGTGTTCCCCCATAGCAAGCCACTTGCTCCTCCCCTTATCTGTGTTCCCCATAGCAAGCCACTTGTTCCTCCTCTTCTCTGTGTGCCCCCATAGCAAGCCACTTGCTCCTCCTCTTCTCTGTGTGCCCCCATAGCAAGCCACTTGCTCCTCCTCTTCTCTGTGTGCCCCCATAGCAAGCCACGTGCTCCTCCTCTTCTCTGTGTGCCCCCATAGCAAGCCACTTGCTCCTCCTCTTCTCTGTGTGCCCCCATAGCAAGCCACTTGTTCCTCCTCTTCTCTGTGTGCCCCCATAGCAAGCCACTTGTTCCCCCTCTACTCTGTGTGCCCCCATAGCAAGCCACTTGTTCCTCCTCTTCTCTGTGTGCCCCCATAGCAAGCCACTTGCTCCTCCTCTTCTCTGTGTGCCCCCATAGCAAGCCTCTTGTTCCTCCTCTTCTCTGTGTGCCCCCATAGCAAGCCACTTGCTCCTCCTCTTCTCTGTGTGCCCCCATAGCAAGCCACTTGTTCCTCCTCTTCTCTGTGTGCCCCCATAGCAAGCCACTTGCTCCTCCTCTTCTCTGTGTGCCCCCATAGCAAGCCTCTTGCTCCTCCTCTTCTCTGTGTGCCCCCATAGCAAGCCACTTGCTCCTCCTCTTCTCTATGTGACCCCATAGCAAGCCACTTGCTCCTCCTCTTCTCTGTGTGCCCCCATAGCAAGCCACGTGCTCCTTCTCTTCTCTGTGTGCCCCCATAGCAAGCCACGTGATCCTCCTCTTCTCTGTGTGCCCCCATAGCAAGCCACTTGTTCCTCTTCTTCTCTGTGTGCCCCCATAGCAAGCCACTTGTTATGGGAGCTCATCTGCGGACTCTATCCTGAGCCGTGCTGTGTGATAACACGCAGGTTATCGGCTTTTCTTTCAGCCTGAGGAGAGAAAAAGAGAGCCAATAACCAGCTTGTGTTAAAGGGACACCGATAATCAGGGCAGTCCCAACAGTGCCCAGCAGTGCTGCCAATCAGTGCCCCCCCCCCCCCCCCAGGGACACCACCTAAACACACACACAGCACACAGGAACAGAGCTGAGGCTGTCCCTCCCCTGTCACCATTTTTCTCTTGGTGTCAGGAAAACTTGTCAGGAATGATTCATGATTGGGGTGTTTTGGGGTGTTGGAATGAATGGGCAGTGCTTCCGAAGCGCCTGAAAAGCGTCGCAACACGGGTGCTTTTAACCCTTTCTTCGGCTACTAGCGGGGGTTAAAAGCGCCCCATTAGCGGCCAAAAAGCGACGCTAAAACGACGGTAAAGCGCCGCTAAAACTAGTAGCGCTTTACCGTTAACGGACCCGCCGCCCCAATCTGAAAGTACCCTAAAGGCTGAGGGCCGAGGCTTTCACGGTGCATATAACCTGTATTTTGTAGAAATTCCCATAGAACATGTGTAAAGGGGTCCAGAGGTAATGACAGGTATCACTTTATCCTGTAAATGGCGCCCCCATTGCCTGTAAGTGACAAAACACTTGAAAATCTATGGGGAACAGCCTACAGGCTACTGGCGATATCCACCAACATCACATTGTGTGTCAGCTCGGACACACTCACCTGAGAGCTTTCATCTCACAATCCTCTCACACCTCCCGCCATGAAGTAAGTCGCCTCAGGCAAGCGTACCGCCCGCAAAGACCCGCCCTCGCCCAATCACACGGCAAGCTGTTAAAACTGACCAATCACAATAAGCGCTCTTCCCACGCACAGCCGTGAAGTACGTCGCCTCAGGCAAGCGCACCGCCCGCCAGGACCTGTCCTCGTCCAACCACAGGGGAAGAAGGCCAATCGATGGCCAATCAGTGTCGTACTTAGGACGCGTCGGCGGCTCGTGCCTGCTGAGGTAATTGCATTGCGGGGGTCGTCGTGCGCCCCACAGGCGGGAGATTATTTCTATGTAGTGTAGATGTGGTGGAAAGTTTTATCAGCTTCTTGTACACAACAAGAGTCCAACTCCTGACACCCTCTGCCTGGGTTTTTTCTTTTGCTGACTCCACTTATCACCTCTGCGGTTTTCATTTTTTGCGTTATAAGCAAAAAAAAGAGCGACAATTTTGCAAAAAAAAAAAAAAAACAATATTTTTTACTTTCTACTATTAAACATATCCAATAGAAAAATTGAAAAAAAAAATCAAATTTCTTCATCAGTTTAGGCCGATACGTATTCTAATACATGATTTTGATTTAAAAAAAAAAATCCCGATAATCGTATATTGATTGGTTTGCGCAAACGTTATAAGGGGTTGATTTACTAAATGCAAATAGACTGGGCACTCTGTACATGCAGTTCCTCCAATGATTAGTAAATGAGGAGAAGCTCTGCTGACTTCTATCATCCAATCATGTGTAAGCAAAAATGCTGTTTTGTTTTTATTTTCCTTGCACCTGATTGGGTAGCATTTACTAATCTCTGGAGAAACTGCACTTTGCAAAGTGCACAATCTATTTAGTAAATCAACCCCTCACAGTCTGCTCTCTGCTCTGGACGTGGGCACCTGGCTGGCGGTTGTCTCGGGAGTGGGAAAGTCTCGTTGGGGGCTCGGGAGCGGGACAGTCGTGTCGGGAGTGGGACAGTCTCGTCGGGAGCGGGACAGTCTCGTCGGGAGCGGGACAGTCTCGTCGGGAGCGGGACAGTCTCGTCGGGAGCGGGACAGTCTCGTCGGGAGCGGGACAGTCTCGTCGGGAGCGGGACAGTCTCGTCGGGAGCGGGACAGTCTCGTCGGGAGCGGGACAGTCTCGTCGGGAGCGGGGCCGTCTCGTCGGGAGCGGGGCCGTCTCGTCGGGAGAGGGACAGTCTCGTCGGGAGAGGGACAGTCTCGTCGGGAGCGGGACAGTCTCGTCGGGAGCGGGACAGTCTCGTCGGGAGCGGGACAGTCTCGTCGGGAGCGGGACAGTCTCGTCGGGAGCGGGACAGTCTCGTCGGGAGAGGGACAGTCTCGTCGGGAGAGGGACAGTCTCGTCGGGAGAGGGACAGTCTCGTCGGGAGCGGGACAGTCTCGTCGGGAGCGGGACAGTCTCGTCGGGAGCGGGACAGTCTCGTCGGGAGCGGGACAGTCTCGTCGGGAGCGGGACAGTCTCGTCGGGAGAGGGACAGTCTCGTCGGGAGCGGGACAGTCTCGTCGGGAGCGGGACAGTCTCGTCGGGAGCGGGACAGTCTCGTCGGGAGCGGGACAGTCTCGTCGGGAGCGGGACAGTCTCGTCGGGAGCGGGACAGTCTCGTCGGGAGCGGGACAGTCTCGTCGGGAGCGGGACAGTCTCGTCGGGAGCGGGACAGTCTCGTCGGGAGCGGGACAGTCTCGTCGGGAGCGGGACAGTCTCGTCGGGAGCGGGACAGTCTCGTCGGGAGCGGGACAGTCTCGTCGGGAGCGGGACAGTCTCGTCGGGAGCGGGACAGTCTCGTCGAGAGCGGGACAGTCTCGTCGGGAGCGGGACAGTCTCGTCGAGAGTGGGACAGTCTCGTCGGGACTCGGGTGTGGGACAGTCTCGTCAGGAGTGGGACAGTCTTGTCGGGAGCAGGTCAGTCTTGTCGGGAGCGGGACAGTCTCGTCGGGAGTGGGACAGCTTCCTTGGGAGTGGGACAGTCTCGTCCGGAGTGGGACAGTCTCGTCCGGAGTGGGACAGCCTCCTCGGGAGTGGGACAGTCTCCTCGGGAGTGGGACAGTCTCGTTGGGACTCAGAAGTAGGACAGTCTCGTTGGGACTCGGGAGTGGGACAGTCTCATTGGGACTTGGAAGTAGGACAGTCTCGTTGGGACTCGGGAGTGGGACAGCCTCCTCGGGAGTGGGACAGTCTCGTTGGGACTCGGGAGTAGGACAGTCTCGTTGGGACTTGGGAGTAGGACAGTCTCGTTGGGACTTGGGAGTAGGACAGTCTCGTTGGGACTCGGGAGTGGGACAGTCTCGTTGGGACTCGGAAGTGGGACAGTCTCGTTGGGACTCGGGAGTGGGACAGTCTCGTTGAAACTCGGGAGTGGGACAGTCTCGTTGAAACTCGGGAGTGGGACAGTCTCGTTGGGACTCGGGAGTGGGACAGTCTCGTTGGGACTCGGGAGTGGGACAGTCTCGTTGGGACTCGGGAGTGGGACAGTCTCGTTGGGACTCGGGAGTGGGACAGTCTCGTTGGGACTCGGGAGTGGGACAGTCTCGTTGGGACTCGGGAGTGGGACAGTCTCGTTGGGACTCGGGAGTGGGACAGTCTCGTTGGGACTCGGGAGTGGGACAGTCTCGTTGGGACTCGGAAGTAGGACAGTCTCGTTGGGACTCGGGAGTGGGACAGTCTCATTGGGACTTGGACAGTCTCGTTGGGACTCGGGAGTGGGACAGTCTCGTTGGGACTCGGGAGTGGGACAGTCTCGTTGGGACTCGGGAGTGGGACAGTCTCGTTGGGACTCGGAAGTAGGACAGTCTCGTTGGGACTCGGGAGTGGGACAGTCTCATTGGGACTTGGACAGTCTCGTTGGGACTCGGGAGTGGGACAGTCTCGTTGGGACTCGGGAGTGGGACAGTCTCGTTGGGACTCGGGAGTGGGACAGTCTCGTTGGGACTCGGGAGTGGGACAGTCTCGTTGGGACTCGGGAGTGGGACAGTCTCATTGGGACTCGGGAGTGGGACAGTCTCGTCGGGAGTGGGACAGTCTTGTCGGGAGTGGGACAGCCTCCTCGGGAGTGGGACAGCCTCCTCGGGAGTGGGACAGCCTCCTCGGGAGTGGGACAGCCTCCTCGGGAGTGGGACAGCCTCCTCGGGAGTGGGACAGCCTCCTCGGGAGTGGGACAGTCTCCTCGGGAGTGGGACAGTCTCGTTGGGACTCGGAAGTAGGACAGTCTTGTTGGGTCTCGGGAGTGGGACAGTCTCATTGGGACTTGGGAGTAGGACAGTCTCATTGGGACTCGGGAGTGGGACAGCCTCCTCGGGAGTGGGGCCGTCTCGTCGGGAGAGGGACAGTCTCGTTGGGAGCGGGACAGTCTCGTTGGGACAGTCTCGTCGGGAGCGGGACAGTCTCGTCGGGAGCGGGACAGTCTCGTCGGGAGTGGGACAGTCTCATCGGGAGCCAGACAGTCTCGTCGGGAGTGGGACAGCCTCCTTGGGAGTGGGACAGTCTCATCGAGAGTGGGACAGTCTCGTCGGGAGAGGGACAGCCTCCTCGGGAGTGGGACAGTCTCGTCGGGACTCGAGAGTGGGACAGTCTCGTCGGGACTCGAGAGTGGGACAGTCTCGTCGGGACTCGAGAGTGGGACAGTCTCGTCGGGACTCGAGAGTGGGACAGTCTCGTCGGGACTCGAGAGTGGGACAGTCTCGTTGGGAGTGGGACAGTCTCGCTGGGAGTGGGACAGTCTCGTTGGGAGTGGGACAGTCTCGTTGGGAGTGGGACAGTCTCGTTGGGAGTGGGACAGTCTCGTTGGGAGTGGGACAGTCTCGTTGGGAGTGGGACAGTCTCGTTGGGAGTGGGACAGTCTCGTTGGGAGTGGGACAGTCTCGTTGGGAGTGGGACAGTCTCGTTGGGAGTGGGACAGTCTCGTTGGGAGTGGGACAGTCTCGTCGGGAGTGGGACAGTCTTGTCGGGAGTGGGACAGTCTTGTCAGGAGCGGGACAGTCTTGTCGGGAGCAGGTCAGTCTTGTCGGGAGCGGGTCAGTCTTGTCGGGAGCGGGTCAGTCTTGTCGGGAGCGGGACAGTCTTGTCGGGAGCGGGACAGTCTTGTCGGGAGTGGGACAGTCTTGTCGGGAGTGGGACAGTCTTGTCGGGAGTGGGACAGTCTTGTCGGGAGTGGGACAGTCTTGTCGGGAGTGGGACAGCCTCCTTGGGAGTGGGACAGTCTCGTCAGGAGTGGGACAGTCTCGTCGGGAGTGGGACAGCTTCCTTGGGAGTGGGACAGTCTCGTCCGGAGTGGGACAGTCTGGTCCGGAGTGGGACAGCCTCCTCGGGAGTGGGACAGTCTCCTCGGGAGTGGGACAGTCTCGTTGGGACTCAGAAGTAGGACAGTCTCGTTGGGACTCGGGAGTGGGACAGTCTCATTGGGACTTGGAAGTAGGACAGTCTCGTTGGGACTCGGGAGTGGGACAGCCTCCTCGGGAGTGGGACAGTCACGTTGGGACTCAGGAGTGGGACAGTCTCGTTGGGACTCGGGAGTGGGACAGTCTCGTTGGGACTCGGGAGTAGGACAGTCTCGTTGGGACTCGGGAGTAGGACAGTCTCATTGGGACTCGGGAGTGGGACAGTCTCGTTGGGACTCGGGAGTGGGACAGTCTCGTTGGGACTCGGGAGTGGGACAGTCTCGTTGGGACTCGGGAGTGGGACAGTCTCGTTGGGACTCGGAAGTAGGACAGTCTCGTTGGGACTCGGGAGTGGGACAGTCTCGTTGGGACTCGGGAGTGGGACAGTCTCGTTGGGACTCGGGAGTGGGACAGTCTCGTTGGGACTCGGGAGTGGGACAGTCTCGTTGGGACTCGGGAGTGGGACAGTCTCGTTGGGACTCGGAAGTAGGACAGTCTCGTTGGGACTCGGGAGTGGGACCGTCTCATTGGGACTTGGACAGTCTCGTTGGGACTCGGGAGTGGGACAGTCTCGTTGGGACTCGGGAGTGGGACAGTCTCGTTGGGACTCGGGAGTGGGACAGTCTCGTTGGGACTCGGGAGTGAGACAGTCTCGTTGGGACTCGGAAGTAGGACAGTCTCGTTGGGACTCGGGAGTGGGACCGTCTCATTGGGACTTGGACAGTCTCGTTGGGACTCGGGTGTGGGACAGTCTCGTTGGGACTCGGGAGTGGGACAGTCTCGTTGGGACTCGGAAGTAGGACAGTCTCGTTGGGACTCGGGAGTGGGACCGTCTCATTGGGACTTGGACAGTCTCGTTGGGACTCGGGAGTGGGACAGTCTCGTTGGGACTCGGGAGTGGGACAGTCTCGTTGGGACTCGGGAGTGGGACAGTCTCGTTGGGACTCGGAAGTAGGACAGTCTCGTTGGGACTCGGGAGTGGGACCGTCTCATTGGGACTTGGACAGTCTCGTTGGGACTCGGGTGTGGGACAGTCTCGTTGGGACTCGGGAGTGGGACAGTCTCATTGGGACTCGGGAGTGGGACAGCCTCGTCGGGAGTGGGACAGCCTCGTCGGGAGTGGGACAGCCTCGTCGGGAGTGGGACAGCCTCGTCGGGAGTGGGACAGCCTCGTCGGGAGTGGGACAGTCTCCTCGGGAGTGGGACAGTCTCCTCGGGAGTGGGACAGTCTCCTCGGGAGTGGGACAGTCTCCTCGGGAGTGGGACAGTCTCCTCGGGAGTGGGACAGTCTCCTCGGGAGTGGGACAGTCTCCTCGGGAGTGGGACAGCCTCCTCGGGAGTGGGATAGTCTCGTTGGGACTCGGAAGTAGGACAGTCTTGTTGGGACTCGGGAGTGGGACAGTCTCATTGGGACTTGGGAGTAGGACAGTCTCATTGGGACTCGGGAGTGGGACAGCCTCCTCGGGAGTGGGACAGTCTCGTTGGGACTCGGGAGTGGGACAGTCTCGTTGGGACTCGGGAGTGGGACAGTCTCGTTGGGACTCGGGAGTGGGACAGTCTCGTTGGGACTCGGGAGTGGGACAGTCTCGTTGGGACTCGGGAGTGGGACAGTCTCGTTGGGACTCGGGAGTGGGACAGTCTCGTTGGGACTCGGGAGTGGGACAGTCTCGTTAAGACTCGGGAGTGGGACAGTCTCGTTAAGACTCGGGAGTGGGACAGTCTCATTGGGACTTGGACAGTCTCGTTGGGACTCGGGAGTGGGACAGTCTCATTGGGACTCGGGAGTGGGACAGTATCGTCGGGAGTGGGACAGTCTCGTTGGGACTCGGGAGTGGGACAGTCTCGTTGGGACTCGGGAGTGGGACAGTCTCGTTGGGACTCGGGAGTGGGACAGTCTCGTTGGGACTCGGGAGTGGGACAGTCTCGTTGGGACTCGGGAGTGGGACAGTCTCGTTGGGACTCGGGAGTGGGACAGTCTCGTTGGGACTCGGGAGTAGGACAGTCTCGTTGGGACTCGGGAGTGGGACAGTCTCGTTGGGACTCGGGAGTGGGACAGTCTCATTGGGACTTGGACAGTCTCGTTGGGACTCGGGAGTGGGTCAGTCTCGTTGGGACTCGGGAGTGGGACAGTCTCGTTGGGACTCGGGAGTGGGACAGTCTCGTTGGGACTCGGGAGTGGGACAGTCTCGTTGGGACTCGGGAGTGGGACAGTCTCGTTGGGACTCGGGAGTGGGACAGTCTCGTTGGGACTCGGGAGTGGGACAGTCTCGTTGGGACTCGGGAGTGGGACAGTCTCGTTGGGACTCGGGAGTGGGACAGTCTCTTTAAGACTCGGGAGTGGGACAGTCTCGTTAAGACTCGGGAGTGGGACAGTCTCATTGGGACTTGGACAGTCTCGTTGGGACTCGGGAGTGGGACAGTCTCATTGGGACTCGGGAGTGGGACAGTATCGTCGGGAGTGGGACAGTCTCGTTGGGACTCGGGAGTGGGACAGTCTCGTTGGGACTCGGAAGTAGGACAGTCTCGTTGGGACTCGGGAGTGGGACCGTCTCATTGGGACTTGGACAGTCTCGTTGGGACTCGGGAGTGGGACAGTCTCGTTGGGACTCGGGAGTGGGACAGTCTCGTTGGGACTCGGGAGTGGGACAGTCTCGTTGGGACTCGGGAGTGGGACAGTCTCGTTGGGACTCGGGAGTGGGACAGTCTCATTGGGACTTGGACAGTCTCGTTGGGACTCGGGAGTGGGACAGTCTCATTGGGACTTGGGAGTGGGACAGTATCGTCGGGAGTGGGACAGTCTCGTTGGGACTCGGGAGTGGGACAGTCTCGTTGGGACTCGGGAGTGGGACAGTCTCATTGGGACTCGGGAGTGGGACAGTCTCATTGGGACTCGGGAGTGGGACAGTCTCGTTGGGAGTGGGACAGTCTCGTTGGGACTCGGGAGTAGGACAGTCTCGTTGGGACTCGGGAGTGGGACAGTCTCGTTGGGACTCGGGAGTGGGACAGTCTCATTGGGACTTGGACAGTCTCGTTGGGACTCGGGAGTGGGTCAGTCTCGTTGGGACTCGGGAGTGGGACAGTCTCGTCGGGACTCGGGAGTGGGACAGTCTCGTCGGGACTCGGGAGTGGGACAGTCTCGTTGGGACTCGGGAGTGGGACAGTCTCGTTGGGACTCGGGAGTGGGACAGTCTCGTTGGGACTCGGGAGTGGGACAGTCTCGTTGGGACTCGGGAGTGGGACAGTCTCGTTGGGACTCGGGAGTGGGACAGTCTCGTTGGGACTCGGAAGTGGGACAGTCTCGTTGGGACTCGGGAGTGGGACAGTCTCGTTGGGACTCGGGAGTGGGACAGTCTCGTTAAGACTCGGGAGTGGGACAGTCTCGTTAAGACTCGGGAGTGGGACAGTCTCATTGGGACTTGGACAGTCTCGTTGGGACTCGGGAGTGGGACAGTCTCATTGGGACTCGGGAGTGGGACAGTATCGTCGGGAGTGGGACAGTCTCGTTGGGACTCGGGAGTGGGACAGTCTCGTTGGGACTCGGGAGTGGGACAGTCTCATTGGGACTTGGACAGTCTCGTTGGGACTCGGGAGTGGGACAGTCTCGTTGGGACTCGGGAGTGGGACAGTCTCGTTGGGACTCGGGAGTGGGACAGTCTCGTTGGGACTCGGGAGTGGGACAGTCTCGTTGGGACTCGGGAGTGGGACAGTCTCGTTGGGACTTGGACAGTCTCGTTGGGACTCGGGAGTGGGACAGTCTCATTGGGACTCGGGAGTGGGACAGTATCGTCGGGAGTGGGACAGTCTCGTTGGGACTCGGGAGTGGGACAGTCTCATTGGGACTCGGGAGTGGGACAGTCTCATTGGGACTCGGGAGTGGGACAGTCTCGTCGGGAGTGGGACGAGACTGTCCCACTCCCGAGTCCAGTGGGAGCCATTGCGCGTGCCCGGGTGGCATGTGTGTAAACACGCAGATCCAGGTCCTGTCAGGGAAGTAGAGACAGATCGTGTGTTCATAGTATATAGGAACACCGATAGGTCTCCTCCCCTAGTCAGTCCCATCCCCCCCCCCACAGTTAGAACACACACTAGGGAACACAGTTAACCCCTTGATCGCCCCCTAGTGTTAACTCCTTCTCTGCCATCGACATTTATACAGTAATCAGTGGCTATTTTTAGCTCTGATCGCTGTATAAATGTCAATGGTCCCAAAAAAGTGTCCAATGTGTCCGCCGCAATGTCGCAGTCCAGATAAAAATCGTAGATCGCCGCTATTACTAGTAAAAAATAAAAATGCTATGAATCTATCACCTAGTTTGTAGACGCTACAACTTTTGCGCAAACCAATCAATAAACGCTTATTGTCATCTTTTTTACCAAAAATATGTAGAAGAATACGTATCGGCCTAAACTGATGAAGATTTTGGAATTTTATTTGGAATATTTATTATAGCAAAAAGTACAAAATATTGTGTTTTTTTCAAAATTGACGCTTTTTTTTTGTTTATAGCGCAAAAAATACTCGGGAGACTCGGGGAGTGGGACAGTCTCGTCGGGAGTGGGACAGCCTCGTCGGGAGTGGGACAGCCTCGTCGGGAGTGGGACAGCCTCCTCGGGAGTGGGACAGCCTCCTCGGGAGTGGGACAGCCTCCTCGGGAGTGGGACAGTCTCCTCGGGAGTGGGACAGTCTCCTCGGGAGTGGGACAGTCTCCTCGGGAGTGGGACAGTCTCCTCGGGAGTGGGACAGTCTCCTCGGGAGTGGGACAGTCTCCTCGGGAGTGGGACAGTCTCCTCGGGAGTGGGACAGCCTCCTCGGGAGTGGGATAGTCTCGTTGGGACTCGGAAGTAGGACAGTCTTGTTGGGACTCGGGAGTGGGACAGTCTCATTGGGACTTGGGAGTAGGACAGTCTCATTGGGACTCGGGAGTGGGACAGCCTCCTCGGGAGTGGGACAGTCTCGTTGGGACTCGGGAGTGGGACAGTCTCGTTGGGACTCGGGAGTGGGACAGTCTCGTTGGGACTCGGGAGTGGGACAGTCTCGTTGGGACTCGGGAGTGGGACAGTCTCGTTGGGACTCGGGAGTGGGACAGTCTCGTTGGGACTCGGGAGTGGGACAGTCTCGTTGGGACTCGGGAGTGGGACAGTCTCGTTGGGACTCGGGAGTGGGACAGTCTCGTTGGGACTCGGGAGTGGGACAGTCTCGTTGGGACTCGGGAGTGGGACAGTCTCGTTACGACTCGGGAGTGGGACAGTCTCGTTAAGACTCGGGAGTGGGACAGTCTCATTGGGACTTGGACAGTCTCGTTGGGACTCGGGAGTGGGACAGTCTCATTGGGACTCGGGAGTGGGACAGTATCGTCGGGAGTGGGACAGTCTCGTTGGGACTCGGGAGTGGGACAGTCTCGTTGGGACTCGGGAGTGGGACAGTCTCGTTGGGACTCGGGAGTGGGACAGTCTCGTTGGGACTCGGGAGTGGGACAGTCTCGTTGGGACTCGGGAGTAGGACAGTCTCGTTGGGACTCGGGAGTAGGACAGTCTCGTTGGGACTCGGGAGTGGGACAGTCTCGTTGGGACTCGGGAGTGGGACAGTCTCATTGGGACTTGGACAGTCTCGTTGGGACTCGGGAGTGGGTCAGTCTCGTTGGGACTCGGGAGTGGGACAGTCTCGTTGGGACTCGGGAGTGGGACAGTCTCGTTGGGACTCGGGAGTGGGACAGTCTCGTTGGGACTCGGGAGTGGGACAGTCTCGTTGGGACTCGGGAGTGGGACAGTCTCGTTGGGACTCGGGAGTGGGACAGTCTCGTTGGGACTCGGGAGTGGGACAGTCTCGTTGGGACTCGGGAGTGGGACAGTCTCGTTGGGACTCGGGAGTGGGACAGTCTCTTTAAGACTCGGGAGTGGGACAGTCTCGTTAAGACTCGGGAGTGGGACAGTCTCATTGGGACTTGGACAGTCTCGTTGGGACTCGGGAGTGGGACAGTCTCATTGGGAATCGGGAGTGGGACAGTATCGTCGGGAGTGGGACAGTCTCGTTGGGACTCGGGAGTGGGACAGTCTCGTTGGGACTCGGAAGTAGGACAGTCTCGTTGGGACTCGGGAGTGGGACCGTCTCATTGGGACTTGGACAGTCTCGTTGGGACTCGGGAGTGGGACAGTCTCGTTGGGACTCGGGAGTGGGACAGTCTCGTTGGGACTCGGGAGTGGGACAGTCTCGTTGGGACTCGGGAGTGGGACAGTCTCATTGGGACTTGGACAGTCTCGTTGGGACTCGGGAGTGGGACAGTCTCATTGGGACTTGGGAGTGGGACAGTATCGTCGGGAGTGGGACAGTCTCGTTGGGACTCGGGAGTGGGACAGTCTCATTGGGACTCGGGAGTGGGACAGTCTCATTGGGACTCGGGAGTGGGACAGTCTCGTCGGGAGTGGGACAGTCTCGTTGGGACTCGGGAGTAGGACAGTCTCGTTGGGACTCGGGAGTGGGACAGTCTCGTTGGGACTCGGGAGTGGGACAGTCTCGTTGGGACTCGGGAGTGGGACAGTCTCATTGGGACTCGGGAGTGGGACAGTCTCGTTGGGACTCGGGAGTGGGACAGTCTCGTTGGGACTCGGGAGTGGGACAGTCTCGTTGGGACTCGGGAGTGGGACAGTCTCGTTGGGACTCGGGAGTGGGACAGTCTCGTTGGGACTCGGGAGTGGGACAGTCTCGTTGGGACTCGGGAGTGGGACAGTCTCGTTGGGACTCGGGAGTGGGACAGTCTCGTTGGGACTCGGGAGTGGGACAGTCTCGTTGGGACTCGGGAGTGGGACAGTCTCGTTGGGACTCGGGAGTGGGACAGTCTCGTTGGGACTCGGGAGTGGGACAGTCTCGTTGGGACTCGGGAGTGGGACAGTCTCGTTGGGACTCGGGAGTGGGACAGTCTCGTTGGGACTCGGGAGTGGGACAGTCTCGTTAAGACTCGGGAGTGGGACAGTCTCGTTGAGACTCGGGAGTGGGACAGTCTCATTGGGACTTGGACAGTCTCGGTGGGACTCGGGAGTGGGACAGTCTCATTGGGACTCGGGAGTGGGACAGTATCGTCGGGAGTGGGACAGTCTCGTTGGGACTCGGGAGTGGGACAGTCTCGTTGGGACTCGGGAGTGGGACAGTCTCATTGGGACTTGGACAGTCTCGTTGGGACTCGGGAGTGGGACAGTCTCGTTGGGACTCGGGAGTGGGACAGTCTCGTGGGGACTCGGGAGTGGGACAGTCTCGTTGGGACTCGGGAGTGGGACAGTCTCGTTGGGACTCGGGAGTGGGACAGTCTCGTTGGGACTTGGACAGTCTCGTTGGGACTCGGGAGTGGGACAGTCTCATTGGGACTCGGGAGTGGGACAGTATCGTCGGGAGTGGGACAGTCTCGTTGGGACTCGGGAGTGGGACAGTCTCATTGGGACTCGGGAGTGGGACAGTCTCATTGGGACTCGGGAGTGGGACAGTCTCGTCGGGAGTGGGACGAGACTGTCCCACTCCCGAGTCCAGTGGGAGCCATTGCGCGTGCCCGGGTGGCATGTGTGTAAACACGCAGATCCAGGTCCTGTCAGGGAAGTAGAGACAGATCGTGTGTTCATAGTATATAGGAACACCGATAGGTCTCCTCCCCTAGTCAGTCCCATCCCCCCCCCCACAGTTAGAACACACACTAGGGAACACAGTTAACCCCTTGATCGCCCCCTAGTGTTAACTCCTTCTCTGCCATCGACATTTATACAGTAATCAGTGGCTATTTTTAGCTCTGATCGCTGTATAAATGTCAATGGTCCCAAAAAAGTGTCCAATGTGTCCGCCGCAATGTCGCAGTCCAGATAAAAATCGTAGATCGCCGCTATTACTAGTAAAAAATAAAAATGCTATGAATCTATCACCTAGTTTGTAGACGCTACAACTTTTGCGCAAACCAATCAATAAACGCTTATTGTCATCTTTTTTACCAAAAATATGTAGAAGAATACGTATCGGCCTAAACTGATGAAGATTTTGGAATTTTATTTGGAATATTTATTATAGCAAAAAGTACAAAATATTGTGTTTTTTTCAAAATTGACGCTTTTTTTTTGTTTATAGCGCAAAAAATAAAAACCGCAGAGGTGATCAAATACCACCAAAAGAAAGCTCTATTTGTCGGAAAAAAAGGACGTCAATTTTGTTTGGGAGTCACGTCCCACGACCGCGCAATTGTCAGTTAAAGCGACGCAGTGGCGTATCGCAGTCTCGTCGGGGGTGGGACAGTCTCGTCGGGGGTGGGACAGTCTCGTCGGGAGTGGGGCCGTCTCTTCGGGAGTGGGACAGTCTCATCAGGAGTGGGACAGTCTCATCAGGAGCCGGACAGTCTCGTCGGGAGTAAGACAGCCTCCTTGGGAGTGGGACAGTCTCATCGAGAGTGGTACAGCCTCCTCTGGAGTGGTACAGCCTCCTCGGGAGTGGTACAGCCTCCTCGGGAGTGGTACAGCCTCCTCGGGAGTGGTACAGCCTCCTCGGGAGTGGTACAGCCTCCTCGGGAGTGGGACAGTCTCCTCGAGAGTGGGACAGTCTCCTCGGGAGTGGGACAGTCTCCTCGGGACTCGGGAGTGGGACAGTCTCCTCGGGAGTGGGACAGTCTCCTCGGGACTCGGGAGTGGGACAGTCTCCTCGGGAGTGGGACAGTCTCCTCGGGACTCGAGAGTGGGACAGCCTCCTCGGGAGTTGGACAGCCTCCTCGGGAGTTGGACAGCCTCCTCGGGAGTTGGACAGCCTCCTCGGGAGTTGGACAGCCTCCTCGGGAGTGGGACAGTCTTGTCAGGAGTGGGACAGTCTCTTCGAGAGTGGGACAGTCTTGTCAGGAGCGGAACAGTCTCGTCGGGAGCGGGACAGTCTCGTCGGGAGCGGGAAAGTCTCGTCGGGAGCGGGACAGTCTCGTCGGGAGCGGGACAGTCTCATTGGGAGCCGGACAGTCTCGTCGGGAGTCGAGAGCAACTCTCTTGCTCTAAAGTGTTACTAAACCTAAACAGTCAAATCAGTGTGTATATGCAGTAAAGCATGCTTGTTATACTCACTGTGGTACCTAAGGGGTTAATTGCATTATGTAAAAAGACTGTTTGATCCTGTCTTCTCTGATCCTCTCTTTCTTCCACTGTCCCCAAACCATCTGCTGATAGAACAGAGCCTTGGACACATGACGCTCTGCACTCATAGTATGTCCTCAATCTCCAGGCCCAGTGACACTGGACATCATTCTGTCAGCAGGTCTGCGGTCACATGATACACAATGCTGTAGCCAGTCTCAATGTCATGCAGTTTTAGTGACCCTCATGTTCAATTCTCTTTACTTATTTCTACAGAGCAAGCTCAGAATCAGATTATTCACTCACCAATACCTACCTGAATATCGCACCCTGCTGCAGAGTACAACATTCGTTCAAGTGTGAACCAGCATAGTCAGGTACATTATATTACCCCCCCCCCCCCACCCCCATCCCTTCATGTCTCTATGCTTTATTTTGCAGAGAAATTACTTAGAAAAAACACCCCCTAGAATTTCTGGTTGTGGCTTGAGTAAGAGCAGATGATTCATGTAGCATTTGCTTCCTGGAATCCATCTGCCCTTAGCTCAGACATGCAGGCGGGGTGTGCTTGGCTATGAACACCCCTCCTCCCCTCCTGAAAACTCCTGGGCTGGATGACATCATTTTGCCTAGGCATGGGAACAAGGAAGCAACTAAAGAAATGTAAAAAAAAAAAAACAGTTTAACTGCTTCAGCCCCGAAAGGTTTTATCCCCTTCCTGACCAGAGCACTTTTTGCGATTCGGCGCTGCGTCGCTTTAACTGACAATTGCGCGGTCGTGCGACGTGGCACCCACAGAAAATTGACTTTCTTTTTTTTTCCCACTAAAAAGAGATTTCTTTTGGTGGTATTTGATGGCCCCTGCGGTTTTTATTTTTTGCGCTTTAAACAAAAAAAGAGCGTCAATTTTGAAAAAAATGCAATATTTTTTACTTTTTGCTATAATAAATATCCCCCCAAAAATATATAAAAAAACATATTTTTTCCTCAGTTTAGGCCGATATGTATTCTTCTACATATTTTTGGTAAAAAAAAAACAAAATAAGCGTTTTTGATTGGTTTTCGCAAAAGTTATAGCGTCTACAAAATAGGGGATAGCTTTATGGCATTTTTATTATTCATTTTTTTCTTTTTTTATTAGTAGTGGCGGCGATCTGCGATTTTTATCGTGACTGCGACATTATGGGGGACACTTTAGACACTATTTTGGGACCATTGTCATTTATACAGTGATCAGTGCTATAAAAATGCATTGATTACTGTGTAAATGACACTGGCAGTGAAGGGATTAAACACTAGGGGGCAATGAAGGTGTTAAGTGTTTCCTAGGGAGTGATTCTAACTGTGGGGGGGATGGGCTACAACTCACATGACAGCGATCACTGTAGATCTCTGTCATGACACAAGCCAGAATGGGAAAATGCCTTGTTTACATAGGCACTTCCCCGCTCTGCGGCTCCATGACACGATCACCGCGAGACCGGCGGACATCATGTCCGCCAGTCCCTCGGGCACGGTCGCGCTGTACGCGGCGGGCGCACGCGCGCCTGCTAACCCCATCAATTAAAGGGGACGTACAGGTACGCCCATTTGCCCACCGCTGCCATTATGACGACGTATATCGGCGTGCGACGGTCGGCAAGTGGTTAAAACAAGACAATATGAAACACTTTCGTATCTGTTTACTAATGCTGGTAGCATGAAGATTCAAAATAGTTCCGTGTCTTTGCAGTTGGGTCGTCCTAAACATAGAACCTCATAGTGCTGTCCAAAAAAAAAAAATCTTCTTGAACATAAAATTGTAACTTTGTCTACTTCTAGATACATTTAGTACGTGCGAAGTGCACAGCAATGGGAAGGTCTTCATTGGAATTCCCAGGAATTCAGTCCCTATCTAAAATTTACATGGCTGGGAATATGACTCACATCTGTGTGATGGTAACATTCCACTCCAAGAAGTTCTCTGATCAGCTTATGATTGCCATTGTTTCTGAGAAGACAACCTTTTATCGAAGCAAACGTCAACAACAGCGACATGATGGAATGCAACCTGCAATACCTGTAATCAATGGAATGGGTTCTACCTCACCTCCTGTACCTGTGACAACACTAATACCAATCTGATAGAGAGGCTCTAACCCTTCACTGAAAAACAAACATTTTGTCCCTACTATTGAGATTTCACTTCCTATTCCAACAGGAAGCCAGGGGGACCTATCTTGTGAAAGCAGAGCAGACTGCATATAAATACCTGACAGAGGTTCTACCCCTTCCCTACTCTGTCCAAAATTAAAAACTAATTAAAAAAGCAACATTTTTTGATATGCGCTGATGAGGCAGCACTGGTGGGCACTGATAGGCACAGTTAAGGCGGCACTGATAGGCACAGATAAGGCAGCACTGATGGGGACCGATAAAGCGGTACTGATGGGCACAGATAAGGCGGCACTGATGGTCACTGATAAGATGGCACTGATGGGCCCTGATGGGTGGCACTGATGGACACTGATAGGTGTTACTGATAGGTACCAATGATAGATAGCACTGATGGGCACTGGTAGGTGACACTGATGGGCAGCACTGTTGATGAGGCACTGATTGTGGGCACTGATAGGTGGCACTGTGGGCACTGATAGGTGGCACTGATGTGTGGCACTGTGGGCACTGGTAGGCAACACTGTTGTGTACTGCTAGGTGGCACAGGTGGGCACAGATGAGCTGTCGGCTGATGTCCCTCTCACAGCCGCCGGTGATCGGCATTTTTTTTTCTCATCATGCTGTCAGAGCAAAGAGAAAAAATAGCCGATTACCAGTTCTGTTTACATCACATGATCATCTGTCATTGGCTGACAGCTGATCACGTGGTAAGGGGTCAGGATAGACTCGCTGATCACAGAGGGGGGCGCAGGCCGCTCGGGCATGGGAGGATGTCCTCCCGGCAAAGCTGGTCCGCGATGTAGCCGTCATTCAGCTATAGCGCATGTCTGAACAATTTAAAGTGGACCATCAGTCATTTTTTCATCTTTCCATCTATTAAATCTTCTGCCCTTGTTGTTGTTTTACCTTTGGATAGTAAAACATTTTTTTTCTGCCAGTAAATACCTTATACAGCCCACTTCCTGTTTCTTGTCTGGTCAAAAGCCTAGGCTTATGACATCATGGACAGCTCTCTCTCTCTCACTCTGGCAAAAGTTTGCCAGGAAGGGAGGGGGGTGAGTCATAAGAGGGCCAATGAGAGCTACAGAGCTGGAGTTGTGCCTCTGTTTCATCAGATTAGGCGACCCGTCAGAATGTGAAGTGACGTTTCGTCGCCGCCATCTTGCTATACCCAACACTCCTCTACAGTAAGGATACAGTAAGAAGGGGGAAAGCGGACATCTTGTTACACCCACCGGAGTTTTGCATTTTTCAGGTATTTTTAACAGTAAAGTGAGTTTATATAGTAAAATACAGTACTTGGAACTCCATCTGACTGGTTAGATGTTGAATTTTAAAAGCAGCGGTGTTCTGTCAGATTAGCAAACCTGTGAGATGAGCAGGCTTGCCTCTGCTTTTAAAATTCAACATCTAACCAGTCAGACGGAGTTCTAAGTGCAGTATTTCACTGTATAAACTCACTTTACTGTTAAAAATAAGTGTAAAATGCAAAACTCTGGTGGGTGTAACAAGATGTCCGCTTGCCGCCTTCTCACTGTATCCTTACTGTGGATGAGTGCGGGGTGTAGCAAGATGGCAGCGACGGAACGTCACTTCCGTTACACATTCTGACGGGTCGCCTAATCTGACAAATACACCTCTGTGTGTCTGTGTAAATCCAGGAAGTGAACAGGCAGCAGCTCTAGCTGCCCACAGTTAAAATGGCTGCAGCCAGACTGGAGGGAGATTTCTGCAGCATATTTGGCAAGTACAGAATCACAGTATATATAAAATAATATGCAAAGTGGTTGAGTGGTTGGAGGGAAGCTTCAGAATGGCAAAGATATTTTTATTACAAATTATGTGAGCAGACTGCAGTTCCTTTTTAAATAAAGCCGTTGAAGCGGCCATGACTTTGTCTAAAATGCTATAAATTTTTGTAACCAATAGTAATGCGTCTTTTTTTCAAATCCCACCCAGGACGTTATCTGCATTGAGTTTGCATGCTCTCCCTGTGCTTGTGTGGATGGTCACCTGCTTATTGCTTAAAGAGGTGTATCCCTTAAAAGTCAGCAGCTACAAATACTGCAGCTGCTGACTTTTAATAATCGGACACTTACCTGTCCCAGGGTCCAGCGATGCGGGGGGTCGAAGCTCCGCTAGCCCCCCGATCCGCTCGGCGGTGCCGGCATTGCAACTGTGGGCACCCGGCTGTGGCTTCACAGCCGGGCACCCACTGACCCACAGTCATCTGGGACACGTGACAGGTCCCAGATGACTGGGGAGCACTTCCTGCACCCAGGGGAAGTGATGTCACCAGCCGAGGCTACGCAGGAGGCAGACTACGAGGGACCCCAACAACAAGCAACAACAATGCAACAGGCATTTAGAGGTATGTCAATTTTTATTTTTTCCAATTTTTATATTTTTATTTTTTTTTAGGATTTTTAAGCCTTTCTTTTTTTTTTTTAAGGGGGAAACACCACTTTAAAGTGATATTAAACGCTTGTTTTGTTTTTTTTTTTTTTTGTTTTTTTATTAATACCCTTCAGCTCCGGAAGGTTTTGCCCCCTTCCTGACCAGGCCAATTTTTGCAATACAGCGTTGCACGGCCGCTTTAACTGACAATTGTGCGGTCGTGCGACGCTGTACCGCATTGAAATGCATGTCCTTTTTTTTACCACAAATTGAACTTTCTTTTGGGGGTTCTTGGATCACCTCTGTGATTTTCATTTTTTGCTCTATAAACAAAAAAAGAGCGAAATGTTGAAAAAAAATAAAACAATATTTTTTACTTTCTGCTATACCCAATAAAACAAATTTAAAAAATCTAATTTCTTCATCAATTTAGGCCAATCTGTATTCTGCTACATATTTTTGGTTATAAAAATCCCAATAAGCGTATATATTGATTGGTTTGCGCAAAAGTTATAGCGTCTACAAACTACGGGATAGATTTATGATTTTTTTTTTTTTTTTATTATTGTTTTTACTAGTGTAGCACTAACCCCCGAAGGAGCTGCTGGTTTGATTTGGGCTTACCGTTACCTTCTTGACCTCTTGATGTCTAGGGGTTTCCCGAGGTAGATGGCCCAAAGAACTGTAGAAACTGACCCTGGATCCACTTTGGGATTATTATTTGCAAAAAATGGTAGACAAATGGTCTCAATAAAGGATATAGGTAGGAAGTTCAGGTACTCTTGGAACAGGCTGTGTAAAAGTCTCACACATGTGGTATCGCCATACTCAGGAGGAGTAGCATAATGGCTTTTGGGGTGTCATTTTTGCTATGTACATGCTATGTGTTGGAAATATCTTATAAATGGACAACTTTTTTTTTTTTTTTTTAAATGTGTTTTAATTATTTTTCCACATTTTCCAAAAACTTCTGGAAAAAAATGAACCTTTCAAAAGACTCATTATGCCTCATAGATTATACGTTGGGGTGTTGGCTTTCCAAAAGGGGGTCATTTTGTGGGCGTTTCCATTGTCCTGGTGCTCCAGGGCCTTCAAAAGTGAGATGGTAATGAAATTATATGTGTAATTTATGCTCCTAGAATGCTATTTGGATGCTATTTGGTGCTATTTGGATGTTGGGCCTCTGCATGTGGCCAGGCTGTGTAAAAGTCTCACACATGTGGTATCGCCATACTCAGGAGGAGTAGCAGAATGTATTTTGGGGTGTAATTTGTGGTATGCACATGCCATGTGAGAGAAAAAACCTGTTAATATGACAATATAGTGAAAAAAAATCTTAATTTTGCAAAGAATTGTGGGAAAAAAATTACAACTTCAAAAAACTAACCATGCCTCTTACTAAATACCTTGGACTGTCTACTTTCAAAAAAGGGGTCATTTGGGGGTATTTGTACTTTCCTGGCTTGCTAGTGTCTCAGACGGGGTTCACACTGGTACGACACGACAGTCGTACCTCTTTGGATCCGACTTTGCCCTGCGACTCATCAACATTGGGACAAGGTGCTTTGGGGTGGGGGCACAGGGCCCCCCCCCTGCCCCAAAGCACCCCCCCCCATGTTGAGGGCATGTGGCCTGGTACAGTGTTGATCTTTATTGGCCATGCTTCTCTTGTGGGTCACAGGAGTGCACTTACTTTTGCTCTCCCGTGACCCAGAATCAGCTGAAAGCAGGAGTTGGCCGGTTCCTGCTGAACCAGCTCATTTTCGGCTCTCCGTGTGCACAAGGCTTAAGTGCATTCCTGTGACCCACAAGAGAAGTATGGATTGTGACAGACCTAGCCGGGACACAGGCTTTTTGAGAGGACTAAATGCGAGCCTCCTGCCAACCGATTATGGGCCCTGGATTTTAAGGGGCACAGGGTGAAGGAGAACCCCAACCATCAATAATCTGTGCTAGTCAGATTCAATTGCGGGGTTAATTGGCACATACAACAGTGGGTGAGGTACTCTTTGGAATCTGTGTCAAGACATGTTAGCCTCATTTGCATTATACAAGACAACAGACAGGTGGCTGGAGTTGATGATATTAGCATCTAACATGTGTGAAGCTCGGTGACAACAAGTCTGACCTGTAGTGAAATTCTGATGGGCACAGAGTCACATCGGCTGCTTAAAGGGATTAGTTAATTAGTTTATGTTAATTTGTTAAAGGTGTATTGTTAGAGTAATATGAGCAGGAGGGGGGAATCTCCTCTTCTACTTTATTATAAATACTGTCATTTTGGTTCTAATAAATCAGTCCATTTTTAACACTAAGCAAGTATCGTCTCGTTTAGTGCTTGGGAGCGGTTGGAATATCTGAGATCCATATTCAGACTGGGAGGAAGTGGTATATGACGAAAGCACTCAAGAGGAGTGTGGGAGCATTTCGTCACATGGATATTGTCTGCTTTTTTGTAATGTATGTTTTTTCTGATATTATTGCGACTTGCATAGACTTCTGTTAAACAAAGTCGCAAGCCGCAATGAAATTAGAGGTGCAAATTGCACTGATCTGCGGCTTTGAAATCGTGCAGAAGTAGCGAAGTAAGTGATGATTTTAGGGTTTGCAGATGCAGAATAAGCACACCTGAACTTCATCAGCATACATTTTGCAGGGCAGAGTGGGGGACAGGGCAGAGTGGGGGATCCGGACAATATTGCCGGGATTCACCTGGCTTCCTGAATGCCATGTGGCTCCTTCTCTCAGAGCATGGCTGACAGCTGGAGCCAGTTGTGCTCGTCCCCTTGGGAGTCTGGTGCTCCAGTGAGCACTGGAGGAGGAGCGTTGCGACTGACATTCAGCAGTCACATGATCACTCAGTTCTCAGTGGGACAGCTGCCGCATCACACCCATATTTTTTTTATACACCCATACCTCTTCTTTAACCCCTAGTAATCCAGCACTTGTACAAAGTAGCTGAATTCCTGGAGTTCCACTTTAGCCCTCGTTCACACCGGTGCGCTTTGACAGGTCCAAAATCGCATGACAAGTCTCGCTCCATTGCCAGGAATGGAACCGTTCAGATTGCTGCGACTCGTTGCAGTGAATTTGAAAAAGGTTCCTGCACTACTTTTTTATCTCGATATCATTGCGACTTGCATAGACTTCTGTTAACCGCTTCCCGACCGCCTCCTGTAGATATACGTCGGCAGAATGGCACGGCTAGGCAAAAGCACATATATACACGTCCCCTTTAATTGCCTAGCCGTGGGGTCGCGCGCGGGCCGCTCGTGACCCGGTCGGGAGCTCCGTGACTCCGGCCGCGGGACCAGCAGACCCGATCGCCGCTGGTGTCCCACGATCGGGTCACAGAGCTGAAGAACGGGGAGAGGTCTGTGTAAGCAAACCTCTCCCCGCGCTTCCTACACTGCCTGTCACTGATCAGCTGTTCCCTGTCATCGGGAAAGCCAATCAATGACGTCAGACGTTCCCCAAATGTAAAAAAAAAACACACACACGTCACAGACCATAACCCCTCCCCGCCCCCTAGTGGTTAACTCTTTCACTGCCAGTGTCATTTATACAGGAATCAGTGCATTTAAATAGCATTGATTGCTGTATAAATGACAATGGTCCCAAAAATGTGTCAAAAATGTCCGATGTGTCCGCCATAATGTCGCAGTCACAATAAAAATCGCTGATCGCCGCCATTACTAGTAAAAAAAAAAAAAATTTAATAAAAATGCTATAAAACTATCCCCTATTTTGTAAACGCTATAACTTTTGCGCAAACCAATCAATAATTTCCCAAAAATATGTAGAAGAATACGTATCGGCCTAAACTGAGGAAAAAAAAATGTTTTTTTATATATTTTTGGGGGATATTTATTATAGCAAAAAGTAAAAAATATTGAATTTTTTTCAAAATTGTTGCTCTATTTTTGTTTATAGCGCAAAAAATAAAAAACACAGGGGCGATCAAATACCACCAAAGGAAAGCTCTATTTGTGGGAAAAAAAGGACGCCAATTTTGTTTGGGAGCCACGTCGCACGACCGCGCAATTGTCAGTTAAAGCCACGCAGTGCCGAATCGCAAAAAGGGGCCAGGTCCTTTGGCTGCAAATTGGTCCGGGGCTGAAGTGGTTAAACCAAGTCGTAAGCCGCAATGAAATTAGAGGTGCAAATTGCACTGATCTTGCGGCTTTGAAATCCGCGCAGAAGTAAGGAAGTAAGTGATGATTCCAGAGTGACAGATGCAGAACAAGCACACCCGACATTCAGAACTTGTGACCAGCATACATTTTGCAGTACAGTGATTGGATTAGCATGACGGACAGGCAAGTAACGGTATTAGGAAGAGAGGTTAGCGATGGCAGCCCCCACTACAGTCTTCATAATTCAACCTACATCTTATTTACTTCGCCCGATTGCCACCATCGCTTTTCCTACTCCCAGTAGACCGCTTTTTCGTTCTTTTTTTTTCCCACGTCCCTGTTCAAGAAGATTTATTTTGCGATGGCTCAGCACAGCTGCACTTGTGTCCATGCCTAAGACTGGGTGGGGGATAAGAACGGGGGGGGGGGGGGGGGTGTTATTTCCCAGCGTATCTAATGTTTTACAGACCCCCAATAAACAGCCATGAGATTTTCAAAACATTTCACAGGAACACTCCTCTGATCTTTTGACCTCAATTGAGCCCCATAAACCTGGGACAGCCTGCTCATGCCCCATAGACTGTGTGTGTGTTACACCATTACTAGACTGTGGTGTGATAGGCTGTAGGCTTTTTATATTTAGGGATATTTAAGTATTTCTCTGGCGCACATTTAATATTGGACTTTGGGCAGGTTGGATAACTAATTAAAAACATTGAATGCATTTACATAAAGGAATATAAAACCCTAATAAACAGCTCTAAATATCTTTTTTCTTTGCTGTTGAAGTGAACGTCTTTATCTACCTGAAGAGCCCCCCAAAAATTCCTGTGCTGATTCCAATTTGCTCAGCATGGTTGGAAAAGGAGGGGAGAGTCATGTGTCCCCCCCCCCCCCATTCCCAGAAGGGACAGTCTTGTGGCAGATAAGGATGGCAGAGGTATGCATTAAAGCGGAGTTCCACCCAGAAATCGAACTTCCACGGGTCGGATTGCTATCACTCTCCGGTGCCACATGTGGCACCTTTCAGGGGGGAGCAGATACCTGTCAAATCCATATAGTGCCCCATCATTGGTGTCAGTGGGAAGAATAGTGCTCCATCGTTGGTGTCAGTGGGAGTAATAGTGTCCCATCGTTGGTGTCAGTGGGAGGAATAGTGCCCGAACAGTGGGAGGAATAGTGCCCTATCATTGGTGTCAGTGGGAGGAATAGTGCCCGATCAGTGGGAGGAATAGTGCCCTATCATTGGTGTCAGTGGGAGGAATAGTGTCCCATCATTGGTGTCAGTGGGAGGAATAGTGTCCCATCATTGGTGTCAGTGGGAGGAATAGTGTCCCATCATTGGTGTCAGTGGGAGGAATAGTGCCCCATCATTGGTGTCAGTGGGAGAAATAGTGTCCCATCAGTGGGAGGAATAGTGCCCCATCATTGGTGTCAGTGGGAGGAATAGTGCTCCATCATTGGTGTCAGTGGGAGGAATAGTGCCCCATCATTGGAATCAGTGAGGGGCATAGTGCCCCATCATTGGAATCAGTGGGGGGCATAGTGTCCCATCATTGGTGTCATAGGAAGAATAGTGCCCCATCATTGGTGTCAGTGGGAGGAATAGTGCCCCATCGTTGGTGTCAGTGTAAGGAATAGTGCCCCATCATTGGTATCAGTGGGAGGAATAGTGCCCCATCAGTGGGAGGAATAGTGTCCCATCATTGATGTCAGTGGTAGGAATAGTGCCCCATCATTGGTATCAGTGGGATGAATAGTGCCCCATCATTGGTATCAGTGGGAGGAATAGTGCCCCATCATTGGTGTCAGTGGGAGGAATAGTGCTCCATCATTGGAATAAGTGGGTGAATAGTGCCCCATCGTTGGTGTCAATGCATGGAATAGCGCCCCATCACAGGTGTCAGAAGAATATATTCTCCAGCGTTGATGACAGTGAAAGGAATAATATCCCATTGTTAGTGTTGGATGGAGGAATAGTGCCTTGAACAAGTGGGAGAAATAGTGTCCCAAGGGCCGGATAAATGCAAGCAAAGGGCCACATCCAGGCCGTGGGCCGCAGTTTGGAGACCATTGGATTAGACGGCACAAAAAAATAGGAAAGTGCAGAAGTCTAATAAGGCCCCTTTCACACTGGGGCGGTGCCAGTGCGGGCGTCGATGGTAAAGCAGCTATTTAGCGGTGCTTTACTGTCGTTTTAGCGTCGCTATTCGGCCGCTAGCACTGCTTTGCCGGCGATATTGCCGCGCTGCCCCATTGATTTCAATGGGTTGGAGCGGTATAGGAGCAGTGACTACACTGCTCCTTCACCGCTCCAAAGATGCTGCTAGCAGGACTTTTTTTACCGTCCTGCTAGCGCACCGCTCCAGTGTGAGCTTTTTTTAGGCGCTATACAGGCGCTATTTTTAGCGCTGTAGCGCCTGAAAAGCGCCTCAGTGTGAAAGGGGCCTAAATCATTTCCTTACCTAGCCGTTGGACTCCACTGACTTTTGCCATCCAAGGGTCTTTAGAAAAAGTACCAAAAAGGACAAATCCAGCCCTCAGGTCTTAGGTTGTGACCCCCCCCCCTCCCCCGGGGCCCCACAAAGGTGGAGTGACACTTTAAGGTAACATGTAATCTTGTTTGTGACGCAGGACAGCTTGGAAAAAACAGACAATGAAAATTTGCGGCGGATACAGAGCTTCCCCTAAATCGTTTTTCTATTGTCTTATTTACAAATTAGCAGAAACCTATTGGCTTCATTTTCTACATTGTAACAGTTTTGAATGAAAGAGAATGTTGTTTTGGCAACAGTAACTTTGACACACCTTTATGTAAGAACTGGAGAAAACACCCCTTTGTGGAGTGTGACCTTTCATCAGCAGCCAGGGGGTTTCATCTAATAGATAATTATTATGTGATGCCCCGCTCTACGCGCTTTCCTGGCATCAGGCTGAGCCCCGTGTCTGTGCCCGGCGTGCATGTTGGTATACTGGCTTTTCCCATGTCAGCTCTTGTTTGCTTCTTGGCGGCTCGTGCCCCCCTCCCAGGCCCAACCCCTGGATCTTATTCTCTCTCCATGCCTGGGACAGGAAGGTGTCTGAAAGTCTCAGGAAGGAAACACACAGATCACTGACCCCAGTGAGACCCTCTCCAAGGGGCCGTTCTGGCCTGCCTCCAGGATTCCCCTCACCTGGGACTCTCACAGCTGCAGCTCCCCGCTCCCTGCAAGGGATCGTTCAACTCCTGTTTTCAAATGTTCTTTTTTTAGCTGCTATTTTCCCAGTTCCCCTCCCAGATATTTCAGCCGCTCAAGAAATACTGGTACCCAGAACATCTTGGGTCTGATTTTTGTTTTCCACTACATGTCGGTGCTAAGCTATCCTTTCTAGCTTTCTGTGAAGCCACGTACTTAAAGCGGAGTTCCGCCTTGGGGGAAAAAAAATTAAAGTCAGCAGCTACAAATACTGTAGCTGCTGACTTTTACTATATGTACACTGACCTGTCCAGGGAACCTGCGATGTCGGTACCCCAGCCGATCTTCGGATTGACTGTCGGGTGCAGCCGCCGCCATTCCAGGTAAGGGAACCTGGCCGTGAAGCCTTTTGGATTTGCAGCTGGTTCCCTACTGTGCATGCTGATTGGCCCAGTGGCAGAAGAAGGAGGAGAAGGCTGAACTTCCGGGCCAGTCTCCCGGAAGTGGGGAAGGGGACCTGTCAAAAGCAGGTCCCCGTTTCTCCCCCCCCCCCCCCCCCTGAAAAGTGCCAAATGTGACACCGGAGGGGCGGGGGAAGCAATTAAGCGGAAGTTCCACTTTTGGGTGGAACTCCACTTTAAAGTGATTGTAAAGTCTCATTTGTTTTCCCTATAAAAATAAGAAAGATGTCATGCTTTCCTGCTCTGGATTTGCAAAGAGCAGCCCCAATCCTCCTCTTCTCGGGTCCCTGTTCTGTGCTCCTGGCCCCTCCCTCTTGTTCAGTGCCCCCACAGCAAGCAGCTTGCTATGGGGGCACCGAGCCGAGTTACAGCTCCCTGTGTCCATTTAGACACGGAGCCCCGACCCGGCCCTGCCCCCTCTCTCCCCTGATTGGCTAGCTACCTTTGATGCCAATGGCGCCGCTGCTATGTCTCAGCCAATCAAGTAAGTGTTAGGAGGGCTGAGGGGGGCTGTTGCACACAGAAGGATTATCATAATGCATTAGGTTAAAAAAAACTTCTGCCTTTACAACCACTTTAATGCATTCTATTTATTAAGGTGAAAAACCTTCTATGCTGCAGCTCCCAGCCCTCCCCCCCCCTTTTTTTTATTACTTATCTGAGCCCGATCCAATCCAGCGATGTGCACAAGCCCAGCAGCTCCAGCTGCTGTCTCTCTGGACAGATTGATAGCAGAAGGAGCCATTGGCGGGGTCGAGTCCCGCTGTCTGTGTCAATGGACACAGCAGCGGGATTTGGGAGCGCACGGAAAGCGGATTTCTGTGGGGGTACCTGATGAAGAGGAGAAGCCTGGAGCGCCGGCGGGGGAGCCCGGAAGAGGAGGATCAGGGCCACTCTGTGCAAAACCCTTTGCACAGAGCAGGTATGTATACCATGTCTGTTATTTTTATTTTAAAACAAACCCCTTTAATTCAGGGAACGTTGAAAGTGACACTCTAGCTGACAACTATTATGTGCTATATATATTTTTCTTAATCTGTCCAGTTTGCCTTGTACTGTAAGTTACAAACCCCTGCACCACTGCAAAGTGTGACAGTGCGAGGCCTGCTTTGCAGGGATACAAAAACCAGCACATCCCCGCTGAGAGGACAGAGCTCTGTAATGTTTACGTTGATCAGCGGGTGCCGGTGTACTGTCGAATACTGCCCCCCGTCGGATAGTGTCCCCCTGCGCTTGCTCAGTACAGAGGACAAGGAGACTACGAAAGTCTCCGAAGATGAACGGCGCCTGGTTCAGGTTCAAGCTCCACCATCCAAGTGGACATAGAGTTAGAATAAAAAATTGCCGAGTGAAGAGAGGCCGTGCCCGAAGCGTGGCGAGCACGCGAGGGGCCCTCTTACTTAGGCCCCTTTCACACTGGGGCGGTTTGCAGGCGCTATTGCGCTAAAAATAGCGCCTGCAAACCGACCCGAAACAGCTGTTGCTGTGTCTTCAGTGTGAAAGCCCTGAGGGCTTTCACATTGAAGCGGTGCGCTTGCAGGACGCTGGAAAATGTCCTGCAAGCCGCATCTTTGGCTCGCTATAGGAGCGGTATATTTACCGCTCCTATAGCGCCCGTTCCCATTGGAAACAATGGGGCAGCGCTCCGAACCCGCCCGCAAAACGCCGCCGCAGCGGCGGTTTGCGGGCGGTATTGACCCTTTTTCGGTCGCTCGCGGGGGGTAAAACCACCCGCTAGCGGCCGAAATGCGCTGCTAAAACGCTGGTAAAGCGGCGCTAACTATAGCGCCGCTTTACCGCCAGCGCCCCCACCGCTCCAGTGTGAAAGTAGCCTAAGTGCTGTTTTACATCATCTACCGTATGTCCACTTGCATGGTGGGGCTTGAACCTGGACTCATGGCAGAAAGTGCTAGCATGTGCGCAGGCGCTGTTCATCTTCTGAGACTTTCGGAGTCTCCTTGTCCTCCGTACTGCGCAAGTGCTGCGCCTGCGCAGTACGGGGCGGACACTATCCGATGGGGGGACAGTTTTCGGCAGAACACCAGCAGTCATCCACTTGCTGACCGATTTGTGCTGTGACTAATCACAGCACAACTGGTGGCGCCGGCACGTGTGAGCACCCTACCTGCAAGAGCAGAATCACGTATACAGAAAAGTACGATTTTAATCAATATCTCAATAAACAAAAGAACAATTTCACAAATTTTGATGTGATTGTAGCCGTATTAGTGCAATTGTGACAGAGAAAATTGAGTACTCGTAATGATACTTTTTTTATTTACACTAACATATCATTTTTCATTGGACGAGTTTTCGGGGTGTGTCCCCTTCTTCAAGGTCAAATTTTGACAAATCTGAGTTTTTTTAATAGAACATTTGTTTAGTTCATTACATGAAAGTAAGGGTAATAATATAGCTTACATTACAAAATCTTCAGTTTTACTCAAATGACTGTATTTATCGGCGTATAGGAGGGAAGTTTAAGGAAAAAAAACTTACATTTAAATGGCCGTCAATGCAGCCTTATCAGTATCCATCTGCAGCCTTGTCAGTGTCCACCTGCAGCCTTGTCAGTGTCCACCTGCAGCCTTGCCCCAGTGTCATTTGCAGAATTTAAAAATGGCGCCGCCGAGATACAGAGCCAGATGTCCTGTGTATCTCGGTGGCGCTCGATAGTTCTCGTCGGCTTTCGGCCGCTCTTGTCGGCTTTCAGCCGTTCTCGGCAGCTCTCGGCCGTTCTCGCCGGCTCACTGATCAGGAGTGCCTCCTGATCAGTACTGCCTATTAGAGCTGTCTATCAGTGCGGCCCATCAGTGCCGCCTATAAGTGCCCTCCAGTGACACCTATCAGTGCCACCTATCAGTGCCACCTATCAGTGCTGCTTATTAGTGCTGCTTATCAGTGCCGCATATCAGTGCTGCATATAAGTGCCTCATCATCAGTGCCTCCTGATCAGTGCCAATCAGTACTGCCTCATCAGTGCCCATCAGTGAAGGAGAAAACTAAGAAAACTTTTATTTTTTCAAAATTTTCAGTCTTTTTTCATTTGTAACACCCCAGAGGTGATTAAATACAACCAAAAAGAAAGCTCTATTTCTAGGAAAAAAATTATAAAAATGTTGTTTGGGTACAGCGCGCAATCGTCATTCAAAATGTGACAGCGCTGAAACTTGGTCTGGGCAAGAAGGTGTATAAGTGACCGGTATTAAAGTGGTTAAAAAAGGCATAACAAACACACTAATGAAAAGGAAAAAAGAGGAAGTAAAAAAATTTGATAAAAAACGCCAGAATTGGTACCCTCAGTCCGCGTCTCTATCCACAAGATGTCCGTCGCCCTGCACGTAGATCAGGAGACCAGACGCATGGATGGGGGGGTGGCGCCCATGCGCCCCCTATTGGACGGGCCGCCGCTGGATACTGGTCAGCTTTTCATTAATCAGAATCCAGGATATTTTGTGTTTCACTAACTTGACATTGATTACAGGCGATTTCCAGTGAATGAGTGAGAATACACGTCTATAGAATCGGCACAGACAGCATGGCAACTCACCATCCTCATAGAAGGTTAATAGATTGGTTTGGCAAGAACGGTTCTTCATGAATCCATGCTGATTACTGCTAATGATACAGTTTTCATTACTAAAATCTTGTATATAGTCCCTTATCATCCCCTCCAAGAGCTTGCATACTATTGATGTTAGGCTAATTGGTCTGTAATCCCCAGGGATGTATTTTGTCAGTTTTTTAAATATTGGTGCTACATTGGCTTTTCTCCAATCAGCTGGTACCATTCCAGTCAGTAGACTGTCAGTAAAAATTAGGAACAATTCTGGCAATTACACCGGTCACCCGATTGGCTGAAAGGACAGGCGGTCCTATTGGTTGAATAGGAGGAGGAGGGGAGGAGCTGGAAGCCGCCATGGCGGAGAGGACTCGGAGCCTCTGCACCACGCTGCCTGCCACCCGCCATGATGGGGTAAGTGCCGGAGCGACAAACAGCATGGGGGGGGGGTGAGTGCCACTCTGGGGGGGATGGGTGGTTGTTTGCCGCCCCCCCAAAGAAAAAAACACCAGCCGCCGCTGCCCTTACTATATACAAAACACAGCCATCTTGGATATGATATCAGCAGCCCCAGCAGATTTATAGCTCTATAGTATTTTCCTTTACTCTTTGTCCAGCAGCTGTAAAAAGGTGGGAGGTTAAGAGTGGTGGCGAAGGAGCTGGACCAGCATACACAGCAATTAGACACTCCCAGAAGAGGAGAGGGCTATGATGTGCAAGGAGGGAGGGGCTGTTCTAGAAAATTGATTCCCCCGGGAGTAGTCAGAGGGGGTTATTTACTAAAGGCAAATCCAATTTGCACTACAAGTGCAAAGTGCACTTGAAATTGCACTGAAAGTGCACTTGGAAGTGCAGTGGCTGTAGATCCGAGGGGGACATGCAAGGAAAATAAAAAACAGCATTTTAGCTTACACATGATTGGATGGTGAAATCAGCAGAGCTTCCCCTCATTTCAGATCTACCCCTCAGATTTACAGCGACCGCACTTCCAAGTGCACTTGTAGTGCAAATTGGAATAGTCTTTCGTAAATAACCCCCACAGTTTCTAGAAAGTTCAAAGGCTCATTGCCAAGTGAATACAAAATGATTTATGGTAAGGATAAACCCCTGCAAGTTAGCAGTGCTTTTACCTGCTATTTTTTTTAAATTAACACCCCCCCCCCCCCTCTTGTTTTTAAGCATTCCTTTTCGTGTCCCCACCCTCTCATCATGCCCCCCTCTGCTCATTCAATAGAAACAGGGTGTGAGGTTCATAGCTGGAGGTGAACATCAGGTTAATTCCAGCATGCAGCTTCCCTCTATAAACAATGAGACAATCACAGGCCGGGGAGTCTGTGCAATGCTCGACATGCGGAGGGATGCCGCGCGCTCCCAGACCAGGCTGTGCAGAGTAGGAGGCTGGAACACGCTGAGCAGTCTGGGTGAGTCACATCTTCCAGCGATGTGCAAAGATGGTCCCCCGAGAACTAGGCCTACCCTCAGCAAGAAGGTCAGCAAAAGCCATAGGAACTCTAAGAAGGATGAGGAAGCAGGGGGCCTATCTGCACGGGCTGTGGCTAATGCCTGCTGTTCCGCAAAAACAAAATTGCACCGGGGAGGCAAGCAGTCACAATTTGTGACACGAGTAGCTGACTCCATGAAATATATAAAAAGCTACATTTTACAGCAATCTCAATGCCAGATGACATATACTGTAGTTTTAGCTTTTAACCACTTGCCACAGCCCATGCAGATAGCCCCCTGCTTCCTCATCCTTCTTATGCCCCGTACACATGATCGGAAAGTCAGCCAGCAAAAGACCGATGTAAACTCTTTGTCGGACCGTGTGTACGCCCATCAGACTTTTGCTGGCCGAATTCCAGCCAGCAAAAGATTGAGAGCAGGTTCTCTATTTTTCGGTCGGAAAAAGTTCCTATCCGAAAATGCGTTCGTCTGTATGCAATTCCGACGCGCAAAATTCCTACGCATGCTCGGAAACAATTTGACGCATTCTCCGAAGCATTGAACTTAATTTTCTCGGCTCGTCGTAGTGTTGTACGTCACCGCATTCTTGACGGTCGAAAGTTCAGAGAACTTTTGTGTGACCCGTGTGTATGCAAGCCAAGCTTGAGCAGAATTCCGTCTGAAAAAACGTCCAAGATTTTTCGGACGGAAATTCTGCTCGTGTGCATTAGAGTTCCTATGGCTTTGCTGACCTTCTTGCTGAGGGTAGGTTTTACCCCGTTCACAAAAAGAACATTTTTGCTCTTTAGCACTGCGCACTTTAACTGGCATTTGCTTGGTCATGCCTTACTGTACCCAAATGAAAGTTCTGTCATTTTATCATTTCTATCAAATGGAGCTTTCTTTTGTTTTATATATGAAAGAAAAGTAGCATAAGTATAACAGAAAGTAGAAAATATAAAGAAAAAATTCAAAACTTTCGCTCTTTTTTAGTTTATATAAAAAAAAAAAAAAAACGAAAAGCACAGTAATCAAATAACACCAAATGAAAGTTCTATCATTTTGTTCATACAAATGGAGCTTTCTTCTGGTGCTATTTGACTACTGTGTTTGTAATTTTTTTTGTATATAAACTAAAAAAGACCGAAAGTTTTGAAAAAATGTTTTTATATTTTCTACTTTCTGTTATAAAACATATACTTTAGATTGTAAGCTCCATGAGCAGGGCCCTCCTGTCCCTTCTTTATTGAACCGCATTGTAATTGTACTGTTTCCCCTCTACATTGTAAAGCGCTGTGCAAACTGTTGGCGCTATATAAATCCTGAATTATAATAATATCCAATAAAAACAAAAATTCTTCATAAATATAGGCCAAGATGTGTTCTGCTTCATGTCTTTGGTAAAAAAAAGTTTACATTAATTGGTTTGTGCATCTACAAACTATGGGATATACAGTATCTAACAAAAGTGAGTACACCCCTCACATTTTTGTAAATATTTTCTTCTATCTTTTCATGTGACAACACTGAAGAAATGACACTTGTCTACAATGTAAAGTAGTGAGTGTACAGCTTGTATAACAGTGTAAATTTGCTGTCCCCTCAAAATAACTCAACACACAGCCATTAATGTCTAAACCGCTGGCAACAAAAGTGAGTACACCCCTAAGTGAGAATGTCCAAATTGGGCCCAATTAGCAATTTTCCCTCCCCGGTGTCATGTGACTCGTTAGTGTTACAAGGTCTCAGGTGTGAATGGGGAGCAGGTGTGTTAAATTTGGTGTTATCGCTCTCACTGGAAGTTCAACATGGCACTTCATGGCAAAGAACTCCCTGAGGATCTGAAAAAAATTATTGTTGCTCTACATAAAGATGGCCTAGGACAGTCATGGCGAACCTTGGCACCCCAGATGTTTTGAAACTACATTTCCCATGATGCTCATGCACTCTGCAGTGTAGTTGACCGTCATGGCAAATGAAGTTCCAAAACATCTGGGGTGCCAAGGTTCGCCATCACTGGCCTAGGATATAAGAAGATTGCCAAGACCCTGAAACTGAGCTGCAGCACGGAGGCCAAGACCATACAGCGGTATAAGAGGACAGGTTCCACTCAGAACAGGCCTTGCCATGGTCCACCAAAGAAGTTGAGTGCACGTGCTCAGCAGCTTATCCAGAGGTTGTCTTTGGGAAATAGACGTATGAGTGCTGCCAGCATTGCTGCAGAGGTTGAAGGGGTGGAGGGTCAGCCTGTCAGCGCTCAGACCATACGCCGCACACTGCATCAAATTGGTCTGCATGGCTGCCGTCCCAGAAGGAATTCTCTTCTAAAGATGGTGCACAGAACTCTGTGTGTGATTGGCCACAGCCGATCAGCTGACTAAAGCCAAAATAATTGGCTGAAATAAGCTGCCAAGCTCAAGGTGTGTCCGATCACAGCACGGGTCGGCAGGGGGCATGTGCATGCCTGTACCTGCCACCCGCTCGCAGTATATTTACTTTGAGTGTTTAGTAGGTGGGTAAAATATAAGTTATAGTTGTAAATATGGCTTTAAATATTATAGACTTGGGTAAAAGTCTAGGAGTATGACCTGACTGAAAACAATAGACTCTCTATAAGATTGCCTGAGCTTATTTCAACATTCATCAAGCAGGGATGCTAATATGCTGATATGCATATGTTCCAATAGGGGGGGGCATTTCCTAATATGTATACAAAATACAGTAAACAAAATGTGAACCAGCAAGCAAATAGAATGTAAAGTCATATCACTTTGACTTTAATTACAATAATAAAAACACCAGACTCATTGTTGCGTGTCTCCACAGTAACAACACAATAAAGATTGGTAGAGTCCAAAAGAGCATATTATAGATAATGTATAAAATAAAATAAAAATGTATACATTATCTATAATATGTTCTTTTGGACTCTACCCATCTTTATTGTGTTGTTACTGTGGAGACACGCAACAGTGAGTCTGGTGTTTTTATTATTTTACCATTGTGATTATATTATGCTGCTATGCCATCACACTTTTTTTCATCACTTTCACCTTATGTTAACTTCACATTCATCCTCACTTAATTTACATTTTTTGTTTGGTAAGTTCATAGTATACCTATTCCCTTTATCTTATTTACCCTGATTCCAATCGTCGTATTTTGTAGCTCCCACGAGTTGCGGCGGGGGACCATTCCTTTGGTGGTAGCACTCTGCGCTTGATGTCTGTTGGAGCATGGGTGAGCAGCTCTGCTCCTTCCCCCTTTTTTAGTCCCAAAGATTTCTTTTCAATTATGATGCTGCATGAGAAGTCTTTATTTCTCTACCTTTCGACCATTACATTGTCTTTTTGATCCAATCACAGATAACCTCTCGATGAAGCGGCCATTGTCCGCAAAACTAGTCGAGGAGAATGACATATGTGATCAATTGTCCTATTGTGATTTCTCACTGGTGATATATTATGTACTAGGGGTGCAACGGATCGTCACGGATCCGTGATCCGAACGGGTTACCCTGTCCGGATCGGCACACGCTGTGATCCGCGGAGCGCTCCGCGGCCTCTGCCTTAGGAAATGGGAGGTGCATCTCCCTATCTCCCTGGATTACAACTGATTGTTTCATGAACATCGGCTCCAATGTGAGCGATAGGTGCTTTTCAAATTCAATTACTCTCTGCTCCTGACGAAGGTTCCCACATTCGGGTAACTGGAAACGCGTTGAGTATCCGGGGGTCACATACCTCCATGAGAGCATCAGTACCGCAATCTTGTATATTTTTTGTAAAGTGTTGTTAGGTTTTTTTGTCTGTGCAATTTTGTTTTTTGTAATGTCATGCATATTTTGAACTGTGTACCCTGTTATTGGACAATTGGGTGATTATTTTTATATATCCTTTGAAATATATCAATAAAACCATTATTTTTCACAATATTTTGGTGAGAGTGGTGATCTATCTAAAGTCCCAACCATAGGGGGTTCCTTTTTGTCTGCCTTAGGAAAGGCCGCGGCTTCGGCCTAGCTCCGGAGCGGCAGCCATATTGGTGCACCCGTCGGCCGTTTACAATGTGATCGCTCCGTCAAATGACGGAGCGATCACTTGTAAACAAACCGGCGTCAAGATGACGCCGGTTCCTCTCTCCCCTCTGTGTACAGATCTGTACAGTGGAGGGGAGAGATCGGATGGCAGCAGCGCTGTGGGCTGGATCTGTAGTGCCCACAGAGCTGCTCTGTGACAATTGCAGTCACAGCCATCCATGCTTAGCCATCCCTCCATACTCTGCAATACCCTGCCAATACTCTGCAATACTCTGCCATACCCTGCCAATACTCTGCCATACCCTGCTATACCCTGCAAATACCCTGCCAATACTCTGCCAATACCCAGCCATACTCAGACAATATTACAGTGGGGGAGATGTATATTACAGTGGGGGAGATTGTGGATATTAAAGTGGGGACTATATGGTGGTGGAATTTTCACAGGTTTTTGCAAATTCAATTATTTGCTGATCCGAAAAATGATCCGATCCGTGACTCTGATCCGAGGATCGATACGATCCATGAGTTTTTTGATTCATTGCACCCCTATTATGTACCGTTACCATGTTTTTATCTGTAAATGATGAATTGTTTTTTGGCATCAATAAAATCATCTGTAATTTTTGTATATATCTGTTATATCAATTAATTGTATTGCTTTTACTGTACCAGCGATAGTCCAACTGCCCCCATGTTTTTTTTGTGGTAGCCTAGCTGGGGACTAGGCTCCCAACTTTGCCAATACTTGATTCCTGGATGATGGTACAAGTCCCTACTTATCCCTACTTTGGTAACTTACTACAAGAGGCCACATTCATTTTCTTTTGCTATGCCATTATGTTGCCATTATGTTACCTTATTACTATATGTTATTGAATTCAAGTTTCCTTGTTTTATTATATTATATTGTGTGTATTCTGGTATTATGCAAGATATATGGTCACAAATATGGTTTACCCACCAGACATCATCATTAGTATTATGTTGTGTTGCCTCAAGTCCCAAACCTTTTTTCTCATATATCCAAATGTCGGGGATGGAGGTACATTTTAATGTCCTCATATAAAGTCCCAAACCGTTTCTTCTCTTCTTTTCAGTTTCCCCCCTTTGGAAAAAAAACTTAAACTTGAATTAGAAACGTACAATACAAACACATGGGAGTACTTTGGGATTATTAAAGGGAGGTTCGGTTTCTATGTGAGAGAATGTGTGAATGGAGTGGGCACAAGGAGGAACTGTTGGCGGACGCCCTGTAGACTCACAGCGACCCCCCCATATATGTTTATCTACAGCTGGAGGGGACATACCCAAACTATCATGTCAGTGTCTAAAGATAGCATTTGAGGATACGGCCAGAATTGTGACAATAGAGGGGAAGAGGACGGGCGTCCCAAGTGAGCAGTCCACCTCACAAGAACCTGCAGGCTTTCCTAAAGCCAGGGTTCAGTGTGACACAATAGTAGGAAAGCATAGAGGGGTCAGTGACCCGCGTACATGAGATTACTCACATGCTGCATCTGCCTCTGCATCTCTCTGCTCAACGTGCTTATGTATTAGGCGCTTATATATAATATATATGTTTCTCAGTTACGAACCTAATAATGTTCTCTGTTTATAATATGTAGCGCACCCCCTTAGCAGCTGCTGGTGAATGCAGTCCTATATTTCACTGGCACCAAAGAACAGTTTAGAGCAGTGACGGCAAACCTTTTTTGAGCCCGAGTGCCCAAACTGCGATTCAAAACACATTTTTTTCAAAGTGCCAACACTGCATTTAGTGACGGGCACAGATAATGGCCACAAGGGCCTCTCACCAATCCCAGCGACACAGCAACAGCGCTTCCTCCGAACAAATGTACTCTAAGCCCCGTACACACGATCGGAAATTCCAACCACAAAATCCGTCAGATTTTTTCCGAAACTGGTGTTGCATACACACGGTCGGACAAAGTTGTCGGAAAATCCGATCATTCCGAAAGTGGTGACGTTCGTTGCGTATGACGAAACTACATAGAGCCTAGTAGCCAATAGCTTTGGTCTCATAGTTTGATCTGAGCATGCGTGGCACTTTGTCCGTCGGAATTCTCTACACACAATCGGAAAAAGTCTGATCGGATTTTGTTGTCGGAAAATTTGAGAGCAGGATCTCAAATTTTTTCCGTCGGAAATTCCGACGGAAAAAGTCCGATGGAGCCCACACACGGGCAGATTTTCCGACAACATTGTCCGATCTGACGTTTTCCGTCTGAATTTCCAACCGTGTGTACGGAGCATAACTCTTGTAAAAAAAATCATGGTGCAAAAGTCACTTGTGAATCCTTGTGTGCTTCCTGGAATTGGGGAATACCAGAGCCTTGTGAAAGCTTGCTCGTTTACAAAGAGTGTTCAACAAAAAGAGTTACTAAAGAATATGGCCTAGAATTTCCATATGTTCCTTCAGAGACTAGGCAAGAAATTGAATGTAAGCGAGAGGAGTGGTACAGTGAAGCTATTTGGCACTACCTGTCGGTACCAAAGCCTTTCAGGAAAGCTGGCTATTCATCTGTCGTGGATGGTCGTTATGAAGGATGCATGCTTCACTGGAATTGTGGCCGGCATATCTACTCCTTCACAGTGGTCATCTGCAATCCTGGAAAAGAAGATGTTGTTTATTATGTTACTACTGTGGATAAACAAGGGAAGCCAGTTACTTTGCCCGGTCCTCGTTTCTACTATTTCAAGGGACTGTCATAGTCAAGCTGGAAAATATTAAAGCGCAGTTCCACCCAAAAATGGAACTTCCGCTTTAAGTGAAGGTGACCCCACCTGACGTGCCACATTTGGCATGTCATTTTTTTTTTTTTTTGGGCATCCAGCTCCCACTTCCTCCCGGGGCTTCGTGGAGCCGGAAGGAAGTTCACCTCTTCCCCCTCCTTCCATGCAATCTTCTGGGGCACATCACAGGTCCCAGAAGATTGCCAATCACGACCCATCCCACGCTTCTCCTTCCCCTGCTCGGTGGCTTCTGGCTCCTCGGTGGCCAATCAGAACGCTTTTCCTTTCAGCCAATCGGGAAACGGGTCTCAGACCCACTTGCTGATTGGCAGAGAGGAGATTCAGTGTGAGAAAAGTTAATATTAATTCACTATTCTCTAACACCTGAGTGGGCTCCGTTCGCATTCTCTGCGCCATGATCCCTCCCTATTTTGAAGCCTATTAGAGCCTTTGGCTCTAATTGGTGCTTCTAAAAAACACCCACCGGATGCATGGAAGGGGGGGCAGTGCCCGTACGCCCTTAATGGGTGGTCCGCCCCTGCCCAGAAGCCTGTCTTGGGCCTACTAATCCTGGGGTGGTCCTTAAGCTGTCATGCCCGGTGTGGAAAAAGCCAAGCCAAGCTGAGAAGACCGAGGGGAGGACCTTTGCTAGAGAGCCAGAATGAAGGCTGGTCTGTCAGGAGGGCTCGTTTGGAGGACACACCTACATCTAAGACCTGTTTGCAGTATCGCTGGGTCGGCTTAAAAGTTCTGGTACTGTCAAGCTGTTTTTTCTGGATCCAAGGAGTCTGCAAGTGATCTGCTACTGGTATTTGAGACCCCTAAACCTCTCTCCTATTACCTCCTTTCAAGTTCTGCATTAAAGCTTTGAAAATATCAAAAGTGACTGGCACCCAATTTCTGTTCCAAACTCCCCATTATAGCCATGGACTCAGCCCTGGGGTAAAGGCTTGCTCGCCCCCTGCCTTTGGAGGTCCCTCTTTGCATTCACTAGACCCAGAAGGCGCTACAATAGCATAACATAGGCTGCCTGCCTGCACTGTAGGAATCCCTACAGTGTTGTCAACCCTGAAGGCCTATGCACTTGGTAATGTGATGTTATTTTTTTTTTTTAATTTCTCTTTATTCTGCTTTATGCTTATAGTACAAAGCAGAGCCTCTGGGGCATACCCCAGCTCAACTTTACAATCAGAACAAACAAAAAGAAAATGTGATGTAAAGGGAAAGATCTGAGCTCAGACTGGATGACTTCTCTTTAAGACTGGAAGATATAGTTACCTTCCATCTTTTCTCCTGCCACAGTTTACCACCAGTGCCCATAGAAATACCGATTTCTTTTGGGAATGAGGGAACCTTTGACAATCCTTCTACCCATCCACAGTGCAGTGATTGGTGCCTGATTGGCCAATCACAAGGCCTGAACACTGTCATGTGAAAATAGGCGGAGTATGCAAGTAAGCAAGTCGAAAACCTATTTAGGAAATTTGTCAGTCTGACAGTGGGTTGTGGTGGCGGAGTAGCAAGCAGGAGGCAATGGGAGGGGTTCTTGCAGTAAACAGACATTTATTTTGCAGCAGTCTTATCTTAGGATATACAATAGTGATGAAGTAATAATATAAAATGGGGCCATGTGCTAGTTCACCCAAGAGCAGTTAGATGAGGCAGTGTTTTGAAATCAGCCCAGGTTAAATGATTATCTCATGCCGGAACCTGGCAAGAAGGTTTACCAATCCTTAACCAGGAACTGAGGAGGATTCACAAGATATAAAGGAGGTGAACACTTAGAGAGCTTTGAACTGGGCTCAGCATATGAGGTTTGGAAAGGTGGGAGCAGCGCAAAATGTAAATAGGTTTGACAAGTCTCAAGAGCCTAGGAGACAATTCACCTACAAGAGACTAGGAGCCAATGCACCTACAAGAGCCTAGGAGCCAATGCATCTACAAGAGCCTAGGAGTCAATGCACCTACAAGAGCCTAGAAGCCAGTGCACCTACAAGAGCCTAGGCACCAATGCCCTTTCATGAGCCTAGGAGCCAATGCACCTACAAGAGCCTAGGAGCCAATGCACCTACAAGAGCCTAGGAGCCAATGCACCTACAAGAGCCTAGGAGCCAATGCACCTACAAGAGCCTAGGAGCCAATGCACCTACAAGAGCCTAGGAGCCAATGCACCTACAAGAGCCTAGGAACTAATGCACCTACAAGAGCTTAGGAGCCAATGCACCTACAAGAGCCTAGGAGCCAATGCACCTACAAGAGCCTAGGAGCCAATGCACCTACAAGAGCCTAGGAGCCAATGCACCTACAAGAGCCTAGGAACCAATGCACCTACAAGAGCCTAGGAGCCAATGCACCAACAAGAGCCTAGGAGTCAATGCACCTACAAGAGCCTAGGAGTCAATGCACCTACAAGAGCATAGGAACCAATGCACCTACAAGAGCCTAGGAACTAATGCACCTACAAGAGCCTAGGAGCAATGCACCTACAAGAGCCTAGGAGTCAATGCACCTACAAGAGCCTAGGAGTCAATGCACCTACAAGAGCCTAGGAGTCAATGCACCTACAAGAGCCTAGGAGTCAATGCACCAACAAGAGCCTAGGAGTCAATGCACCAACAAGAGCCTAGGAGCCAATGCACCTACAAGAGCCTAGGAGCCAATGCACCTACAAGAGCCTAGGAGCCAATGCACCTACAAGAGCCTAGGAGCCAATGCACCTACAAGAGCCTAGGAGCCAATGCACCTACAAGAGCCTAGGAGCCAATGCACCTACAAGAGCCTAGGAGCCAATGCACCTACAAGAGCCTAGGAGTCAATGCACCAACAAGAGCCTAGGAGCCAATGCACCTACAAGAGCCTAAGAGCCAATGCACCTATTGGAAATTGGAATTTGTTCTTTTATTATATATATATTTTTTTGTTTATTTAGCAAAAAAATAAAAAATAAAACAGCGATGATCAAATACCACCAAAAGAAAGCTCTTTGTGTGAAAAAAAAAATGATATAAATGTCATTTGGATACAGCGTTGTAGGACTGCGCAAGTGCCAGTGTTGCATGAAAAGCAAAAAATGTCCTTGTCATGTAGGGGGTATAAAAAAAAACATCTGGAGGTCAAGTGGTAATGTGATTTCTCTACAAAATAAAGCAAGGAGACAATTAAAAATGAATTAAATATTGTTTTCAATTTGTGTTTTTCCGGCAGTTTAGTTCCGCCTTAAACATTAGAATTAGAAAGATATTTAATCTACAGCACTTTGACCGCAGAATGATTCCTTCTGCCAAGCATCCCGATTGCACCATCTCAGAAACGGCTGACTCCGTGGGGTTTACTTCCATTACAGTGTCTGAAGTTTACAGAGAATGGGGTAAAAAAAAAAAAAGAATAAAAAAAAAAAAAGAAAGAAAGAAAGAAATATAAATCCAGCAAGTTCTGTGGGTGAAATTGCAGTTGAGAGAAAATGGCTTGACTTGTCTAAATTACAGAATAACTGCTGCTTATAGCAGGGTGTGCAGCAAGGCCCTTTGGGGGGGGGGGGGGGGGGGGGGGGGGGGGGGGGGGGGGTTGAGGTTGATTTACTAAAACTGGAGCGTGCAAAATCTGGTAGCCAATCAGCTTCTAACTTCAGCTTGCCCACTTGACGACCAGGCGTTTTTTGGCACTTTTTGTTTACAACTTTAAATCAGTATTTTTTGCTGGAAATTTATAAATTTATATAGAACCCCCAAAACATTTTAGCAGAGACCCTAGAGAATAAAATGGCCGTTTTTTTATGTCATGTGATATTTGCGCAGCGGTTGTTCAAGTGCAATTTTTTGGGAAAAAAAATGAATTTAAAAAAAAAAATTTAATTTAATGAATTAAAAAAAAAAAAACCTATATATATATATATATATATATATATATATATATATATATATATATATATATATATATATAAATATAAAAATATATACCCCATTTTTTTTTTGTAATAGACGATGATACGCTAAGTAAATAGATACCCAACATGTCACTCTTTAAAATTGCGCATGCTCGTGGAATGGTGACAAACGACGGTAATTAAAAATCTACATAGGCGACGTTGTAAACGCCCTTAGGTTACCTGTTTAAAGTTACAGAGGAGGTCTAGAATTTTACTCTCACTCTAACGTTCGCGGCGATACCTCACATGTGTGGTGCGAACACCGTTTACATATGCGTGCGTGACTTAAAGCGGTGCTCCACCCAAAAGGGGAAACGTCTCTTGTTTCCTCCTCCCTTCCGCTGCCACATTTGGCACCTTTCGGGGGGGGGGGGGGGGGGCGGTTTTGACAGGTACCTGCTCCCACTCCTGGGTAACTTCACCCGAAAGTTCGACCCCATCTTCCTCCCCTCGCGGCCCAGCCATTCACATAGCGCAGCGCGCTTCCTGCATGTGCGATAGGGAGCGGCTTCACTGCTGATTTCCCTTACAAGAAATGGCGGCGGCAGCACCCAATAGACGATTGGAATATCGGTTTGGGTGAAGACATCGCTGGATTCCAGGACAGGTAAGTGTCCTAATATTAAAAGTCAGCAGCTACAGTATTTGTAGCTGCTGACTTTTATTTTTTGTCTAAAGGACTTTAAGTAGGCATTCGCTTCTGCGGGCGAGCCTGGAGGGATGGGGGCACTTAAATTTATTTTCTTCTTATTTATTTTACTTTTTATTTTTACACTGTCCCTTTTTAATTTTTTTGTATCACTTTTATTCCTATTATAATGTAAACACCCCTTGTAATAGAAATAAAGATAACAGGTCCTCTTTATGGAGATATCTGAGGTTGAAAAGACCCCAAATCTCTTCTTTATCTTTAAAAGCAAAAGATTAAAAAAAAAAAATAGTTTCATACTAATTGTAATTTTTCTTTTCCTGGTGCCTATCCATGGCAGCATACCTGTGACAAGCTCCGCCTTGGCTCCTCCCTCAGGACCAGTGAAAATTATAAAAGAAATGAATTAGTGCACTCCCAGCATTCTACGTAATATAGCATAAGAAGGGTGGGATTGTATGCTGCCATGGATAGGCACCAGGAAATTACGGTAAGTATGAAACAATTTTCTGTTTTCCTGGTGCCTCCATGGCAGCATACCTGTGACATATAACTAGCTGAAATCTGTGGGATGATTCATAGTAAAAGATTTATTTGAACAATAGTTTTAAATAGGCAAATGCCGGCCTGATAGCCTGTCTGACAGTTTCTACAGATGAGAAAGCTGCCGGGTCTACTCTTTAACGTCTCGTAAAACGCATGTTTGGATGACCATGATGCTACCCTTTCGATCGTTTTTGATGGATATGTCTGCTCTGGCCATCCAAGAAGCAAAAAATGACCGGGTGGCATACAGCCCAACTGAAGAGGGGGTTCCAGTCCCCTATCCCTGTACACCTTCTTAACCAACTTGATTATCCATGAAACTATTGTACTAGAGCAGGGATCTGCAAACTATGGCTCCCCAGCTGCCACAGAACCACAAGTCCTATGAAATATTGTAAAGCTCTGATATTCACAGACATGACTAGGCATGATGGATACTGCAGTTCCGGAATGGCTGGAGGGCCCCAGATGATACTTTTTTGCCCCTGTCTTTTTTTCTTTTTTTTGGAGTATTACAAATAGGTTAGATGAAAGTTAGTGTGAAGGGCGTTGTGGCTTGAAGATAGTGTCTTAGGCCCCTTTCACACTGGGGCGTTTTTCAGGCGGTACAGCGCTAAAAATAGCGCCTGTACACGCCTGAAAAAATCCGGCCCCATTCACTCCAGTGTGAAAGCCGGTGGGCTTTCACACTGGAGCGGTGCGCTAGCAGGACGGTAAAAAAAGTCCTGCTAGCAGCATCTTTTGAGCGGTATAGGAGCCGTGTATTCACCGCTCCTATACTGCTCCTTCCCATTGATTTGAATGGGACACCGCGGCAATACCGCCGCAAAGCGCCGCTAAGGCGGCGCTCTGCGGGGATTTTAACCCTTTTTCGGCCGCTCGCGGGGGTTAAAACCGCACCGCGTGCGGCCGAATACCGCGGCTAAAACGACGGTAAAGCATCGCTAAATATAGCGCTGCTTTACCGTCACCGCGGCTCCCGCCCCAGTGTGAAAGGGGGCTTAGTAACGTCCTCATGAAGAAGGTCAAAATTGGATCTGAAAAGATTGGCAGGGCCCAATGCTCGGCGATAGTAGAGGAAGAGTAGAACTTAGGGATGAATCCATGTACCATTCCAAGTTCCACTCTATCCGAGTACAAAAAAAATAATATTATTGTCTTCTGGTCCCAGAGCCTGAAGTTCTGATACTCCACAGCCCGATGCCATCACCACAAAGAAAAATAGTTTCCAAGTAAGATTCCACAAGGATACTGAATCACATGGGGCAAAAGGCTGTTTGGATAATGGCTCCAGAGTGATAGAGAGATCCCAAGTGGGAAAGATTTTTTTTTAATGGGTGGGCTTATCTTCTTGATTTGAATTTGATTATTAAAGGATCTTCGGCCCATCTCTTGTTGTCACAGCAGAGATTGCCACCAGCTGTACCTTTAAGTTGCTTAATCCTAAATCAAGGTCGGCTTGCAGGAAGTCAAGGAGTTGGGAGGAAGAGGGGACATCAGGATTGAAGTTTTGCCATTCGCGAAAGATCAAAACTTATTCCAAACTTTGTCACACGAATTGTTCATTGAAGGCTCCTGTGCTTTGAGCAGAGTTGAAACAACTCTGGAGGGACATCCTAATGGTTAAAGCCTCTGTTTTAACATTCTAATGTGAAGGTTCAATCTGTGAGGATTCTGATGGATGTGATGCCTCGAGCCAGAAGAAAGGGTATCAGAGACATGTTTACCGGAGGCTGGACACTAAGAAATATTGCCCTGGGGGAATCATGGGTCTCCCTGCAAATATGGCAGGACTGTTATCACCGTTTTATTGTTGATATTGCAAGTCTCTAGAGAATTTGAGGTAGACTAGAAGATAGACTACCCTTAGGTCCTTCAGATTCCCCTCTGGAACCCAAATGAAGACGGGTTCCACTTCCCTTAGTAAGGAACTGTTGTTGGTTCCGCCTTGGTGATATATGTATGATATTGCAGCTCTGTTGTCTATCCGAATCAGAACTGATTTGTCTTTGATCTGAGAGAGCAAATGCTGTTGATGCGAGATAAGCCGCCTGGATTTCCAGGACATTTGCGATTGTCTGCCCCATTGAACGCCCATCTCTCTTGAAATGTGCCTCCTAGCCTATTGCATTGGCATCTGTGGTAACTGTGGTCCAGAAGACATGCCTTAATGGACGTGGCTTTACAGCCATCTCCCTCTTTGTCCACTAGTGCAGACCCCTGTGCATCAAACTTGTTTGATATATGGACTGGGATAGACGGTTTGCTCCATTGCTTCAGGAATTCTAGCTAAAAGGTGCCTGAGGTATCCATGTGTCCATGGGACCATCTGGATACAAAAATACAAGAAAATACCTATTAAGTTGAGTTAGCTCGAGGCTGTTATGTAGGACCATGTCCTCACTCACCTTACTTTCTGAATGATCGCCCACACTTTCTGAAATGGCAAGGACACCGCCCCTTTTGCGGTATTGAATAAGGCGCCTAAACTGGAGAAAAGATGACTCGTTTGATGATTTACCATCCAACCGTATCGTGATAGTGTAGGCCACAGCATCCACCTGTTCCACTAGCTGGGCTAAATCTTTTGATAAAAGGAGGATATCATCTGGTTAGTGATAAGAACTGAGACCCATAAAGAAGGGGTCTCATAAAGAAGCTTGGATAACGATCCAAGTCTGCGTGAGGACTCTGAGGGAAGTGCAGGGTCCGAAGGGGAAACTCTGGAATTGTAGATGGGCCTGGTCGACCGGAAATCTCAGATACTTCTGTAACAGTTGTAGTATGGGTGGGTGCAAGTAAGCATCCCTGAATCCCCGGGTACATCTAATTGTGCAGTTTTGGGGAATCAAGTCTGACTTTCCTCCTGTGACGTGGGAAATGGCTTTCTGTAACCTTTCTGCAAAGAGTGATTTACCATTAAAAAAAAGGGGTATTTATACTCATTTTGTTTTGACAGAGTGTCAGATGCCTGTAGTTGTGACCACAATATCACAACTATCACAAGTAGTGACGTTGATCTTGCAAAGTAACAAATTGTATCCATCATCATCTCACCGGTGAAGTCTGCTGAGAGCCATAATTCGTCCAAAGCCTTGACTATAATTTCCTTAAGAAAATTTTGATGAATCACTGTTTCCACATTTTTGGTCCATGCCCATAGGGCTTTGGATACAGATAAGGCAGTTGCTGACTTCCAGGCATTTACCCGCCATGTGGTAAGCTCCTTTAAGTTGGGGTCTATTCATCTGTCTAAAGGATCCTCAATTGAGGCTGAATTATCGATTGGTGAGATTAAATTCTTTATTATACGAACCACCGCCGCGTCTACCTCTGGCGAATCTTGTTCCGACCGTGGATAAAGTTTTCCTAGGCAATTAAGAGGGAAATTTTTTTTTTTATAATTTTTTTTTTTTTTTTTCCTCTTCAACAATGTCTCTGATATCATCCATCAGATTGAGCCTATTTTTCCACTCTTACACCCTGAAAGTCACAGATTTTGCCACGATTTTGACGCAACTTGAAACAATGCCTGTGTATTCTTGAGGTCTATGGACCTCAAGTCGCATCAAAGTGGGACCACAGTAGTGCAGGGACTACTCTGATGTCGCTGCGACTTTAAATCGCACAGATAAACGATACTCATTGGAAATCATGGGGTGCGGCTTGTCATGTGACTTTGCAGTCCCAAGTCGCATGACCAGTCGCACTAGTGGAAACCGAGCCTAAAGAAGGAAACCTGCTTCTTTAGAAATGGGAAGTACATCTTTTGACTACTCAGATGTAGTGTCGGCTTTCTCCCAGCCAATAGCTGACTTTACAGCCTGGACATAGGGCTGAACTAGGAAAAAGTTAAAGTCCGAGGGCCGAGCTCTTCTGGGGTATCCTCAGATGGCCCACCATCATCCAGATGTCTAGGAGGGATACTTGCTGCGTGGTGAGAGGATTCTCTTGAGGATGGGCCAGGAAGAGTTAACTTCTCTGGAGGAGATTGAGCTAATTGCTGCAATGGAACTGCTGTTGCTCATTCCGCTATGCATCCCCTGCCCATCATTTGAGTAGGACAGCTTACCTGTTAACCCTCTGACTCTCTGTCTGCTGCATAGACTCTAAAACAGCTTTTGCAGACCAATTGGCTGGTAATGGGATGACCCCGGATGCTCGGAATTTAGGGATTTGAGAGTTGGTGAACGTGAAAAACTATGTCTTTTCACAGATGAATCCTCGCCGCTTGCATGGTATTCTGATCTGATTGGGGCCCTCATAGGTTTGTGTAGGTTGCCTTGATGTCCGCTTGAACTTCTTCTGGCGTACAAGGCTGAAATACATAAACGTACCAGCATATCTGCTCTCTTTTTATTTTATTTTTATTTTTTTTACTCACCTGGACGACGGTCCCTACCTTAAATGTTGGAGAGGGTGTTGTTCGGGTGGCGTACTGCTTATTTTAGGCAACAGACAGAAAAAGCAGCTAGAGAAAGGTAAAGGAGTTAGCCACTGGTATTTCAGCTGGAGCAAGGAAACAGTATTCCTGAGTAAAGAAAAAGAAAGAAATTACATTTACCGCTGGCAAAAAACAGGGTCCCCTCCAGGCAACCTCCTCAAATGACAACAAGCTGCCATGCTGAAAGCCCCCAGTAATAAACAATGGAGAGAGGAGGGACATCTGTAGAAGATACAACCCTCTAAAAAAAACCTCTAAAATATCATTTTGACAAGCAAGGGCAAAAAATGTAAAAATTTCCCCTATTCAAGATGGCCACCACAACCTCAGGCCAGCGGCACTAGGACTTATGCGGCCCGCCCAACTCAGCCTGGCCCGCCGAGCCGGCTCCTGACGTCCTCACATGCGCAGAGCCGGCAGGAAGACGCTGAGGGACTCAGAAAAGCCGGTGCGAGGTGTGCGCCGCCCACTATGGTAACCAGAAATGAAGGTACAATATCACAAGGAGGGGAAGGTGGTGGGGGAGGAAGAAAGTGAAAAAGAGAGAGAGAGAGGAACGCAAAGAAAGGAAAGCGAGAGAGAATGGATGACAGGAGGGAGAAATGGAAGGATAAGTGAAAAATAGATATAGCTGCTTTCTCTGCTGCAGGCTTGAGCAAATGCCAATATATAAATGCAGATAGGAGCTCCTAGTTAAGAGACAACTGCTGTCCCAAAAGACCCACAGAAGGGGCTCCCTATCTTATCAGCGTACTTAGCTGCCAAGGATAGGGACTGCACCTAGGAGAGGCTGAACCCAGCTGGAAGCTGCTGACTGCAGAGGTAAGGGACGTTCTCCACCACCATTCACACTGACCATGAGGTAAAAAAAAAAAAGGAGAATGCTGAGAGTGCACCAATCCTTTTCTTTTCTAATATTCACTGGTCCTGAGGGAGGAGCCAAGGCGGAGCTTGTCACAGGTATGCTGCCATGGATAGGCACCAGGAAAAAAATTTTTTTGATCTTTTGCTGTTTTTTTTTTTTTTTTTAAATATATATATTATTCCAGCCTGGACTGCAAGTGACGTCATGGCGTTGCTCCGGTCCTCCAAGGCCATAGAGGCGATCAAAGTGTAGATATTCTTTGATCGTCTATGGGAGGGCTGCACCATCGATACTTTTTTCGAGCAAACCGGCGGTAACGGTAATCTCCAGAAACACTGGTGAGTGGCTGGAGGGGGGCGGGGGCGTCCTCTTTCACCGCTCAGACCATTTTCATGAGAAAGCCAGCCCTATAAACCCCATTGAATGAGCAACATCAGATGAGGGCCACGCTGGGTTCCCCAACAGCATGATGAGTGGTGGAAGGTTCACCAAATATGGATGATGACACGCTGGGAAAAAAAATGTTGGCTAATCCAAAGCATCTCTGCTGCAATGTGCAGATGGTGGGGTCAGAATTCGGCTTGCACAGCATGAATTCTTTAGAATGAGGCTGACAAATCTGTAAGAACTGCATGATGCTGTTGAGTCAGCATGGACTAAAATCCATTAGGGAAAAATCCAGGCTGTTCTGAACAGCAGAGGGTCCTACCCAGTTAGTAGAAAAGAGGGTACTACCAAGATCCTAAACTAATTTACACCTCTATTCTATAGAATATGTTCTCCATGATCTAACAGTTTGCAGAATAGACCACAATGCTGTCGGGTACATCCTTCCCCCCGGGGAGTAGACAGACGTATGGCTTACTAATCCAGCAGCATTTAGAATGTGGTTCTGCTGACCTTAAACTCCAAATCTGAACTCGCCACTACAGATGTTGTATTCACAATGATGGCTCCTCTCCACAGAAACAGCTTAAAGCAGAGCTTGTCATGACTTAGAAAAATGCTGTATTGCTGCAATAAAATGATAAAACTGATAATGTTTCTTTATAGCTGAAATTTTACATTTTCTGGTCATTACTGAAATGCAGCACTGCCCTCTTGTGGTAAATATTGAGTATACACTGCTTACATTTGTAAGCTAACAATTTAGTGTGACCATTTTTATTACATTGCTGGCTATTGTATTTTTTTAACTTTTTTTTTTTAATTGCCATATTTGTATATTTCGTTAGGTGGCATCCTAAAAAGAGTTAAAATTTCTAATGTGCAGAATATAAAGGTATATCACTTGATCTTCAGTTATCAGCATAGACTTTGGCTGTGAGGGCAGGCTAGAATATAGTATTATTGAAGTAGGGCTGTATGCAGCTTGGTTTGGGTTGTGATTTGGAAATGGTTTGTGGTCATGTGTATTTTTTTTGGATGCTAAGCATTTAAACCGTTGTCATGTGCAGTATTTGATCATTACTATATACCAGGGGGTCTCCAAACTTTCTGAACAAAGGGTCTGTTTACTGTCCTTGCCCATGCCCCTTCATCGGTTTTACTGGAAGGAATAGTTCCCTATTGGTATCAGTGGAAGCAGGGCTGTCTTAATGAGAGGGCACACCTGGGCACTGCCCAAGGGCCCCTGCACTTTCCCCAAAGCAGCTGGTCCTTGAGCCCACGCTGCCCCGAAATTGGGGGCCCCATGATGGCACTGAGAGTGATGGAAACACAGGGGAGGCAGGCTGGCAGCGATGCGCCGTGCTGTGCAGAACGATACCTATTATTTCACAGCCAGCAGGGAGGGGCAGGGCCGGAGCGCCAGTGATGCTCTGACCCCCATGCAGCTTGAATGCTCGGGACTCGAAGGCTGCGGGGTAGGAGCTGGAGTGGGAGCTGCTGAGTTGGCAGTACTGAGAACACACCTGCGGAAGTGGCATTGTGGATGGTGTCATGGTGAGCCCAGCTGTCCAGCACTGTTTGCACTAAAAGACTTGGAATGCCTGGAGGGATGATCCCTCCTCCGCCCCTCCTTCTGCCTGCTTGATTGGTATAGGTGAGTCCAGTGCTGGAGGTGGGCACAGAGCCAAAAGTTTACATGCACTGTATATCCACTGGAAAAGGAGGTACTACATGGATGGAATAATGGTGCTGGGGGATATCAAGGGTGTATGGGGGAAAACAATGCTGAGGGGGATCTGGGGTGTATAGGGGCTAGCAATGCTTGGGATAGCTTGGGTGGCTATAGTGCTAGAGGTATCGGAGATGTAGAGGGGTCACCGTGTAGGGGGTATCAGGGATGTAGTTGGGGGTCACAATACAAGGGGTATTTTTTTTTTTATAACGACCGACAATGGTTAATTTTTATATTGAAAAAAGCTATCTTAAAATTTACACAGACGACTAGAACCAAAGCATACATACACATATTACTAATTATATATATATATATATATATTATTTATATATATATATAAAAATATGTGTGTGTATTTTGGTTCTATTTGCCTGTGTAAATGGAGGCAGCAGGCAGGGCTCCATTAGCATTGCTGGATGTCATACCAACGGCCACCACTAGATGGTGCCAAGATCTTAGAAGGAAGCATAGGCTTGCAGAAGGCCGCAAAGCCGCGACCTCGATTACCGGCCGGCGCGGCTCGACGCAATCGCGGGCCGGGAAGCGGGGTCCGCACCGAGACAGGATACCCCAGATGGGCTGCCCCGGGCGCCAGGTCACTAATTCTAGTCGCCATGGCGCCCTGGCCTGGGGATTGTCGAGCCCTGGTGTATGGTAACAGTGCTTGGGGGTATCTGGGGTGTAGAGGGGTCAGAGTGCTGGGGGGAAATCTGGGGTGTAAAGGGGTCAGAGTGCTGGGGGGATATCTGGGGTGTAGAGGGGTCAGAGTACTGGGGGGATATCTGGGATGTAGAGGGGTCAGAGTGCTGGGGGGATATCTGGAGTGTAGAGGGGTCAGAGTGCTGGGGGGATATCTGGGATGTAGAGGGGTCAGAGTGCTGGGGGGGGGATATCTGGGGTGTAGAGGGGTCAGAGTGCTGGGGGGATATCTGGGATGTAGAGGGGTCAGAGTGCTGGGGGGATATCTGGGATGTAGAGGGGTCAGAGTGCTGGGGGGATATCTGGGATGTAGAGGGGTCAGAGTGCTGGGGGGATATCTGGGGGTGTAGAGGGGTCAGAGTGCTGGGGGGATATCTGGGGTGTAGAGGGGTCAGAGTGCTGGGGGGATATCTGGGGTTTAGAGGGGTCAGAGTGCTGGGGGGATATCTGGGGTGTAGAGGGGGCAGAGTGCTAGGGGGATATCTGGGGTGTAGAGGGGTCAGAGTGCTGGGATGATATCTGGGGTGTAGAGGGGTCAGAGTGCTGGGGGGATATCTGGGATGTAGAGGGGGTCAGAGTGCTGGGGGAATATCTGGGGTGTAGAGGGGTCAGAGTGCTGGGGGGATATCTGGGGTGTAGAGGGGGTCAGAGTTCTGGGGGGATATCTGGGGTGTAGAGGTGTCAGAGTACTGGGGGGATATCTGGGGTGTAGAGGGGTCAGAGTGATGGGGGGATATCTGGGGTGTAGAGGGGTCAGAGTGCTGGGGGGATATCTGGGGTGTAAAGGGGTCAGAGTGCTGGGATGATATCTGGGGTGTAGAGGGGTCAGAGTGCTGGGGAGATATCTGGAGTGTAGAGGGGTCAGAGTGCTGGGGGGGGATATCTGGGGTGTAGAGGGGTCAGAGTGCTGGGGGGATATCTAGGGTGTAGAGGGGTTCAGAGTGCTGGGGGGATATCTGGAGTGTAGAGGGGTCAGAGTGCTGGGGGGATATCTGGGGTGTAGAGGGGTCAGAGTGATGGGGGATATCTGGAGTGTAGAGGGGTCAGAGTGCTGGGGGATATCTGGGATGTAGAGGGGTCAGAGTTCTGGGGGGATATCTGGGATGTAGAGGGGTCAGAGTGCTAGGGGATATCTGGGGTGTAGAGGTGTCAGAGTGCTGGGGGAATATCTGGGGTGTAGAGGGGTCAGAGTGCTGGGGGGATATCTGGGATGTAGAGGGGTCAGAGTGCTGGGAGTATATCTGGGGTATAGAGGGGTCAGAGTGCTGGGGGGGGCTGGGGGGATACCTAGGGTGTAGAGGGGTCAGAGTGCTGGGGGGTATCTGGGGTGTATAGGGGTCAGAGTGCTGGGGGGATATCTGGGGGTGTAGAGGGGTCAGAGTGCTGGGGGGAGATCTGGGGTGTAGAGGGGTCAGAGTGCAGGGGGGCTATCTGGGGTGTAGAGGGCTCAGAGTGCTGGGGGGATATCTGGGGTGTAGAGGGGTCAGAGTGCTGGGGGGATATCTGGGTGTAGAGGGGTCAGAGTGCTGGGGGGATATCTGGGGTGTAGAGGGGTCAGAGTGCTGGGGGGAATATCTGGGGTGTAGAGGGGTCAGAGTGCTGGGGGGATATCTGGGATGTAGAGGGGTCAGAGTGCTGGGGGGATTATCTGGGATGTAGAGGGGTCAGAGTGCTGGGGGGATATCTGGGGTGTAGAGGGGTCAGAGTGCTGGGGGATATCTGGGGTGTAGAGGGGTCAGAGTGCTGGGGGGGATATCTGGGGTGTAGAGGGGTCAGAGTGCTGGGGGGATATCTGGGGTGTAGAGGGGTCAGAGTGCGGGGGGGATATCTGGGGTGTAGAGGGGTCAGAGTGCTGGGGGATATCTGGGGTGTAGAGGGGTCAGAGTGCTGGGGGATATCTGGGGTGTAGAGGGGTCAGAGTGCTGGGGATATCTGGGGTGTAGAGGGGTCAGAGTGCTGGGGGGATATCTGGGGTGTAGAGGGGTCAGAGTGCTGGGGGGATATCTGGGGTGTAGAGGGGTCAGAGTGCTGGGGGGATATCTGGGGTGTAGAGGGGTCAGAGTGCTGGGGGGATATCTGGGGTGTAGAGGGGTCAGAGTGCTGGGGGGGATATCTGGGGTGTAGAGGGGTCAGAGTGCTGGGGGGATATCTGGGGTGTAGAGGGGTCAGAGTGCTGGGGGGATATCTGGGGTGTAGAGGGGTCAGAGTGCTGGGGGATATCTGGGGTGTAGAGGGGTCAGAGTGCTGGGGGGATATCTGGGTGTAGAGGGGTCAGAGTGCTGGGGGATATCTGGGTGTAGAGGGGTCAGAGTGCTGGGGGATATCTGGGGTGTAGAGGGGTCAGAGTGCTGGGGGGATATCTGGGGTGTAGAGGGGTCAGAGTGCTGGGGGGATATCTGGGGTGTAGAGGGGTCAGAGTGCTGGGGGATATCTGGGGTGTAGAGGGGTCAGAGTGCTGGGGGGATATCTGGGGTGTAGAGGGGTCAGAGTGCTGGGATGATATCTGGGGTGTAGAGGGGTCAGAGTGCTGGGGGGATATCTGGGGTGTAGAGGGGTCAGAGTGCTGGGGGGGGGTATCGGGGGTGTAGAGGGGTCAGAGTGCTGGGGGGATATCTGGGGTGTAGAGGGGTCAGAGTGCTGGGGGATATCTGGGGTGTAGAGGGGTCAGAGTGCTGGGATGATATCTGGGGTGTAGAGGGGTCAGAGTGCTGGGGGATATCTGGGGTGTAGAGGGGTCAGAGTGCTGGGGGGATATCTGGGGTGTAGAGGGGTCAGAGTGCTGGGGGATATCTGGGGTGTAGAGGGGTCAGAGTGCTGGGGGGATATCTGGGGTGTAGAGGGTCAGAGTGCTGGGGGGATATCTGGGGTGTAGAGGGGTCAGAGTGCTGGGATGATATCTGGGGTGTAGAGGGGTCAGAGTGCTGGGAGGATATCTGGGGTGTAGAGGGGTCAGAGTGCTGGGGGGATATCTGGGGTGTAGAGGGTCAGAGTGCTGGGGGGTATATCTGGGGTGTAGAGGGGGTCAGAGTGCTGGGGGGATATCTGGGGTGTAGAGGGGTCAGAGTGCTGGGGGGTATCTGGGGAGTAGAGGGGTCAGAGTGCTGGGGGGATCTCTGGGGTGTAGAGGGGGGATCAGAGTGCTGGGGGGATATCTGGGGTGTAGAGGGGTCAGAGTGCTGGGGGATATCTGGGGTGTAGAGGGGTCAGAGTGCTGGGGGATATCTGGGGTGTAGAGGGGTCAGAGTGCTGGGGGGGTATCTGGGGTGTAGAGGGGTCAGAGTGCTGGGATGATATCTGGGGTGTAGAGGGGTCAGAGTGCTGGGGGGATATCTGGGGTGTAGAGGGGTCAGAGTGCTGGGGGGGTATCTGGGGTGTAGAGGGGTCAGAGTGCTGGGGGAATATCTGGGATGTAGAGGGGTCAGAGTGCTGGGATGATATCTGGGGTGTAGAGGGGTCAGAGTGCTGGGGGGGATATCTGGGGTGTAGAGGGGTCAGAGTGCTGGGGGGGATATCTGGGGTGTAGAGGGGTCAGAGTGCTGGGATATCTGGGGTGTAGAGGGGTCAGAGTGCTGGGGGGATATCTGGGATGTAGAGGGGTCAGAGTGCTGGGGGGATATCTGGGGTGTAGAGGGTCAGAGTGCTGGGGGATATCTGGGGTGTAGAGGGGGTCAGAGTGCTGGGGGGATATCTGGGGTGTAGAGGGGTCAGAGTGCTGGGGGGAATATCTGGGATGTAGAGGGGTCAGAGTGCTGGGATGATATCTGGGATGTAGAGGGGTCAGAGTGCTGGGGGATATCTGGGGTGTAGAGGGGTCAGAGTGCTGGGGGGATATCTGGGATGTAGAGGGGTCAGAGTGCTGGGGGATATCTGGGGTGTAGAGGGTCAGAGTGCTGGGGGGATATCTGGGGTGTAGAGGGGTCAGAGTGCTGGGGGGATATCTGGGGTGTAGAGGGGTCAGAGTGCTGGGGGATATCTGGGATGTAGAGGGGTCAGAGTGCTGGGGGGATATCTGGGGTGTAGAGGGGTCAGAGTGCTGGGGGGATATCTGGGATGTAGAGGGGTCAGAGTGCTGGGGGGATATCTGGGGTGTAGAGGGGTCAGAGTGCTGGGGGGATATCTGGGGTGTAGAGGGGTCAGAGTGCTGGGGGGATATCTGGGTGTAGAGGGGTCAGAGTGCTGGGGGGATATCTGGGATGTAGAGGGGTCAGAGTGCTGGGGGGATATCTGGGATGTAGAGGGGTCAGAGTGCTGGGGGGGGGATATCTGGGGTGTAGAGGGGTCAGAGTGCTGGGGGATATCTGGGGTGTAGAGAGGTCAGAGTGCTGGGGGGATATCTGGGGTGTAGAGGGGTCAGAGTGCTGGGATGATATCTGGGGTGTAGAGGGGTCAGAGTGCTGGGGGGATATCTGGGGTGTAGAGGGGTCAGAGTGCTGGGGGGATATCTGGGGTGTAGAGGGGTCAGAGTGCTGGGGCGGATATCTGGGGTGTAGAGGGGTCAGAGTGCTGGGGGATATCTGGGGTGTAGAGGGGTCAGAGTGCTGGGGGGATATCTGGGATGTAGAGGGGTCAGAGTGCTGGGATGATATCTGGGGTGTAGAGGGGTCAGAGTGCTGGGGGGATATCTGGGATGTAGAGGGGTCAGAGTGCTGGGAGGATATCTGGGGTGTAGAGGGGTCAGAGTGCTGGGGGGATATCTGGGATGTAGAGGGGTCAGAGTGCTGGGATGATATCTGGGGTGTAGAGGGGTCAGAGTGCTGGGGGATATCTGGGATGTAGAGGGGTCAGAGTGCTGGGGGATATCTGGGTGTAGAGGGGTCAGAGTGCTGGGGGATATCTGGGGTGTAGAGGGGTCAGAGTGCTGGGGGGATATCTGGGGTGTAGAGGGGTCAGAGTGCTGGGGGGATATCTGGGGTGTAGAGAGGGGTCAGAGTGCTGGGGGATATCTGGGATGTAGAGGGGTCAGAGTGCTGGGATGATATCTGGGGTGTAGAGGGGTCAGAGTGCTGGGGGGATATCTGGGGTGTAGAGGGGTCAGAGTGCTGGGGGATATCTGGGATGTAGAGGGGTCAGAGTGCTGGGGGATATCTGGGTGTAGAGGGGTCAGAGTGCTGGGGGATATCTGGGGTGTAGAGGGGTCAGAGTGCTGGGGGATATCTGGGGTGTAGAGGGGTCAGAGTGCTGGGGGGATATCTGGGATGTAGAGGGGTCAGAGTGCTGGGGGGATATCTGGGTGTAGAGGGGTCAGAGTGCTGGGGGGATATCTGGGATGTAGAGGGGTCAGAGTGCTGGGGGGATATCTGGGGTGTAGAGGGGTCAGAGTGCTGGGGGGATATCTGGGATGTAGAGGGGTCAGAGTGCTGGGGGGATATCTGGGATGTAGAGGGGTCAGAGTGCTGGGGGGATATCTGGGGTGTAGAGGGATCAGAGTGCTGGGATGATATCTGGGGTGTAGAGGGGTCAGAGTGCTGGGGGGGTATCTGGGGTGTAGAGGGGTCAGAGTGCTGGGGGATATCTGGGGTGTAGAGGGGTCAGAGTGCTGGGATGATATCTGGGGTGTAGAGGGGTCAGAGTGCTGGGGGGATATCTGGGGTGTAGAGGGGTCAGAGTGCTGGGGGGGTATCTGGGGTGTAGAGGGGTCAGAGTGCTGGGGGGATATCTGGGTGTAGAGGGGTCAGAGTGCTGGGGGGATATCTGGGGTGTAGAGGGGTCAGAGTGCTGGGATGATATCTGGGGTGTAGAGGGGTCAGAGTGCTGGGGGGAATATCTGGGATGTAGAGGGGTCAGAGTGCTGGGGGATATCTGGGGTGTAGAGGGGTCAGAGTGCTGGGGGGATATCTGGGGTGTAGAGGGGTCAGAGTGCTGGGGGGGTATCTGGGGTGTAGAGGGGTCAGAGTGCTGGGGGATATCTGGGGTGTAGAGGGGTCAGAGTGCTGGGGGGATATCTGGGGTGTAGAGGGGTCAGAGTGCTGGGGGATATCTGGGGTGTAGAGGGGTCAGAGTGCTGGGGGGGGTATCTGGGGTGTAGAGGGGTCAGAGTGCTGGGGGATATCTGGGGTGTAGAGGGGTCAGAGTGCTGGGGGGATATCTGGGGTGTAGAGGGGTCAGAGTGCTGGGGGGGTATCTGGGGTGTAGAGGGGTCAGAGTGCTGGGGGATATCTGGGATGTAGAGGGGTCAGAGTGCTGGGGGATATCTGGGGTGTAGAGGGGTCAGAGTGCTGGGGGGGGGGGGTATCTGGGGTGTAGAGGGGTCAGAGTGCTGGGGGGAATATCTGGGATGTAGAGGGGTCAGAGTGCTGGGATGATATCTGGGGTGTAGAGGGGTCAGAGTGCTGGGGGGATATCTGGGTTGTAGAGGGGTCAGAGTGCTGGGATGATATCTGGGGTGTAGAAGGGTCAGAGTGCTGGGATGATATCTGGGGTGTAGAGGGGTCAGAGTGCTGGGGGGATATCTGGGATGTAGAGGGGTCAGAGTGCTGGGGGGATATCTGGGATGTAGAGGGGTCAGAGTGCTGGGGGGTATATCTGGGGTGTAGAGGGGTCAGAGTGCTGGGGGGATATCTGGGGTGTAGAGGGGTCAGAGTGCTGGGGGGATATCTGGGATGTAGAGGGGTCAGAGTGCTGGGGGGATATCTGGGGTGTAGAGGGATCAGAGTGCTGGGGGATATCTGGGGTGTAGAGGGGTCAGAGTGCTGGGGGGGTATCTGGGGTGTAGAGGGGTCAGAGTGCTGGGGGATATCTGGGGTGTAGAGGGGTCAGAGTGCTGGGGGGATATCTGGGATGTAGAGGGGTCAGAGTGCTGGGGGGGTATCTGGGGTGTAGAGGGGTCAGAGTGCTGAAGGGTGTTACTGGCCAAATCACCAGGTTTAAACAGAGCTAAGAAAGGAAACCAATGCAGCCACCACATATAATGATTGGTATGCTGCAATATATTTCATTTTTGGTTTTGGGTTCAGTACCACTTTAAGTCTTTTTAAAGTCCTGACCATAATTAACCACTTGCCGACCGGCGCACGACGATATACGTCGACAGAATGGCACGTACAGGCAGGAGGGCGTATATATACGTCCCTCCTTTAGCCTGTCCGTGCCATCGGGAGCGCGCCGGGAGCGGCGCGCTCCCGCGCCGGTCGGGACCCCCGTGAGTCCGGCCGCGGTCCCCGCGGACTCGATCGCCGCGGTGACTCCCGCGATTGTCTCACGGAGCGGCTGAACGGGGAGATGCCGAGATAAACAGCATCTCCCTGTTCTGCCTAGCAATAGTGACGCCGATCTCTGCTCCTGTGATTGGAGCAGAGATCAGCATTCACTAGCTGACAGCCACGCCCCCCACACAGTAAAAAAAAACACCCCTAGGCCTACTTAACCCCTACACTGCCACCTTGTGGTTAACTCCTAAACTGCCAGTGTCATTTATACAGAAATCAATGCATTTAAATGCATTAATTGCTGTAAAAATGACAATGGTCCCAAAAATGTGTCAAAAATGTCCGATGTGTCCACCATAATGTCGCAGTCACAAAAAAAATCGCAGATCTCCGCCATTAATAATAAAAAAAAAATTATTAATAAAAATGCTATAAAAACTATCCCCTATCTTGTAAACGCTATAACTTCTGCGCAAAACCGATCAATAATCGCTTATTGCGATTTTTTTTACCAAAAATATGTAGAAGAATACGTATCGGCCTAAACTGAGGAAAAAAAATGTTTTTTTATATATTTTTGGGGGATATTTATTATAGCAAAAATAAAAAATAATGCATTTTTTTTCAAAATTGTCGCTCTATTTTTGTTTATAGCGCAAAAAAATAATAAAAACCGCAGGGGCGATCAAATACCACCAAAAGAAAGCTCTATTTGTGGGAAAAAAAGGACGTCAATTTTGTTTGGGAGCCACGTCGCACGACCGCGCAATTGTCAGTTAAAGCGACGCAGTGCCGAATCGCAAAAAAGGGGCCTGGTCCTTTGGCTCCCAATTGGTCCGGTCTGAAAGTGGTTAAGTCCTGACCATAATTAATAAAACCGTGCACAACCACTATAATGAAAAAAATATAATAATTAAAAAAAAGATTGATGGGAATATATAAAAAGGAGTAAACAATGGCTGTCAATGATATTTCAGTTTACTGTGTTCACATTGATTCATCCATCGCCTTTGATTGGCTGTAACGAGTTAATGCATTTTGCACATCTCTGGTCTTCTGCTGTCCTAATAAAAGTCATATTTTAGTAGAAATAGACTTTAATTTGGAGGTGTGGTCCAGAAGGGCCATACCGGTCCTAGTAAAGGAATCTGAAACGACAATGAGGTCATGAAAATAGTAAGGATAGAAGTGCGCAGTTTCTAACATAGCGAGCGAATTCATTCTTTTCATCGCATTTTCTTCTCTGACCAGAAGATGGCAACATAACACCAACACTATATTCACCTGAGCTTCAGGCCATATTTCTTTAATTAAAGTCTTTTAATATGGCAAGTCCGATAAAGTTGACAATTACTAAACTATTATTAGCTATTATATTTTTCTTTATGTTGCTAAAATCTGTATTTTCAAATACAATACACATCGTTTTGATGTGTGCAGTGTATGCCGGTATATCTATTAACCACTTCACCCCCGGAAGGATTTACCCCCCTTCCTGACCAGAGCATTTTTTGCGATTCGGCACTGCGTCGCTTTAGCTGACAATTGCGCGGTCATGCGACGTTGTACCAAAACTAAATTGACGTCCTTTTTTTCCCCCACAAATAGAGCTTTTGACACTATTTTGGGACCACTGACATTGATACAGCGATCAGTGCTATAAAAAGCCACTGATTACTGTATAAATGTCACTGGCAGGGAAGGGGTTAACACTAGGGGGCAATCAAGGAGTTAAGTGTGTTACCTCAGTGTGTTCTAACTGTAGGGGGGGTGGGCTCACTACAACATGACAGAGATCACTGCTCCTGATGACAGGGAGTAGTAGCTCCCTGTCATGTTGCTAGGCAGAACAGGGAAATGCCTTGTTTACACCGGTGAACATCAAGTTCGCGGGACCCGCAGGCTCACTCCTGCACGTGCCCACTGGGCGGGAATTTCAAAGGGATGTACGGGTACGCCCTTTTGCCTGCCCGTGCCATTCTGTCGACGTAAATCGTCGCGCGGCGGTCGGCATGTGGATAAATAACACATTTTTCATGTAAGTCTATATATCAGACTAAAAGACATGCAAAGATGCAAAGTCACAAGCGCTCAAAATGATGATCCACATGCTTATTGTGAAGACAGTCAAAGCGAAAAGTATGTCACCAGCACACCAAGGATCGCCAGAGCGGGTCCAAAGCTTTATTCAGCGATCACATTATAATAACAGAAGCAATGTTTTCGAGGCCACACAGAAGCCCTTCATCAGGCACATTGTTTTTTTTGGGGGGGGGGGATGGGTGGTTGTTTGTCCCCCCCAATAAAGAAAAACCCCAGCTGTTTGCCGGTCGGCCCGGCACTTACCCCATCATGGCGGGTGGCAGCATAGTGCAGCGGCTCCGTATCCTCTCCTCCATGGCAGCTTCCAGCTCCTCCCCTCCTCCTGCTAGGTGTCCAAAAGGATCGCCCGTCCTTTCAATCAATCGGGTGACCGGTGTCAAAACCCGCTTCCTGATTGGCTGGGAGGAGGATCAGTGTTACAACAGCGAATATTCATTCACTGTTGTAACACACCTGGGTGGGATCGGAGCGCACTCTCTGCGACCCGAGCCCCTGACTCTAATTGGTGCTTCAAACCCCCCCCCCCCCCGCATTGGAATCCATGCGCCGGCGTACTGAAAGGGGCTGGACGCTTGGATAGGGGGGGGGCGGGCGATGGAAAGGGGAGGCCGGTGCCCGGGCCGCCCCTGATCAGGCATGTGTCAATATAATTTATTATTATTATTATACAGAATTTATTTAGTGCCAACAGTTTGCGCAGCGCTTCAGGCAGTATTCTTTGATCAGGCATGTGTCACATGCCTGATGAAAGAATACTGCCTGAAGCGCTCCGCAAATTGTTGGCAAATTGTTGGCGCTATATAAATCCTGTATAATAATAATAAAATAATATATAATAATAATAAATTATAGGAATAGCAAGAATCTTGTGTTGTCTATGCCTAGTCAAGATAATTACAAAGTAGGGTTGCCACCTGTCCAGGATTCACCCAAACAGTTTGGGTTTGGAATCATGTGTCTGGGTTTCAGACTGTCTGAAACCCGGACACATTATTCAGACTGGACTATGGTTTCCCAGCAGGGTTGCTGGCTGCAGTGGTCTAAGCTGAGAGTGTCTGTCATGCGGCGTACACACGAAGGGACAATCCCGCGGGATTATCCTCTGGACTGAAGTCCAGCGGATAATCCCCTCGTGTGTGGGCGCCGGCGGACTTTTTGGCGCCAAAGTACGGCGGACTAAAGTTTCAGGTTTTGTTTTCAAATTATCCGCTGGACTTGGAAGTCCAGCGGACAATCCCGCCGTTAGTGGGCAAGTCCGCGGGACTTTTGAAATGAAGGGACTTGCCGCTCATCGGCAAGTCCGTTCATTTAGCACGTGACTTCAGGTTACGTAGCTAGCGTAGGCAGTTACTGCCGCCGCGCTAGCTCCGTGACCTGGCATGGATTTAAAGGGAATCCCCACGCCGAAAAAACGGCGTGAGGGTTCCCCCCAAATCCATGTCAGACCCTCATCCGAGCACGCAGCCTGGCAGGCCAGGAAAGGGGTGGGGACGAACGAGCGCCCCCCCCTCCTGAGCCGTACCAGGCCGCGTGCCCTCAACATGGGGGGTGCCCTGGGGAAAGGGGGGGCCGTGCGGCCCCCCCACCCCAAAGCACCTTGTCCCCATGTTGATGAGGACAAGGGCCTCTTCCCGACAACCTGGCCGTTGGTTGTCGGGGTCTGCGGGCGGGGGCTTATCGGAATCTGGGAACCCCCTTTAATAAGGGGGCCCCCAGATCCCGGCCCCCCACCCTATGTGAATGAGTATGGGGTACGATGTACCCCTACCCATTCACCTAAGGTGTAAAATGTAAAGTAAAAAAAAACACCCACACTTTTGAAAAAATATTTTATTGCACTGCTCCGGGGGTCTTCTTCCGTCTTGGGGGTCTTCTCGCCGGACTCCCCGCCATTTACCAAGCTCTTTTACCGAGCGGGGGAAGTCCGGCTACCTTCTTCGTCGTCGCCGCCGTCTGGGGGTCTCGATCCGCCTTCGGGGGTCTTCTTCCGTCTTGGGGGTCTTCTCGCCGGACTCCTCCCTCTCTTCTGCTCTTTTACCTAGCTCTTTCACGAGGGGAGGAGTCCGGCTACCTTCTTCGTCGTCGCCGCCGCCGTCGTCTGGGGGTCTCGATCCGCCTTCGGGGGTCTTCCGGGGGTCTCTTCTGTTCTTGCGGCGGTCGTCGTCTTCCGCGCCGCCGGCGCCTTGTCCTTCTTCTTGTCCTTCTTGTTCTTCTTCTTCTTCCGATGTTGACCCGTCGCTGTCTCTGCCCGGAATGCCTGTGCCGATCTGCGCTCGGACTTATATAGGGACATGGGGGACAGGGTCACATGTTCATGTCACATGGTGACCCCGCCCCCTTGCGATGTCACAGTCCCAGCATCCTCCGGGACTGTGACAACACAAGGGGGCGGGGTCACCATGTGACATGAACATGTGACCCTGTCCCCCATGTCCCTATATAAGTCCGAGCGCAGATCGGCACAGGCATTCCGGGCAGAGACAGCGACGGGTCAACATCGGAAGAAGAAGAAGAACAAGAAGGACAAGAAGAAGGACAAGGCGCCGGCGGCGCGGAAGACGACGACCGCCGCAAGAACAGAAGAGACCCCCGGAAGACCCCCGAAGGCGGATCGAGACCCCCAGACGACGGCGGCGACGACGAAGAAGGTAGCCGGACTCCTCCCCTCGTGAAAGAGCTAGGTAAAAGAGCAGAAGAGAGGGGAGGAGTCCGGCGAGAAGACCCCCAAGACGGAAGAAGACCCCCGAAGGCGGATCGAGACCCCCAGACGGCGGCGACGACGAAGAAGGTAGCCGGACTCCCCTCGCTCGGTAAAAGAGCTTGGTAAATGGCGGGGGGAGTCCGGCGAGAAGACCCCCAAGACGGAAGAAGACCCCGGAGCAGTGCAATAAACTATTTTTTCAAAAGTGTGGGTGTTTTTTTTTACTTTACATTTTTACACCTTAGGTGAATGGGTAGGGGTACATCGTACCCCATACTCATTCACATAGGGTGGGGGGCCGGGATCTGGGGGCCCCCTTATTAAAGGGGGTTCCCAGATTCCGATAAGCCCCCGCCCGCAGACCCCGACAACCAACGGCCAGGGTTGTCGGGAAGAGGCCCTTGTCCTCATCAACATGGGGACAAGGTGCTTTGGGGTGGGGGGGCCGCACGGCCCCCCTTTCCCAGGGCACCCCCATGTTGAGGGCACGCGGCCTGGTACGGCTCAGGAGGGGGGGGGGGCGCTCGTTCGTCCCCACCCCTTTCCTGGCCTGCCAGGCTGCGTGCTCGGATGAGGGTCTGACATGGATTTGGGGGGAACCCCCACGCCGTTTTTTCGGCGTGGGGATTCCCTTTAAATCCATGCCAGCTTGCGGAGCTAGCGCGGCGGCATTTACTGCCTACGCTAGCTACGTAACCTGAAGTTACGTTCGAAATGAACGGACTGCTCCGTGTGTGGGCAAGTCCGTTCATTTTCAAAAGTCCCGCGGACTTTTGGCCGGCGGATTATCCGCTGGAGAAGTCCGTGCGTGTGTGGGCAAGTCCACACCCTCGGAAAGTCCAGCGGACCTAGCCGGAAAGTCCAGCGGATTGTCCGCTGGACTTAGGTCCGCCGGGAAAAGTCCGTACGTGTGTACGAGGCATTACACTCTCTTTCACCCAAAGCCAACACTAACAAACCCCCCCCCCCCCCCACATACAGAGGGGAGAGGAGAGAGGGCTCGATCTGCACCTCTTCCCCCCCCCCTACCCCTCTGTGTCTGCCCACACTCCAATCCCCGGCGCTGTGCCTCAGAAAAGGAAAGTTGGGACCGGAAATTTGAAGTCGAGCAGCCTCAGATACATCTGGATGAGAGGCGCTGACTACCAACGGTTGAGTGAGCTCACCATCCATCCCTGTCTGTGACTAAAGTCTCCCCCCATCTCTCTCCTGCCTCTGAGTGAGTACACTAAGGTAAATCAGGGTTCTCAGAGCACCCCTTACATCAGAGCTGCCCTTTACACCAGAGGCCACAATGTTTTCCCTTACATCAGAGTCCTCTCCGCACATCTGAGTTCTCAGTGTTCCCCCTAAAATCAGGGTTCCCAGAGCATCCCTTATGTTAGAGTCCCCAGAGTTCTCCCTTACATCAGAGTCTGCAGAGTCCCCCCTTACAGTGAAAGTGAACTCTGTGAGTTCAGATGTAAAAGGGGAACTCTGTGGACTCTGATGTAAAGGGGGACTCTTGTTATTAACTTCATATGATTAGAAATGTTATTTAATAGCAAAATATATGTCTAGTTTATACTACGCGCCGCTAAAGTGCCCGGGTTTGACTTGAAGAAAAGGTGGCAACCCTATTACAAAGCAGGGGCGGACTGACAACTCATGGGGCCCCCCCCAATAGGAGATTATGGGGCCCCCAGGCAATCAGAGATTATGGGGCCACACAGTATACACACACACAGTATATATACAATCACGCAGTATAAACAGACATGTACACACAGTATACACAGACATGTACACACAGTATACACAGACATGTTTCTATTGGCTGAGAAGGTACTGGAGAGGTGGGGCAGCTATAATCTCTGGATTTTTAGACCAAAAGGATGTCGGTAAGGGACATTTAAGAAACAGATGTAAAAAAAAAAACAGAGATTTTTACATACTGTCCCTGGTTTTACTGAGGCTGGCAACCCTGATGGGGCCCCCTAGTGGCCTGGGGCCCTCGGGAAGTGCCCGAGTGGCCGAATGGTCAGTCCGTCCCTGTTACAAAGTAAGGTTCACTTTAAAATCTACTATTGGCATTGGGATTTATTGATGAAAACTTGAATTGCTTGGCTCATCCAGCAACATTCAGCTCATCAGATTGCCAGAATCTAGTGAACTGCTGCATGAGGAATCGGTGTTACTAGTAATTAGTGACTCAATAGGCCGAGTGTATTTTTTGGCTCACAAATAGGCATAACTGTTGCCTCGGATGACAGGTCCTCCCCGGGATCTTGGGAGATTTCACATCTCGTTTTCCTATCCTACATTTGATCAAATCAGCCCCGAAGCCCAATAAACATAATACTCGTTAAAACTGAATTCGTTTTCTGGCCTCCTTTAAGGGAGAGGCGATGAAACTTCATCAAAAAGCACAGCGGAGTTGATGTAGGGATCGGTCTTATGACAGCCCGGAGGGGAAGAGGAAGCAAACAAACAGCAGCCTGGTGTTTGTCATGCGACTCGCTGGCGCACTACTGCAAGCCGTTTCTGAACTGCTGCTTAAAAAGACTTTTTCATCGGTTTCCATAACACATTGCCTATTTACTCTGTTTCCAAACTATTGCATTTTAAATGATTATGAAGCGTGTAGGTTATTTATTTATTTTATATTATGTTCTTTATTTGAGTAATACAATAGAAACAGAAATATACCAACATCCCAGAATAGTAGAAAATATCATGGAAGGGTAGAACTCCTGACTCCAGACATAAGACAAAAAAAGGGGTGAACAGTAATGTTATGCCAGTATAGTGCCACGTCCAGTATTAAGAGCAAAAAGGAGGAGGGGTTTCCCCGAGGTGGACTTTAACCACTACAATACCGGGCACTTTCGCCGCCCCTTCCTTCCCAGCCCAATTTTCAACTTTCAGCGCTCTCGCACTTTCAATGACAATTGCGCGGTCATGCTACACTGTACCCAAATGAAATTTTTATCATTTTGTTTGCACAAATAGAGCTTTTCTTTTGGTGGTATATATTCACGACTCCATTTTTTATTTTTTGCGATATAAGTGAAAAAAAGAGCGAAAATTTGGAGAAAAAAAACAATATTTCCTTCTTTCTATTTTAAAAGAAATCCAATCAAATTGAATTTTGTCATAAATTTAAGTCAAAATGTATTCTGCTACATGTTTTTGGTAAAAAAAATTCTGTTAAGTGCATAATAATTGGTTCGCGTGATCACAGACATATGTACGCAAATGATCATGTACAGATGTGCGCAGGTGATCACGGACATATGTGTGCAGATAATCATTGGGGCATGTGATTTTAGTGGGACATGTGTGGGGGACATGTGTTTTTATTATTTGGGGACATGCGTTTTTATTATTTGGGGTTTTTTTATTTTATTGTGTTTTTATTATTTGGGACATGCGTTTTTATTATTTGGGGACATGCGTTTTTATTATTTGGGGACATGTGTTTTTATTATTTGGGACATGCGTTTTTATTATTTGGGGACGTGTGTGTTTTGGGGACATGTGTGTTTACACTGTTTTACACTAGACTGGCGATCAGTGAGTAAAAAGCTGTAAAAAACAGCTCATACTCCCTGATCAGCAGCCGGCTGCAGCGATCCGCTCTCCTCTCCTCATCGACGACTTTCGTGTGAGAAGAGGAGAGCAGATCGCATAACAACCGGCTGTTTGTTTACATCACATGGCGGCTGTGATTGGACACGGCCGTCATGTGATCAGGAGGGCCAATCACAGAGCCCTCCTGCCGATCCGAGATGCGCCGTGTCCGGGTGACACTCGCGCATCGGGATCGCGCCACTGCGTTCAGGAACGTCCAGTCAGAAGGAGAGAGCTTCCACCCGGCCGTATATATACATTGGCCGCGTGGTAAGTAGTTAAAGGCACATAGTAAATGTAGTTAGAGTAGTATGCAAAGTATTTTTAGTAGAGAAAAAGATTTTTATTAATGATTAAAGAAGAAGTAAACCCTGATGGGTTTTACGTCCTCTTTTGCTTGCTGCAAAGCCTGCAAATGAAAAGCATAATGGGCTAGTATGCATCGTATGTGCCCCTTCCCCACGCATGCGCCGTTGGAATTTTCGGCGGACTACAAGTGAAATATCTCCTAAACGGCGCACGTTTAGGAGATATTTCCGCTTCCTATAGGTAAGCCTTATTCTAGGCTTACCTATAGGTAGAAGTCCAAAAAGTGGGGTTTACAACCACTTTAAACATCGTCATTAACCACTTCAGCACCGGGCGATTTTACCCCCTTCCTTACCAGAGCACTTTTTGTGATTCGGCACTGCGTCGCTTTAACTAACAATTGCGCGGTCGTGCGACGTTGCACCCAAACAAAATTGACGTCCTTTTTTCCCACAAATAGAGCTTTCTTTTGGTGGTATTTGATCGCCCCGCGGTTTTTTTTTTTTTTGCGCTATAAACAAAAGAAGAGCGTCAATTTTGAAAAAAAACACAATATTGTTTACTTTTTGCTATAATAAATATCCCATTTGTAAAAAAAAAAAAAAAAAAATTTTTTACTCAGTTTAGGCCGATACGTATTCTACATATTTTTGGTAAAAAAAAATTGCAATAAGCGTATATAGATCGGTTTGCGCAAAAGTTATAGCGTCTACAAAATAGGGGATAGATTTATTGCATTTTTTTTTTTTTTTTTTTACTAGTAATGGCGGCGATCTGCGATTTTTTTTTTTTTTTCGTGACTGCGACATTTGGGACCATTCACATTTACACAGCGATCGTTGCTATAAAATTGCAGTGATTACTGTGTAAATGTGATCCGCAGGGAAGGGGTTAACACTACGGGGCGCTGCAGGGGTTAATGTGTTCCCTAAGGTAGTGATTCTAACTGTGGGGGGAGGGGACCCACAAGGGGAGGAGACCGATCGGTGTTCCTCCGTACTGGGATCACATGATCGGTCTCCTCTCCACTGATAGGACGTGGAGCTGTGTGTTTACACACACAGCTCCACGGTCCGGCACGGTCCCGCTGTTTTCACAGGCAATCTCGGCCGCCGGGCACGCGCACCGGGTCCCGAGCGACGCCGCGCGCGCCCCCTAGGCGGCCGGGAATGGGAGGACGTCATATGACGCCCACCCAGAATGGGAGATCCACCTTGTGGGCGTCATATGACTATGGGCGGGATGCGAAGTGGTTAAAAATGTACATATAAAGATGAAAAGATGAATTGTCGAAATAATTTCCAATATTGTCACCATATTTGTATTTGTAAACACATAGGAAATCCTCTTTGCACCCTGGAGCTTTCTTTTGGTGGTATTTGATCGCCCCTGCGGTTTTTATTTTTTGCGCTATAAACAAAAAAAGTGCAACAATTTTGAAAAACCACAATATTTTGTACATTTTGCTGTAATAAATATCCCCAATGTTTTTTTAAAAAAGGCGAATTTATTCCGCAGTTTAGGCCGATATGTATCCTTCTACATATTTTTGGTAATAAAAATCGCAAAAAGCGTATATTGATTGGTTTGCACAAAAGTTATAGCGTTTACAAAATAGGGGATAGATTTATGGCATTTTTATTATTTATTTATTTTTTGTACTAGTAATGGAGGCGATCTGCGATTTATATCGAGACCGCGACATTATGGGTCGCTTGACAACTATACAGCGATCAGGGCTATAAAAATGCACTGATTACTGTATAAATGTCACTGGTAGGGAAGGGGGGCTAGGGTTTAACTGTGTTCCTTAGTGTGTGTTCTAACTGTGGGGGAGGGGACTGACTATAGGAGATGAGAGATCGCGGTTCCCAGCTCGTAGGAACTCACAATCTGCCTTTGCTCTCCTCACAGAACTGGGATGTGTGCGTTTACACACACACACACGTCCCTGTTCTGCTTCTCGTGCCCGCAATCGCTCGTGGCCGGCGGTCATCGCGACCGCCGGTCACGAGCATCGGCACACCCGTTGTGCTATCCCGCTTAAAGGAACCGACATATAGCTGAATGAATGAATGAATATATATAGTATATAGTATAATATATATAGTATAGCGCTGCAAATGCGAACTGAATCGCCTCAAGGCGCTTGTTCGCGGGATTGTGCCGACCTGCCGCAGTATAATGACGGCAGTTGGTCTGCAAGTGGTTAAGGTAAAAAAAACTACTGCAGCCCCTTCTAAGCAAGTAACCTGTAAAAAAAAAAATTTATGGAAAACTAACATTTTATTGAGTTTCACATTTTCCAATACAAAAATGTAAACAGAGGGAAAGAAAAAGAAATTAAGTACCAAAGTTTTGCGCCGTTCCACGAGTGTGCGCAATTTTAAAGCGTGACATGTGAGGTATCTATAAACTCGGCTTAACATCATCTCTCACATTATACAACAAAAATTGGGCTAACTTTATTTTTATACTTTTAGTTTTTTATTCATGAAAGTGTTTTTTTATTTTTTTTTTTTGCGAAAAAATCGCATTTGAAAAATTACTGCACAAATACCGTGTGACATAAAAAAGTTGCAATGACCACCATTTTATTCCCTAGGGCAGTGATGGCGAACCTATGGCACGCGTGCCACAGCTGGCACGCAGAGACATCTCTGTGGGCACACGAGAGGGTCCAGGACAGAACTAGAGGTCTCTCTCTCCTCTCAGCCCCCATCCCTCTTTTTCAGCCTCCCCTCTTTGTGTCCCCCCCTCTCTCTCTCAGTTCACCCCTCTCTCAGCATCTCTCTCGCACCCCTCTCTCTCTCTCTGTCCTCTCTCTCTGTCCCCCTTCTCTCTCTGTCCCCCTTCCCTCTCTCTGTTCCTCCTCTCTTTCAGCATATCTCTCACACCCCTCTCTCTCTGTGTCCCCCTCTCTCTTAGCCCCTCTCCCTCTCTCAGTTCCCTCTATCTTTCAGCATATCTATGCCCCCTCCCTCTCTGGCGAATTGTCGTGTTGGCATTTTGCAACACAAAACCAATGTATTTATTTCAGTTTGGGCACTCGGGCTCAAAAAGGTTCGCCATCACTGCCCTAGGGTGTCTGCTATATATATATATATATATATATATATATATATATATATATATATATATATATATATATATATATATATATTTTTATATTTATATATATATATATATGTGTGTGTGTGTGTTTGGGGGTTCTGAGTAATTTTCTAGCAAAAAAATGATGATCTTTACATGTAGGGGAGGAGTGCTGGAATTTGCGTGGTATAGAAGTGGTTAAACCCCTGACATTTCAGCAAAGCCCCCTGGGGCTCATAATTTATTTTTATTTTTTTAAATAGTAAAAAAAAAAAAAAAAAAAATGGTTATAAAATAATAACAATAAAAACTGATGACACCATCCGCTGCCCTACTGACCCCAATCTCTGCCCTACTGACACCCTCATGCGTGTGTTTGAGTTTTAAGGGGCACACCCTAATGCCATAGGCTGGGCACACCTATGACTACAGTATGGGTGTCTGTCACGATGAGCACAGAGAAGAGTGTCGCTGGTCACACAGAGAGACGGGTGAGACAGCCAGGCGGTGCAGAGGCAGGAGAGCCCCCCCCCCGCTCTTGCTATGCCCCTCTTGCAGCTTGGTGCCCAGGGTGATTGGCTCTTCTGCCTTGGCCAAGTTTGTTTTTCTTTTTGATCACTATTGTATAGACCGGGGACATTTTTTTTTTTTTTGTTTTTGTTTTTTTTAAATCAAGACATTTGTATTGGAGACAAACAAGTTTTTCAAGTAAGGCCCCTTTCACACGGACGCAGTCAGTTTAGGCACGTCAAAAAAACGTATCAGTTCTTATCCGTTGTCTCATCCGTTTTCATCCGTCATCCGTTCCGTTAATGTCCGTTTTCATCCGTTTTTTGTCCGCTTACATCCGTAAATGCACACGTTTACGTCCGTTTTTTCATCCGTTTTTTCATCCGTTTTGTTCCGTTTATATGTGTGCCTGTGCCTTTAAGAGGTTGAGTTCACAGATAAACACAAAACGGATGTTAACGGATGTTAACGGATCGGACGTTGACGGACGATGTCCGTCAACGTCAGTTAATATCCGTTTTGACGGATCTGAACGTATCCTTGTACGTTTAAAAAAACGGATAAAAACGGAAGCGGATGTTAACTGATGGTGACGGATGTTCATCCGTCTGCCCATAGGAATGCATTGTCGTCCGTCGACGGATGGAAGAAAAACGGATAGACGGTCCGTCCGTGTGAAAGGGGCCTTAATCAAACTTTTGTTTGACAGAGAAGAAAGGGAACAACAAGTACAAAAGCAAAACAAAACTAATCAAAACAGATCAGATCAATTCAAAGTGGCTTACAGTACATGAAAAAAAACCAGCCTATTTATGTACTCTTTATAATGATATTGCATGAAGACATCAGCATAACCACAATAGACAGCCATGCAGTGTGCCGTGCCATTACATGAATAAGGCGTTACCATTCTGAATACATCCAACAAAAGATCATATTCATAAATACTGAATACCAAGGGTTTGTGACTGCCTTGGGGACAAGAATCTGTTCATAACTAAGGCAATCATTGCAAGTACAGGGTCAATAAAAGAGTGCAGTTCGTTCTGCACTCCTGTGACCCGTTTTCAGCAGACAGCGGGCTCAATCCACGCCACAGAGCGGGTCCATGCTGCTCGGGAAAGATCGCAACCATATAGTCAGGTTCTGCCTGGACCGGCGAGCCGATGAGAGCCTGAGCCGGCCACTCCCGCCCCTCTACTGCCCAGCGCTCCAGCGAGTGTGGGAGGCAGAGCAGAGAGCCGTGACTGACAGTCACCAGCTCTCTGCTCAAGGCGGGCTGAGAAACCGAGCGTTTGATCGATGCCGCGCCCACCTAAGTAAGTATGATTTTAAAAAACAACAACATTTCCCATACTTCTCTTTTAGGTGTTTGTAAACCTCAGACATAAAATATAAACAATGCATATCCCCCTATAGAGTGCACTTGGAAGTGCAGTCGCTGTAAATCTAAGGGGAAGATCTGAATGAGGGGGAAGCTCTGCTGATTTTATCATCCAATCAATGTGCAAGCTAAAATGCTTTTTTTTTATTTTCCTTGCATGTCCCCCTCGGATCTACAGCGACTGCACTTCCAAGTGCTCTTTCAGTGCAATTTGCACTTGTAGTGCAAAATGAATTTGCCTTTTCGTAAATAACCCCCTTTGTGTGTATCTTCACTCTCAATATTTGTTATTTCACTTTCTTCCATGTCACATGGTCTGAAATTGTCTTGTTAGCACATTTATTTTAGTGTCACACATTTAGCACCCCCCCTACTAACACGTTCACACTGCACAGTAGCTTGTCTACAGTATTTGGGGAGCAGCTCTATAGCTATATAATCTATTTTTATTGGTGCAAGGTTTGTTTATTTTTCAGCTTATTAGTGCCATGGTCACATGACATCAAGGCCACTTTCACACTGAGGCTCTTCTAAACTGCCAGTAAAAACACTGAGCGCTTTTGAAGAGCTTTTCAGGCGCTTTTGAAGAGCTTTCCATTCATTTCAATGGTGAGGGGAGTTTTTGCACAGCCCTGTCAGCACACTGCCCCAGTGTGAAAGTGTTCATTGATTTTAATGGAAATACTTTTTCGTGAGCTTTTTAGGCGCTGTTTTTTAGTGTGAAAGCGCCTGAAAAGTGCCTCTGTGTGAAAGTGGTCTAAAGGGGTTGTAAACCCTCGTGTTTCTCCACCTTAATACATCCTATGCATTAAGGTGAAAAAACACCTGGCAGTGACCGGCCCCCCCAGCCCCCCCCCCTCCATTTTACTTACCTGAGCACCGTATTCCCCTCGGCGAGGACATGCTGTCCCTCTCTCCACGTGGTCCTGGGTCTTGATTGGACTTGATTGATAGCAGCACAGCCATTGGCTCCCACTGCTGTCAATCAAATCCAGTAGCGCAGGCGCCAGGGGGTGGGGCCTAGTGCGGCATTCGTGTCTATTGGCGCAAATACTGCACGCAAGGTAACCCCCCCCCCCCGGGAGAGCGATAGGGGTTCTCTGATGCAGGGAGGAGCCGCAAGAGCCGCCGGGGGACCCCAGAAATTGACGACTGGGGCCACTCTGTGCAAAACGAGCTGCAGGTAGTATGTGAAGGTAAGTATGACATGTTTGTTATTCTTAAAAAAAGAAAAAACGATGCTTTACAATCACTTTTCAAAAAAAGTATCGGCGAGTACTTGGAAAAAAATATATAGATTCTTGTACTCGGTCTTAAATAGATTTCGGCGGCCCTGGCGGCTCCTCCCTGCATCAGATAACCCCTAGCGCTCTCCCGGGGGGGGGGGGGGTTACCTTGCGTGCAGTATTTGCGTCAATAGACACGAATGGAAAATGGGTGTCTCCACCGAAGCTTTATAACCAATCCTGGTTTCCACAACAACCCAAAATTTTTAAAAATCCAATTGTCGCAGGGAGGGAAAGTGAGAAACAAAAATCTTCTAGACAGGGACACAGACAGCAAAACAAACATTACAGGGGTGTTAACCCTTCCCTATCCAAAAAACGTAAAACATTATTTATTTATTTTTGGCTGGAGTTACAAAATTGTACCTGTTCCAACTGACATGCAAATTCGAACAAACATACAGAACCTATTTTGTTTGTAACCCGGGGACTGCCTGAGATTTAAAGGGGTTGTAAAGGAGATTTTTAATTTTTTTTTAAATAACAAACATGTTATACTTACCTCCACTGTGCAGCTCGTTTTGCAGAGAGTGGCCCCCAACCTGGTCTTCTGGGGTCCCTCGTCGGCTGTCTCGGCCCCCCCCCCGCAAGTACTTCTCACCTTAATGGGCGCTCCCTCGCATGGTGTGGAGTATTGCGGGCGCGCTCCCGTGATACAGCGGCGGCTATAGCCGCTCGCTGTATCACTCAGCCCCGCCCCCTGGCACGCCGCCACTGGATGTGATTGACAGCAGCGCGAGCCAATGGCTGCGCTGCTTTCAATCCATCCACTCTAGCCAATCAACGGCCAGGGTGAACCGCGAAGAGGATGTCGGGGGTGAGCGCGGGACTTTCGAGGGGTCAGGTAAGTAAAACGGGGGGCCTGGGGGGGGCCGGTATAGTCAGATGTTTTTTCACCTTAATGCATAGAATGCATTTAGGTGAAAAAACTTTTACCTTTACAACCCCTTTAAATGCCTCCAATGACAATGGGTACAGATACATTAGCAAAAACACTTTTTTTTGGGGGTGAAAGGTAATACATACGGCAAATACTGAAAAAGCATGTATAGTCTGTGGTTTGAGGCTGGGTTCACACCTATGTGAACTGGATGTGGGTTTCCCCGCATTCCAATTTGCATAGCAGGAGAATGTGACTGGCTCTCTATGGAGCCGGTTCACATATCTCTGGGGCAGCTGAGGAGTGGCTTGCACAGAAACGCTGTGCGTCTTTGGCTCCGTTTCAGGGCCGAATTCAGGCAAATGTTCGTCCCCGATTCGTCCCTGAAACATAGAACAAGGACGCACAGCGTTCCTGTGCAATCCGCGGCCGTTTCCAATGTGAACCGAGCCTAAAGCTTTGAGCCAATGACGCACAAAACCCGAACCCCATCCTTTTTTTTTTTTCCATATCTTTATATCTTATATTTCATATCTTCCCAACTTTTGGAGTCCTTGTAGGACAGCTTTAGTTCATCTGAGGACAAATGTGTTTAAGCAAAAGGCACGCCCTTGTCGCAAATCTGGTCATGCAAGCCATGAATAATTAATGATACAATTCTGACCATTTTACAGACGTACGCCTCTCATCTTAAAGCAAAACTCTGCTTTTATTTTTTATTTATTTGTTTACAAACAAAACCGCACAGCTGTTGAAAGAAGAAGAAGAATTCAATTTATGGCCCACGTGATCCCAAAATCTAGACGCATATTGAAAATGAAGAGTTTATGAAAATTCTCATACGACAGAATAAAAATTCGGAAGTGATGTCATCTGTTGTATTGTATTTTTAATGTTTTTTTTTTCGAACGACAACTGTACTGAATAAAGAAAATCGTACGATCTGCTATCATACGAGACACATTTTTGTGCTTGTCCCATCGGATAATATCGGATGAACTTTCGTGATCGGTTCTCGAAAGCTCTGTACTAATGATCAGATTATCGTACGATCGATTTGAAAGCGGTATTTTTCATCCGATTCTAGCATTGTGTGTATGGGCCATTACGCTGCTATACTCCTCCTTTTTCCAGGACTATCTGCCCCACAGAAGTTTGTATGAAGAAGGGAATTTGTAAATAAAAAGGTATGGAGGTGTAAAAAAATGGAAATGTGCTTTAAAGGGGTTGTAAACCTTCGTGATTTTTCACCTTAAAGGGGTTGTAAAGGTTTGTTTTTTTATTTTCTAAATAGGTTCCTTTAAGCTAGTGCATTGTTGGTTCACTTACCTTTTCCTTCGATTTTCCCTTCCCTTCACACGGTCGGAATTTCCGATGGAAACAGTCCGATGGGAGCTTTTCATCGGATTTTCCGACCGTGTGTATGCCCAACGGTCTTTTTCTGTCGGAATTTCCGACGGACTTTGAATTGAGAACCTGTTCTCAATTTTTACGACGGGAAACCTTTCTATCGGATTTTCCAATCGTGTGTATGCAATTCCGACACGCAAAATTACGAAGCATGCTCGGAAACAATTTGATGCATGCTCGGAAGCATTAAACTTCCCTTTTATAGTGCTGTCGAACGTGTTTTATGCCGCTGTGTTATTGACCGTTGGAATTTGGTGTGATCGTGTGTAGGCAACACAGCTTGAGCGGAATTCCGTCGGAAATTCCGTCGGAAAAACCATCAGAGTTTTTTCCGACGAGAATTCCGATCGTGTGTACGCGGCATTAATGTTTTTTTTCTTTGTTTTCTTTGTCTGAATTTCTCACTTCCTGTTCCTCCTCAGTAAGCTGTTCTGGCTGACTAAACATCCCTCGGATGATGGTGTGAAGTTTACTGAGGAGAAACAGGAAGTGAGAAATTCAGACAAAGAAAAAAAAACATTTAGAAGGGAAATCGAAGTAAAAGGTAAGTGAACCAACAATGCACTAGCTTAAAGAAACCTATTTAGAAAATAAAAAACAAACCTTTACAACCCCTAATACATCCTATGCATTAAGATGAAAAAACACCTGGCAGTCACCGCTCCCCCCCCCCCCCCCCCCCGGTTTTACTTACCTGAGCCCCTTCATCTCATCAGTGGGGACACGCTGTGTCTCTCTCTACGGGGTCCCGGCTCTTGAGTGGATAGACTGATAGCAGCGCAGCCATTGGCTCCTGTTGCTGTCAATCAAATCCAATGATGCCGGCGCCGGAGCCGAGTCCGGCGTTCGTGTCTGTAGACGCAAATGCTGGACTCGGGAGCACACCAGAAAGAATTGCAACGGCCGCCATTTTATTTTCTAGGGTGTTAGAAAAAAATATATAGAATGTTTGGGGGGTTCTAAGTAATTTTCTAGCAAAAAAAAAAAAAATATTTTAACTTGTAAACACAGAGTCTGAAAAATAGGCCCGTTCCTTAAAGGGGTGTTCCGGGGGAAAAAAAAAATTTAAAGCCATCAGCTACACATACGGCAGCTGCTGGCTTTCAATAAATGGACACTTACCTGTCCTGCAGTCCCTCGATGTCGGCACCGCAGCTGATGTCTCCATCAGCTGTCGAGTGCTGCCGCCGCCATTGCGGGTAAGGGAACCCGGCAGTGTAGCCTTACGGCTTCACGCCGGGAACCCTACTGCACATACGCGAGGCCCCGCTCCTCTCTCCTATTAGCCCGGCGGCCGAGGGAGGAGGAGGGAGCCCCGCGGTGACGTCACGGTCAAAGACAGGTATCCTGTCCCCACTCCCCCCGAAAGGTGCCAATTGTGACACCGGAAGGGGGGAGGAATCCGATGAGCGGAAGTTCCGCTTTAGGGTGGAGCTCCGCTTTAAGTGGTTAAAAAAAAAAGAGAGACTTTTAAAGTAAAACTCCAGTTTTATTTTTTATACAACATGAAATGCTCAGCTGTTTTAAAATAATAATAATGCAACTCAAGAAGTGAATTTGTATGGGGCCCAGGGGCAGAGGGGGGGGTTTATTTACCTTGGGGCGCAGAAGGAGTATTAGCACGGGTCACGGCTTCCAGCACTTGTACTAAAGTTTCCTGGGCCCTATTAGTTCAGCAGGAAGTCCCGGGGGGCAGAGAGAGGACTTATTTTTTTTTGTTTTTGGGAGCAGGTGAAGCAATATCAGATGACTCCCGAAAGTCACTCCTTACATTACACTCCTGTATTTAGTCTCATGTTTTAAGTCAGAACAATTTGCCCACTCTCACGTGTCACCACGTTGTCACCCCTGCCTCGGTGTTGTCCTATGGGTGTCCAAGGGGTGTCCAAGGGGCCCCCCGCCAGATAGACTGTACAGGTCCCCATGATTGATAATGGCAGCCCTGGCCACGGCGCTGCACATGTGATCTGTTATGACCCCAGCCATTTGATGGCTTGACAGTTGTGGCTGAGAACACAAGCATCTGTGACAGTTATCATTCATGCCATGAAAGTAACTGTTTTGTCTGACAGGTAAATTGATGGGCTTAGTTCCGTTTTAAACTGAAAATGAAAAAATAGAAGTTGATTGGTTGCCAAGCACAGCTGTTACAAATTCCAATTTTTTAAATAACAAACATATCACACTGTTTAGCACAAAGTGGCCCCGATCATCCTCTTCTGGGGTCCCCCGGCGGCTCTCGCAGCTCCTCTTTGCATCAGATAACCCCCTAGGAGAAGCGCTCTCCAGAGGGGGTTACCTTGCGGGCGTGCTCCCGAGTCCAGAATTCGGCGGCCATAGCCGCCAAATGTATGACTCGTCCCCGCCCCCCGTGTCATTGGATTTGATTGACAGCAGTGGGAGTCAATGGCTGCCCTGCTATCAATCTATCCAATCACGAGCTGAGAACCCCGGGGCAGAGAGACAGCGCGTCCCCATCGGGTCAAGTTCCAGGGTTCAGGTAAGTAAAGCGGGGGGGCGATCACTGCCAGGTGTTTTTTCACCCTAATGCATAGGATGTATTAAGGTGAAAAAACACAAAGGTTTACAACCCCTTTTAATGTATGAAAAGTGTACAGTCTGTCACCTGTCTATGCATGTTCAGTGGAATGTAGAGTTTGGCTCAGAAAGCAATAAAATCAAACACTGTGTACAAATACAGCTGCCAGGAAGCCCATGCCAGCAACCAAGATGGTGGTGACAGAACTTTAGTTCCTGTGGAGAGATTGCAGAGGGTGCGCTTGCGCGCGCATCTGTGTGCACGCCTTTGCGCGCACCAGTGCTTGAATCTGTGCGTGCGCACTTATTGTGACAGGTATGGTGCCAAAATGCCTATTTAAACAGGGTCAGTACCTGGACACAGTGCTGTCTGCTCTACAGCGTTCCCTGTGTGTCTTGCAATTGCTTACCTGACTTCCGTTCCTGTTGTGACCCGGCTTGCTTCCTGGCGTTCCTGTTTCCTGCCTGCATCCGACCTCGGCTTGTCCTCCACTCTGCCTGTTCCTTCTGCCACTCCGCTGCCAGACTGTTGACGACCCGGCCTGTATCCTGACTCTGCTTCTGCCTCAGCCTCTGTTCCTGACGTGCCCGCTTGTGTATGACCCGGCCTGTATCCTGACTCTGCTTCTGCCTCAGCCTCTGTTCCTGACGTGCCCGCTTGTGTATGACCCGGCCTGTATCCTGACTCTGCTTCTGCCTCAGCCTCTGTTCCTGACGTGCCCGCTTGTGTATGACCCGGTCTGTATCTCGACTCCGCTTATGCCTCAGCCTCTGTTCCTGACGTGCCCGCTTGTGTATGACCCGGTCTGTATCCCGACTCCGCTTATGCCTCAGCCTCTGTTCCTGACGTGCCCGCTTGAGTATGACCCCGGCCTGTATCCTGACTCCGCTTCTGCCTCAGCTCCTGACGTGCCTGCTTGTGTATGACCCGGCCTGTATCCTGACTCCGCTTCTGCCTCAGCCTCTGTTCCTGATGTGCCCGCTTGTGTATGACCCGGCCTGTATCCTGACTCTGCTTCTGCCTCAGCCTCTGTTCCTGATGTGCCCGCTTGTGTATGACCCGGCCTGTATCCTGACTCTGCTTCTGCCTCAGCTCCTGACGTGCCCGCTTGTGTATGACCCGGCCTGTATCCTGACTCTGCTTCTGCCTCAGCCTCTGTTCCTGACGTGCCCAGTAGTATATGACCCGGCCTGTATCCTGACTCCGCTTCTGCCTCAGCCTCTGTTCCTGACGTTCCCGCTTGTGCATGACCCAGCCTGTATCCTGACTCCGCTTCTGCCTCAGCCTCTGTTCCTGACCTGCACGCTAGTGTATGACCCGGCCTGTATCCTGACTCCACTTCTGCCTCAGCCTCTGTTCCTGACGTTCCCGCTTGTGCATGACCTGGCCTGTATCCTGACTCCGCTTCTGCCTCAGCCTCTGTTCCTGACGTGCCCGCTTGTGTATGACCCTGCCTGTATCCTGACTCCGCTTCTGGCTCAGCCTCTGTTCCTGACGTGCCCGCTTGTGTATGACCCGGCCTGTATCCTGACTCTGCTTCTGCCTCAGCCTCTGTTCCTGACGTGCCCGCTTGTGTATGACCTGGCCTGTATCCTGACTCCGCTTCTGCCTCAGCCTCTGTTCCTGACGTGCCGCTTGTGTATGACCCGGCCTGTATCCTGACTCCGCTTTTGCCTCAGCCTCTGTTCCTGACGTGCCCGCTTGTGTATGACCTACCTGCCTGTACCTGCCTTCTCTTCAGCCTTGGAGGTGCCACAACCCCTCCTGCTGCTGCATCTGCACTTCCGCTTGTGGGGTCCCAGTGCCTGCTTCCTGCCTATTACTGTTCTTGGACTCCTACAGACAGGCTCCATCATCAGGTACGTGACAACAACACAAAAAATCGAGAGGCTGCTGACACCTCCCACGTACCAGAGTAAAGAAAGGGATGGTCGGCACTCAGCATGACATCCAAAATAGTATTTTTTTATTAAATGCTTGTACAAAGCTGTAAAATATCCTACGCGTTTCGGATGTTAGCCCTTAGTCATGACTAAGGACTAACGTCCCAAACGCGTAGACTGTTTTATTATATATTTTTTTATTGTTTTGGATGTCATCCTGAGTGCCGACCATCCCTTTCCTCGTTATTGTGCCCAGGGCAGCCGCCCCTCTTTGCCCACCCCTTGTCCCCGGCCCTGATTATTGGTGATACCATGTAATATTGCATTGCGCCAGTAAGGACCCTGTCACACCGATCAGTTTTTTTTTTTTTTTTTGCCTTACCAAAACGCGGAAGAAAAATGCATGGCCACTAAATCCCAAGGAAACTCTTTACATCAGTCAGTTGTGTTTTGTTGTTTGCTGCATTTGTAGTTCAGTTTGGTGCGGTAAACAAAAAAAATGCACCTCCCCCCCCCCATTGAAATGAATGAAAACGCACCAGAAATGTGGTAAAAATGCACCCTCTGTAGCACTTTTGAGTCACATGTCCTAATTCCACAGGTGCAAAATGCATCAGAAACACGACAGAGCTGCATATGCGTTTTTACTATATTTGTTTTTTTTGCAATGGATCGGTGTGAAGGCAGCGTAACCCTTTGATTGCCCCTGATGTCCCAGCCAGTGTCATTAGTACAGTGACAGTGCATATTTTTAGCACTGATCACTGTATTAGTGTCACTGGTTCCCAAAAAGTGTTAAAAGTTTCAGTTAGTGTCCGATTGTCCGCCGCAACATTGCAGTCCCGCTATAAGTTGCTGATCACCGCTATTACTAGCATAAATGTTTTTTTTTTTTAATTCCAGTAGTTTTCCATAGTTTGTGCCCACTTATGGGCACTGATAGGCAGCACTGATAGGTGACACTTATGGGCACTGATAGGTGACACTTATGAGCACTGACAGGCAGTACTGATAGGTGACAGTTATGGGCACTGATAGGCAGTACTGATTGGTGACACTTATGGGCACTGATAGGCAGTACTGATTGGTGACACTTATGGGAACTGACAGGCAGTACTGATAGGTGACAGTTATGGGCACTGATAGGTGACAGTTATGGGCACAGATAGGCAGTACTGATAGGTGACACTTATGGGCACTGACAAGCAGTACTGATAGGTGACACTTATGGGCACTGACAAGCAGTACTGATAGGTGACACTTATGGGCACTGACAAGCAGTACTGATAGGTGACACTTATGGGCACTGATAGGCAGCACTGATAGGTGACACTTATGGGCACTGATAGGTGACAGTTATGGGCACTGATAGGCAGTACTGATAGGTGACACTTATGGGCACTGACAAGCAGTACTGATAGGTGACACTTATGGGCACTGACAAGCAGTACTGATAGGTGACACTTATGGGCACTGATAGGCAGCACTGATAGGTGACACTTATGGGCACTGATAGGCAGCACTGATAGGTGACACTTATGGGCACTGATAGGTGACACTTATGGGCACTGATAGGCAGTACTGATAGGTGACACTTATGGGCACTGACAGGCAGTACTGATAGGTGACAGTTATGGGCACTGATAGGCAGTACTGATAGGTGGCACTTATGGGCACTGATAGGCAGTACTGATAGGTGACAGTTATGGGCACTGATAGGCAGTACTGATAGGTGACACTTATGGGCACTGATAGGCAGCACTGATAGGTGACACTTATGGGCACTGATAGGCAGCACTGATAGGTGACACTTATGGGCACTGATAGGTGACACTTATGGGCACTGATAGGCAGCACTGATAGGTGACACTTATAGGCAGCACTGATAGGTGACACTTATGAGCACTGACAGGCAGTACTGATAGGTGACAGTTATGGGCACTGATAGGCAGTACTGATTGGTGACACTTATGGGCACTGATAGGCAGTACTGATAGGTGACACTTATGGGAACTGACAGGCAGTACTGATAGGTGACAGTTATGGGCACTGACAAGCAGTACTGATAGGTGACACTTATGGGCACTGACAAGCAGTACTGATAGGTGACACTTATGGGCACTGACAGGCAGCACTGATAGGTGACACTTATGGGCACTGATAGGCAGCACTGATAGGTGACACTTATGGGCACTGATAGGCAGCACTGATAGGTGACACTTATGGGCACTGATAGGTGACACTTATGGGCACTGACAGGCAGTACTGATAGGTGACACTTATGGGCACTGACAGGCAGTACTGATAGGTGACACTTATGGGCACTGATAGGCAGTACTGATAGGTGACACTTATAGGCAGCACTGATAGGTGACACTTATGGGCACTGATAGGCAGTACTGATGCCTATCAGTGATCACAGATCTCTGCAGATGCACATCACAGGGGGCTTCGCAGGAAGTGTGATCACAGAAGGACGTCAATAGACGCCCTCCCGGAAATGTGAGACTTCACTGTTGCCGTCATTCGTCTATAGCGCAGTCGGGAAGAGGTTAAAGTGGAACTAAAGGGTGAACACTCCCCTGTCCAGTGGTCCCTCGCCGGCATCTTTTCCTTTTCATGAGTGTCGTTCTTCGGGCCTCTTCATTAACCAGGATGATGTCCCTCTCCTGTGCATACCGAGGGACAAGTCATCCTGGCACTCAAGAGACGGGCACATCGCTGTAAACTGAGCTGCGCATGCTCTGGAGAGGACACCGGGCAGGCAGATTCGAGCATTTTATTGCAGAACGCTACGGCTCGCTGCTTCTTACAGCCAAGCGTTAATGGCACCACATGCCATCGTGTAAGGAATGTGCCAACCAGAACACACATGAGCACGTCACGCGGGTATGAATGAGGCCCGAGGGTTCCCACCTTATAAATCTGCGCCGGCCTTTGAATCTTTATTGCCTCCAGTCTGCTCCTGTCTATACTGGTCATACTGGTACACAGCAGCCAGGGACGGGGGTGACTCTCCACAAATACACAGGACACCCACATCTCACACCTAACTCTTTATTTCACAATTAAGCTCCATAATCTCGCCACGTTTGTCAGAAATAAATATATTTTATTGCCCCTCCATCAACTACATATCCCAGAATGCCCCGCGGCTCCCCGCAAAGGCACCGCGCATGCGTAACTCGCTCTCCGGCGCCATGTTGCGGTTGGCCCTTTTTTTTTTTTGCTTAGTCAGACGGCGGATGTCCCGCCACCATCCCCCTCCGTACCACCGGGATTTTAATCTCCTCCGGGGCTTAGTCATTATCCAAGCCCTCAGTACGGAGTCACCGGAGAGAGAGGGTGGGGGGTTGGCGGTAAGCGGCTCTCCCTCCTCCCCGCGCCAACCACAAGATGGCGCCCGGAATCGCCCACCGCAGCGAGCCGAGTGTATTTCCGCTTCCGGTCAGCCTCGCTGTGGTCCCTGCGGCTGGCGGCCGTGTGTCTCCGCCATATTGTCTGTGTGATCCCGGCGGGAGCGGCGGCCGCGGGGAGCGGGAAGAGCAGGTGCGGCCGGCTGAGCTGGGGCTCGGGTGACAGCTCGGGGGTGGAAGGGAGGGGAAAGGGGCAGCGCCCGATAGAGGGCGGGGTCCCGGGCTCAACCGGAGACCCGCCATCTCCGGGTGTGTGTGGAGGGGGGAGGAGGGAGCCGGGACGGGTGTAGGACCGGGAATGTTCGGGTGATCCGGTTGTGATAAGGTGCGATACTGCCCATCGGTGGGGTGAGGATCGGTATAGGTCCTCCTCTATGATTGGAGGCTTCTATTGATGATTATTATTATAGGGGGGAGATGTGTGTCCTGCACTGCTGAGCACATCCCATTCATAGAGTCCCTCACCCCAAATACATACACCCTTTATTATAAACCCCGGTACAGTGGCCCTTTAAGTGGCCCCTTAACGCCTGCGAATTGGCGTGGCCTCCCCATCACGTGAGCGTTGTGATTGGCTCTCGCGGCGGTCACGTGATCGGAAAGCCGCGACAAGCTTGGTCAGCGTCCCCCATGGACGCTCCCTCTAGCTTGTTGTGGAACTACACGTCCCATGAGGCATTGCAAAGCTCTGACATGGCTAGGCATGATGGGAGTTGTAGTTCCTGAACCAGTGAAGGGTCGCAGTGTTGAGACCCCTGCAACCGCTGGAGTACTTCTACAGGCGGCTGGGGGAGGGTCCACCGTGTGTGTGTGTGTGTGTGTGTGTGTGTGTGTGTGTGTGTGTGTGTGTGTGTGTATATATATATATATAACGGTGATCCCTGGCACCCCAGATGTTTTGGAACTACATTTCCCATGATGCTCCACTACACTGCAGAGTGCATGAGCATCATGGGAAATGTAGTTCCAAAACATCTGGTTCCCCATCACTGGGGTGTGTGTGTGTGTCTGTGTATATATACATAGATAGATATATATATCTCTATATATCTATCTAAATGATGCCGGAACCAGTGCGATTCCAGCGCCAGTTCTCCATCTTAACCCGTCCCCCCCCCCCCCCCCCCCCCTCCCTGCAGGTAGTTGACGCTGCCCTCTGCAAACTGCTGCGGGTGTCTAAACAGTGTTAATGACACCCCCCCCACCCCCCCCCCCCCCCCCCCCCCCCCCCCCCCCCCCAGATCGGTTCACAGATCACTGTGCCAACTGTGGATTCGGGTCGCATAGGTGAGAACACCCATGTGATCCGATTCCAGTGCAGGAAGAAGAAAAAAAGTCCCTGTACCTTTTTTTTTTTTATTTTTTTTTATTTTTTCATGCGAATCCAATGCGACTGCGGCCATACAAACTATCTGGCTGAATTTGCATTGCACAGACATCGCATGCGATCTGCACGGGTGAAAATCGCATGCGATGTCTGAGGTCGCTATAGTGTGAACTCAGGCTTTAGAAGCGTTTTGTATTGGCGGTAATGTGCGATTAGCAGCATTTCCCTTCCCTCTTCTATTTTCCACTCCTAAATCTAATTATTACAGCTTAAAAAAGAAAAACCCTTAACGTGCAGGGGGGGGTGTCATAACTGGCAGCCCCACCAGCTGTTGCGGAACTACAAGTCCCATCGTGCCTCTGCCTCCTGTGGGATTGGCTCTTGTAACTGTCAGCCTTGCGAGGCCTCGTGGGATTTGTAGTTCTTGCGACAGCTGGAGGGGCCGCCAGTTGGACGCGTTTGTGTTTTACAGCGTTTAGCGGCTTTCACAGCTGTAACGCTGCTGCTCCACAGTGCCCTGGGGTATTTTTTTTATTTTTTTTGCTCCTCAACTCGTGTCCTCAGGGGCCACTAACAGGCCAGGTTTGCAAGATAACTGAAATGCAGGTGATATATTTGCCGCTCAGTGATTTCCGTATTCTAGTCTGCATCTCCCTCAAGGTAATACTTCACATTTGGCCTGTTAGTGGGCCCTGAGGACAGGCGGCAAGACCCGCTGTGTTAGTACATCTAACCCCCCCCCCCCCAAAACGATGCATCTGTCCAAAGGTGCCCCCTGTGCTCCTTCATCCAGAGTGGGGGGGCGCTCTAATACAGGAAGTGTGTTACTGGCCAGATCCCCAGGTGAAAACAGAGGGGTGGGGGGAGCTAAAAAAGAAACACTAATGCAGCCACCACATCTAATGATTGGTAAGCTGCAATATATAACATTTGTAATGCCTGGGGGGGGGGGGGGGGCGGCTTCTCTGTCATGTGACCGACTCTCACTGCAGTCATGTGATTGTCACTGGCTGCCAATCAGAAGCCATGAGAGCCCGGCTGTTCTGGACTCGTATGCACCGTGGCTGAGTGTTAATACCCACCATCTATATACATGTTACACACTCTGCAAGAGCTTAATGAAGTATGGGTTAAAACCTTTGTCGGGGCATCATATGTTTTTATTTTTTCCATCTGTGTTCCATTTAAAGAGTAGCTCCACTTTTTGTTGATGAAAAAAAAAAAACATTCCCTCGGTGATCTCTGTACAATGCAGGGATTTTACTAAACTTTGTTGCAGATTCCTACCTGTTTCTGCTCTAGAGAATAAGCTGTTATGGCAATGTGAATGGGAGTGACTTGATAATTATCAATCAGCTGCTGCACTTGCAGCGCTCTAATAAGGAACGTGGCAGAGTTTGCATCCCTTTTAGACATGATTTCTGAGTATCTCTCAAAAAAAAAAAAATGAAATTTCTGTTGCAGGGGATGCCCAATATCTGACTTGTATCTTAGTGTAGACTTCTGGGAAAATCAGTGAGCCAATCGCACAAGCAGGAAGTGTCATATCTTGGGGGAGGGGCGTTCTGTACACCATTTGTATACCACCTCCAGGTAGCCATATTGCATTTTACAGAAAGTATCGGTATTGCAGACTTAAAGCGGAGTTCCACCCAAAAGGGGAAGCTCCGATTATCTGCCCCCCCCTCCCTTCGGTGTCACATTTGGCACCTTTCGGGGGGGGGGGGGTGTTTACCAGTTTGACAGGTACCCGTCACCCAGCGACTGCCACATTTGGGAGACTGCGCTGCAGTGACGTCGGGTCCCCCTTCCTCTGCCACCGGGCCGTTTAGAAAGCTCAGCGCACTTGGCATGCGTAGTAGGGAACCGGCTGTGAAGCCGTTTTTTCCCTTACAGACCTTTTTTCACGCACCTCCGGCTTCTTTTGGGGAAACTGTAAGCCGGAGGGTTCCGCTCTTCTCCTGTCCAGGGGGACGCCAACGGAAGCACTGGAGGCCGCCATGTTCGGCGTGGAGCTCAGTGCGCCGGGTCGGATGGCGGGTGACGTCATTTTCCGACGGAGGTCAGTGCTTCCGTTCGTTCCGCGGCTTCCGGTTCCGGCCGCGGGATTTGAAAAGCGGAACGAGCGTTTTGGCTGGTGCTGCTTCATTTTCGGCCTGTAGCGACAAGCGTTCGGAAGCGAAGGCACCACCGATCCTCAGCGGGAAATGTCGGACGTAGAGGCTTCCCGAACGGCTCCTGGAGATGCCTGCACCAGCCACTCTAAGGTAAGTGGAACCCTGGGGTGGTGTTCCCTTACTAGACAACCTGTAAGCTCCACAGGTGTGTTTGTCTCCCTTGGTGGTGGGGAAGATGGGGGGTAACTAGGACCCTGGTGGTGGTGGTCAAAGTTATAGCACCCCTGGTGTCCCTCTGTGTGTATTGCTGGTGGTTAAGGGGAGTCTGACTGCTCTCTTTTATGTTTGTCTTTTTTTTTCAGTTTCCGCAGACTCAGATTAACCCTCCACCAGCACAGCAGAGTGTTGCGCCAAGCCTAACGGATGCTCCCTCGGCGAGTGGTGAGAATCCGGGGGGCTCTAGAGAAGAGATTGAGGAGGAGCCAGATAGCGTTGCTTCTGATTCCCAAGGGGAATCCGAGGGAGAGGAGGTGGATGGCGAGTCCACGAGAACCTCTCGCTACAAGCTTTCTCTGGAGGAAGTGGAAGAGCTTTTGGGAGCTATTCACACCACTTTGGGAATCCAGGAAGAAAGGAAAAAGCTATCGCTCCTTGACCAAATGTACAGGGGCTTAGGGGAACAGAAAAGGAAAGTGTTTCCGGTCCATGAATTACTGGTCGACGCCATTAAAAAAGAATGGCAGGACCCGGAAAGGAAACCATTCTTTTCAAGAAGTTTAAAAAAGGAGGTTTCCTTTTGCAGAGGAGGAAGCTCTAGTGTGGACTAAAATTCCTAAACTAGATGCGGCCTTCTCACAGGTCTCTAGGCACACCGACCTTGCCTTTGAGGATATGGGAGCCCTCCCAGATCCTATGGATAAAAGGATGGACTCTTTATTGAAAAAATCCTGGGATTCATCAATAGGCAACCTCAAACCCGCCATGGCGTCCACAGTGGTGGCACGGAACATGGAGTACTGGTTGACGCAAATTAAGGCACACATTGAGGCAGGAACTCCTAAGGAAACAATCCTGTCTTCCTTTCCTATGCTCCTTAATGGAGTAGCTTATCTGGCTGACGCCTCAGCGGAGTCAGTAAGGATGTCAGCAAGGTCAGCAGCCTTGTCCAACTCAGCAAGGCGGGCCCTTTGGCTTAAGACGTGGCAAGGAGATAGCGCGTCAAAAGTCAAGCTCTGCGGTATTCCCCTCACAGGGACTTGTTGTTCGGTCCTGGCTTGGAGGCCGTCTTGGATAGGACGGCCGACAGGAAAAAGGCCTTTTCCTCTCAAAAAGAAATTTGCAGAAGCCAAAAGGAGGGTTCACCCCAGGAGGAAGTTTGAACCTCCTAAAAATGAGCAACAGAAAAAAGTTTGGCAGAAGGGCAAAGGGCGTGGGGGAGCTATTTTTTTCCCTTTCGCCCTCCTGAACAGCCCAAAAAAGTCTAAATGAACGGAACCAAGGTGGGAGGAAGACTGGAATGGCGTTCCATGAGACCGAAGGATTTGACTATCTGCACATCCCCAATAGCAGAGGGGTACCAAAGTTCCTCAAGGTTGGCGGTGAAGACCCCCAGAAGGGATAGTGCATCCTACAATTCAGGGCTCTTCCCTCGGGCTATCTTCTTCCCCCCGTATATTCACCAAAAGTCATGGTGGAGGTCTGGCCTTCTGCGACTCAGAAACATCGCAATAGTCGCATATCCTAAGACGATCTGCTCTAATTGCTTCTTCCCCAGAGCAGCTGTCCAGAGATCTGCAGGTAACAAGGGAAATGGCGGCAGCACCCAAGAGCCGACGGGAAAATCGTCTGGGGTGCCGACTTACCTGTCCATCGCGGGATCCCTGGACAGGTGAGTGTCCTAATAAGTCACAGCGACAGTAATTGTAGCGGCTGACTTATAATTTTTTTTGGTGGGGGAGAAGAACTTTTGTTTACTATTTATATGGACACTAGTGTTCTCTATTAACAATTTTTAATTTTACACAGATATTTGGACATTTGTTGCACGTTATTTTAGCTGACTTTTTGGGTAGTTGTATGCGGTTTCACGTACCCTTTATTGCACTTTATTCAGTTCCCTGTTGCACATAGTATATTGTGAGTTTTATATATCCTTTTTTGCCCTTTATCTAGTTCCTCAGTTATTGCACATTGTGTTTTTAGTGATTTTTATATCGCTGCGCCAGACCACTTTATACACCTTTTTTTCCTTATTTGTGTTATGTGAACAGTAACAGGTTTTGCTGCTGGTTTTATATTTTTTTACATCACTTTTTGATTATAGACGCATTTTATCTGTTACTTGTAGTAGCGCGAGGGACTCTGTCGCGTGGCATCTTTGGGGCGGTTTGGGAGTGCTGTATTTGGCGCTCCCAAAATGCCCTGCCTATTGAAATGAATGGTGCAGCGCCTGAAAAGCTTTTCGGAAGCGCCGCAACGCGCGCTTTTAACCTCATCTTTTGGTATTAAAAGCACCCCGCTAGCACGGCCGCAGCCCCAGTGTGAAAGGGGTCTTGATGTGCTGGGGCATGCCTAAGGTTGTCACCCTAAATATTGGTGTAATGTGTAGCCTGCTCCAAAAGATGCTTGTTTATGCCTAGGGTACAAGAAAGAAGGACTTTTCCTTATCCCTTTCTACCTCCCACGGTCGGTCGGCACTCTCCTCTTGCGCCTCATCCTCTGCTTGGTAGGCAAGCCCCTTAACGTCTGAGAACAATGCAGGGCTTTTGGTTCTGCCTTGTACTTGATGACATCAGAGAGGCGGCAACCAGCGGAGCGCCCATAATAATGCTCTGCAGGATCCAGTCTAGAGCGCAGAAGGAGCCCGCAGGCCTCATCCCCGTATCAAAATTTGCAGTTGAGTATTCCCTCTAATGCAGAATCGATTCAAGTCGCTGAACTGTCACCTGATCACTTCTGCGGGTGGCTGCCACCTTTTCCGGGCTCTGCCATCTGAACGCGGAGCCTGGGAGCCGTAAGACGTCACACTACACACAAAGAAACTCCTTCTCTGTGATCTCCGACAGAGGAGGAGATGAGAATTACATTACTTCCGGTACCGCCTCTTTGTTTACCTGGCGGTGTACTATCATTAGCCGTCCCCCCATCACGAAGTGTCCGCTGTGTACTGCGCATGCGCAGGACACCCATATTCCGAAAATTGCCGAGGATGAACGGCGCCGTGAGTCCACTTTCAAGCCCCACCATCCGAGTGGCCATAGAGTTAGAATATAAAAGAGCCGAGCGCAGCGAGTCCGTGCCCAAAGCGCGGCGAGCGAAGCGAGCCCAAGAAGGGCCCTCTAAGTTTGTGTAGCCCTATGTCCTATTTCCGAAAATCTTTATGCTTCGTACTGCGCATGCGCAGTACACTTCGGACACCTGGTGATAGCCGGACTGTTCGTGATAGAACACCGGTAAAGCAGCCGATCGAACTGATCTCTGTGTGTGATCGGCTGCATTGGAGGTAAGAGGAGAGATTTGGGGTGTAATAGACCCCAGATCTTTCCATAAAGAGAACCTGTCGCCGCCCATGCTGTTGCATAGGATGTTCTTCATCCCATGTGATAGCAATAAAGTTAATATAAAAAAAATTATTTGAGTGTAAAAAAAAAAAAAAAAAAAAAAAAAAACCCATGTGCAAGTCCAGTACAGATATGTAAAGGGTGATCACATGTGAAGGAGCATTGCAAGCGAGAATAATCATTCTAGTGTCAGACCCCCTGTGCATCTCTAAGCTGGTATCTTGTAAAGGAGTTGTCATTGGATCATTTAACCACTACAATACTGGGCACTTTCACCCCCCTTCCTTCCCTGCCCAATTTTCAGCTTTCAGCGCTCTCGCACTTTCAATGAGAATTGCGCGGTCGTGCTACGCTGTACCCAAATGACATTTTTATCTTTTTGTTCGCACAAATAGAGCTTTTCTTTTGGTGGTATTTATTCACGACTCCGTATTATTATTTTTTTGCGATATAAGCCAAAAGATGGCAGAAATTTGGAAAAAAAAAAAAAAACATTTTCTTTCTATTTTAAAAGAAATCCAATAAAATCGAATTTTGTCATAAATTTAAGCCAAAATGTATTCTGCTACATGTTTTTAGTAAAAAAAAATCCGTTAAGTGTATAATTGGTTTGTGTCATCACGGAAATATGTGTGCAGATAATCATTGGGACATGTGATTTTAGTGGGACATATGTGGGGGACGTGTGTTTATTATTTGGGGACGTGTGTGATCAGTGAGTAAAAATCTGTAAAAAAAACAGCTCATACTCACTGATCACCATCCGGCTGCAGCGATCCCCTCTCCTCAGACGACTTCCGTGTGAGGAGAGCTGATTGCCTAGCAACCGTCTTTTTGTTTACATCACATGACGGCTGTGATTGGACACAGCTGTCATGTGATCAGGAGGGCCAATCACAGAGCCCTCCTGCCGATCCGAGGTGCACCGTGTCCGGGTGACAGGAGCGCATCGGGATCGCGCCGCTGCGCTGGCACGCACGCGCGTGATCCCCCTTCTTCTGAAGGACGTTCAGGAACGTCCAGTCTGAGGTAAAAGGCTCCCACCCGGCTGTTTATATGCAGTGGCCGGGTGGGAAGTAGTTAATGTACCGTAGTTTGTTGCCCTTCCATGAGCATGCGCAATTTTTAAGCGTGACATGTTTGGTATATATTTGCTCGACGTAGCATCTTTATATTTTACCAAAAATTGGGTATTATATTATTTGTGTGCAATAAAATTCATTAAAGTGTAATTTTTTTTTCTTTCAAAATTTTCAGTTGAAAAAACGCTGTACAAATAGCATGTGACGTAAACAATCGCAACTCCCACCATTTTATTCTATAGGGCCTCTGCTAAAGAAAAAAAAGTTTGGGGGTTCTAAGTCATTTTCTAGCAAAAAGGTAGATTTTTTTTTTTTTTAGGCCCCTTTTACGCTTGTGCAACTTGTGACTGCAAAGTCGTATGACAAGTCGTACCCCATGATTTCCAATGTGAACCGTTCATATCTGTGCGACTTCAAAGTAGTCCCTGTATTACTTTGATGCGAGTTGAGCTCCATAGACCTCAAGTTTACACAGCGATTCCCTGAAATCACACGACTCAGTGTGAAAGGGGCTTTGCATGTGTGGCAGAAGTGTCAGACTGGGCCCGGTGTGGGTGGGTATACTTTCTAGATCTGCATGTGTGTTCAGGTGAGCAATATATAATATTATTATTATTATATATTTTTTTAGTTTCAGCCAAGTGCATCCTACATTTTTGGTACCAAAATTAGAATTTTGGTGCATATCTAGTAATAGAGAATTTTTTTTTTTGGCCAAAAATGAAAAAAAAAAAATTACTTTTAGAGATATATTCAGCCTTTTTAATTAATATCATAAATTTAACCACTTTGCCCCGGAAGATTTTCCCCCCTTAATGACTAGGCCATTTTTGCAATACAGTACTACCCTACTTTAACTGACGGTTGTGCGATGCTTTTCCCAAATAAAACCCAAAATAAAATTGACTTTTTGGGATAGGCATCAGTTTAGGCCAATATGTATTATACATATTTTTGGTTTAAAAAAAAAAAGTGTATATTGATTTGGTTTGCGCAAAAGTTATAACGTCTACAAAATAGGGAATATATTTCTAGGATTTTTATTATTTTTTAATTTTTTTTACTAGTAATGTCAATCAGTGATTTTTGTAGCGGGACTGCAACATTGCGGCGGACAGATCAGACACGTTTTGACACTTTATTGGTGACCAGTGACACCAATACAGCGATCAGTGCTATAAAAATGCACTGATTACTGTATAAATGACACTGGCAGGGAAAGGGTTAACACCAGAGGGCAATCAAGGGGTTAAATGTGTCCTAGGGTGGCGTTTCTAACTGGAGGGGAGGGAGGGGACTGATTGGGAGTACAGAGAGATCGCTATTCCTGATCACTAGGAACAGCAGATCTCTCTCTACTCCCCGGTCAGAATGGGGATCTGTTTTTTTTTTTTTTTTTTTTTTTTTTTTTTACATTGACAGATCCCGTTCTGTCTCTCTGTGGAGCGATCGCGGGTGGCCAGTGGACATCGAGGCTGCTGGCCGCGCGCATCAGCTCCCCCGGGTGCCTGCTATGGCTTTTAAAGGAGCCGACGTACAGCTATGGCGATTCGAAGGAACGAGCCGACCTGCTGCGGTATGACGGCGGCTGGTCGCTAAGTTAAATGAGTAGGAATTTATTGTCGGCCATTATCAGCATCTTTAGCGCAAGAAAAGCTCAAGAAAAATGCATCTCTTTAAATTCTATGCAAGTCATCACACCGTTCTGTTGCGCTTCCGTTTAGTGTGTTAAGTCTTGCTTCATTTTTGGTCCGTAAAAAAAAAAAAAAAAGCCAAAACGCGCCTCACCGTTGAAATGCAATAAAATTGCAGCAGGGACTCATCAATAACACACCTGTGTTACGTTTTTGGTGCGGTTTTTGAGCCGCGTGACCTGTGAAAAACACCATAAGCAGAGTAAGATTGCGGCAAAATCGCGTGTTTTCGGTGCCATTATCGCCGCCTTTTTCCACCATCGGTGTAATGCCGAAAACACCCTTTTCGTCTGCTGAAATTTCAGTGCATTTCTTACTTCCTGGACAAACCTCGGGACGTGACACAGGAAGGAGTTCACCAGATGACCTCATTAGCACACCCCCTGCATCATCTACATTCCTACTTCAGAAGATCACTACCACCCCTTATCACCTGCACGCTTTTCCTATGCAATCGGTGAAGACCCCTTTCACGCTGGGGCGCTTTTCAAGCGTTTTGTTGCTAATAGCACCTGAAAAGTGCCACTCATGCCTCCCCCAGTATGAAAGCCAGAGTGCTTTCACACTGGGGCGGTGCGGGAGCGGGGTATTCAGCACTCCTACACCGCCCCTGCCATTGAATTCAATGGGCAGCGCTTTGCCAGCTGCGATTTGCGGGCACCTGTAACCCCTTCTTTTGGGGTTAAAAGCGCCCTGCACAGCATCAGTAAATCGCCGCTAAAACTAGATAACAGCCTATGTGGATAGCTGTAGTTATGGGAAAAAAGTGTCCTGGGTCCTGTGAAGCTCACCATACACTGTACAATCTTCTCTTGGATCTACCATCAACTATGTAGTGCAAGCAGTTTGGATAGATGGTGTCCTATTATATAGTTTTGTTAAATCTAAAGGGGAATGTACAGAGGATATACAATCCGATTTGTATATTTTATAGCCACCTTTATACTCCTGAAATTAATCGGTTGCACTTTTGGTGCCATTAAGACCAAACACGGATTTTTCTTTCCACATGAAAAAGCGAGCAAAAACACCAGGGGGGGGGGGGGGGGGGGGGGGGGGGGGGGGGTAAAAAAAAAAACATGTAGTATGTCAAATGAGCTACTTTGCCTTGTGTAAGGCAGCCTATTGGCATCAACGTTGCAGGAAAAATTAGGCAAAAAAAGTGTGCTAGGTGTGGAATTGGCGTGTTTACACAAAAACTAGGCTCCAGTCAGTCACACAATGTGTTTCCAAACGCATGGCAAACTGCACAGAATATTTCCCTTTCAGAGTTACCAAAACCATGTAGTGCAAGGGCCTGCCTGATTGCATATAAATTGAAACTTTTAGGGTTTGACCTCGTATGGTTTTGGTAAATCGAAAGGAAAAAAAATCTACAGATAATTGTTTAGTGTAGCGGGAGCGCACTTTTTTTTTATTTTATTTTTTTTAAACATTTTCCCTTGACACATAAGAAAGCCAGTTGATTTCAATGGGCTGCGCTGCACATGGCAAAGTAGCTCATGGGACATTTTGGCATGTTGCAGGTTGAATTTTTTTTTTTAATGTGCGTTTCTTCTTCTTCCTTCTTTCTTATTCTTCTTTCTTCTTTCTTCTTCCTTTTTCTTCTTTCTTTTTCTTCTTCTTTCTTCTTCTTCTTCTTCTTCTTCTTCTTCTTCTTCTTCTTCTTTCTTCTTCTTCTTCTTTCTTCTTCTTCTTCTTCTTTCTTCTTCTTCTTCTTTCTTCTTCTTTTTCTTCTTTCTTCTTCTTCTTTCTTCTTCTTCTTTCTTCTTCTTTCTTCTTCTTTCTTCTTCTTCTTTCTTCTTTCTTCTTCTTTTCAAGTGACAAAATGTTTTACTTCAGCGTTTGGGGTGTCATTAACAATTAATGGCACTGAAAGTGTGACTAGTTTATTTTAGGGGCATAAAGGTGGTCCTACACTATACAATCTGTACGAACTTCCTACCAAAGCTATGGAATAGGAAGACCCATGTATCTATCCATTCACTTTGTATCCAATCAGGCAAACCCTTGTACTATATCAGGGGTGTCCAACCTGGTGCCCCTGTCCCCATTTGGAGGAATGCCATGCAAACAGCAGCTGTGGCAGCTCACATTGACAAGCCAGGTGAATGCACACGTGGAGGGATGCCGGGGATGCGGTTCAAACCTAGTTGATGGTTGCAGGGGGTGTGCCAATGAGGTCAGCTGGTAAACTCCTTACTAGCTCTCATGTCCCAAATCTATACCAGGAAGTCTCTGAAGCTTTCTAAGAAACACAGCGAGGGCTAAGATAAGGCCTTGCCCTGAATATCAGAGACAGCTTTTTTTTTATTTTTTTATTTTATTTTTTTTAAACTGATACATTTACTGATATATTTGTACATAGGGGAGCTGGAATTTAGAAAAAAGTGACCTCCTTTTAAACCTTTGGTGTTTGTAAAGTAAGAACCTCCCACACCCACTAATATTCAATCAGACTTTTAATTCTCCAAAGCCTGGGGAGCAAAGCAGTCAATCCAATGTTTGATAAATGACACCTTCTGATTGGCTTGTGTAGCATTTCCTCTTTTTCATAAGTCAGCCGCCTCATTAAGAGGTGACTTCCGTTTGGTCGTCCGTCTTGCTGCTTTCTATAGACAGGAACGCCTCGGTTTGGTTACTTTTATTGCTTTTAGACGTTTGCAGCCTGAACTTGTTGTATACGAATCTGTCATTTGAATATTTTTTTTTCTGTTGCCTCTTGTGTTTTAAAAATGCAAATGTTGGCTGTTCACTATTTATATAACAAACTCCTATTTGCCGAGTCCAGTGCATGGAGGCTGCAGAATTTCCTTGTGCATTTTTGCATCTTCTTTACATTGCAGCGAGCAGCAGGCCTGCATGTGCTATTAGTCCAAATGTTTAAATATTTCATGAAATGATTGTTCTTGTGTGGATGTAAAAATGGGGAGTGTGCGACCGGCCTGCAGACTACAGCGCACAGGGAGAACTTGCTGGGAAGAAGTCTCTTTAGAAGCTGGCTAGTTACAAGCTTTACTGTAAATGTATAGCTGATATAATGCTATGGTAGGTAATGGGTATGGTTTACTCAGATTTGTAACTTTTTTATTTATTTATTTTTACGGATTTGGGTGATTTTACCAATTTTTTATTTGTATTTTTTTTACATATTTTTTTTTTTTTGGTGGAAAAAATAAGCTGATAAACTTTTTTTTTTTTTTATATAAACACTGAGGTCCATTCTGCATGCAGTTTTTGTACAAACCCCTCTTCTTGAAATATATATTTTTTTTTTTTTTTTATGTGAACTCTATTTTTGTAATCACTTAGCACAAATCGCCATCGTTGTACGTCGGTACTTTGACGCTAAATACCGTTGTTATGGCAGCAGCTGGCTGCCATGACCCTGGTATTTTCAACAACTGCGAGCGGCGCTCTTTCAGATAAAAGGGGTCTCTGCGGATTCGCCGCAAGATCACTTTTATCTGGGGTCGGAGAGGGGCCCCTCTCCCGTTGCACCACATTAAGAGGCGGAGGCGATTGCGACCTTCCACTAAACGGGCATGGAGCCAAGTAAGGGAAAGATGACCCCACTCGGCTCCATAACATTGAATTGTGGAAGTGGCGTGTAACGTCCCTTCCGCCCAATGGCCTTAAAGGGGAAATTTGTATTTTTGCAAAAAAAGACATTTCCTTTTTTTTTTGTTTTTTTTTTTTTTATTTTATTTTTTATTGCATGTTAGTGTAAATGTGAGATTTTGAGGTCTTTTTGACCCCCAGATGTCATATTTAAGAGGTCCTGTCATGCTTTTTTTTTCTATTTACATGGGATGTTTACATTCCTTGTAATAAAAAAAAAAATTACCCCAAATTTATTTTTCAAAAGAACAGTGTGCAGAAGCAAACGCGTACGTCCTGGGCAGCCGAGACACTCCTGCAACATCGCTGGATAGAGATGGAGCTCAGGTAAGTATGAGGGAGGCTGCTACACACACAAGGGTTTTTATCTTAATGCAAAGAGTGCATTAAGATTAGGGGTGCAACGGATCGTCACCGATCCGTGATCCAAACGGGTCACCCTGTTCCGATCGGCACACGCCGCGATCCTCGGCCTTAGGAAAGGCCGCAGCTTCGGCCTATCTCCGCAGCGGCGGCCATCTTATTGCACCCGTTTACAATGTGATTGCTCCGTCAAATGACGGTTCCTCTCTCCCCTCTGTGTATTGCAGTGGAGGGGGAGATCGGATGGCAGCAGCGCTGTGGGCTGTATCTGTAGTGCCCACAGTGCTGCTCTGCGACAATTGCAGTCACAGCCATCCCTCCATACTCTGCCAATACCCGGCGATATCCAGCTGTAAGCAACCATGCTCAGCCAATATTACAGTGGGGGAGCTGATGTGGATATTACAGTGGGGACTATATGGTGGTAGAATTTTCCCAGGTTTTTGCATATTCAATTATTTGCTGATCCGAAAAATGATCCGATCCGTGACTCTGATCTGAGGATCGATCTGATCCGTGAGTTTTTTGATCTGTTGCACCCCTAATTAAGATTAAAAAAAAAAACCTGACTTTGCAATCACTTTAAAGCAGATTTAGACACGTGCATTTACAGTTTCTGATTGGATTCCAGGTGAATTCATTTTTTTTTTTTTCTGGAAGATGACTATGGGAAAAATCATTACATGCATTTATATGCAATTAGAAGTTCCCTCTCAACACAGGTGTGACCGTGCTAATTTTCTACCAGTTTATATACACTGAAGTCAGGTACCTATTATTATTGTTGTTGTATTTTGTGCTTTTAATAGCTTTAGAATCCAGTTGTACTGGATTGTCAGACTGAAGGAGGCTTTGTGCACCTCCATTGCTGTAGACATTGGCCTGGATAGAAACGTTTGGTTATTACTCTGTTTTCCTCTAACAATGTCAGGATTTGTAGCACTATATTAAAGTGGAGTTGGCCCCAAAAAAACTAAAAAAATCATTGTGCCTGGAATTTTTTTTTTTTTTTTTTTTTTTAACTCTCCTCTAAATGGCTGTTGCTAGGGGGTCCCTCGTAGTCTCCTTCCTTCAGTGCTTGGACTGGTGACCTCATTTCCCCTCGGTGCAGGAAGGGCTCAGCTCTGCCCCCTCCCTCCTGTCAATCTAGGACACGTGACCAGTCCCAGATGATTGCACGGCCACTCACGACGTGCGGTGCCGCTCGCGCATGCGCAGTGGGTGCCTGGCTGTGAAGGCACAGCCAGGGGCCCACAGTTAAAATGCCGGATCCGACGAGTGTAAGGGGGGGGCGAGCGGGGGCTTCGTTCCCCCACATCGCTGGACCCTGGGACAGGTAAGTGTCCGATTATTAAGTCAGCAGCTGCAGTATTTGTAGCTGCTGCCTTTTTTTTTTTTAATGGAAACACTATCTCTGGGCCACTAGGAACCCCAATTTGGCGTCCAAACCCAGTGGAACTAGCACTACAACATATCCAAATTTGGGGTTCCTAGCACCAAGTGGCCTGGAGATACGGGGCCCCAAAGTCAGTCAACTGTGTCCATCTGCAGCAATGTTATTGGGTCCAGAGACCCCAAATTTTGGCTGCAGCTAGGGGGGCATCTAGGAACCCTTAACTACCGAGTTTGAAGTTCGGGGGACCTATGGCTGCAAATGGGCATTTTTGACCCTCTTCTCCGCTTACAGTAGCTGCGCATTTCTTACCCTAGGCTTATACTTGAGTCAATACGTTTTCCCATTTTTTTGTGGTAAATTAGGTGCCTCGGCTTATATTGGGGTCGGCTTATACTCGAGTATATACTGTGTGTGTGTGTGTGTGTGTATATATATATATATATATAAGTATGTGTATATAGATATATATGTGTGTGTGTGTGTGTGTGTGTGTGTATATATATATATATATATATATATATATATATATATATATATATATATATATATATATATATATATATATATATATATATATATATATATATATTATATATATATATATATTCGCTACAGTATTTGGTGTCCTCTGGTGATACTGCTGGCATTTGGTACATTTCTCTTCCTGGCACTTTCCTCACAAGCGGCATGACATTTTAAGTCAATTGTGGTCTTTAGCCTGGTATACACTAGATGAAGTGTGTGGTGTTTTTATTATTTTTTTTTTTTTTTACTCAGCAGGCAGAACAAAATAAAACCGAGGCAATTGCTGGACTAAATATGCAATGTTAGTACAGCACTGTGCTATTGTGCTCTGGCTGGGGGACCAGGGGCAGAACCCACCGCCATTGGCTGGAAGTGGTAATCGGATGCTGGTTTTCTGGCATGCCCTTTACACAGAAGCCGGAGAGGCTGCTTTACACACTGGCGGCATGTCAGCTGGTTTCTGGTAACCCGTGTGTACCGGCCTGTATGCTGGTCATATCGGCAGGGACCGGACAAATTTTGAGTTTTCTGTTTACAGATCATCTTCTGTTCGGTATATTTTCACTTGATCTGCACCACAGGCTGCAGTGCTGATCTGTGTATTCTGACGGTGGGGGAAGTCCCCCCCCCCCCCTGCTATCAGAATACAATGACAGTGGAGAGGATTCCCCCCAACCTCATTAAGGCCCCTTTCACACTGGGGCAGTGGTAAAGCGGCGCTATTTTTAGCGCCACTTTAATGTTGTTTTAGCTGCGCTCTTCTGCCGCTATCGGGGCATTTTTAACCCCCGCTAGCAGCCGAAAAAAAGGGTTAAAACCCCCCTGCTGCAGCGGCATAGCCCCATTGATTTCAATGGGTAGGAGCGGTGAATACACGGCTCCTTCACCGCTCTAAAGATGCTGCTAGCAGGACTTTTTTTGTACCGTCCTGCCAGCGCACCGCTCCAGTGTGAAAGCAGTCGCTTTTTTCAGGCGCTATTTTTAGTGCCTTCCTTCCTACCAACCTGATCATGGTGGCCTCACACTTTGCTGCAGTGTCGGAAATCTGCAAGAATTTTGAGCGGGGAATAGACGACCTTTCGGTGTGTCCACTAGCAGGAGAATCTGTCATATTTTACATATGTGCTGCAAATTACTGTTGTCGTTTTCTGTTGTGCACCCGAAGCCGGACCGCGCTGTTCCTGCTGTGTCCGTGCCATTTGGCTTTTTTGTTGTTTTTCACTTTCTTAATCTTCCTAAAGTGCTTTTATCTATGCAGCTTTCTCCGGTTGGACTTCTCTTTTTGAAAGTGCAAGTAGAAGTATTTTAAGTTGGTAAGCAGGTTCACATTAGAGCTACGCGATTCTGGCCAAAGCTAATTTTTTTTGCGTAGAATAAAGATCACGATTCTCGTGGCGTAACATCTTTCACATTATACAAAAAAATGCTCAACTTTACTGTTTTTTTATTTTTATTCGTGTATTTTTTCCCCAAAAAAATGCAGTTGAAAGGCTAATACAGTGCGACATAAAATATTGCAACAACCACCATTTTATTCTCTAGGGACTCTGCTAAAAATATATAATTTTTTTTTTTAGTGTATATGTTTTTGGGAGTTCTTTTCTAGCAAAGAAATACTGATTTTTAACTTAAAACCAGCAAGTGTTAGAAAAAGGCTTTAAGTGATTAAACTTCCCTCATTTACAGAACAAAGTTCATTCCTTTGATCTAAAGAACAAAAAGTTACAATTTTTATAGTTGGCTCATGTTGTGATACTTGGCAGACTGCCTTTTTTTTTATTTTATTTTTTATAGACAGCACACAATTCTCTGAATAGAAAGAATTGGAAAAATGCTTCAAGATTGCGGGGGGGGGGGGGGATCTCAATTTAATTGTGCAGCACTCGTGCAAGTAGAAGTATTTTAAGTTGATAAACAGGTTCACATTCTGCCCTGGTTCACACCAATGTGATTTAGTATGCAATTCGACAGTTTAAAATCACATGACAAGTCGCTCCCTATTTTCAGCAATGGAACCGATCAAATTGTGGCAACTCTTAAAGGTTCCTGCGCTACTTTTCTGCATTTATTACGACTTGCATTGACTTCTATTCAACAGTCGTAAGCCGCAATGAAACCTGAGATCCGTTTTGCACTGATCCGGGGCTTTGAAGTCACGCTAAAGCAGGCCTCGACAAACCCCCGGTCGCCCGGGCGCAATTGCGCCTAGAATTGGGGTCCTGGCGCCTGGGGCGACACAGCTGCGGTACCCCGTCAACCTGTGGACATCGGGCCGCGCCGGCCAGAAATTTAGGCCGCGGCCTTCTGAAATCCTTCTATGGCGCCATCTTGTGGTGGCCGTTGGTATTGCAACACCTCTAACAATGCTAATGCAATGTTAACCACTGGGCACTTTTCAGCTTTCGGTGCTCTCACACTTTGAATGACAATTTCTCAGTCATGCAACACTGTACCCAAATTAATTTTTGTCCTTTTTTTCACACAAATGGAGCTTTCTTTTGGTGGTATTTAATCACTGCTGGGTTTTTTATTTTTTGTGCTATAAATCAAAAAATACTGAAAATTCGGTAAAAAAATTCTTTGTTTCTATTAAAATGTATTGGCAGAGTATTGCACAGTGCTGGCAGTGTAGCTGTCACTGACCAGCGCTGTGGGCACTACACATCCAGCCCACAGCGCTGGTCCCATCTCTCCCTCGGGAGGGAGGAACCGGCGTCATGACGGGACGTCGGTTTGTGTACATGTAATCGCACCGTCATTTGACAGAGCGATCACGTGGTAAACGGCCGCTATCGGCCGCCGTTTACCGCGATGCGCCGGGTCCTCGGGACCTGGCGGTCACGAATGTTCCCGAGTGCTCGCCCCAGGGGGCGCCGCAGGAGCAAGGTTCTGGGAGGACATCCTATGGTGCCCAGTGCCACCTGTCAGTCATTGTCGTTAAAAAAAAAAAAAAACCTGGCTCCTAACTTTTTTAGCTGGCTCCTAGATTCCAAGCAAATTTGTCAAGCCCTGCGCTAAAGTAGTGCGATTCAACGCTGCACTGGGGTGAGCCGGGGGCTCAGTGATGGAGAGTTGTGTGAAAAGAGAACCCTGGGCAAATGGCTCATGTTGTTTTTTTTTTGTGCCTGTTTGAAATTCGTAACAATATTTGGCCAGTCTTGTGAACCAGGCATGTCAGTGATTTTGTATTATACAGGATTTATATAGCACCAACAGTTAGCATAGCGCTGTACAATAACACAGTTCAATGTGGCCAGCACAGTGACTAAGTGGTTAGCACTTCCAACTAGCAGCACCGGGGTCCTTGGTTTGAACCTCAACAGCAGCAATACCGGCATGGAGTTTGCATGTTCTCCCTGTGCCTGTTTCCTCCCACAATCCAAACACACGCTGGTAGGTTAATTGTCTCCGGTCTAAACTGGCACTACTGTGTGTATGGATGTGAGTTGGGGACTTTAGATTGTAAGCTTCTTGAGGGCAGGGACTGATGGGAGTGATATATTCTCCTCTGCATCTGTTCCATAGGAAGGGAAGACAATTGTGAGATCCCAACTCGTATATATGTGTGTATGTGTGTGTGTATATATATATATATATATATATATATTTATATATATATATATATATATATATATATATATATATATATATATATATATATATATATATATATATAATATATATATGTGTGTGTGTGTATATATACTGTGTGTGAAGTTCTGCATAACTTAACAGCACTATATCAATACCTTCAGAGTGGATTTGATTTAAATCAACTTGATTTTAAATCATAATTTTTAAAGGGCAACTGTCATCTCTGTCCCTCCGTGGCTCTTCCTCTGACCCGCTGTTGGCTCATCGACAGTCCCATTCAGTTTAATGGGACGGCTGGTGATGCGGCAGTGACACACCAAGGTGAGGGGCATGTCGGCAGCGGGTGAGGTGGATGCCCGCTAACAGGCGCTGCCATGATGGATCTGAAATGACAGGTGCACTTTTTAAATGTAAGGACTCATTCTTGCTGGTAGTTGGGGAAACCTTCATTCTGTTTACAAATATTAAAGATTCTATTTAGAATAATAAGCTGTCAGGTTAGTAAATATTCCCAAACTGGGTCTCTTTTACGGCCTGGTGCCCTTTTTGCCCCTCAAGGGAGGACTAAAGCACTTCAAGCTATGTGCAGAAAGCTTTATAAGGTTTATAAGCTGCTTGGGTTTCGGTTTCATTTTTACTGCTTGCCCTTCCTCCACGCACTTGGAGCCTGGCACAGATGCATTTCTCTTCCAACAATCATACAGTTGTAGTGTACGTAGATTTGCAAAAAAGGGGCAAAGGAATATTCATGAACTTTGTTTTATCTCGTGGTTACTGTGAAATTGTGTGAATGCAGTGCATGTTATCTCAGCTTGCAGAGCTTGGATTCATTGAATGAGTCAATCAAAAATTTAAATATTACAGAATATACAGCCTTATGCTACATAACTAAGCTCCATTTCATGCTGAATAAACTAAATGTAATGTATCTTAAAAAGAAAATTCTTTAGATAGATTTTTGTTTCACAAGCATTTTATTAAAATTAAATTTGATACAAATAAATCATCTGATTTTAAATAAAAAAAAATATATATATATTTTTTTTTTTAGTCATTGATTTTTTTTTCCCCCCGAATACCTGTAATAAATACAGAAGGGACAGGAGGGCTCTGCTTGTGGCGCTTACAATCTAAAGGGAGTATTGGCTGCAGGGGGTGATCTGATGAAGGTGACTCAAGTACAGTTTTTAGGCGGAGGTAGGGTAGGCTTCCCCGAAATTTTTAGGGATCACCTAAAGTTGGACAGGGTAGGCACTGACCAGACATACTGGGGTAGGGAGTTCCAGAGGATGGGGAGAGGTCCTGGAGGCCACCATGGGAACGAGTGTAGACGATTTGGGTTGGTGATGAAGCTGAGGGCAGTGATGTTGGATGGCTTTGTACATTCACCATATCTTGTAATCCAGGCAGTTCGGTGACCTCACTTTTCCTCAATGGCAAATAAGCATATCTGCTTGTTGATTGGACAGTTAAAGTGGAGTTCCACCCAAAAATGGAACGTCCTGTTCCCCCCCCCCCTCTGGTGTCACTTTTGGCACATTTCAGGGTGGAGGGGGGAGCAAATATCTGTCTAATACATGTATTTTGCTCTCACTTCCGGGTATAGATGGAGCCACCCGCTGGGAGACACGCAGGGACCAGTGGGATCGCGCAGAGCGAGTCGCCCATGCGCAGTATGGAACCAGGAAGTGAAGCCGCAAGGCTTCACTTCCTGATTCCCTCACTAAAGATGGCAGCACCCGACAGCCAAGGGACAGAACGGCTTTGGGTGCCGACATCGCAGGTGCCCTGGACAGGTAAGTGTCCTTATTTTAAAAGTCAGCAGCTGCAGTATTTGTAGCTGCTGACTTTAAAAAAAAAAAAAATTATTGGCGGAGCTCCGCTTTAAGGAGAAGTAGCACTTTGATAAGGTGGTCACCCTGCCCTCTTCGTCATGTAATGATTTATGGATTTCTAGAGTAATGTAGGTTCTGCATTAATACACATTATGCTCAATAACTTTTCAGTCCAATTTTATTTGATTTTGTTTCTTTTGCGTCTCTGAAATCAAACCAAAAGCATGCTTGTGTGAGCAGAATCCAATTTTTGTAGTGTGATGGGTTATGACATTCTGGCGTTCACATTGTTGTGTTCATTATACAGTTATTATTAATACCTGTGCATTCAGGATAAGGATGAAGCTGCAAAGGCTTAACTAAGGCAGTGCTGAATGCATTAACCCATCGCAACCAGATTTCCACTAATTAGAATCTCCTATTACTGAGAGGAGTGTGCTGTTCTCTCTCCTCATCCTAATGACATTACCCCAACGTGAATTGCCATTTGCTCTGCATTCAGACTTGCTGCCTCTACGTGTATACCAGCATGTTGGAAGGCTCATCAATGTATTGATTGATTTTGGCACTGCAGACCCTGTGGCCATGTGAATTTCTGTTTAATTAGAAGCCGGTACTGCGGGGGGAGCGGCGATGGACTGCATAGTATTTTTAGTGCACGTAGGGGGGGGGTTGTGGTGGTGTGTTAGTACTCTGTTTGTTGGTCCTTGCGGTCACTGTAGAAAATGGTACGGTGCTAGTTGGACCGATGACAAATGGAAACGGGAAGAGGCAGAACAGGATATTTTGATCTTTTATAGATCAGCGGTTTAATCAGAAACACATGTCAGTGGTAGTCATTGTGTTGGTCTAATTCTTTTTGCTGCGTGTGTCTGTACGCACACATTTTTTGTGTGTATACACATTTTGCAACTAAATGGCAGAAGACCAGTAACATAACTGCATAAAAAAGAGCATCTTAGAGAGTCAGAGGTTCAGAAGTAAGGATGGGCAAAGATAGAGCTGCACGATTCTTTTGCTTAGAATGAAGATCACGATTCTCAAACAGTTTTATTTGAAAAATTTACAATCTCTGAACATAAGGTTATCAAACCAAATGGCAATAAAATAAGGACTACAACCCTTAGAATGCCCCTATGTGGGTGGGGGGGACATATAGCATTGAGGACTGCAACTCCCCAGCATGACTTTATGGGGGACTACAATTCCCAGCAGGGACCTATGTATAGTAGTGAGGAGTCCTCACTACTATTCACAGGTCCCTGCTGGGATTTGTTGTCCCCTACAGAGCACAGAGAATGTCATGCTGGGGAGTTGCAGTCCTCAGTGCTATATGTCCGCCCCCCCCCCCCACACACACACATAGGGCCATGCTGGGGGTTGCAGTTCATTACTGTGTGTATATATTTATATTTTATATATATGTGTGTGTGTGTGTGTGTGTGTGTGTGTGTGTGTGTGTGTGTGTGTGTGTGTGTGTGTGTGTGTATATATATATATTTATATATATATATATATATATATATATATATATATATATATATATATATATATATATATATATATATATATATATATATATATATATATATATATATATATACCACTGCGTAAATTGACAGTGCTTGTAAAGTACCTGAAATTACAAAATTAAGGCCGTATCGCGTTTTATTAAATGCCTGTGATCTTCAGGTCCTCAGGCATGATTCTGTGATGCCCATCACTGCATTGGGCTCAGGAATACTTTAAAAAAAATCACTGTCTACAATGCCATCCAAAAATACAAGGTAGCACCCTATCATGCAAAGATGAAGCTATATCTGAACATGATCCAGAAACTCTGCTGTCTTTTTTGTGGCCAAAGCTCACTTGGACTCCATTCACAATAGCGTTTTGAGAATATTTAATTTTGTGAGAATATTAAAGTTTTGCAGTGTGGTCTGTTATGCCTGGTCTCTCCTTGTTATATTACCTAAAAATGCATAGATGGAAAATACTTGTCAGGCCCTGGATCTGGACCTGGATGCTGCAGCATCTTGGAAGGCTCAGCAAAAAGTTACTGCCAGACACGTCAGAGGTCCCAGGTTCAGATCCAGGCCCTGACAGGCATGTTCCATCTATGTATTTAGGGAATATAGCAAGGGGAGACCAGGCATAACTAACCACACTGCAGACATTTTCAACCATGGACTAAAGAGGTTTACTTCTGCATGGCGAGTACAGATTCATGACCAGAAACATTTCTGGTAGGGCAGGTGTGCAAAGGGAAGATAGAGATATAAAACTACGCCTAATAGAGAGATAGATATCTGTATGTATCTATCGCCAACACAGGAAACGTGTGGTGTTTGGACCTTTTTGATTACTGTCTGGGCCTCCAATGGTCAGGTATTACCTTGCAGTCCTCGTGGTTTACGACTAGATTGTAAGCTCTTAGAAGCAGGACTTTCCTAACCTTTGTATTGTAACACTACTGTCTCCCTTTATTTTATAAAGTGCTCTGCAAACTGTTGGTGGTATATAAACCAAGCTATATCTGGCCTTCTAATGGCTTGTTCACACATGTCCATTGAGCTGTGTTGACCAGTTCTCACCATATACGTGCGGTGGCGTGCGCGCTGCGTGTAGTGCGGTGGCGTGCGCGCTGCGTGTAGTGCGGTGGCGTACGCGCTGCGTGGCATAGAGATGCGTCCATTTTATTTTAAGAGTTTTAAAAAAAGGTAAATGGTGTGATGCCTTGTAACAATGCATTACATCGCCCCTATACATCGTACACTAAGTGTATTTTTTTTGGAAGTGAGCCCTGTGAAGGAGGATGGAGGGGTGGATTGGTGAAGGAGACATTTTTATTATGTAGGTAGGGCTGGTTGGGGCCAAGTATAAGGGATGACTAACTAGGATGTTTTTCAACTTGTAAATGTGTTTTTTTTTTTTTTTCTTTTACAGCAACTTCTCCTCCCTTATCCATCTGCTTGTACCTGACTTGTAACCTTGCTGTCCATCTTTGGCCGCCAACCAGACCGCCATGTCGGGACCTGTGCCAAGCCGGGCCCGTGTCTACACGGATGTGAACACACACAGACCTCGAGAGTATTGGGACTACGAGTCACATGTTGTAGAATGGGGGTGAGTACTCCTGTAGGTTCTGGAAGCACATAATGTAAGGGAGACTTTTCAGCCGTTAACAGCCTCTGCTTCTTTACCCTATTCAGAAGAATAGGGTTCATATTCAAGTCTGTTTCCTGTCTCTGAGTTGAGCTTCGCTGAGATGCATGGTTTGTTGGGGGTGCTTAAACAACTTCAGACAGGCACTGCATATCTCCAGTGGACATTTACTGACGCATTTCACCCTCCCGAGCTGATTGTTGTGTTAAAACCCAAAATTTCATTGTAACGTACCAATCAGAAGTGGTGGCTAGTAATTTTTTTATTTTCCCTCTTTCTTCACCTGCTGACCTGGCCAATAACGCACCACCTGTATTAGAGTGCCCCTATTAAAGCGGTTCTGCACCCATTTCATTTAGTAAATCTCTTTGCCTTCCAAATCAGGCAAAGAGTACTAAATGAAATGTGTTTTTTTTTTTTTTTTTTTTTTACTTACCTTGTAATTGATGACTTCCGGTCTTCTGTCTCTTCGGGGGTGGGCGGGGGTCTCTGCGTCGATCGTCGTCAGGCCGCACTGTCTCCTGGGATCTGGTGTCATTGTTCCCAGGAGTCAGTGCGGACATCTTCCGAAAAATCTCGCGAGATGTCGGCCACATCTTCCGAAATCTCGCGAGATGTCGGCCACATCTTCCGAAATCTCGCGAGATGTCGGCAGATGTGCCGTTACTGCGCACGCACGAGTAACGGCGGTGCATGCTGGGCCATCTAAAGTGCCTGTGGGGTTTCACATGCCACAGGCAAGATGGCCCCCAGCACAAAAAGAAGAAGATGAAGAACTTCATCGGACGAAAACCGGCGGCGATCGAGATGGAAGATGGAACAGGTAAGTTCCCCCCAATTGAGCTATATGCCCTTGGCATATAGCCCAAAAAAAAAAAGAGTGCAGAACCGCTTTAAGATGCAGAGGGGGACACATTTGGACACCAGCATTGTCAGTTTGGGTGAAGGAGTTTTAGTATATCTAAATTTGCTAGTGCATCCAACAAATTTAAAGTGATACTAAAGTCTGTCTTTAATTTTTAAACAAACGGAAAAAAAATCGGACATGTCATATTTTCCGTATTTTTTGCTCCATAAGACAAATAAAAAGAAAAAAATTATATATATTCTGAACCAAAAGGTGTACTAAAATATTTACCAGTGCCCATGAAATGCAGCCTGACCTGACCTCACATCTGCCTGACAGAAGACAAAGCATACCGAGCGTTCTGCTGCGAGCGTTCTGCATTCGGCCGCTAGGGCTGCTCTGTCTTCTGTTTCAGCAACAGTGTCGGGCCCAGCCAGGAGATCGCCCCGCGCTTGCAGGGGCTTGGGATGTCTGTCCTCCGCTCTCCTGCCTCCCAGTGCTAACATGGCGAGAGGGGGGGGGGGGGGGGGGGGAGAATGTGGTGTATGTTCGCTCCATAAGATTTAGACATTTTCCTCCCATATTTTTTGGGGGAAAGAGTGCGTCCTTATGGAGCGAAAAATACGATACCTGCTCTGTAATGGTTTTGCCAAGAGCGGCCCAGATTCTCCTATTCTCTGGTCCCTGCCGAGTGCCCCCACAGCAACGGAGCCACTGCTCTGTCCATTCAGATGCAAAGCCGGGGCTCGGCACCGCCCCCTCTCCCCCCTATTGGCTCACTGACTGTGACGGCAACAGGATCCAATGGTGCCCCGGTGCTGTCTCAGCCAATGGGGAGGCAGAGTCTGGGACAGCCGACACTGCTGGATCTAGATGGGCTCAGGTGAGTATTTAAGGGGCTGCTGCGCACAGAAGTTTTTTTTTTTTTTATCTTATTGCTTTTAATCCATTAAGATAGAGGAAAACTTTAGGCCAAACACAGCTAACACTTTAACCCCTTCCCGACCAGCCGTCAGTTGTACTGCAGCAGGCTGGCTCCTCTGGGGAAATGACGTTGCCTTGCGTTTGACCACTAGGGGGCACGCGCTCTGAGCTGTTGTGAGTGCCTGGCGGGCACGATGACCGCTGGCCACCCGCGATTGCTCGTGACAGAGCGAGAACTGGGATCTGTGTGTAAATAATCGCAGTCCCGATAAAAAAAAAATCGCTGATCACCGCCATTACTAGTAAAATAATAAAAATGCCATAAATGCCAATAAAATTGTTGCACTTTGTTTTATAGCACAAAAAATAAAAAACCGCAGAGGTGATCAAATACCACCAAATTTTGTTTGGTTACAATGTCGTTATTGTCAGTTGTATCGCAAAAAAAATGGCCCGGTCATTGAGCATCCAAATCTTCTGGGGGCTGAAGTGGTTAAGCCGTTGGAAAACAGTGTTTTTTTTTTTCCTTTTTTAGGATAAAGGTTTTGCATGCTAACCATTGTAAGCACCCCCCTGTCAGCGGTAAATGGTTTGTGTCATCCTTGTAACTGCTACATCTGTAGGACAGCTTGTTCTATTGAAAACCAGACTTACTGGCAGGATTAGCAGGTGAAAATAAAGGCGAGCGAGCCTAAAAGCCCCCACATTGGTAAGCTGCACTATAATGCTTACATTCGGATCCAATACCGCTTTAAGCCGAGGTGGGAATAGCGTCATGCAGTACCTGTAAATAAAGTTTGATGAATAGAAGTGCCTCTCTATAGTTTGTACGGCGCGTAGACGTCCTCCTAGGGCAGTGATGGTGAACCTTGGCACCCCAGATGTTTTGGAACTACATTTCCCATGATGCTCAACTACACTGCAGAGTGATTGAGCATCGTGGGAAATGTAGTTCCAAAACATCTGGGGTGCCAAGGTTCGCCATCACTGCCCTAGGGAATGGTGGATATTGGTTTGGTGTGACTTGCAGGACGCTGTAGTACAGGAATTACTTATCAATGTACTGCTACTTTTTCTTCGAGGGAACAGGCGGTGCATTGGGGAGGATATGAGCTGTATGTGTTTTTTTTCTTATCTGAGAACATGTCAAGCTTGACCTTTTTTAGTGCTTAGTGAATCACAAGGGTGTCTAATAAGAATCTGAAATCCTTTGATCCAGTCCACATGTTACTGATCCCTCTGTTTTAGCTGTTATGCCAGAGTTCAGCTTTAAGCAACATCCACACTCTTCCTGGTAGATGACGAGAGTCATTCAACACAATGGAGTTCAGAGTCCCTGATCTGATAGCACTCTGGTGCTTCCTATTACGAGGAACAGGATTGAGATCTGACTACAAAGGCTAAAGTCCTGTCCTGACCAGTTTCATTGCTGTATTGTGTAGATAAAACACTTGTCCAATGTTTAGCAGTGCAGACATGAACAACTGTCTCATTTCACTACAGGAACCAGGATGACTACCAGCTGGTGAGAAAACTTGGTCGGGGCAAGTACAGCGAAGTCTTTGAAGCCATCAACATCACCAATAACGAGAAAGTTGTGGTTAAAATTCTTAAGGTCAGTAGCTCTGTACATCTCCAGAAGGCATTTTAGGTGTCGGCAAAACCATTATTTTTTGATCAAGCTGGGGTAAATTAAAGTGTAGCCCAATAAATGTGTGTTTTTTTTTTTTTTTGTACTGGTGCAAGAACATCGGATTTATTTAATTTTTTGAGTAGGCTAGGGTCCCCATCACGTTTTATTGCTTTATTACCGTATATACTTGAGTATAAGCCGAGGCACCTAATTTTACCACAAAAAAATGGAAAAACGTATTGACTCGAGTATAAGCCTAGGGTGAGAAATGCGCAGCTTCTGTAAGTGGAAAAATGGGTCAACAATGCCCATTTGCAGCTATAGGTCCCCTGAACATCAAACTCTGTAGTTAAGGGTTCCTAGATGCCCCCTAGCTGCAGACAAAATTTGGGGTCTCTGGACCCAAAGGGTCCCGAAATTACTTTGCTGCTAATGGTCACAGAAATTGACCCGTATCTTTGGACCACTTGGTGCTAGGAACCCCATTTGCAAACCCACTGGAACCATCACTACAACATATCCAAAGATAGGGTTCCTATCACCAAGTGGCCCCGAGATACGGGGCCCCAAAATCGGTTCGGAAAACGTCAAGCATTTTTCTGCAGAAGAGATGGACATTTTCCAAACCGACTTAGGGGCCCCATATTTCGGGGCCACTTAGTGCTTAAGAACCCTATCTTTGGATATGTTCTGCTAGTTCCACTGGGTTTGCACACCAAATTTGGGGTTCCTAGCACCAAGTGACCCAGAGATATGAGGCCCTAAAGTCGGGTCGGAAAATGTCATTCTCTGCTGCAGAAAAGTGCTTAACTCGAGTATAAGCCGAGGGGGGCACTTTCAGCACAAAAAAATGTGATGAAAAACTTGGCTTATACTCGAGTATATACGGTAACTGCTTCCAGCCTGGCCACTGTACGTATACAGCAAGAAATGTGATCCTAAGTATGCCTATGATGTGTGTGTGTGTGTGTGTGTGTATTAGATAGGGGTGCAACAGATCGTCGCCGATCCGTGATCCGAACGGGCCACCCCGTTTGGATCGGCACACCCCGCGATCCGCGGAGCGCTCCGCCGCCTCGGTCTTAGGAAAGGCCGCGGATTTGGGCTTGGTTCCGGAGCGGCCGCGGCCATCTTTGTACACCCGGCGGCCTTAGGAAAGGCCGCGGCTTCGGCCTAGCTCCGGAGCGGCGGCCATCTTGGTACACCGGCCACTGTTTACAATGTGATCGCTCTGTCAAATGACGGAGCGATCACTTGTAAACATACCCTGCATTTACCCTGCATTTACCCTGCATTTACCCTGCCGATACTCTGCGATACCCTGCCAATACTCTGCGATACCCTGCCAATACTCTGCGATACCCTGCCAATATTACAGTGGGGAGAGGATGTGGATATTACAGTGGGGACTATATGGTGGCGGAATTTTCACAGGTTTTTGCAAATTCAATTATTATTTGCTGATCCGAAAAATGATCCGATCCGTGACTCCTGATCCGAGGATCGATCCGATCCGTGAGTTTTTTGATCCGTTGCACCCCTAGTGTTAGAAAAAAATTATTAATTGGCAATTTCTTGCCTGTATTTTCCAAAGTACTAATACATTTCAACCAAAAAAAGGAAATTACCGTATTTATCGGCGTATAACACGCACCCCAAGATTAGGAGGGCATTTTAAGGAAAAAAGTTTTAGGAAGTTTAGGGGAAAAAAAAAACTTTCATTTAAGCGTCATTTGCAGCCTTGCCCACGTTTAAATTTCCCGCCGCCGAGACAGACCGCGCGTGCGCCGCCGGAAAAGACTGAAGTGCCACCGGGGGGTATCGGCATCTAACATGCACCCACGACTTTCCCCCGAGTTTAAGGGGGAAAAAGTGCGTGTTATACGACGATAAATACGGTAATTATAATGCAGGGTTCTCGACAAGTAGGTTCTATCCTAAAAAAAGAAAAAGCTGGGGGAGAAGGTGGTGCACAAAAAGTTAGGCGCAGTACATGTAGACAGGAAATGGCTGCATAAGATCAGCAGCACTGAGGCAGAACAATGAATGGAAAGTTACCAAAGGAAAAAATCGGTGCTTTAGCACGTTAAATGTCGATTTTAATTATAGGGCATCTACACAGCATCTGAGCACCATAATCGCAATTTAATTTAATATTCAGAGCAAACTCTCCCTTCCATCCATGCTTTATTTTGGTGAGAAATCAATTTTAAAAAAACGCACCCCTAGCATTTCTGGCCGTGGCCATCTTGAGTAAGGGCAGATGGTTCATGTAGCATTTTTATGGAATCCATCTGCCCTTTGCAGGCCTTGAAAGGTGTGCTTAGCTGAGAGCCCCTCCTCCCCTCCTGGGATGTATGACATTTTTCCTAGAGCAGAAACCAGGAAGTAACTAAAACGTAAAAAAAAAAAAAGTTTTAAAACAAATGTGATCTACTTTTACTATCCATTTACTAACGCTGGCAGCATGAGTCTTAAAATAATAGTTGCGTGACGTTCAAGTTCATATCTAAAGTTAAAAAAAATAAAGTGCCCATCTTAACAGTGTGTGTGTGTGTGTGTGTGTACTGAATCAGCCGCTTCTCCTCAGCCCACGATCATTCATTACCACACCTAACACCTTTCCTCTCCACCTTTTTATTTATAGCCTGTGAAGAAGAAGAAAATTAAGCGTGAAATCAAGATTCTGGAGAATTTGCGAGGCGGGCCCAACATCATCACACTGGCTGACATAGTGAAAGATCCTGTGGTGAGCTGACTATATCTCCTCCCGACATGTATGATGCTGAACATTGGCTGCTGATCCCACCTGGGCCTGCTCATGTTTATAACCTCTGATTGTTTTCCCCTACAGTCCAGAACGCCGGCGCTGGTATTTGAACATGTCAACAACACAGATTTTAAGGTGAGACCCTGAGCTCCGTCCGGTAGTCTGTTTTCTGAGTCCACATCTTTAGGTACTATAAAATTTACCTGAAATTTTAAAGCTGAACTAAAGCAGCCACTTGAGATAATCGCAAGAAAACCCAGCATGCTGGTTGTACCCAAGTAGCTCAAACGATCAACTTGGTACATTCAGCCTGCCCCTTAATGGTTGGAATCTCAGTCGTTTCCTGCTGAACCGGTTGCGATTCGAACCATGTATGGCCGGTCTTGCTTTAAGCAGACTTGAACTCCCCTAAGGAGAGGTGCAGAAAAATGCAAGCCCTACAAATGTCCCTGTCTGGTTTTTCCTCAATGGCTGTGAAGACTTGGCTGTAGCAGGTGCCCACACTTCACATTTTAACAGCTCTGGGGCTGCTTGCAGTGAACCTACTGATAATAATGTCTGAAGCCTAGAGACCTAGAGCTCACCCTATCATGGGAGTTCCCTTTAGCTCCATGGGGGTGTGTGGCTGCATTACTTGCCTTTTTTGGCTGAGGGTTTTACTACATCCATGTGAGACTTCATGGCTCAAATCACCCAGTTATTTGCCACCTGCAGAGGCCACATGCACAAGACCAGATGTATAGTGAATGTTATAACTTGCCTAATGTAGCATACAATACGTCAGTTGACCTACACAACGATAGAATGCATGACCATTTAACCCCCCCCCACAAAAACACCAGTGTAGCAAAGCATTTTACAGAACGTCTCAGACTTGCGATCTTTTTAAAGTGGTTGTAAAGCCTAAATATTTTTTTACCTTGGAATGAATTGGGTATTATCTGAGCCCTCATTCGATCTGGCGCTCTTCTCTCACCTCACTTCTGGGTCTCACTGGCTTTGCTGAGGCACCGGGAGCTGTAGGCTCCCAGCACTGTCAGTCAAAGCCAGTGACGAGGGAACGGGGCGGTGCCGAATCCCGCTGTCTGTCAATGGACGCAGCAGTGGGGCTCAGATGCGAGCATGCACTAGTGCCCCCATGGGAAGCGGCTTCCTATGGGGGCACTGGACAGAGGGGAGGGGCCAGAAGCGCCTGCCGGTGGTAGACCCGACAAGAGGAGGTTCACGTCTGCTCTGTGCAATTCCATTGCAAAGAGCAGGTAAGTATAGGTGTGTGTGTGTGTGTGTGTGTGTTTTTGTGTGTGTGTGTTTTTTATTTACCTTTTACAATCACTTTAGGGTTCAAATTGTAGAGATGGGGTGATCGTTTTTTCCTTCTCTGTATTGCATATACTCACAAATTTTTCCATCAGATGCCCCTCTTCAGAGTTGGAAAGTCTGCTGGACGCCTTAGGTTTATAAATGGATATAGATGTATAGATCTATATCTCATCGCCTGGTCCAAGGCCCTTAGCTCCGCCCACAGTTATGGTGGCCAAGATTACAGCTGCTAATGTAAACAAAACAACCAATGCTAAGGGCTGCAAACTTCCTTTTGAACTGGGGGTTTGAGCTGCAAGCGGACCCTAGTTCTTTGTTTTGGGCTTTATTAGCAATGTTATTTTTGCCCACCCTTTAGTTGGACTACTTCTTAATGTCCCACAAATCTTTGTTTCCCTCAATAGTCGAGACAATTTCTATTGAGGGACACAAGTTCATCCCTCTGTTTACGATAATGGTCTTGGAGTTTATTCCAAAAAGTGAGGCATGCTGGAAAGAAGGTGGTAGTAGAACCCATGGGCAAAAGACTGTTTTTTCGTGAATTCCATAAAATGGTAGCATACCCCCCCCCCAAATCAAAAACGAAGAATTTTTTTGGCTGGACATACTTTTTTAAAGCTTAGCTCGCCATTTATCTATGTACTGTAAGGATGCTGCAATTTCCTTTTTCAATGTACTAACCAACCTTTTTGTTCTTTCCTATCCACAGCAGTTATATCAAACTCTAACAGATTACGACATTAGGTTCTATATGTATGAAATATTAAAGGTATGTCCAACACTTTGTTTACCTTCTATCTCTGGGAATTGTGTTTCTTTAGTGTTCTGAGATGCAAACTTGTGAAATAAACACTATTCATGCCTAGTATAATTTATATCATACAACCTTATCTGCAGGTGTGTATATGGCTATATGCTGTTGTATTTGATATAGATCCTGCTGCTAAAGGATACTTTTTTCTTAGTGTGTTTAATGCTGAACTAATTGGGTATTTGTTTTCAAAGAGCATTGTAAACTAGCCTCTTCATGACTGTAGAATGCTTTGATCTATTAACCCAGGCCTCGACAAACCCCGGGCGCAATTGCGCCTAGAATTGGGGTCCTGGGGCGACACAGCTGCGGTACCGTGTCAACCTGTGCACACCGGCCACCGCCGCGAGATTGCATCGGGCCGCGCCGGCCAGAAATTCAGGCCGCGGCTTTTCGGCCTTCTGAAATCCTCCTATGGCACCATCTTGGGGTGGTCGTTGGTATTGCAACACCTCTAACAATGCTAATGCAATGTTAACCACTGGGCACTTTTCAGCTTTCAGTGCTCTCACACTTTGAATGACAATTTCTCAGTCATGCAACACTGTACCCAAATTAATTTTTTGTCCTTTTTTTTTCACACAAATAGAGCTTTCTTTGGTGATATTTAATCACCGCTGGGTTTTTTATTTTTTGCACTATCAAAAAATACAGAAAATTCGGTAAAAAAAAAAAAATAATTCTTTGTTTATATTAAAATGTATTGGCAGAGTATTGCACAGTGCTGGCAGTGTAGCTGTCACTGACCAGCGCTGTGGGCACTACACATCCAGCCCACAGCGCTGGTCCCATCTCTCCCCCTCTCAGCTTCTCCCCTCTCACTGTACAGATCGATACAGAGAGGGGAGGGAGGAGCCGGCGTCGTGACGCCGGTTTGTGTACATGTAATCGCACCATCATTTGACAGAGCGATCACGTGGTGAACGGCCGCTATCGGCGTCCGTTTACCGCGATGCACAGGTCCTCGGGACCTTGCGGTCACGGATGTTCCCGAGTGCGCGCCCAGGGGGCGCGCAGGAGCAAGGTTCTGGGAGGACGTCCTACGGTGCCCAGTGCCACCTGTCAATCGTTGTCGTTAAAAAAAAAAAAAAAAAAAAAAACCTGGCTCCTACTTTTTTTAGCTGGCTCCTAGATTCCAAGCAAATTTGTCAAGCCCTGTATTAACCATTTAGATCTGTTTATTAGGCATATGTAATATTTATGCTGTGAAGTATACACTTTTGTACATTTCTTTAATATGCTTTTGTCCCCCTCAGGCTCTGGATTATTGTCACAGTATGGGTATCATGCACAGGGACGTGAAACCTCATAATGTTATGATTGATCACGAGCACAGAAAGGTATGCAACGTCCGTAGAATGTTCCAAGAACTTCCCATCAGGAAAATTAAATCGTAACCTTTTTAAAAAAATGTTCTCTCTTCCCTCCAGCTCCGACTAATAGATTGGGGTCTCGCAGAGTTCTATCACCCGGGCCAGGAATACAATGTGAGAGTCGCCTCCAGATACTTCAAAGGGCCAGAGCTGCTTGTCGATTATCAGGTGAGCATGTGGCGGACTGTCTGCCGGGTTTTTTGTTTTGGTGTATGTTCGTGAGGGTGGGGTGGTTATTGTTTGCCATCATTTTGATGTAATCTTCTCTCATTGTAATAACTTGTGTTGCAGATGTATGATTACAGTCTAGATATGTGGAGCTTGGGCTGTATGTTAGCCAGCATGATCTTCAGAAAGGAGCCATTTTTCCATGGACATGATAATTATGATCAGGTGAGTCTCTGCAGTCGATCCTGTGCCTTAGCCCCGGGTTCACACTGCCCCCGACTTCGAAGTCAGACCCCAGTGTGACTTTAATGCAAATCTGACAGTTTTTTGCAGGTACCTTCTTTTTTTTTTTTTTTTCTTGGCCGGAGCAACTCGGGTCGCACCGATTTTTAGAACGGTTCTAACTGGGGTTTGACTTCTGATGTAACAAGTGCTCCAAAGTCAGAGTGATTGTCACATCAGTGTGAACTGGGCCTAAGCGAGGAACAGAGATATTTTGCCCCAGGTGTGACATACCTATGACCTGAATTGACTTCACTGTTTTTAATGCTGACCTGTATCTTCTGTTTTAGTTTTTTAAAATTACATTTTACAATCATTTAGCAAGGACCGCCTCCTGCACATTTACATTGGCAGAATGGCATGGCCGTGGGTCACCTGGTCCTGAGCTCTGTGGCCGCGGGACCCGTGTCCCGCGATCGGGTCACAGAGCTGAAGAACGGGGAGAGGCAAGTGTAAACAAACCTCTCCCCGTGCTTCCTAGTGCGACTGACACTGATAGTCTATCCTGATGACATGGAACAGACGATCAGTGATGTCGAATGTCAAGCCACGCCCCCCTACAGTAAAAAAACACACACGTCACACTTAACCCCTCCCGCCCTCTAGTGGTTAACTCCTTTACTGTCAGTGTCATTTACACAGGAATCGGTGCATTTAAATAGCAGTGATTGCTGTATAAATGACAATGGTCCCAAAAATGTGTAAAATGTCCAATGTGTCCGCCATAATGTCGCAGTCACAATAAAAATCGCTGATCGCCGCCATTACTAGTAAAAAAAAAAATATTATAAAAATGCTATAAAACTATCCCCTATTTTGTAAACGCTATAACTTCTGCGCAAACCAATCGCGTGTTTTTTTTTTTTTTTTTACCAAAAATATGTAGCATACGTATCGGCCTAAACTGAGGAAGAAAATTGTTTTTTTTATATATATATATATTTTTTGGGGATATTTATTATAGTAAAAAAAATGCATTTTTTTTTTTCAAAATTGTCGCTCTATTTTTGTTTATAGCGCAAAAAATAAAGACCTCCAGAGGTGATAAAATCCCACCAAAAAGCTCTATTTGTGGGGGAAAAAAAAAAAGGACGCCAATTTTGTTTGGAGCCACGTCGCACAACTGTCAGTTAAAGCGACGCAGTGCCGAATCGCAAAAAGGGGCCTGGTCCTTTGGCTGCAAATTGGTCAAGGGCTTAAGTGGTTAATAGAGTGTAAACATATATAAAATATCAGTTCAAAACCATTAATAGGTAGGGCATTGCTATGACCATGTTTTAGTTCAGGGCTAGACAGATCCCTGGAGCAAGGAAGCAATTGTGCCTTAAAAATAAAGTGCTCTTAAATTCTGCTGCATCAATGGATGGACAGCGGGGGCCACTTTGACTCTTCAGGCCTTGTTCAAGCCTTTGTTAAAAGCATAAAAGAATTGAGATGGTGAAAACACACTATCAAAAAGAAGGCACCATTTACCAAGCAGTTTGATTCAGTTAATTTATTTAGTTGAAGTCTGTAATAAGATAAACTTCCTATATAAGACACCTTTATACTTTAGAAAACCTATAACATGTCCAAAAACATCGTTAAGACAATCCGGATTAGCTGTGAATTTTATCTTTTAGGCCAATTCATAGAAAATCAAGTATAAAAAGGCCCTTCTATTTGCAGCAGCTTGTTGCTACCAGATTAACCATTTTTATTTTCTTTCTCAGCTGGTGAGAATAGCCAAAGTCCTGGGAACAGAAGATCTGTATGATTACATTGATAAGTACAATATTGAACTGGATCCTCGCTTCAATGACATTTTGGGCAGGTAAGCTGTTTTTATTTTTATTTTTTTTAAATCCTGTAACATTGTGTTGTAACAGGATATATTTTACTCTGCCGTTGTCCAGTCTTCTGCTGCACCTTATTTGTCAGAGGGAAGGGAACCTATCCTTAAAGGCAATGCTCGACAAATCCTTTAAAGTTGCAATACTTTCTGTCACACCGTATTTGTGCAGCGGACTTACAAGCGCACTTTTTTGGGAAAAAATACTTTTTTTTTTTTTTAATTAAAAAATAACACTATCCTTAAGGGAACCTATCCTTAAAGGGAACCTATCCTTAAAGGGACCTATCCTTAAAGGGAAAAAAAAAAATTGTCACTATTCCTATTAAAGGGAACCTATCGTCGGCTCACATAATTTGTAATAAAAACATCTTTGCCATTCTGAAGCTTCCCTCCAAGCACTTTGCATATAATTTTATATATACTGTGATTCTGTATTTGCCAAATATGCTGCAGAAATCTCCCTCCACTGAGTCTGGCTGCAGCCATTTTAACTGTGGGCTGCTGAAGCTGCTGCCTGTTCACTTCCTGGATTCACACAGAGGCACAAAAATCTGTGGTGCTTACGTTCGCAAAAGACCAGCCCAGCACCTTCCCGAAACGATGGGTTAGGTGTTCCGGTGTTCCCTTCCTTCGTCGGCTCACAGGAGTAATGGACTGCCGGAGGTTGATCGCCCGTGCGTTCGGGGGGCCGCGGGTTGTGCTCAGAAACGAGCGTTCCATGCCAGGCCTCAGCATGGCGGCGCCGAATCCCGGACGGCGGGGGACGCCAGTTCGGTGGGTGGAGGCCTCCGGCAGGGCGTAGCAGCAATTGGTTCCAGCTGCTGGAACGCAGGAGGAAGGGCAGCAGGTGGCCGGGACTTCCGTTTGTTTGGCAACGGTCGGAAAGCCATTCAAAGCGCGCGGACCTGATCGATTTCTTCAGCACTATGGCGGATGCAGGCGCCCCAGGCTCCCGGCCAGTCCCAGGTAGGAGAGTACAGGCACACTGGTGTTTTTTGTTCCCCAGCTCTTAGCAGCTTTCATTGGGTGTTTGGCGTTGGGGGGTCTGACTTTTATTTCTGTCCATTTTTTTTTTTCAATGAATACAGAATGCAAAAGTTTTTTTTTTTTAGAAAGCCCAGTAAACATTCCATTTGTTTTTTGCTGTACTCAAGGTTAGTGGTAGTCAAAAGGTGTATTACCTTAATGCATTATCTGTATTAAAGTGTTTTGTAACCCCCCAAAAAAATAGATTCTGCTCCGTTTTAAAGCATGTTATACAGCACAGTGCTTCTACTGCGTCATTCGCCGCCCCCCCCCCCCCCCAAATCGCCTAAAATACCTGGCTGATCCTGCTTGCTTTTGCCCGCACTTTTTTTATTTATTTTTTCCCCTGTGGATATAATTCGTAAGGCCAATGTAGTGCTAGTACCTCAGCGACATCTGGAAAGTGCTGTTGCGTGTTGGTATTGAAGGGGAGGTGCCTTAAATGCCAAGTATAGTCAATATTTGCATGCTGGCAGCCATTTTTTCTTTTTTGCCAGTTTTTCTATGGACAGGTTCCCTTTCACAGCCATGTATTTAATTGCATCTCCCTCAAACATTGCTCCATTCTTTCCTCCTCCAGACATTCCCGTAAGCGGTGGGAGCGCTTTGTGCACAGTGAGAATCAGCACCTGGTCAGTCCAGAGGCTCTGGACTTCCTGGACAAACTGCTGCGATACGATCACCAGACACGACTGACTGCTCGTGAAGCCATGGACCACCCATACTTCTGTGAGTATCAATCCAGCCTCAGCCTCCCGTTACTGAACCAGGTAGAAGGGTGACTTCTCATGCTGTCTTTTTTTTTTTTTTTTTCTTTACAGACCCCATTGTGAAGGACCAGTCTCGGATGGGCACCTCTAACATGCCCAGTGGCAGCACCCCAGTCAGTAGCGCCAGTATGATGTCAGGTCAGTCCCAGCCCAAGTCCAGTGTCCGTGACAAGTCAGGTCAGTCCTTGGCAGGTGTAGCATGGCTCCCTCTGGTGGTGGTTCCTTGTATACGGATGATCACACTGTCAAATGTGCACTTTAATTATGCACCTGTAATTGGGCTCCTTCCTAGAAATCTGTTTGGTCTTCAATCTAGCAGCAGAAAAACTGCACAGTTGGGTGTATTCCTCAATTTTTTGTATTTTTTCATTTTTTTTTACTTTCGCACTTACCACAAAAACGGGTCTGATAACTTCTTGATCATCAGTCTGTATTGCAATCAATGTTTGACAAATCTTTATGTAACAGGTCCACTTCCGTGAAGCACTTCCCTCAGTATGAGATGTCCAGTAAGCACATTTCTTGTATTTATAGCCTTAAATGCATCTTGACCAAGGTATAGGCTATTTATCCTGAGGTGTGGATGAGACCGCTGTATTAAGTCTAGAAACCATTTCACATAGAAATGTACGTTCTCTTGTGTTCACATTTATTCAGCTTTTCATGCTTCCATGGAAGCTTTCAAGTTGTCTGCAATTCCTAAACTATGCAGTTTAAACTGCAGGGGGTCTCAAACTGGTGGCCCTCCAGCTGTTGCAAAACTACAAGTCCCATCATGCCTCTGCCTTGAGAGTCATGCTTGTAACTGTCAGCCTTGCAATGCCTCATGGGACTTGTAGTTTCGCAACAACTGGAGTTTGAGATCCTCTGGTTTGAAGGGACACTAGTCAAACCAGATCAGTAAAGAAAAATCGTGGTCGGTTGGCCCTGACTTGCAGATCTGAACTGGACATAGTCGGGAAAATTCATAAAGGTAGTGGTAGACGCCGTTTAGGATTCTGTCGGGGGGGGGGGGGGGGGGGGCAGTACCGAAAGCGTTCGCGCTTGCACCCAATCGGACAGCTAGATGTAGATGAATTGGTCTGTTTGCACTGAGGAAGGAATGTACATGCTGCACATTTCTCCCAAATGCAGTCCTGGCGGGGGAGTTTATGCTGGGGGGGGGGGGGGGGGGGGGGGTTATAAGAGCCTCTGATAGGCTATTTCCCCATCCATAGCCGATTATTCATTCAAGTAGCAACTTTCTAATCTGCCCTCTGCTGTGCACTGTCACTCAAAAGTGGAGGCGAGTTCCTAATGGGGAACTCGCCTCATTTCTGTGAGTCACAGGTAGTTCCTAAGAGACCACCTGCCAGAAACATGGCGGAGCCTTTGCAGTCCCCTGACCGAGTGCTGCTTGCTTAGACCTGATTTTTGTGTAAAGGTAGGTGGGGGATTTTTTTCTTTCTCCACCTACTTTTATATATGTAGTTGCTGGTATTGACTAACTCTAACATTCCTCAACTATTAAACTGATCGAGTATGCATCACCATTTGGTACACACTAGTGTGTGAAAAAATCATAATGGGTGAAACTATTATTAACCTTTTGCTGTTCTGGTTTTCAACATTTTAAAAGCACGTGAATTTTGTTTAGTTTTTTTGGGATGCCATTGAGGGCTTAAAGGCTAAATTTCTCTTCCTCCTCCTCTTCCCCCCTCCTCCTTCTCCTTCCTTCCTCCTCCTCCTCCTCCTTCCTCCTCCTCCTCCTCCTTCTCCTTTTCCTCTTCTTCCTCCTTTTCCTCTTCTTCCTCCTTTTTTCTTCTTCCTCTTTTTCCTCTTCTTCCTCCTTTTCCTCTTCTTCTTCCTTTTCCTCTTCTTCCTCCTTTTTCCTCTTCTTCCTCCTTTTTCCTCTTCTTCCTCCTTTTTCCTCTTCTTCCTCCTTTTTCCTCTTCTTCCTCCTTTTTCCTCTTCTTCCTCCTTTTTCCTCCTTCTCTTCTTCTCCTCCTCCCGTTTACCAATATAGCATTAATGTACTTATTTTGCAAAAATGAAAGCTTTCTATTCTACACAGGCTTACCCTACTCTCCTTCATAGCTGTTAAAACACACGGCTCGATTCCGTCTACCTTACTTCCTGGTCAGATTTTAGGTCATGAGGCAGGAAAAAGTTGACCAGCTGATCTTATTATCACACACCCCGCATCATCTTCACTCAGCTGGTCAACTCCTTCCTGTGTCATGACCTTAAAGTGTGTGTGTAAAAAAAAAAAAGCTCAGTCGCTGATCGCCGCCGGCTGCAGCTATCCGCTCTCCCTCCTCACTGACAACTTCTGTGTGAGGAGAAGAACCGATCGCCTAGCAGCCGACTCTCTATTTACATCACGTGATGGCTGTGATTGGACACAGCCATCATGTGATCAGGTGGGCTAATCGCTGACGATCTAAGATGCGCCGTGTCTGGGTGACGAGAGCATCGAGATCGCGCAGCAAAGGATGTGCCTGAACGTCCACTCAAGGAAGTGCCCACCCGGCTGTTTATGTGCAGTGGCCGGGAGGGAAGTAATTTAACGGCTATGAAGAGTGAGGCAAGCCTATGTTGACTTAATGGAAAGCTGTTTTATTTTTGCAATATAAGTACGTTCATGCTATACTGGGGAGCTGGAATTTAGAAAAGGGGGGGGGGGTGGGGGCGAGTAGGGATGTATTAGAGAATCTCTATAGGTAGGTTCAACTTGTTTCTTTAGAGAAGTTCAAAGTGCATTAACCATAAAAATCAGAATCCATCATGTACCTATTTTGGATAGAGCACAGGAGGTTTATAACCCCAGTCAGATTTATTTTTTTTCCACCATCTGTTGACCAATATTGAAAGTAACCCAAAATTTTGGATTTTCTTTTGTCCCCAGAAAAGTAATCAAGGGGGAATCTCCTAAACGGGGGGCACAGACAGATGTTCTAATCCCTTTCCACTCCATCCAAAACTAAATTTGTGTATAAGTAAACACTTATCAGATTTTTGTAGTAATCATTTTTTTTCTTCCAAAATTGTAAACTTTTGCCACTTAAAGCATAAAAATATAAATCCCAAATCTCTTTAGTACATGCAATTCTTTCCCCATGTTTTTAAACATACTTCAGGTAGTGAAAATAAACTGATGTGCCGGAAATGGTGTGCTCCTACCGTCCAGGACATTGGCATTTTTGCACTGAATTCCAAAGTCCAAAATTTCTTTGTTTTTCTAATTACAACTTTTTTTTATTTTTTTTTTACACATTTTAGAATGGGGTGCCTTTTTGAGATTGTCCATGATTTTTAAAGGCTACCTTGACTGAAAAGGTTGAGAAACACTGCAATAGGGAGCACATAAGACCAGTTTGTTTACATACAGTTCAAACTTCCTATGGCTGTGTATATCATGGCACTGCTGTCTACAAGTTCCATGATGCATCAGGCACTGTAGTCATAAGCTTTCTGCACAAGTTTTTGGTGCTCTGTATAGCAGTGCTGGCTCTGTGTTGGCAGCCTTGTCGTCAGACATGAGTGTTCAGCTTAGGGTGACAACGCTGTGTATACAAGCAGACCCTGCAAGGCAGCGTCGTCACTCTAGAACAGGAAATTGCTTGGTGGGGGGGGGGGGGGGGGAATATTCATTAAGGTTTATGCTTGAAATGGTAGGGTGCACAGAAACATTGAGAAGTTTAAGTACACCTAAAGGTTAATCATTTTTAATGTGCCTGGGTTTACATGCATTGTTCTGGGTTGCAGCACTTGCTACTTGCATTAACGCCTTCCTGCTGCCACCTCCCGGTCCTTTTAAGTCAGTGGTTCTCAACTCCTGTCCTCAGGACCAGGCCAGGTTTGCAGGATAACTGAAATACATCACAGGTGATATAATTTGCTGCTCAGTGATTGTCGTATTCTAGTCTGCATCTCCCCCAAGGTAATACATGAGGACAGGAGTTAAGAACCACTGCTTTAAGTGGATCTGAATGCCGGAGGTGGGTTTTCCCCGATCATGTGATTGGCAGTCGCATGATTGGAAGTCTCCCAATTGCAAGTATGCATCAGGAGCTTTCCAGTACCCATTTGTTACTGTGCTCTGTGTGTGCTCTCGGCACATGTAAGTGTTTACCTCGGGCTGCATATATGTGGCTGCTTGGCATATATGCCCACCCACCGAGAGACTACAGCCATGTTCCAAGTTGGCAGGTAGTGGGTAATTGTACACTTTTGCATAATATATAGTAAAGTTTAGATTTAGTTTGTGTCTTTGCAAAACAAATCCAGGGACTCCTCCATTCACTCTGTCATTGCAGAACCCGCTGCTTCTTTTCTCTACAAAACCTTGTATGTGTGTAATCATCCATGCGATTTCTGACTTTCCTTTTTATTTTTTTCTTATTTTCTCCTACCAGGGATTTCCACGGTGCCAACTCCCTCAGCTCTGGGTTCTCTAGCTGGATCACCAGTCATCTCTGCAACCAACACCCTCGGGACGCCCGTCGCAGCCACTGCCGGAGCCCCCCAGTAGGGTTTTTCTGTCCTGGCGCTTTGTCAGGAAGAGGGCAAGCAGATCCGGAAGAAGAAGAAAAATAAAATAAAATCCCCCTCCCCACACCTCAGCCCCTCTACCTGACTACAACTCCCACCTTTCCGTGGAGGGAGGGGGCTGCCCAAAGAACAACCATGCCCCCTGGACGCGCCGTATCTGAGCAGTTGCTTGTGGATCTTTAGTAGTTCTGTCATTATATATAAAAAAAAAAAAAAAATTATAGGCTGAATAATTTTTTTTTTGTTTGTTTTTTTTTTTTTTTTTTTTAACTTTTGTTATAGCACCTGTTTCACAGGTGGTACTCGTGTCTCTGGGCCGTGGATCCTGGACTTGGCCCTCTCCAATATCTCCCTGGATGTTTCATTGTTTAATTTCTGTTCCTCCTCATTACCTTGTCTCTGTCTTCTGCTGCAGAGGGAGGGATGAGGGATAGTTTTGCCATGTACCTTAATCCTCCTGGCTGGACTTTGCTGTGACTCAGCAGTCATTTGGCATCTGCATGGTTTCCTTTTTATTTTTCCTTTTTTTTTTTTTTTTGTTCCCCTCCATAAAGGGCTGCAATGTCCTCCCTGTTTTGGTATTGCACCTTTTAGTTTTTGATATATACCCAAAAATATTAGTATGCCACCACACCACGTACGTGTAAATGGTTGAGACTGCCATGCACTGCGCTAATGTCGCTAGTTCCTGTTCATAATCAATTCATAGGCGGAACAGGCAAAGCCACAGTATGGCAGTCTCCACGATATATGGTGTGACGGGTACAATTTCTTTAATAAAATATAAAATAAAATAGAGCCTCTAGATTCTATTTCTTTTCTGTAGACAACTGTACAATAGAGCAACAGGAGCCACGTCTTGTTTAGGGGTGTTTTTTTTTATTTTATTTTTTTGGGATAGCATAATAATCCATCAGCCAGCAAGTAACGGGGGAAATAAGGTGATTTCCTGTTTGAGATTATGCTATATTAATAGCTGGCATGCCGCGAGACACTTGTTGGCTCTTTCTGTGCTCTTTCCAAAGAGAAAGTTGTCCGATTGGAAAAAGAATGCTGCCTGGGGAGGCTTAGAATACATTTTTGGATATCTGATTCATAATTAAATTGGTCTTTTTAATCTTCTTTTTTTTTTTTTCCCCGATATCAAGCCCCCAATGGGCCCTGTATCACAGGCTTCCCAGAAACCACCTTATTAAATATTTTTGCCCCAGTAAGCCAAACTGCCCTCACCAGCCACTTTTTTTTTTTTGGCACCTTGTTCTGTCACTTGCCATGCCTCTTCCCCCCCCCCAACATTTTACCTACATGGAGCTGTAAGAATGATGCCCACGCTCCTCATTTCCATTTAGCGTGGGGGGGGGGGGTAATTTTGGAGACCCCCCACATCCACCACAACCGTTTTTATTTCTCTTGTACCCCCAGAAAGATTTTTGTTCCAGTCGACAAAATTCTCCCTTCACCCATTTTCCCTGTTTGTCCAGCAAAGAGCGGTCCCAGTGACAGATGATGCTTTTTTCCTTCACATGTGACAGATCTAATGTTGGAACTATTTGGTGTAAATAAACATGGTTTTATTTATCAAGGTTAGATTTTGTCTTATGGCTCAGCACCTTTATTGGGGTTCATGTGTAATGTTTCCTCTCGCTGTACTCTGGGGCACCTTGGGATACTAGCTTGTAAATTCGTTTTAATCTGCATTTACAAAATAACAAGCTTTAAGTTGCTTTGTTGAAATAGCTTTCACCTTCATTGTTTGCATGTTGAATATAGATCTTAAAGTGGTTGTAAACTCTTTACAGACCACTTTGACTTACAGGTAAGCCTAGATTAAGGCTTACCTGTAGGTCCAAGAAATAACTCCTAAACCTAAAAGGTTTAGGAGATATTTACAGAAATGGCGGCACCGCTGTCTATGGCGCATGCACGCTGTAGACAACGGCGCAGGCGCACTGGGCGTGCCGCAAGTGAAGGCAAACATGCCGTCACGGCTCCCGTGCGCATGCGCCGGAGTGACGTCATCGCTGCTTCGGCCACTCACAGCGCCAGAGCAGCGATACCCTCAAGGAAGATGGACGCTTCGTGTAACAGGGGACAGCAGTGACATCGCTGGCTCCTGTGCCAGGTAAGTGACACATAATGGGGCTACTATGCGATGCATAGTAGCCCCATTATGCTTTACCTTTGCAGGGAAACAGAAGAACTAAACCCATTAGGGTTTACTTCCTCTTTAATGGGAATGTTGGCTGTAGGTATTAACCACTTTAGTCCCAGTAAAGTGTGGGAATTTGAGTGAGGCAGGCTGAAACACAATATAGGAGTAAAGATTTATTGGCATAAGTGTCAAAATGCATAACATTTTACATAAAAAGTAAATGCTCAAAGCATATACAAAACCCTAGTATAATGAACTTGGGAAAATATATATATATATAGCGATATATAGATATATAGATATATATATATAGCGATATATAGATAGATCTATCTATCGTAAAATAATTGTCCATAAAACCTATGTCAATGGGGACTGCATCCTTAAAATCTTGATGCGTTTTATCGATAATCTGACTCGGCAGGAGCGCATGCTAAAGTGCCTGTAGATAATAAGATGGTCTAAATAAAAACCCAGGTCATGGAAAATTTTATTTTATTAATTTTTTTTGTTTTATTATCACATAGGGCAGTGGTTCTCAACCCTGTCCTCAAGTACCCACCATCAGGCCATGTTTTGGGAATTTCTTAAGTCAAAAAGCTGTCCAAAATACCAATCCATTAGTTTAAAGCACCTGTGCAAGATAAAGAAAAACCTGGCCTGTTGGGGGGGGGGGTACTGAGGACAGGGTTGAGAACCACTGACATAGGGGACTAGTAGAGCCATATGTGATGGCATATAGGTGGCAGGTTCTCTTTGAGATATCTGGGGTCTATTTCTCCTCTGTACTCCACTGCAGCTGATGGTTGTGGAAGTAATCGGCTTCAGAGCCAAAGGGATTGTACAAGATTTATATAGCACCAACAGTTTGAGCAGCACTTTACAACATGAGGGCAGACAGTACGCTTGCAATACAATTCAATACAGGCGCATCGGAGGGCCCTACTCGTTAGAGCTTACAATCTAGGAGGGAGGGTCAAGTGATACAAAAGATAATGACTGGGGGGGGGTTGGGCTGATGAAGAAAATAAATAAAAGTTCAGTTGTTGGGTTTGGGGCCAGATAGGCTTCTCTCAAGAGAAGTTTTCAGGGAGCTTTCTAAAAGCTAGCGGAGTAAGAACTAGTCGGACCGATTGGGTGTAGGGAGTTCCATAGGAGAGGCTTGGGAAAAGTCATGGAGGCGAGCATGCAAGGGAACTAGAAAGCAGGAGGTCTTGGGAGGAATGAAGGGAACGAGTAGGTTGGTATTTTGAGACTAGGTTAGTGATGTAGCTGGGGGGCGAGTTGTGGATGGATTGTAAGTGGTTTGAAATTTGTATTTAATGTGTTCTGTGAATGGAAGCCAAGAGAGGGGTGGGTGGCCACTGAACACTTGGTAAGGTGGATGAGTCTGGCAGCAGCCTTCATGATGGATTGAAGGGGGGGATAGCCTATGTAAAGGTAATCCAGTGAGGAGGGAGTTGCAGTAGTCAAGGCAGGAGATGACCAGGGAGTGAATCAGCTTTGTGGTGTCATTTGGTTAGAAAGGGGCGTATTTTAGAGATGTTGTGGAGGTTGAGGCGGCAAGATTTGGACGTAGGGCTGTAGATTTCACGTATCAGGTCTACATGAAAGCTGACAGTCAACTTTCCAAATGTTGAAAGCTGAATTGAGTTGAGCTTTAGCAGCTTATCTAACAATCCTAAAAAGCAGCCGCAACAATGAGAAAATGTAAAAACAGTGCAGCACTAATTAATTATAAACATACATTGATGAACTTATTCAGACCAGGTGCAAAAACAACAATAAAGAATAAAAAGAAAAATGGTGCTAAGCAGTTAAAGTTGGTCAGATAGGTCCATAAAGTCCTTGTATGGAGACCAGTAATGTTGCTCACAAAGATGTGATGCTGAACGAAGAAACCATCACCTTCAAAAAACAGACAACCTTTTACCATACAGATTCGACCAAACAGCCATTTCTTTTTTTTTTTTTTTTTATTCACTGGGCAGGTTATAGGCCTTGATATAGGTGTTCGGAGTGCAGCCAACACAGTGGTTAAGTCGTCGTCCTGCTCGGCATCACTTCCTATAGCTGGATCATTGGTCATTTAAAGTGGGAGGCGTTCCTCCCTGTATATCTACAGTGTCAGATGACCACACCCTGTTTTTGATGAAATGCGTAGAGGGTGGAGTCATATCATGTGATATCATTGCGCACTGGGGCACAGCAGCCATTTTGTTGGTTTTTAAATTTTACACTGAAATGCTGTTTTTTTTTTTTTTTATTACATATGAATTTGAGTGCATTATGTTATTTTTATTGGGTATTTCCAATTCTACTACACTGAGATGGTTCTGTTCTCTCTGATTATCATCTTTTGGGAAGTACTGTTAATCACTGGGTCAAATAGGATATAAACAGGAGAAGATGGCCAATTCCTGGAGTTGACATAAAATTGTGCTTTTTGACAGTTTGATCAAATCTATATGGTAAGAGGTGGTGAGCGACATTACTGGTCTTCATACAAGGATTTTACCCATCTGACCAACTTTAACTGCTTGGAACAATTTTTATTTATCCTTTATTGTGGTGTTTGTCAAGTCCATTCATTCCAAAATCAAATGTTAAAAGCAAACAATCGGGCACAAATGAATGTTATGAGAATTTTTTTTTTACGAAGACTTTTTGAATTTAAAAACTTAACTATCCAACTTCTCCCAAAAATGTTTTTTGTCAGCTGGTATTTTACACCCCCCCCCCCCCCCCCCATATTGATGGTTATAAGATGCCTGTACTTGAGCATCTGGAGGGGGCATGCTGAGCTACATTTGCCCTCCTAAGACGAATTAGCCTTGAACTATTATTGTACACCAACAAAAGTGATTACTACTTTTAGATAAGCTCAGAAAAGGGGTGTTTTTTTAGGTTATAAAAAAAAAAAGTGCTGCTTGAAACCCCTCCTTAGAAAAGTCTAGGACACAGGTTTCAGTGAGTATAAAGAAAAAAAGTGCAGCGCTGAAGTGTAAAGTATACTTACACTTGAGCGCTGCACTTTTTTTTTTTTTTCTTTATTATTGCTTTATGCCTAGTATCTGGGTTATAGTGTCCAGCTGCCCCAATTGTGACCCACCAAGCGCAGATTTTTTTTACCTTTTATTATTTTAAGGTTTCAGTGAGTGCCTGAGATTTTCCTTTACAGTGCTTCCTACACTGAAAATAACCAGATTGGATGTCTCAGAGCTACTTGGCACCACTGGAAAAACTGATTTTTGTTGTGGGGACTTAGGCCTGGTCCACACACACCTATGCGGGGTTGTAGTTTGCATAGTCCAGGTGCATTTTTTTTTTTTCCTTTCAATACATGTTTTTTTTTTTTTCATTGAAGTCTATGGAACCAAAAACCAGAAAAAGCCCCTGGCCCTTTCCATAAAATGCACAGATATGAACATGCCATATAGGAAATCATGTTAAATGGACTGTACTGTAGTGTTGCTGCAAAACTGAAAATGCATAGGTTTGAACCAGGTTTTGGAAAGAATCCTGACAATTGGCAACACAGGCTCTTGGAAAGGGATGTTTTAGGTTGGCTGCTCTTGGCTTATACATAGAGGTGGTACAATGATGCATGAGTGGCCAGGCCATGCTCTTGCAGGGTTTACATCTTGCTGGCTGAAACACTTCAAAGCTCATTTTGCAGACAACTGAGCTAAACCTTGAGGGCTCAGCCAATGAGGGAGCAACATCATAGAAGAGTGCCATTCATCTAGCACTGAATCTGGTGTGCAACTGATCTGTGACTGTCAGGTTCTCAGTACCCTTAAAGTGGATTTCAAAAAATGAGATGTTGCAGTCTATCTCTAGCAGTAACACACCTTCACTTCCTTGTTTGCTGTTTTCACATAAACTGCAGTTCAATCCTGACCTGGTCTAAACCTTCCTTACTCTTAGAATCAGCACAGCTTGTGAGCCAATGTATATTTTTCCCAGGTCCAAGTTTGAGATCTATATTAAATTTTCTAAAAGATGCCAAAACTTGCGCTTGCATCGAGGGATGCAAGGTTCTTCAACATCTGGGTTATACTGCTGCCTGGAGGATTGGACACTGGCAAACAAAATCACTCTAGGCCAGCCCATAGGGTATAACCAGCATGTGTCGGTTTGCTGCTAGTGTCTTAGGAGGATTGATGTCTCCTAATTGTTCAGGACACAGTCAACACCTTCATGAATAAACAATGGATTAGAGGTGTGTACCTTCAGGTGATTGGACACTGGCAAGCTTTTTAGGACATGCTTCCCTTATAACCTTACCCCACTCTGATGCTAGTGTCTGCAGGTGCCGGACTGGAAAAGTTAGCTCAGTTTATTTTTCTTCAATCAACACCTCATACAGAAGAAATGTATCTGGATCAATTTGGAGCTGTACCAGGAGCCCCCTGCTCTGGGGGTGGCCCGTAATGTTTGTCAGGTGCTGGATCTTGCATGGGTACTCCATCTTAGCACTTGGTGCAACTTGTTGAGTAACCCAGTCCTTAAAGACCTCTTGGGAGATATTCCCACGGTGATGGGCAAAGCCTGACCTTTATATACAGTCAAGCCTTGTGGACAGGGTCACCCTGTATTTCTAAACGTTAATGTATAAACAGAGCTATGTTTGCACTGTGAAGAGACTACATTTCACATTTTAAACCACCCAGAGATCAGATTTAGGTGGATAACCAGGTGTTACATCCCATGACTAGTCACACTGTTGATCCCCAAAGTCTATTTCTGTCTTTTTGCCACAAGAATTGCACCTAAGTTACCGTGTAGTACCAGACACGTTTCCATATCTCCCATCCCATACTCTACGACGGTCGGCGGTACCAGATGAAAAGGAGCTAATTCAAAATTAGATGAATATTTGCTTTTCTTAAGGCCTTCACAACACTCAACCTCAGAGTGATGATGCTGCCCTTGCACTGGAGAAGAAACCGGTCTTAACTGCCTCAGCATCCAATTTTTAGCCCTGTTTCAGGTAAACAAGTGGCCCATTTGACTAAAGCAGAATTTTTATTTTTTTTTTTAGTTTTTTTTTTTTTTTGCATCAGTCATGTTTTTTATCAGACAATTTTATTGCCTTTAATACAGCCATCTTTATCCAGTGCTCAGGAGCCTCCCATCTCTTCTACTCGTGTGTGTCAGCCAGAGTCCGATCCCGATAGCCTGACCCTATAAGACTCTAAGTTGGACAGTGAAGACGAGGTGGAGGCAGTGTTAATATGTTAAAGCGGGAGCTTCACCCAACATGCTTGTTATCAATGAAAAGCTCATTGCCTGACCAATCCTGTAAAACATTCACTGTTCATTAACAGAATGAGTGATCTATGACGATTGGGTCACTCCTAAAGGATTTTCAATCCTTGAAGGACTCTATCGAGTGGACATAGTTTACAACGTAATGGGCTGTTCATGTGGTTAATCTGCCATGGCTGTCCTAAGCATCCCACTGTACCTATTGAAGATGTTCCTCAGATTCAGCAGATAGAAAATTTGAGAAGCCGCTAACAACGGTCTTCAACCTGGCTTGCCCAGCCCTGCAACCAGTTCTTGCTGCAATTTCAGTTTGTCAAACTGTGGCTAACTGTGCTAGGACAAGAAATAACCAATATGACCCTGTATTTTATGATCATGCTGTTATAGAGCAATTACATCAGTTTTCCATTCTGCCCTGCTTTTGTGTAGAAGACCTAGAACAATGGCAAACCTATGGCACGCATGCCACAGCTGGCACACACAGCCCTCTCTGTGGGCACGCCAAGCTAAGTTGCCGGATCGCTACACCCCAGCAGCCAAACTTTGGAAAGGAGCACACACTGACCGGCCATTGCCAGTACGCATGCTTGGAAACGAGTCACGGCTCGTCCAGTGATGTCATCATGCCTGACACCACTACTCAAAGCCGCATTGCGTTCCAAAGTCTAAGTTTAGGATGGGGAGCATGGGTGAGAGAGGAGGGCGGGGACTCCAAGAGGGGCCATTACTGTAGCGGACTGTGTGTGATCTCCTCCCAAGGATCGGACATATGTTGGGGTGAGTGGAGTTATGTCCTTCAGGCTTCCTAGTTTTCCTAACGATTGCATTAACTTTGGGATTCCAACCAGTGTATATTATGGGATGTCTGGTTGTAGTGATTCCTGGAGATTACGTTGCTTTCTTCTATTGTAGAAGTAACCTTTAGTGACATTTATTATCCCCCACCCCCATATATCAGGAGGAGTGATGACTGTTCTACACGCACCTGACCTCTGGAGGTAGTCACATTAACTCTGACACGCCGCTCTGTTCACCTGTTGCAGTTTGGGCACTCGGGCTCAAAAAGGTTCGCCATCACTGACCTAGAACATGTCATGAGACAAAGCTGCAGCCTGGCTGTAATCTCCATTCACATGCACTGAATCTTATGTTGTACTTGCCTTTGGCAGGATGAATGCTCGACTTTGGTTTTTAGGTTGCTTTCTTTGGACTGGTCTTCCTCTGTGGGCTACTCTCAGAGTAGGGTGAGGAATATAGGGTAAGAGGGTCACTAAGGAGTACACAGCAACCTGGGTGTAACCCCTCCTGTGGCAAAAAGTTGCAAGGACAAGCTTTCATTTTATAAGGACTGTAGGTGGTGCAGCAGGTGACATGTGGTGTGGTGTAACTTGCTCATCCACCTGAGACTTGGCTTGAAGTGGTTACGTTTTAGTGCCAAATTTGACATTTTTTTTTTTTTTTTAACACAAGAACAAGCTTGAAAAGTTCACATAGTAGAGTGAAAGCATTCCACACCAAGGTATAAAGGAAAATGTAATACTTAACTTTCTGTAATTGTCCTTTCCTGGTGCCTATCCATGGCAGCATACACTTGGTTGGTTGCTGCCAACCAACCCAAAGGACCACTTTAACTCTATAAAAGAAAGAGTTGCTGCCCCTCCCCCCCCCCCACCTCCAAAGCAATTCTTGTAACTAGTCTCAACAAAAAAAAGCAGATTATAGTAAGGGAGGGTGTATGCTGCCATGGATAGGCACCAGGAAAGGAAAATTACGGAAAGGTAAGTGTTCAATTTTCTGTTTTCCTGGTACCTCCATGGCAGCATACACATGGTAAATAATTTGCTCAAAGAGAGGGTTGCTCCAAAAGATATAGTTTATTTGGGGTTTACAAAATTGTATTGCTTATTTTTTCCCCAAAATCACGAGAAGTTAGTGCGCTTGGATCCAGGCTATAATGGGTTATGAAGGTGGTAAATGAAGACCAACTTGCCACCCAACAAATTGTTTCTGGAGAGACCTGTGCTAAAGCCGCCCAGGAAGAGGCTATTCCCAGAGTTGGAAGCGCATTGATTGCCCCTGGAACCGGAAGACCACTAGCCCGATGAGCCTTTTGAATCAGATGTACAATCCAGCTTCCTATAGTTCTTTTGGATGCTGCCAACCTTTTCCTAACTACATTTGGAATAACAAATAGGCGCTGGTCTTTGCGGAAAGACTGTTGGCTCGATGTACAGATGAAGAGTCCTTGCAACGTCTAGTTCATGTAATCTTGACGTAGTTGGGGTCTTCTTCAATAGCTGGGAGAACCCATTCCTGGTTAAAATGGTAGACAGTCGGAACCTTGGGTATGAACTCATGAATCGGCTGTAGAACGACCCTGTTCGGGAAGAATGTAATGTACGGATTTTGAGCTCCCAAGGCCCAGATCTCTGAAATCCTATGCCCGGAGGTGACAGCTACTAGAAAGGCAGCCTTCAGAGAACCCACCAGTCTGCTCCACTGCAAGGCCTGTAACATGTGGGCATCACACTAGGACACATCCCCTCTTTGCTCCAGTCTATGTCATCACTGCAACATATATAATTAGAATTGTCTGTCTTACTGGGGCAGATCATTCTAAGATTAGGTTCTTTTTTTTTTTTTTTTTTTTTTCTTGGCCTATATATTTATATTTCTTGCTGTATATACACTATATTACCAAAAGTATTGGGACACCTGGCCATTACATGAACTTTAATGGCACCCCAGTCTTAGTCCATAGGGTTCAATATTGAGTTGGCCCACCTTTTGCAGCTATAACAGCTTCAACTCTTCTGGGAAGGCCGTCCACAAGGTTTAGGAGTGTGTCTATGGGAATTTTTTACCATTCTTCCAGAAGCGCATTTGTGAGGTCAGGCACTGATGTTGGAGGAGAAGGCCTGGCTCACTGTCTCCGCTCCAATTCATCCCAAAGGTGTTCTATTGGGTTGAGGTCAGGCCAGTCAAGTTGCTCCACCCCAAACTCGCTCATCCATGTCTTTATGGACCTTGCTTTGTGCACTGATCCAAATTATTTGGTGGAGGGGGATTATAGTATGGAGTTGATTTTTTTAGGGGTTAAGATTGGCCCCTTAGTTCCAGTGAAGGGAACTCTTAAGGCGTCAGCATACCAAGACATTTTGGACAATTTCATGCTTCCAACTTTGTGGGAACAGTTTGGAGAGGGACCCTTCCTGTTCCAACATGACTGCCCACCAGTGCACAAAGCAAGGTCCATAAAGACATGGATGAGCAAGTTTGGGGTGGAGGAACTTGACTGCCTGCACATAGTCCTGACCTCAACCTGATAGAACACATTTGGGAGGAATTTATAGCGGAGACTTCGAGCCAGGCCTTCTCATCCAATATCAGTGCCTAACCTCACAAATGTTGTGGACGGCCTTCCCAGAAGTGTTGAAGCTGTTATAGCTGCAAAGGGTGGGCCAACTCAATATTGAACCCTATACCCCCCCCCCCCTCTTTGCTGAGCGGAGGCCAATAGATTGGATGATTGTGTTGACCCAGGGAGCTGTAGACCTGAGTTCAACTAAAAGGAGCTACTAAACAGAGGTGAATATCTATATATTATTGAGTCTTGATGTTCCAAATGCTTTCTGCTATACCCCTGAGCCTAAATAAAAAAAAAAGTGTATCTATATCTATCTCTATATATATATATATATATATATATTCTAAGTCCCACTTTTCACCCACCATGCTAAGACATCTCGTCATAAATGTAACCATAGACCAAATTAACGTTCAAGAGCCTATGATGCCTATGGGCAGGCTTGATCTACTAGGGGCTGGCTGGTAAAACGTTAAGCCAGAGCCTAAATAAATAAGGCCCAGTTTTTTACCCACCTGGGTAAGACAGGTTGTTATACAAGCTTTTTTTTTTTTTTTTTTTCTTTTCGTGTATGTTACAGACCCTAGACCCAAATGAACCTCCAGGATCCTCTGGGGCTGGCCCAATGATTTAGCAACAAGCCTATGGCTGGGGAAAGTTTTTGGAGTTGCAGGTTTGAATTTTGGTTCATCTATTTTCATTTTTAGGGGTAGCCGCTTGCATTTCATTTACTAAGTCTTGATTTAGTGAGCTGCTGTCTGAAGGGCTGGTTGGCTCAGGAGTTTAGTAGATGGCCCATGAGCCAGCAGAGGTTTTGGATCTGCAGGTTCAAATCCTGATTCATCTATTGCAGTGTGTGATGACATTTTACTGCAGAAATAGGAGAATGAACACCTCCGTTAGTGAGCAGAGGCGAGTAGCTCAGTGGATAAGAGTGTTGACCCAGGGCACCGTAGACCTGAGTTCGAATCCATGAAAGCGCTGCAGACTCCAGGGCGGTTCCATGAAAGCGCTGCAGACCCCAAGGGCAAGTACATGGAAGTGCAGTAGACTTCAAGCTCAAATACCTGAGTGAAAGTTTGGAGGCCATGGACAACCCACCAGTCTGCTCCAGTCCCAGGTCCCCACAGGCCTGTAACATGTGTGGGCATCACATTAGGTTGTGGACACCCTCCCTCTTCGGTCCACGGTCTGTGACATCACTGCAACATATATAATTAGAATGGGCTGTCTTATCGGGATAGCCCATTCCAAAAGCAGGGACTTAGGTTTTTATTGCCTCACCCCCCAGAGGTTTTTATTGCCTCACCCCCCAGGTACTACACAGTGCCTGAACCACCTGCTGGTGGGATAGAGTAGTGAGTCTGAAACATTTCTCACTACCCTGTTCCACCAACAGGGGGCTCAGGCACTGTGTAGTACCCAGGACTGAGAGGCAGGCTGACTCAGGGATTTGAACTCAGGTCTCCAGCAGACTAAACACAGCTCTTACCCACTGAGCTATCACTGCTTCACATGAACCTGTCTACTCGTCCTCCTATTTCTGGACTACACACAATAAATCGAACCAGAACCCTAAGGCTCGCTATTCAAAATAGAAGAAAAATACTCTAGGTGCCACCGGGCAAAAGAAAGAAAAAAAAAAAGTATAAGTCCCACCGATTGAAATATATGATTTTAGATGGAACATTTTTTCCTCCGAGTTTCATTAGTTAAAATATATGAATAAAAAGTCTAACCAGCTATAATAGAGGGAAAATATTTTAAGTCCCACTAGCAAAAATAGATGAAAAATATTATAAGTCTCACTTTTGGATGGAACTTTCTCCAGCAGGACAAATCACTCCATGAAGTTGTTATATTTATATCACAGGAAATCTCCTATTTCAGCTTTTGATGTAGGGAAGGCAAGTTACAGAAAAGAATGGTCAGAGGATAATGCAGAGCTGGTTATCAGCCAGCAGAGTGCGCTGTTGTACCATCATCATAGACACACCTAGTGTACTATTCTCCTGGCACAAAGTATTGTGACATTAATGATCCTTCTTCTTTTTTTTGGGCAGAGGATGGAGGAGAGTCTGCTGCCCACAAAGTTCTACAAAGAAAGAAACGTGCTGGAAGGAATACAAAGCCAGACTTTCTGACCTCCTTCTGCATATGCGGTTTACCTGGCTGCCTCTGGAAGGTTCCGGATCCCGAACCAGCATGTAGGTTAGAAAGTCATCCTAAAATCAGAACCGAACCCAAACCAGACAACATTGGACCAAAAGGCTGCAGCTTATTTCCCTTCCTGATCCCAGATTTCACACAGCTCCCCACACACTGAAACCTGCGCTTTGTAACCTTCTCTTCCTAATCTACCTTTATTCCCAAATGAGATTCAGATCTCTAAAGTGACCAAATCTGCACCAGCAGCATGAGAAATAGGGACTTCTGTATATGAGAGGCAGAAAGGAGTCTGTAGGGGGTGAGAATTCATCATCCCAGTTACCAATAGGACAAGAAATGAGGTCCCCGATTACCAATAAAAGGGAATGCATTGGAGTTTATGTAAAGCCAAAACGTTTCAGTTTTATGTGGAGTGTTGGCAGCACATTGGAGGTTATAGAACCCCTGTACCTTTTTATCAGAGTACAGCTTTTGTGTTCTGTAAATGCAGACTCGGATCCAGTAGTGTATTTAGGCCTGACTAAACCCCTGCACCCCCTAATTTAAATATGACCCACCCCTTCCTGTCAAGGCCACACCCCTTGCTGTTGACCCACCCTGAAATTAGTAGGGACACTAGTTCTGAGGGCCTGGGGGAGGGGAGGGCAATGGATTCCCTTAATTTGCATAGATTTCATCTGACTTCCTGTTTGGCTATGGGACAGGAAGTGAAGGGAAATCTCTGTAAAGGGACACGGATGGTAAAAAATAAACTGACAGGGGCTATAACCCTCCCTTACTCTTTCCAAAATGAAAAGTGTTGCCTATAGTTCTACTTTAAGCACAAATTTCTGATAATTTTATGGAGAGGAGTAAGAAGATATAACCATGGAAATGGTGCAGCAGAAAACATATAGCACAGTGAGGAAGGTTTGTGGTTTAGGATGAAAGGACATGTCAAAATTAAAAGCGCCCCCCCACCCCCCCTCACAGTTGCAAAACGCCGGCCCCCTGCATACCGGAAGCAGTGTGGCCGCTTTATGGGGGCACCAGACTTATTTGCCTCTCAGCCCAGTCCGCCCCATAAGACTGGCGCTACACTAACAGCGCAAGCCGGTGGGGACTCTTTCCGTGCTGCCCCCCCTGCAAAGTGCTGCCCTAGGCCTGGGCCTGGATACAGCGTTGCTTGGATCACAGAGCTCATGCAATAGAGGAAATACGGACAGCCGCACTCCAGTGAAAAATTATCTTTATTGAATAAAATCAGTCCATACAGCAATCAAGGACAGAGGATGAATCAGCTGACGCGTTTCACACCCCTTACTGGTGCTTAGTCATAGCTTGGATCAACCCATCAGATCATCACTCTACAATTGTCACGTAACCATCAATACAAATCTCTGACACTTTTGTAAAAACTAATCTTTTTTTTTTGTTAGTTTTTTTTTAAATTAAAAACAACAACAACAGAAAACACAACTGACCACCATTTCCCATTGTTTGGCTTCTACGGAAAAGCAGAGGCTCTTCACAAGCGGCTTCCTGTCTTGTCTGGAAATGGCTCACACTACCCAGACACAGAGATCACAAGAAATCATCATTGACATCGTCATCATCATCATCCCTTGCCAGAGCTTCGATGTTGTGAGTGATGTCTGTGATCATGCGGTTGAAGGAGTGGGTGGGCGAGCTCGGCGAGCAGCTGTCGTAGTTCCGCACCGCCGAGGCCGACGTGTTGCTCATGCTGCGCTTTATCCTCCCGAAGCTGTCTGTCAGGATCCCTCCATCCCTTATCCCGATGCTCTCCAGGAAACCTTCGAAGTAGCCGATGTCCATGTCGGGGATGAAAGGCCTGAGGCCTGGGAAGACACAACAATCACTAGTGTGAGGTCGGTATAACACCTCCTCTGGGGGGGGAGAAGAATGAAGAGGACAGGTCCATCAATCTCACCAGATCTTACATTGGAGGCCAACAAGATCTGATCTGATTCACCTGCCCACAGGCATGTCTGTTAGGAATTTGTCTTATGAATAAGTGAATGAATGAATGACTTGTATAGCTCTACCTATGCGAACTGAATCGCCTCAGGGCGCTTTTTGCCACTGGTGTCCATCTGTGGTATAGTGTGGTCCTTGCCCTGTGGGGTCCTGACACGCTTACAAACACATACAACATACATATATTTGGCCAATTTTATCGACAGGATCTAATTAACCTACCAGCATGTCTTTGGATTGTGGGAGGAAACCGGAGTACCCGGAGGAAACCCACGCAAGCACAGGGAGAACATGCAAACTCCAGGCAGAAGGTGTCATGGTCGGGATTTGAACCAGCGACCCTATTACTGCTAGGTGAAAGTGCTAACCACTACACCACTGTGCTGCCCGTGCATTTGTGTCATCTCTTAACCGATTGCCGCACTGACATTTACGTCGGCAGAATGGCACGGACATGCAAATGGGCGTACAGGTACGTCCCTTTAAATTTGCCGCGCGTGGTCGCGCTCGGTGAGTGTAATTGCAGGTCCCACGGACTTGATGTCCACGGGGATACCCGCAATCGTCTCACGGAGAGGAAGAAAGGGGAGATGCTGATGTAAACAAGCATCTCCCCGTTCTGCCTAGTGACAGGACACTGATCACAGCTCCCTAAACAGTGTCGTGTCACAAGTAGCCCCTCCCACCCACAGTTAGAATCACTCCCTAGGACACATTTATCCCCTACAGCGCCACCTACTGGTTAACCCCTTCACTGCCAGTCACATTTACACAGTAATCAATGCGTTTTAATCGCACTGATCGCTGTATAAATGAGAATGGTCCCAAAATAGCGCCAAAAGTTTCCGATCTATCCGCCATAATGCCGCAGTCACGATAAAAATCCACAGATCGCAACCATTACTAGTAAAAAAAAAAAAATGATTAATAAAAATGCCATAAAACTATCCCCTGTTTTGTAGACGCTAAAACTTTTGCACAAACCAATCAATAAACGCTTATTGCGATTTTTTTTTTTAACCAAAAATATGTAGAAGAATAAGTATCGGCCTAAACTAAGGGAAAAAAAATTTTTTATATTTTTTTGGGGGATATTTATTACAGCAAAAAGTAAAAAATAATGCGTTTTTTTTAAATTGTCGCCCTTTTTTTTTTTATAGCGCAAAAAAAAAACGCAGAGGTGATCAAATACAAAAGAAAGCTATATTTGTGGGGAAAAAAGGACATCAATTTTGTTTGGGAGCCACGTCGCACGACCGCGCAATTGTCAGTTAAAGCGACGCAGTGCCGAATCGCAAAAAAGCGCTCTGGTCTTTGGCCAGCCAAATGGTCCGGGGCTTAAGTGGTTAAAGTGATTATAAATGCAAACATTTTTCTTTAAATTTTTAAACACAAAACAGGTTTATACTTCCCTGCTCTGGAATTACACAGGGCAACTATTTCTTCTTCTTCTTGGGTCCCCCACCAGCATTTCTAGCTTCTCCTTTCTGCCAAGTGGCCCCATAGGAAGCACGAGGTACGATTTGTCGTGCCACTTTGCAGTCCCAAGTCGCAGGACAAGTTGCACAAGTGGAAACAGGGCCTGAAAGCGTCTATTACGTTATGTAACTAGGCTTTGCTGATCTGTTTCTGCATATTACAGCTGCGATTCGTACCAAGCAGAAGAAATTTCCTGTTCTCTCCGTACAGATGCAGCAGCTCCCGGCAGTAGTCCTTCACATCCATCCCAAGGCGATATTCCCGCAGGAGACACGCAAAGCGATAGATCTCCACAGGGGCCAGCTTGTTTCTCAACTAGAAAGATAACATTTCCAAAAATGACTTTACAGCAATGGAGAGAACCACTCGTCCTCATAGAGGTCCCCCCCCCCCCCCCTGCCTTGCAGCTGCTGGCCAATGAAAACCCGCCTGCAGTCCCCCCACCCGTAGTAGAAAATCAACGCTTGACTGTGGGCCAATGACCATATTGCATTTTGTTTCAGTGGGCTGCTGCCATTTTTCAAAATGAGGGCAAAATGGGAAGTTCTGCAAATACACCGGGGTGGGGGGGGGGGGATTTACTAAAGCTGGGGCAATCAGCTTCTAACTTCACCTTGTTCAATTAAGCTTTGCCAATAAAACCTGGAAGCTGATTGGTTTCCATCTAGAGTTGGACCAGATTTTGCACTTTCCAGTTTTAGTAAATAACCCCCCAGTGTGTACAGCAAGGGGGACAAGAGATTTCCTGGGTATAAAAGGCAGACCAGGGGGAGATTTACTGGAGAGTGCAAAATCTGGTGCAGCTCTGCAAAGAAACCAATCAGCTTCCAGGTTTTAGGCTCCATTCACACCAAATGTGTTTTTTGTCTTGCTTTTTGCAGAAACGCAGGACATTTTTTGTAACATGGGTTTCCTATGGAACACGTTCTTATTAATGTATTTTTGTGCCCCTCTGTTTTTGGAAAGGGTCAGAGACTTTCTTTTTGGGTTCAATAGACTTCAATGTAGAAGCTGCGGAAAAGCATGTATTGCGCTTTTGCCACGATTTGCATTCTGAAATCTGCTCAACAAATCCCCCCCCCCACCCCCAAAAAAGAGCATAAAAAACGCATATCACTGTAAAAAAAAAAGAGAAGAAAACACGGAAAGCACAGCAAAAAGCACTGCAGAAATGCTCCAAAGAAAACTGCATAGGTGTGAATGGAGTCTAATTCCTCGTACACACCATCGGACTTTCCGCCAACAAAACCGTTTTGATTTTTTATCGAAGGTTGTTGTTGGCTCCAACTTGTCTTGCATACACACGGGCACACAAATGTTGGCCAACAACTACGAACGTGGGAACGCGGTGCCACGGCGAGCCGAGAAAAAGGAACGTCAATAGCTCCTTCTGCTTGATTCCGAGCATGTGTGAACTTTTGTGCTACGGACTTTTTTTGCACCGTTTTGTTGGCGGAAAATTTCAGAACCTGCTCTCAAACATTTGTTGGTGGAAAGTCCGACAGCAAATGTTCGATGGAGCGTACACACGATCAGACTTTCCGACAACAAGCTCACATCCAACATTTCCTGTGTACGCGGCATAAGCCCCTTTTCACACTGACTGCGGCTTTGAAATTGCGCTACTTCAGCGCGATTTCAAAGCCGCGGGGCAGTGCCATTTCATCTGTGGCTTGCTGACATCTGTGCGATTTCATTCACGGATGTCAATGCAAGTCGCACATGAAATCACGAAAAATAGTGCAGGAACTATTTTTGAAATCACACCTATTAAAAGGAGAAGTACAGCTAAAGCTCGTTTGGTTGGACTTCTCCTGAGGATCACAGTTCGTTCTGCACTCCTGTGACCCGTTTTCAGCAGACAGCGGGCTGAAGTTTGCTCTCTGCTGACGTCACAAAAAACAGTCCAGTCATTGTGTCATCCCGACAATAAAGTCTGGATCCACCAGCTGGCTGGATTTACACCCCACTCAGCCTCTCAGCGAGCCTAAAGCCGGTGTCCTGTCGAATACTGTCCCCCATCGGATAGTGTCCGCCGTGTACTGCGCATGCGCAGTACGGATGACAAGCAGATTCCAAAAATATCCGAAGATGAACGGCGCGCCTGTTCCGTGAGTCCAGGTTCAAGCTCCACCATCCAAGTGAATAAAAGTGAAGTGAAGTGAAAAAGACCATCCAAGTGAATAAAAAAGAGCTGTGTGAAGCGAGGCCGCGTCGAAGTGTGGCGAGTGAAGCGTGGCGAGCGAAGCGGGCCCGCGAGGGACCCTCTAACTATGTGCAGCCCTATGTCCACTTGGATGGTGTGGCTTGCACCTCGACTCACGGCGCAGGCGCCGTTCATCTTCGGAGATTTTCGGAATCTCCTTGTGCGCAGTACGGGGCGGACACTATCCGATGGCCGGACAGTTTTTGACAGAACACCGGCCACCCCCTCCAAAGCCCAGCGCTTCAATGAGAGAGAAGAGCAGAGAGCTGTGACTTACAGTCTGCAGCTCTCCGCTCAGGGAAGCTCTGAAAACCGAGCGATCAGCCGCGTTTGATCGCTCGGTTGTCAGTGCAGAGGCGCTGGGGGACAGATGCAGCATCCACCGAGGTAAGTACGATTCTAAAAAAATAAAACCTTTACTTCTCTTTTAAGACTGCTGTAGAAAGACATTAGATGCGACTTCAAGTGCGATTTGTAAACCTGAAGTCACACCGGGGGGCTTATTGTCAAAGCTTCATAAACTTAAGCTGAAGTTAGAAGCTGATTGGCTGCCATGCACAGCTGCACCAGATTCTGAGTGCTCCAGTTTTAGTAAATCCCCCCCCCCCCCCATTGTCTCCAATGTGGCAGCCAGTTAAAAAGCTGCAATTCGGATATCAGGAGAAGCGAGACAGAGCAGCACACAGACATTCCAAATAGATCTGTGATGTCATCATATCCCAGTTATTTTATTTTACAGGCTTTTATTTTTATTATTTGTCTAGACTTCTCCATTTCCCCTATACATAAAAGATAAAGGTTAGTATCCTCACCGTGATCATGTAATCCTGCAGCTGCTCCAGGGGCACTCCGCCCTGATCGCCATCACTGGCACCCGATGCCAAACTCTGCTCAGACATGGCGAACGAAGGAGACGACTCGCCGCTGTAATGCGCTTCAAATGTGTCGTGAGAACCATTACTGAGAGGAGGGAGAAGACAATTGTAATGGTCAGAATGTATGAGTTCCTCCTACATAAAGTCATAGTATGCTTCTACATTATTAACCACTTCAGCCCCGGAAGATTTTACCCCCTTCCTGACCAGAGCACTTTTTGCGATTCGGCACTGCGCCGCTTTAACTGACAATTGCGCGGTCGTGCGACGCTGTACCCAAACAATATTGACGTATTTTTTTTTCCACAAATAGAGCTTTCTTTTGGTGGTATTTGATCGCCCCTGCGGTTTTTATTTTTTGCGCTATAAACAAAAAAAAGAGCGACAATTTTGAAAAAAAAATCATTATTTTTTACTTTTTGCTATAATAAATATCCCCAAAAAATATATAAAAAAACGAAATTTCTTTCTCAGTTTAGGCCGATACGTATTCTTCTACATATTTTTGGAAAAAATAAAAATCGCAATAAGCGTGTATTGATTGGTTTGCGCAAAAGTTATAGCGTCTACAAAATAGGGGGATAGTTTTATGGCATTTTTATTATATTTTTTTTATTACTAGTAATGGTGGCGATCTGCGATTTTTATTGTGACTGCGACTATATGGCGGACACATCGGACAATTTTGACACTATTTTGGGACCATTGTCATTTATACAGCGATCAGTGCTCTAAAAATGCACTGATTACTGTGTAAATGACACTGGCAGGGAAGGGGGTTAAACACTAGGGGGCGATCAAGGGGTTAAGTGTGTCCTAGGGAGTGATTCTAACTGTAGGGGGGTGGGCTCACTACAACATGACAGCGATCACTGCTCCCGATGACAGGGAACGGTGATCTCTGTCATGACACAAGGCCGAACCGGGAAATGCCTTGTTTACATAGGCACTTCCCCGTTCTGCGGCTCTGTGACGCGATCGCCGGGAGACCCGCAGACATCAAGCCCGCCAGTCCCTCGGGCACGGTCACGCTGTGTGCGGCGGGCGCACGCGTGCCTGCTAACCCCGCCAATTAAGGGGGACGTACAGGTATGCCCATTTGCCCATTTGTGTCCTAGGGAGTGATTCTAACTGTAGGGGGGATGGGCTCACAACATGACAGCGATCACTGCTCCCGATGACAGGGAGCAGTAGATCTCTGTCATGTGACTAGGCAGAACAGGGAAATGCCTTGTTTACATGATCACGGGACACCGGCAGACATTGAGCCCACGGGCATGGTCACGGAGTACGCAATGGCGTGCGCATGCCCACAATGCTGCGTCTTAAAGGGGACGTACAGGTACGCCCACTTGCGCAGCCATGCCATTGTGCCGACATACATCGTTGTGCGCTGGTCGGCAAGCGGTTAAGTACTAATTACAGTACTAGTGCCAGGCTTTATTGGAATGGAGTAAAACAAATGGATTACCTTTGCCACGATGCTCATGCACTCTGCAGTGTAGTGGAGCATCATGGGAAATGTAGTTCCAAAACATCTGGGGGTGCCAAGGTTCGCCATCACTGGTATAGTGCCTGAGATATGAACTGTCTGGGTTGCTCTCTCTCCCAGTCACACTCAGATTTCCATTACAAGTTGCCATTGGTCCCACTCCCTCCCAGATCTTCCTATTGTTTCTTTTTATTGTAGTGTTTCAGGGGCGGAGCAATGTTGTTAAAAAACATTGCCGGCTGCTTTTTTTTTTTTTTTTCCACAGCTCCAATTACCGGACTTCTTTAACCACTTGCTTACTGGGCACTTAAACGTATTAACCGTATTTTACCGTCGTATTAGCCGCGGTATTCGGCCGCTCGCGGGCCAGTTTTACCCCCCGCGAGTGGCCGAAAAAGGGTTAAAACCCCCCCGCAAAGCCCCGCCGTAGCGGCGCTTTGCGGCGGTATTGCCGCGGTATCCCATTGAAATCAATGGGTAGGAGCAGTTTAGGAGCAGTGAATACACCGCTCCTATACCGCTCCAAAGATGCTGCTAGCAGGACTTTTTTTACCGTCCTGCTAGCGCACCACTCCAGTGTGAAAGCCCGCCGGCTTTCACACTGGCGTGAATGGGGCCGGTTTTTTCAGGCGCTATACAGGCGCTATTTTTAGCGATGTACCGCCTGAAATCCGCCCCAGTGTGAAAGGGGCATATCTGTTACCGATTATCACCTCTGGTGATCATGTGGATTACTTTTTTGCATACACATAAAAGATTAAGCCATTTTTCAATTGTAATTAAAAATTTTATATTTGCTTTTTCTTTATGACATAGAGCGTAATATCTATTTGCGGACTGTGCAATATATTTATTACCTATGTAGTGCTGACATGCATATCAGCTAGACAAGACACACAGTAGGAGACGGAGGCGTTAGCTCCGATTGGCCGCTTAAGGTGTATGTCCAAAAAAATCTGATGTCTTGATTGGCTATACAACAACAAGACATGGATAAAAGCCGACTTCCGGTAGGTAGGTCACGTTCCTCAGACGAAGTCAGGATATGACGAAACGCGTCAGGGTCGTGACCTACCGTAAGTGACGTCTGCGCCTCAACGTGCGCTAAGTGACCAGGAAGCGAGCCGCTGTTCTACACAGCGGACGCTCCACTCTTGTTCCAGTGGACGCTCTCATCTATCAGGCACAGTGCACTTTATTCAATGCTTTATGTGATTATATATTTGGTACGCATTTACGTACTTGGGGGGGGGGGGGGGGGGGGGGGGGGTTGTGGGCCTTTTTATTGAAAAAAAGCTGTACTATGCTATATGGATATTATTTTTTCATATATGCTTGGAACCATGGCCTAACAACTCTGACACCTAGTGGTTGAGGGGAGAACAAGCAGTGGAGAAGTTGGTTTACCTTGGAGATTTTAAGGCTTGTGAAAATCTGGGTTCTGGTGAGTGCATCCCCAAAGGGGAGATTTGGCCGCGCGTGGTGAAATTTTTTTGGTGGAAGCTTTACCCTACAGATCACAACAGAGACTTTCCATTATCACACTCATCTGATTTTTTATTTTTTATTGATTATTGTTTTGTGATGTCCTCATTGTAATAAGGACATTAAGCGCTGCTGCAATATTTTAGAAGGACTTACAGGGAAATTTTACAATATTGCCATATTTGAAACAAAAAATTTAGAAAAAAAAAAAAAATCATGTTTAATAGTTTGTTATAAAATTTTGCAAACAGGTCATTTTTTTCCTTCATTGATATGCGCTGATGAGGCGGCACTGGTGGGCACTGATAGGCTGCACTGATGGGCACTGATAGGCACAGATAAGGCAGTACTGATGGGGACAGATAAGGCAGTACTGATGGGCACAGATAAGGCGGCACTGATGGGCACAGATGGGTGGCACGGATGGGCACTGATAGGTACCACTGATAGATGGCACTGATGGGCACTGATAGGTGGCAATGATAGGTGGTACTGATGGGCACTGAGGTGCAGCACTGTTGTTGAGGCAGATTGTGGGCACTGATGGGTGGCACTGTGGGCACTGATGGGTGGCACTGTGGGCACTGATGGGCAGCACTGTTGCCTATTCTTAGGTGGCACTGGCAGGGGGCACAGGTAGGCACGAGCAATCAAGGGACAGCTCGCCGTGATCGGGACTGATGTCCCTCTCACGCCCGCCGGTGAGCGTGAGGAGGAAAAATAGCCGATTACCGGCTCTGTTGATATCACATGATCAGCTGTCATTGGCTGACAGCTGATCACGTGATAAGGGGTCGGGATCCCTTACTCGGATCTGTGATCCATTGAGTCTCACAGAGCCCTTCAGGGGGCGCGCAGAGCGCTCATGCACGGGACTACCTCAATAGACGTAGTCCCGGCAAAGCAGGTCCGCGCTGTAGCCGTCATTTGGCTATAGCGCGGATCTCTAGTGGTTAACACTGGGGAGACCCACTGACAGCTCAAATAGCCGAGCCTGGAAGTATCGGTTTCAGGTATCGGTGCATTTGCACGAGTACCCATACTTGTGCAAATACTCGGTATCGGCACCGATACCGATACTAGTATCGGTGCAACCCTACTTATGGTGGTTGCAAACCCTTACCGCTCAGATGACCTACCTACCCGTCTACAGCTAACTACCAACAGCATTCCACCTTCCACAGTTTCCCCATAGCAGCCAATTAAATTAGAGGCACTGTGCACCGTCAGTATTCAGGAGCCCGCTCTGGCATTTACAGCTAGGACAGAAAATGAACAATGCTTACAAATGCAATATAAATAATAACCTCCTTTTCCCTGGAATCCATATCCAGCTTGCCAACAGTGACAAGTAGATCAAAACAGGGACAATTCTGTAGGGCATAACTTAAAGTGATCTTACAAAGAGCTGCAGCAGCTGTAGTCTGCATCATAAGAGAATGTCCCATCTGTGTGTGAGCTGTCACCTGGAATAGAAGGCAAATTCATATAAAAAACATAGGTGTAAGTCCGAGAATATATCCAGAATACTCTATATCACATGTGTCAAACACAAGGCCCCACAGGGCGGCAGGTGGCACTGGCAAGGGGGTACTGGTGGGCACAGATGAGGCAGAACTGCCTCTTTCTCTGTCAGCGCAAGGAGCAAAAAAAAAAAAAAACGATTACCGAGCTTTTGTTTACGTCATTGGCTGACAACTGATCACATGGTAAGGGGCCGGGACCGGATCACAGCACGCGAGGGGAGCGTGCAAAGGGGAGGCTGCCATATGACGGCCTCCCGGAAATTCAGGTCCACGCTGTGGCCGTCATTCGGCTATAGCGCGGACGCCAAGTGGTTAAAGTATTATCTAGCACATAGTAAATCGACCAATGGCTGCAAAAATGACGTATAGAACGAAGATAAACATTAATGTGTCACCTGCAAAACAAGATCACAGCGTTGTGGCGTGAATTTTGTTCACTTTTTATATTCCCCGTGCCACCTGCGAGTGAGTGTGTTTAGCGTTACGCAGCAAAATGGATACAGACATCGATAGCCAAAAATTTTACTTTATTGCTGCGTGTCCAGGATCACTTGGGGCAGATCCCCTCCATAACAAGAGTTGACAATGTGTTCTGTATTACAAATCATAAAATAGCCCCCCCCCCACCTTTATATACGCACACACACGTAATCTTACAGCGTGACAGCCAAGGTTTCTCAGGCGGTGATGTATAGTGGTACCCAGCCCGGTCTACACATTCTATGCTCTGGTCTCCGTAGATGATTTGGAAAACTTGGCAGATGAGAGCGCAGGATTCTTCCGCAGCGTCCTGAGAAGATACAGAAAACCGATGACATTTTCACCTTCCAAGCACTTCATTAAACACTGACAGGTTCCATCAATACGGGAGGCTGCGTGCAGAGGCCAAGTCCACCGAGCACTCACTTTATGTTCAACAGTCTTCGGCTGCCATTCGCTACTCTTTGCTACACTGAAAAATATTCATATTGAAAAATGTCTTATAAGCTCAGATTTGAATACATTCCCTCTTGCTAATAACCCCTCCCCCCCCCCCCATACCGTATATACTCGAGTATAAGCCGAGGCACCTAATCTTACCACAAAAAACTGGGAAAACGTATTGACTCAAGTATAAGCCTAGGGTGAGAAATGCGCAGCTACTGTAAGTGGGAAAGAGGGTCAACAATGCCCATTTGCAGCCTCACTGTGAACATTTGCAGCCATAGGTCCCCCGAACTTCAAAAATCGGTAGTTAAGGGACACAGTTGACCGACTTTGGGCCACTTGGTGCGAGGAACCCCAAGTTTGGAAGTGGAACTAGCACTACAACATATCCAAAGATGGGGTTCCTAGCACCAAGTGGCCCTGAGATACGGGGCCCCAAAGTCGGGGTCGGAAAATTTAATTCTCTGCTGCAGAAAAGTGCTTGACTCCAGTATAAGCCGAGGGGGGCATTTTCAGCACAAAAAAATTTGCTGAAAAACTCGGCTTATACTCGAGTATATACAGTAAGTTGTCACTGAGGGTGTTTCCAGTTTGTCTCCCTCTTCTTGGGCCATGCCTTTAGAAGTTGCCGCTCATGTTTAGGACTCCGTTGGCCAATGGACGATCACTCTCTAGTGTCAATAGGCACCTTTCTCCTAGGTGGGTCATCCTTCTTAGGCCTCATTCACAAAGCCGTAAAACTTTTATTGATGCAAAAAGAGAAAAGTTCCTGCGCAATGATCACACTGAGGTGTTGAGGGCGTCAGCGGTAAAGCGCTGCCATTTTTAGCGGAGCTTTACCATCATTTTAGCAGCGCTATTCTTCCGCTATTGGGGCGCTTTTAACCCCCGCTAGCTGCCGAAAAAGGGTTAAAACCTCCAGCAAAATGCCACTTCAGCGACGTTTTGCCAGCGCTGCCCATTGATTTCAATGGGCAGGGGTGCTTTATGAGCGGTGTGTAATACTCAGACAATACTCTGACAATACTCTGTAACACTGCAAAACTCGCCAATACTCGGCAATAAATTTTAACAGAAACAACAATTTTTTTATTTTTTTTTACCAAATTTTCAATCTTTTTTTGATTTATATCGCAAAAAATAAAAAACCCAGCGGATTTAAGTCCGGGCTTTGACTAGGCCACTCCAAAACCTAAATTTTGCTTTGTTTGAACCATTTGGAGGTGGACTTGCTGTTGTGTCCTAAAGCTTTGCAGCTTCATGACCTGGGTGACTTACCATAATTATTGGAACCATAACTTCCGAGCTCTACCAGAAAATCCTAAAGAAGAATGTCCGGCCATCAGTTTATGACCTCAACTCAAGTGCACTTGGGTTATCCAGCAGGACAATGATCCGAAACACGACAGCAAGTCCACCTCCAAATGGTTCAATCAAAGCAAAATTTAGGTTTTGGAGTGGCCTAGTCAAAGCCCGGACTTAAATCCAATTGAGATGCTATATTGTGACCTTACACGGGCCGCTCATGCTGAAAAAACCCTCCAATGTGGCTGAATTAAAACAATTCTGCAGAGAAGACTGGGCCAAAATTGCTCCACAGAGATGTGAAAGACTCATTGCCAGTTATCAAAAACGCTTGATTGCAGTTGTTGCCGCCAAGGGTGGCACAAACAGTTATTAGGTTTAGGGGGGGCAATTACTTTTTCACATAAAGCCAGGCAGGTTTGGACAGATTTTTGGCCTTAATAAATGAAACCATCATTTAAAAACTGCATTTTGTAGTTACTCGGGTTATCTTTGTGTAATAATAAAAATGTGTTTGATGATCTGAGTCATTTAGGCCCCTTTCACACTGGGGTGGGAGCCGCGGTGACGGTAAAGCAGCGCTATATTTAGCGTTGCTTTACCGTCGTTTTAGCGCGGTATTCAGCCGCTCGCGGTGCGGTTTTACCCCCCGCGAGCGGCCGAAAAAGGGTTAAAGACCCCCCGCAGAGTGCCGCCGTAGCGGCGCTTTGCGCCGCGGTATTGCCGAGGTATCACCGCGGTGTCCCATTCAAATCAATGGGAAGGAGCGGTATAGGAGCGGTGAATACACCGCTCCTATACCGCTCCAAAGATGCTGCTAGCAGGACTTTTTTGACCGTCCTGCTAGCGCACCGCTCCAGTGTGAAAGCCCACCGGCTTTCACACTGGAGTGAATGGGGCCGGATTTTTTCAGGCGGTATACAGGCGCTATTTTTAGCGCTGTACCGCCTGAAAAACGCCCCCGTGTGAAAGGGGCCTAAGTGTGACAAATATGCCAAAAAATATAAAATCTGAAAGGGGGCAAATAACATTTTCACAGCATTGTACAAAACTATTCAACGCGTTGCGTCACTTCTGACGTTGTATTCTGTCGTACAATCGGTACTACGCTCGTCCGATAAATCTAAGCGTGTGTACGAGGCTTTAGTCACAGATTTTTGGATTCTGGGTTATGGATCTGAAAGCAGCTCATGTTTACACACCTGTGTGAATGGCTCTATTGAAAGCAATTAAGCTGCATTCAGATATTGAATGCTATATTGTCTAAAGTATTGGGACACCTGCCTTTACACGCACATGAACTTTAATGGCATCCCCAGTCTTAGTCCGTAGGGTTCAATATTGAGTTGGCCCACCCTTTGCAGCTATAACAGCTTCAACTCTTCTGGGAAGGCTGTCCACAAGGTTTAGGAGCGCGTCTATGGGTGTGCACTGGTCCAAATCATTTGGTGGAGGGGGGATTATGGTGTGGGGGTTGTTTTTCAGGGGTTGGGCTTGGCCCCCTTTTTCCAGTGAAGGGAACTCTTAAGGCATCAGCATACCAAGACATTTTGGACAATTTATGCTCCCAACTTTGTGGGAACAGTTTGGGGACGGCCCCTTCCTGTTCCGACATGACTGCACACCAGTACACAAAGCAAGGTCCATAAGGTCAAACATTCCCATAGACACACTCCTAAACCTTGTGGACGGCCTTCCCAGAAGAGTTGAAGCTGTTATATCTGCAAAGGGTGGGCCAACTCAATATTGAACACTACGGACTAATACTGGGATGCCATTAAAATTCACGTGCGTGTAAAGGCAGGTGTCCCAATACTTTTAACAATATAGTGTATTTAGTATTCAGGAGTGTTGGATGCCCAAATCCCCTCTCTGGATTCTATGATTTCTCCCACTGGCCCCTACATCTCTAGTGTGTTCTGTAGTGATGTAGTGGCCAATCACAGAGCGCAGAGGGGGGACCAGGAATCCAAACATTCCTGAAAGTGTCTGAAGAAGGAACCACAGCACGCAGTCTGACACTCCTGGAAGTGTATCGGATGCAGAAACCAGCTTAGCGCCTGAAGACAGTAGAGACCATGGGTGTGAGAAGCGGCAGGGAAGCCGCTTCTTGGATTGGGAAAGTTTGTTGGCGGCGGTACACTGCTAGCCAAAGATTGGGAAAGACTTGGCTAGGTGTAACAAGTACAAGCCACAACTCACTCTGTTCTCCACTGCCAGGATGATTAGGTTGCAGTAGGCATCTGGACAAGGCTCCTTAGGATCTAAAGGGTTCTGCCCTGTGTTCCTCCTCTCCCAGCTGCCACCGCAGGTCTGCCGCCTTTCCCAGCTGCCACCGCAGGGTTGCCGCCTCTCCCAGCTTCCTCCACGAGGCTGTCGCTTTTCCCAGCTGCCTCCGCACGGCTGCCTCCTCTCCCAGCTGCCACCGCAGGGCTGTTGTCTTTTTTCCCAGCTTCCCCCACACGGCTGCCTCCTCTCCCAGCTGCCGCTGAAGGTCATTCTCCTCTCCCAGTTGGGGCAGGCCTTCCCTCCCTGTCTCTTCTCCCAGCTTCCGCTCTCCTGTTTTCCTCCTCGCCTTTCCAAACTACCTCCCCCTTTGGGTCGCCCATCCGAAGTCCTATGAGCCATTTTCCAGTCCAAGCTGCAGATAGTGTGACGCCTTTCCATAGCGCCTCCCACAGGCTTGGAGCCAGCTCTGTCAGCCTTGCCAGCGGGTGGCTTTCTCTCCAGACTACCTGCTGCCGGCACTGGGTCCAATCCGAGACCTGAAAAAAAAAGAAATAAGTGATAAGCAAACAGATACGAAATTTACTACAAAAAAAACCTGCATTGAAGTCCCATGGAATTAATGCTTCAATAAGAAAGTTTCAGGTTCAGCCTTTATCCAATGGGTGCGCAAATCTATCTATAATTTCAAAAGTCCCATCAAGAAGCCAGCAGGCACTGAGAAGCCAGGAAATGGGGTAGGGTCTGGTAATAAAAAAGGATGCCTTCATTATTTTTAGGCTTGCACCAATAAGAGTATCGGTATCATTGGCGATACCGAGTATTTGCACAAGTATCGGTACTCGTGCAAATGCACCAATACCTGAAGCCGATACTTTCAGGCTCGGCTCTTTGAGCGGTCAGTGGGTCCCCCCAGTGTTAAAGAAGTCCGGTAATTGGAGCTGACTAAACTGTGTAAAAAAGATGTATATACTTACTACCTATTTTCAGCCCGCTCCAGTCATGTAATCCCATGTCAGCCAGCTGCAGGGGAAAGGAGAGAAAGTTTGACAATGGCTGGGAATGCCTGGTAAAGGTGACATCAGCCATAGGCTCCCATGTCCCAGACATTTTTGGCACTCACTCATCTCTATGTGCTGGATGCCCCTGTGCCTTTAACCGCTTCCCGACCACCCACTGCATATATACGTCAGCAGAATGGCACGGGCCAGCGGCGCGCTCGTGACCCGGTCGGGAGCTCCGTGACCCCGGCCGCAGGACCAGCGGACCCGATCGCCGCTGGTGTCCCACGATCGGGTCACAGGGCTGAAGAACGGGGAGAGGTCTGTGTAAACAAACCTCTCCCCGTGCTTCCTACTCTGCCTGTCATTGATCGGCTGTTCCCGGTCATCGGGAAAGCCGATCAATGACGTCAGCCCCGCCCCCTAATGTAAAAAACACAACACACTTCACAGCCCATAACCCCTCCCCTCCCCCTAGTGGTTAACTCTTTCACTACAACTGTCATTTATACAGGAATCAATGCATTTAAATAGCATTGATTGCTGTATAAATGACAATGGTCCCAAAAATGTGTCAAAAATGTCCGATGTGTCCGCCATAATGTCGCAGTCACAATAAAAATCACTGATCGCCGCCATTACTAGTAAAAAAAAAAAAATATGAATAAAAATGCTATAAAACTATCCCCTATTTTGTAAACGCTATAACTTTTGCGCAAACCAATCAATAATCGCTAAACTGAGGAAAAATATTTTTTTTTATATATTTTTTGGGGATATTTATTATAGCAAAAAGCAAAAAATATTGCATTGTTTTCAAAATTGTCGCTCTATTTTTGTTTATAGCGCAAAAAATAAAAACCACAGGGGCGATCAAATACCACCAAAAGAAAGCTCTATTTGTGGAAAAAAAGGACGCCAATTTTGTTTGGGAGCCACGTCACGCGACCGCGCAATTGTCAGTTAAAGCGACGCAGTGCCGAATCGCAAAAAGGGGCCTGGTCCTTTGGCTGCCAATTGGTCCGGGGCTGAAGTGGTTAAGGAGGGGTGGGCTACCTCCAGGCTCACCTGCCCTCTATCTATCTATTAGAATGCATGTATCTTTACTATGGAGGCTCTCATAAATTTACAGTGAGGACTGCAGAAATATTGGGGCGCCTTGGAGAGGCTCTGCAGCTTATGCATGTATTTGCAAATGCGTGCAAAATAAACCCCTGTTTTTAATGCAAACTGTTAGACAGGATAATTCGGTTGGTAGCAGACTGGTTGGTGAGTTGAGCTGGGAATTTTCTTATTTTTTTTTTTGTTTTGCACTCCTCTCCCCTGCAGCTGATGCTGACTGACAGGAGAGCCGGATCACATGATGAAATAGGTAAGTATATACCGTATTTATCGGCGTATAACACGCACCGGCGTATAACACGCACCCCAAGTTTAGGGGGGCATTTTAAGGAAAAAAAGTTTTAGGAGGGAAGTTTAGTGGAAAAAAAAAACTTACATTTAAGCGTCATTTGTAGCCTTGCCCAGTGTCATTTGCAGCTTGCCCAGTGTCATTTGCAGCTTGCCCAGTGTCATTTGTAGCCTTGCCCAGTGTCATTTGCAGCTTACCAGTGTCATTTGCAGCTTGCCTAGTGTCATTTGCAGCTTCCCAGTGTCATTTGCAGCTTCCCAGTGTCATTTGCAGCTTCCCAGTGTCATTTGCAGCTTGCCTAGTGTCATTTGCAGCTTGCCCAGCATCATTTGCAGCTTCCCAGTGTCATTTGCAGCTTCCCAGTGTCATTTGCAGCTTCCCAGTGTCATTGGCAGCTTGCCAGCGTCATTTGCAGCTTCCCAGTGTCATTTGCAGCTTCCCAGTGTCATTTGCAGCTTGCCAGCGTCATTTGCAGCTTGCCAGCGTCATTTGCAGCTTGCCCAGTGTCATTTGTAGCCTTGCCCAGTGTCATTTGCAGCTTGCCAGCGTCATTTGCAGCTTGCCCAGCGTCATTTGCAGTGTCATTTGCAGCTTCCCAGTGCCATTTGCAGCTTCCCAGTGTCATTTGCAGCTTCCCAGTGTCATTTGCAGCTTGCCTAGTGTCATTTGCAGCTTGCCCAGTGTCATTTGTAGCCTTGCCCAGTGTCATTTGCAGCTTGCCAGCGTCATTTGCAGCTTGCCAGCGTCATTTGCAGCTTGCCCAGTGTCATTTGTAGCTTCCCAGTGTCATTTGCAGCTTCCCAGTGTCATTTGCAGCTTGCCTAGTGTCATTTGCAGCTTGCCCAGCATCATTTGCAGCTTCCCAGTGTCATTTGCAGCTTCCCAGTGTCATTTGCAGCTTCCCAGTGTCATTGGCAGCTTGCCAGCGTCATTTGCAGCTTCCCCAGTGTCATTTGCAGCTTCCCAGTGTCATTTGCAGCTTGCCAGCGTCATTTGCAGCTTGCCAGCGTCATTTGCAGCTTGCCCCAGTGTCATTTGTAGCCTTGCCCAGTGTCATTTGCAGCTTGCCAGCGTCATTTGCAGCTTGCCCAGCGTCATTTGCAGTGTCATTTGCAGCTTCCCAGTGCCATTTGCAGCTTCCCAGTGTCATTTGCAGCTTCCCAGTGTCATTTGCAGCTTGCCTAGTGTCATTTGCAGCTTGCCCAGTGTCATTTGTAGCCTTGCCCAGTGTCATTTGCAGCTTGCCAGCGTCATTTGCAGCTTGCCAGCGTCATTTGCAGCTTGCCCAGTGTCATTTGTAGCCTTGCCCAGTGTCATTTGCAGCTTGCCCAGCGTCATTTGCCGCTTGCCCAGCGTCATTTGCAGCGTCATTTGCAGCTTGCCAGCGTCATTTGCAGCTTGCCCAGTGTCATTTGTAGCCTTGCCCAGTGTCATTTTCAGCTTGCCCAGCGTCATTTGCAGCTTCCCAGTGTCATTTGCAGCTTCCCTAGTGTCATTTGCAGCTTCCCAGTGTCATTTGCAGCTTCCCAGTGTCATTTGCAGCTTCCCAGTGTCATTTGAAGCTTGCCCAGCGTCATTTGCAGCCTTGCCCAGTGTCATTTGCAGCTTGCCCAGTGTCATTTGTAGCCTTGCCCAGTGTCATTTGCAGCTTGCCCAGCGTCATTTGCAGCTTGCCCCAGTGTCATTTGTAGCCTTGCCCAGTGTCATTTGCAGCTTGCCCAGCGTCATTTGCAGCTTGCCCAGTGTCATTTGTAGCCTTGCCCAGTGTCATTTGCAGCTTGCCAGCGTCATTTGCAGCTTGCCAGCGTCATTTGCAGCCTTGCCCACGTTTAAATTTCCCGCCGCCGAGACAGACCGCACGTGCGCCGCCGAAAAAGACCGAATCGCCTCCAGAAAAGACCGAAGCGCCGCCGGAAAAGACCGAAGCGCCGCCGGAAAAGACCGAAGCGCCGCTGGAAAAGACCGAGCCGACTGTTTGGCTCCGCTCGTGCTCCCGCCTCCCTGCTGTTTCGGGAGCGAGCGCATTTTGTCACTTTTTTTTGGGGTATCGGCGTATAACACGCACCCATGACTTTCCCCAGATTTTAAGGGGGAAAAAGTGCGTGTTATACGCCGATAAATACGGTACTTTTTTTTTTTTTTTACACAGAGGGACACTTTTAGGACCAGTTAGGTTTAGGCTGGAGTTCTATTTTAACAAGAATAATCGTATTAAGATCCACTTTAGGCATTTTTGTTTTCAAAATCTCCTGCCCTGTTTTTTTTCTGCCTATGTCAGAAGCTTCTATTTTTGCTATACAATGCTTGCAAAACCACAAAGCGTGTAAAAAGACAATGTGCCAAAATGTAAGAATACTCCACCCAAAACAAATCCAGGTCTGCAAACATCAGGGAAAAGCGAACCCCATCTCGCAGACGGCGATGAAGTCGTTACATGCCTCATTAAAAAACAAACAGCTTTAGTTTACATGACAGCGGCCGGGTCAGCCCGGGTGAAATCGGAGATTCAGAGCGAGAGTAATCACCAGGCAGGTTACCGGAATAAAACATTCAGGATAAAAAATAAGATAAAAAACAAGTTCTGAAGGAACTAGTCTGAGAAAAGATTCATGGACACAGGAGAATAACGGAGCGACAAGCCATCAGGACACGGAGGACATCTAAGGATCCGTGCAGGCAGCCGTTCAGGAATGACATCTTTCAAGGCTGAATGAAGGCAGATTTATTTCCGTGGACAACACAGAGAAGACCAGGAGTGGAGAAGTAGAGCATCTTCTCCATCCTCCTTCCCCTCACTACATAAAGACAGCTCAGGCCGGTGACAACAATGGCTCAACTGAAATGCCAAGCTCAGCCCGACCATCTTCTTAGGTTATGGACTGAAGAAATCAACCCCTGCCTACACCACTCCACTGATAAAAAAAAAACACATCTCTTCAAGCTGATCTCTGGCCTTCCCTCGAGTCTTCCACAGTTGTACCGGCTCCTCTCTGGAACTGAAACAACTTACTCTGATGTCACTGCACACTGTGAGCTTATCACAGTATGCATTAGAAGCTACAGCAATTCAGATAGAGACCGCCACATTTATGACAATGGGGGTGCTGCATTCAGGACAATGGGGGGTGCTGCATTCAGGACAATGGGGGTGCTGCATTCAGAACAATGGGGGTGCTGCATTCAGAACAATGGGGGTGCTGCATTCAGAACAATGGGGGTGCTGCATTCAGAACAATGGGGGTGCTGCATTCAGAACAATGGGGGTGCTGCATTCAGAACAATGGGGGTGCTGCATTCAGAACAATGGGGGTGCTGCATTCAGGACAATGTGGGTGCTGCATTCAGGACAATGGGGGTGCTGCATTCAGGACAATGGGGGTGCTGCATTCAGGACAATGGGGGTGCTGCATTCAGGACAATGGGGGTGCCGCATTCATGACAACGGGGGTGCCGCATTCATGACAACGGGGGTGCTGCATTCATGACAACGGGGGTTCTGCATTCAGGACAATGGGGGTGCTGCATTTAGAACAACGGGGGTTCTGCATTCAGGACAATGGAGGTGCTGCATTCAGGACAATGGAGGTGCTGCATTCATGACAACGGGGGTTCTGCATTCAGGACAATGGGGGTGCTGCATTCAGAACAACGGGGGTTCTGCATTTAGGACAATGAGGGTGCTGCATTCAGGACAATAGGGGTGCTGCATTCATGACAATGGGGATGCTGCATTCAGGACAATGGGGGTGCTGCATTCAGGACAATAAGGGGTGCTGCATTCAGGACAACGGGGGTTCTGCATTCAGGACAATGGGGGTGCTGCATTCAGAACAACGGGGGTTCTGCATTTAGGACAATGAGGGTGCTGCATTCAGGACAATAGGGGTGCTGCATTCATGACAATGGGGATGCTGCATTCAGGACAATGGGGGTGCTGCATTCATGCAATGTGGGTGCTGCATTCAGGACAATAGGGGTGCTGCATTCAGGACAACGGGTGCTGCATTCAGGACAATAGGGGTGTTGCATTCAGGACAATGGGGGTGCTGCATTCAGGACAACGGGTGCTGCATTCAGGACAATAGGGGTGTTGCATTCAGGACAACGGGTGCTGCATTCAGGACAAAAGGGGGGGTTGCATTCAGGACAACGGGTGCTGCATTCAGGACAATAGGGGTGTTGCATTCAGGACAATGGGGGTGCTGCATTCAGGACAACGGGTGCTGCATTCAGGACAATAGGGGTGTTGCATTCAGGACAATGGGGGTGCTGCATTCAGGACAATGGGGTGCTGCATTCAGGACAATGGGGTGCTGCATTCATGACAATGGGGTGCTGCATTCAGGACAATAGGGGTGCTGCATTCAGGACAATGGGGGTGCTGCATTCATGACAATGGGGGCACTGCATTAGTGCTTCGACAAACACACTTACACAGATTTTTAATGGTTCAAAGAATGTCAGGCAAAATGGTCGGCCCTCACGCACGTTCACTTCATCAAACCTGGCCCTCTTTGAAAAAAGTTTGTACACCCCTGACCTAGTGGTTTGGGTCAGTGACAGGTTCTGGTAAAGATAGAAGACCTCACCAGAAAATAAGCGTACAACATAAAGTATATGAGACATCTAATTTCTGGCACCTGTTTTGAGGACGAGGAGGTGGAGTGCGTCGTCTCTGACATAGGAAGCAGCGGCGATCTCGTGAGTGGGAATCCGCAAGATCAGTTCCTCATTGTCCCTCCAGGTCAGTAGGAGGCTGCGGGCCGACATGCTAAGGATACTGTCCTGCTCCGGGGTGCAATGTAGGGGCAGCTCCTTCAACTGCTGTGGAGACAAGTACAGTGACAGTCATGGCATGCCTCTCTCTTTTGTAGCTTAAGCTGCCTTCAGGGTCACAACAATTCATCTGGGGGTTAAAGAAAACTGTGCACGTTCCTGTCCAAACCACACAACAACATACCCTAGAACAGTGATGGCGAACCTATGGCACGCGTGCCACAGCTGGCACACAGAGCCATCTCTGTGGGCACACGAGAGGGTTCAGGACAGTGCTCCTCTCTGTCCTCTCAGCCCCCCCCATCCCTCTCTTTCAGCCCCCCTCTTTGTGTCCCCCTCTCTCTGTTCCCCCTCTCTCTCAGCTCACCCCTCTCTCAGCATCTCTCTCGCACCCCTCTCTGTCCCTCTTCTCTCTCTCTGTCCCTCTCTCTGTTCCCACTCCCTCTCTCTCAGCATTTCTCCCACACCCCTCTCTCTCAGCCCCCCTCCCTCTCTCTATTCCCTCTCTCTTTTAGCATATCTCTCACACCCCTCTCTCTCAGCCCCCCTCCCTCTCTCTGTTCCCCCTCTCTCAGCATCTCTTTCACACCCCTCTCTCTCTCTGTCCCCCCTCCCTCTCTCTCAGCCCCCCTCCCTATTCCCTCTCTCTTTCAGCATATCTCTCACACCCCTCTCTCTCTCTCTGTCCCCCCTCCCTCTCTCTGTTCCCCCTCTCAGCATATCTCTCACGCCCCTCTCTCTCTCTGTCCCCCCTCCCTCTCTCTCAGCCCCCCTCCCTATTCCCTCTCTCTTTCAGCATATCTCTCACACCCCTCTCTCTCTCTCTGTCCCCCCTCCCTCTCTCTGTTCCCCCCTCTCAGCATATCTCTCACGCCCCTCTCTCTCTCTGTCCCCCCTCCCTCTCTCTCAGCCCCCCTCCCTATTCCCTCTCTCTTTCAGCATATCTCTCACACCCCTCTCTCTCTCTGTCCCCCCTCCTCTCTCTGTTCCCCCTCTCTCTCAGCATATCTCTCACGCCCCTCTCTCTCTCTGTCCCCCCTCCCTCTCTCTCAGCCCCTCTTCCTCTCTCTGTTCCCTCTCTCTTTCAGCATATCTCTGCCTGCCCCCTCCCTCTCTCTCTCGCGAAATGCTGTGTTGGCACTTTGCAACACAAAACCAATGTATTTATTTCAGTTTGGGCACTCGGGCTCAAAAGGTTCGCCATCACTGCCCTAGAAAGACATCATCCCTTCTACTGGAAAACATGGTTTTGGATTATTTATGACTTTATTTTGCCTAGATGGGATTTGCCCCTTGTGTGCCCTATGATGTCCCATCGCACATGGATATGGGCTCGTCAGTAGTGGGTGCTGCAGCCATCACCAGCTGGAAACTAGACTCATCAAAGGTTAATGGACATATTCGCCAGCACACCATGGATCATCAGATGTCGTCCAAAACTGCAGGAAGATCACATCACAAAGGAATAGGTGCATCATGCAACATTTCAGACCCCTTTGTCAGGCATGTCTGATGAAGGGGGTCCTGAGTGGATCCGAAACATTGAAACTGGTCCTTTGTGATGTAATCTTTCTGCAATAAAAGTTTTGGGGCGACATCTGATGATCCATGGTCTGTTGGCGAATATGTGCACTAACCTTGTGTGCCTATGGGGTGATTCTAGGTTAATTCTTTCCTCTAGGTTCATGATGGAAGGTTCACCACCGGAAAGTAGCTGAAAGAGACTGGAGGAAGAGATCAGCAGCACTGAAATGCCACCCAACTGGAGTTTACGTGCTTTTTTACATGCTCCCCCTTCACAGTGGTGGAAAGCCAGGGGCCTAGCTGCAAGTGCAACCTTTGCGACCCTGATAGTTCCGCCACTGGTGTCGGAAGTTTTTTTATTTTTGTTATTTTATAATTTTTTACCATTTGATTTTATTTTTATTTTTATTCTTTTTTGTTTTTTTAAGAGCCCTATTGAAGGGCTTTGGTGAGATATCAGGTCTCTAAACAGACATCTGACATTCCACCATTGAGAAAGAGAAAGGAGATTGAGGGCACAGCCCTCAATCTCTATCTCTGCAGCCTCAGCTGCACAAAATGAATGGGCAGGAATAGCTTTGAAGAGAGGCTTCCTGTTCATTCGCAAACTGAAGCATAGTAAACACAGTTTACTTTACCTTTAGTTATGAATGGACAGAGTCAGTGATTGGTAGCGGTCAGTGATCGGTGTCCATTCAGAAAAAGGAACGGGGGCAGTAAATTACATATTTTACGCCACCCTTCCACAGCTCTCTATCCTGACACATCCCCTGAAGTAGCCGGCGGAAGAGGGGTGGCATATAGAAGAACCCCCGTATTTTTTGAATATGTTCATGTGTTTTTAACTAGCCTTGCAGGATAAATGTCATTTTTGTATGTGTGCGCTGTAATCTTTTTTTTTTTTTATATATACAAGAACCAATCCCCTGCATTTCCCAATGAATGCCTATGGGAGGGAGAGGAGGAGAAGCAGGTGTACAGGGGAGCTGCACGGGCCCCCTGGAGCATGAGGCTGGGTCGCAATTGCAACCCCTGTAGGTAAGCCCCTGTCCTTACTCCTGCAGGCTGCAGCACTCTCCTCTTCTCCCCAACACCCTGGGCTGTGGACAGTCTCTCGCCGTCATCACGTCCTGCATTGTGAAGACGTAGGTGTGTGACCACAAGCAAAAATTTTAGTATTACACCTTATTACTCTACCCCTAGAGATAATGAGCATTTAACCCTTGCAGTGCACGGGGGAGGGGGGCACTGCAAGAGAACTTTTTTGTCTTGTTCCTTTATGATTTTTTTTTTTTACCTGCTGGCATCATTGAATCTGCAGTCACTCTACAGAGAGCCTTACCCGAGCTGTGTCCAGGAGCTGCAAGATTTCATCTCGGCTAGATGGATTCAAAGAGGCGACTACCCACGTCAGGTGACCTAAGAACTGGAGGAGGAGAGGATTTGATGGTGATGCATTGAAAACTGTGTAAATGCTTACAGTCAGTACCAAGACAGGTTCGCCTACCGCCCAGGGCAAGCATGCAAAACTGCGCCCCCCCCCCCTCTACCACTGTTAATGCATGCCATAGACTATCACGTGTCTATTTTCTGCCCCCTTGCTCCGCTGTGCCCAGGGAAGCTGCCCCTCCTGCCCACCCACAGTACTGCTGGGCAGTGTTAATTTTGACGGCAAACTTCGATTCAGTTTTAGTCATAGTCTTTTTTTTTTGCACCTGGTATTCCCAGGCGGTCTCCCATCCAGGTACTAACCAGGCCCGACCCTGCTTAGCCTCCGAGATCGGACGAGATCGGGCGCTTTCAGGCTGATATGGCCGTAGGCGGTCTAGTCATAGTCTTTTGACTAAAATTACATTTTTGTATTTTTTAAAAAAGTCAGCAGCTACAAATACTGCAGCTGCTGACTTTTAAAATATGGACACTTACCTGTCCAGTGAGCCCGCGATGTTGGCACCCAAAGCCGTCCCTCGGCTCTCGGATAGAGGCGCTGCCATCTTCCCTACTGCACATGCGCACGTCGCGCTGCCACTGGTCCCTGCTGTCTTCTGGGATCTGTGTGTCTCCCAGAAGACAGCGGGGGGGGGGGGGATGGAGAAGGCGCCGGAAGTGGGATAGATACCCGCGGGTGGCTCGGGTATCTATGCCCGGAAGTGGGAGGAAAATATCTGTATTAGACAGCTCTCTGCTCCCCCCACCCCCCTGAAAGGTGCCAAATGTGACACCGGAGGGGGGGAAGATTCCGAAAAGCGGAAGTTCCATTTTTGTGTGGAACTGCGCTTTAAGTTTTAGTCATCTGAATTGTTTTAAGTTTTAGTCGTATTTTAGTCCTCTGAATTGTTTTAAGTTTTAGTCGTATTTTAGTAGACAAAAATATTTTAGCCGACAAATTTAACACTGGGGGCTGGAGCATAGGGACCAAAAAAGAATAGTAAAGAGAGAGGGTCATTTAAAAAGGTATAGAGGAGAAGGGTCAAGATGTAGCATTTTTTGTCAATAAAGTTTTATTCATGTTTTATCCATTAAAAAAAAAAAAAAAAAAAAATCAGGACAAATTAAAAAAAAACAATACAAATACCATTACAATGTGTAATGCCTTGTACACACGGTCGGACATTCCGACCACAAAATCCGTCTGATTTTTTCCGACGGATTTTGGCCGAAACTTGTGTTGCATACACACAAATCGGACAAAGTTGTTGGTAAATCCGATCGTTCCGAACGAGGTGACGTACAAAACCTACGACGGGACTACGTAGAGGCCAGTAGCCAACAGCTTTCGTCTCCAAATTTCTTCTTAGCATGCGCGGCACTTTGTGTGTCGGAATTCTCTACACACGATCGGATTTTGTTGTCAGAAAATTTCAGATACTGCTCTCAAATTTTTCCCTCGGAAAAAGTCCGCTAGAGCCCACACACGATCGGATTTTCCGACAACATAATCTGATCGGACTTTTTCCATCGGAATATCCAACCGTGTGTACGGGGCATAAGTGATAATTTGTTATAGCTTTTGCAGGTATTCTCTGAATCTGGATCTGCTTGTATCTGGTAAGTAGAATGTGGTAGGATGATGGTAATAAGCATTCCCGAACAACAAAGGAAACGTACATCCAATCACAAACATGGTAGAGGAGGGGGGGGGGGGTAGAAATTCTAAAGGAGGTCACCTGTTGAGTTCTGACCTGTATTCAGTGGGTTTTCTCACTCCTACAGCGATTGATAGACAGCGTGTTCTACTGTAAAATGAGGTCTGGGATTGTGTCCAGGAGAGAACTGCGGGAGTTCAGAGTTTTTAGAACACCATATTTTATAATACGTCTCATAATCTGCCCTTTTTGGGGACAGTAATCTCTTCCATCAAATATATATCACCAGCTCGTAATATCCAATCCCTTACGGATTGCGGTCTGGAGGTTTTCCAATCCTTGGGGATCGGGCCGTTTGGGATGGCGCATTGTAGTACTTTATTAAAAAAAAAAGACACACAGCTTAACACCTAAAGCTACGGGCAAACATTCTTTTCACTGGCAGTGAGGATGTGCCCGCACGGCACTGGCCAACAGCTTGGTCTGTCTAGGGGTGAGCAGAAAGAAAGCTTATACTCACCCGATCCTTCAATCCTCCGTGGGATGGTGAATCCGCCAGTGATGGTGAACCTTGGCCCTCCATATGTTTTAGAACTACATTTCCCATGATGCTCCACTATACTGCATGAGCATCATGGGAAATGTAGTTCCAAAACATATGGAGTGCCAAGGTTCGCCATCACTGGCGGATTCACCATCCCACGGAGGATTGAAGGATCGGGTGAGTATAAGCGTTCTGCTCACCCCTAGACAAACCAAGCTGTTGGCCAGTGTTGTGCGGGCACATCCTCACTGCCAAGGTTTGCCATCACTGGCCTCGGCTTATGACATCATGCACAGCTCTCTCTATCACTCTCGTTATAGTTTGCCAGGAAGAGTAGAGGGTGAGTCATAAGACAGCCAATGAGAGCTGCAGAGCTGGAGGTGTGTGTCTGTGTAAATCCAGGAAGTGGACAGGCAGAAGCTTCAGCTGCCCACAGTTAAAATGGCTGCAGACAGACTCAGTGGAGGGAGATTTCTGCAGCATATTTGGCAAGTACAGAACCACAGTATATATAAAATAATATGCAAAGGGGTTGGAGGGAAGCTTCAGAATGGCAAAGATGTTTTTATTACAAAATTATGTGAGCAGACTGCAGTTCCTCTTTAAGTTTAGAAGACGGGGGACGGGCTAGAGCACCTTTCTCAGGTTTTTGCTGCTGTCTCTGTGCCAGGAGGTGAAATATCGCCGCGTTCCTGTGGCGTCACAAGGATATGAAGTAAGGTGAAATCTCTGCAGCCGTGAGACACACAACAAATAAACCCAACAAGAGGTTCCAACACCTCCACGCTGCATCCAAATAAAAAAATAAAATCTGTGTGGACTTTCACTTTAAGCTCCTCCTCACCTTCACTTCTTTCTCCACATAGTCATGCAGCAGGATCTGAGGGTCCAGTAGGTAGTCGGGGGGCATCACGGGCACAGAATGGAGCGGGCGTCGGTAGGTGCTGTTCTTGGTGGCGGAGCGCCGAGCAGATTTAAGCGACACCAGCCGTTTGAGGGGGGAGACCAGAGCCTGCCGGGAATAGTTTACAGTACATGTGAAAAAACAGCTTGGATCATACAAACAGTGACTGGCAGAGCATCAAGTCACATTTCAATCCTGTTTTCTACAATCGACCTGCCGGCACATTTCACAATCCCGTCATTAGGAAAGACGCTCCTAATGTTTCTGCTGCAGAGTATCGCAATCCAAGATACCACTGCCCTGAAATGCCAACATCCCAGCCTGAATCCCACAATGCATTGCTTTAGGTGCCCATAGTGACCAATCAAGTTGCATCTTTTATTCTCTTTAAAAAAATTAAAAGAGGAACCCATTTTTTTTTACATATATAATATTAGGTATCATGCACACTGCGTGTTCAGCCCCAGCACATGGGACTCTTACATTTATGTGCAGGCGGAAGGCACATGTGCGCCATTCAGCCCCGCTGCTGGCAGCCTGTTGACCTCTTCCCACCTGCCCTGCCCTGGCTATTACGCCCAAGGAGCAGGAAGGTCTGCCTAATCATGTGACCACTGTAATCAGCTGAGAATCCTTCCATGCTGAAGCCCTGTTGGTGGGGTGAAACGCGTCGTAATGGAGTCTGGGCTGAGGCTACTCTCACCACCGCTACCACTGGATTTTGTTTTGAAGTGTGGCACCTGAAATTACCCTTTTCCTGTGATTGGCTGCCACAGTGGTCACATTGATCGGGATCCGGTCCTGCTGGTTTCCAATCATTAGTATAGACCAGGGGTCTCCAAACTGCAGCCTTTTGCTTGCTTTTATCTGGCCCCTGGGGCGTTCCCCTCCACCACTGTCAGCAACAGTGGGGCACATTTCCTGCCACTGACACCAAAAACGGGGCACTATCCCTCCCACTGACACCAACGATGGGACACTATTCCTCCCACTGATACCAATGATGGGGCACTATTCCTCTCACTGACACCATTGATGGGGCACTATTCTTCCCACTGACACCAATGATGGGGCACTATTCTTCCCACTGACACCAATGATGGGGCACTATTCTTCCCACTGACACCAACGATGGGACACTATTCCTCCCACTGATACCAATGATGGGGCACTATTCCTCTCACTGACACCATTGATGGGGCACTATTCTTCCCACTGACACCAATGATGGGGCACTATTCTTCCACTGACACCAATGATGGGGCACTATTCTTCCCACTGACACCAACGATGGGACACTATTCCTCCCACTGATACCAATGATGGGGCACTATTCCTCTCACTGACACCATTGATGGGGCACTATTCTTCCCACTGACACCAATGATGGGGCACTATTCTTCCCACTGACACCAATGATGGGGCACTATTCTTCCCACTGACACCAATGATGGGGCACTATTCCTCCCACTGACACCAATGATGGGGCACTATTCTTCCCACTGACACCAATGATGGGGCACTATTCCTCCCACAGACACCAATGATGGGGCACTAATCCTCCTTTTGGCAACAATGATGGGGCACTATTCCTCCCTTTGACAACAATGATGGGGCACTATCCCTCCCACTGACACCAACAATGGGACACTATTCCTCCCACTGATACCAATTATGGGGAACTATTCCTCTCACTGACACCAATGATGGGGCACTATTCCTCCCACAGACACCAATGATGGGGCACTATTCCTCCCACTGACACCAATGATGGAACACTGTTCCTCCCACAGACACCAATGATGGGGCACTATTCCTCCTTTTGACAACAATGATGAGGCACTATTCATCCCACTGATACCAATAATGGGGCACAATTCCTCTCACTGACACCAATGATGGGGCACTATTCCTCTCACTGACACCAATAATGGGACACTATTCCTCCCACTGACACCAATGTCAGTTAATGGGGCACTATTCCTCTCACTGACACCAATGATGGGGCACTATTCCTCCCTTTGACAACAATGATGGGGCACTATTCCTCCCACTGACACCAATGATGGGGCACTATTCCTCCCACTGACACCAATGATGGGGCACTATTCCTCCCACTGACACCAATGATGGGGCACTATTCTTCCCACTGATGCCAAGGCACTTTCTTCTCCCATTGGCCACAGTGCAGCCCCCCTAAAGTTGGAAGGGTAGTAAAGTGGCCCTTTAGTTTGGAGACCCCTGGTATAGACCAACAGCTGTCTTTGACAGCTCGGTCTCTGTGCTGGGGGGCGTCAGTGTCAAAGCTCACCCTCTTTGCCAGTGCACATATGCGTTAAGTGGGTGGCAAGTGGTTAAACGCTATGAGAGGCTGAGAGCTGCTGTGGCTGGACAGTGCATCAAATGGTACTAATGTTTAAGGTTGAATGCACCCAGGGACAAATGCCCGGAACACAGACTGCTTGCACCCTGGGCATTCATCCCTGGGTACATACAACCTTAAACATTAGTACCGCTTGGTGCACTATGCAGCCCCGTTCAGCAGCAGCAGCTTTCAGCCTCTCAGAGGCTGTTGGGAGAGGGGGGTTGGATGGTGCACGCCTGTGCCTTCCGCCTGCACCAGGGCCAAGCGCCCCGTGTATTTGAGGCCTATGTAATAGTTGCAGACAAGAAAGAAAAATCATGGAAGCACGGTGACATGGGTAACACATCACAGAGACTACTAATGGTGCGTAAAAAAATCTGGTAAGTTGTTAATGAAAATGAAATGCATATGAAGACAGAATCCCAACTGAAATAAGATTTATGGGTAAAAGGAGACAGTGAACTGTTTTAACAATGTAAGAAAATACTGAAATATCATTATTGGTGAAAAAAATTATATTTATATTCCAAATGAAAAAAAAAAAATAGGATATTTAGGGCTTTAGGGATATTTACACTTGCTTCCACTTCAACATGGCTTCGGACAGGCTTTGTTAAAGCTCTCTGAACACCAGTCACTAAATAAAATGGTTGGCTTACAGTCCTGTTTACACCTTGCTTTTGCTTTGGCGTTGCTTCAAAAATGATACCCCATGTAGCTTTAGTGGTGCTTCAAGGCGTCTTCAAAGCCTCCATAGAAGTCTATGGCAAAGCTTGCTTGAAGTCCCACTGAAGCCCCACCGAAGCCCCACAAAGCCTCACCGATGCCCCACCAAAGCCTCATCAAAGCCCCGCCGAGGCCCCACCAAAGCCTCATCAAAGCCCCGCCGAGGCCCCACCAAAGCCTCATCAAAGCCCCACCGAAGCCTCATCAAAGGCCCACCGAAGCCTCATCAAAGCCCCACCGAGGTCCCACTGAAGCCTCATCAAAGCCCCAGCGAAGCCTCATCAAAGCCCCACTGAAGCCTCATCAAAGCCCCACCCAAGCCTCATCAAAGCCCCACTGAGGCCCCACCAAAGCCTCATCAAAGCCCCACCGAAGCCTCATCAAAGCCCCACCGAAGCCTCATCAAAGCCCCACCGAAGCCTCATCAAAGGCCCACCGAAGCCTCATCAAAGCCCCACCGAAGCCTCATCAAAGCCCCACCGAAGCCTCATCAAAGCCCCACCGAGGTCCCACAGAGGCCCCAGCGAAGCCTTATCAAAGCCCCAGTGAAGCCTCATCAAAGCCCCACTGAAGCCTCATCAAAGCCCCACTGAGGCCCCACCAAAGCCTCATCAAAGCCCCATCGAAGCCTCATCAAAGCCCCACCGAAGCCTCATCAAAGCCCCACCGAGGTCCCACAGAGGCCCCAGCGAAGCCTTATCAAAGCCCCACCGAAGCCTCATCAAAGCCCCACCGAAGCCTCATCAAAGGCCCACCGAAGCCTCATCAAAGGCCCACCGAAGCCTCATCAAAGCCCCACCGAAGCCTCATCAAAGCCCCACCGAGGTCCCACAGAGGCCCCAGCGAAGCCTTATCAAAGCCCCAGCGAAGCCTCATCAAAGCCCCACTGAAGCCTCATCAAAGCCCCACCCAAGCCTCATCAAAGCACCACTGAGGCCCCACCAAAGCCTCATCAAAGCCCCATCGAAGCCTCATCAAAGGCCCACCGAAGCCTCATCAAAGGCCCACCGAAGCCTCATCAAAGCCCCACCAAAACCCCACTGAAGCCTCATCAAAGCCCCACAAAGCCTCATCAAAGCCGCACCAAGCAAAAGCAAGGTGTAAACAGGACTGTAAGCTAACCATTTCATTTAGTGACAGGAGCTTTGACCGGCGTTCAGAGAGCTTTAACAAAGTGTGTCCGAAACCTTGTTTTGAAGCAAAGTGTAAACTAGCCCTTAAATAATGGAGAAATTTACAAACTGGTAATACAGTTAAAGTGTGTCTACAGTTGTTAAAAAATGGGGAAATGTAGATATTAAGCTCCTCGGAGTCAGTATTCTGTTGTTATTTCTTTTGTTTTGTTTTTGCAATGCAGCCATATCTTAATAAAGGATAGAAGATTTTCACAGGTAAATCAGAGCATTATTTGTTATACTTTTCTTTCGGATTGTTTGTTGTGAAGATTGTCATTTTGGTTAGTCTTGATGTTTATATCCCATGTGTCTCATCAACTTAAAGTTTTTTTTTCTAATTTCATTTAAAAGAAGACCTTTTCATACCTTCTTTCCTTTCTTTGCCTGTTGTTCCATGTTTCCCCCTCGGCCTCTACAAGGGTCCGCTCCCTCCAGACCTTTCTGCAGTCTCTCGGGCTCCAGTCCTTGCTCCGTCCCGATCTCCTTTCTCCGAATGGCTCGGCCTCCTCTTCCTTTTCATACTTTATATCCTTTGTTATTTTCCGAGAGAGGAAACTCCACCAGGTCAGGATTCAGTTCCTGCCTCTGTCCGGAGTGATAAGAACAGATTGCAGTCACTGGGAGAGGGGAGACCAGGAATGACTTAGAGAAGGGTCATCAGGAACCAAGTAGAAGCCTGGGGGGGGGGGGGGGGGGGGGGGGGGGGGGGGGGGGGGGGGGGGGGGGGTGAACAAGGTATGTAGTCGGGGTATAGCAGTATGAGAGCTGGGCAACATACAGCCCTCTAGCTAGTTATCAGAATGGCATTTCAAAACTTTTTATGTAAAAGAGGTTTTATTAACATCTTTAGGAAATATTAATGATTGTTGGAGAATCAACGGCACCACATCCCTAAATAGTCACAAATTTAGTAAAGAGAAAAAGGATGGGACTTTTAAGGTGCCAGAAAAAAAGATTATTACAACATAAATATAAAAATACAAAATTTATTTAAACATAAATAAAATCATCATGATGTCATCATACAGTATCCATGTGATAAAAACAGCTGTAACTTCTTGCCCTACATGTTTCGCCCTATACAACAGCTTCCTCAGGAGATCTCTAGTAAGTACTGCATATATCAATCACTATAAATTGAAAACAATATATTAGAAGGATGATGTAAAAATTACATTTTATTACAATTACATAAACAAAATCATAACAATCTCAAAAATGCATCGTATGGCGAAACATGTAGAGCAAGAAGTTACTGCTGTTTCTATCACATGGATACTGTATGATGATATCATGATGATTATATTTATGTTTAAATACATTTTGTATTTTTATATTTATGTTGTAATCATCTTTTTTTTGGCACCATCGTTATCTCTTTACTAAATTTGTGATCTTTAGGAAATACTCAGGAAACAGCCATAGCATTCTTCCTATATATTTATTACAAGATAAGCCATTCCCAGCATACCAACCAACCCACCATGGGGCCATTGAGAAACCCCCATCCTCTATAATGTTACCCTTACCAGTTTATGTGCCTCAGCCAGTGTTGGGACAAGGTCAATTAGAGCCCAGGGTGTACCAAACTGCCCCCCCCCCCAAGATGTATGAGCATCACGTGTCAGCAAACGCCCCCCTAAAAAAAAAAAAAATTAACACTAAACTGCATGCTTGCTCTCTAATAATAAAAATCCCTCCTCCCTCCCAGCACAAGTCGTTGCCCCCCATCCACCCTCCCAGATCAGATTCTCTCTCCTCAAATCCCCACACAGTACAACCCTTGTCCCCCCCCCCCCCCAGAAAAAAGAAATCACTTTTTCAAGCACAAATCCTCTACCCCTCAAATTGCCCCTCTGAGTACACCCCCCCCCCCCCCCAGCACAAATCCCCCTCTACCAAAAAACCCCCCTTACAGCACAAATCCTCTTCCCCCCACCCCCCTCCTCCCTACACAAATCCCCCAAAATCACCACCCCTAGCAACCCCCATCAAATTGCCCCTCCTAGAACAATTCTTAACCCCTTATGCCTCCCAAATTCCCCCTCCCAACACAAATCCTCCCCATCTTCTTATCGCGCCCCCCACTTCATATGATACCACAGTGCCCAGGGCAGCTTCCCCTCCCTGCCTACCCCCTGTCCCAGCCCTGGCCTCAGATACTGTCTTTTTTGGCTATTGATGGAGTGTGAAAGGTTTAGTAACCACATCAGGTTTTTTTGTCTGTCTGTGCTGCTGGAAATATTCTTTTAGTTCTATTCACTGTTATAAACAAAAAGCGGTGGTGAGAAAAGTCAACATTTTACAGTTGTCACCACAACAGGAAGTGAGGATAATGTCCCAACCGAGTAAGTCAAAAGACGGTCGACTGCACCCCCAAATCTTTAGAAAAATTATGAGCTGTATTGTATACAATCCACAAAAAAAAGGACATCACAAACCCATGATACAGAAAGGCAGCAGCATGGTTAACGCGTTTCACGCAGAATGCGCTTAATCATAACCAAAAAGGCACCTGTTAAGTTCACCCTTAAATACAGGAAGATTCAGCCGAGTATAATAGGTGCCCAAATTATCTGCCAAGATAACATTCATTGTAATAAACATCTAAGGCCCCTTTCACACGGGGCGGATATTGTCCAAGCGGATCCGCCTGCTCAGCAGGGATCTGTCCATTGATACCCGCTGAGCGGGTGGATGACAGGTCTGTGTCGGCTCCACTACGTAGAGCAGACAGACACAGCCTGCTGCTCTTTATTGGGCGTTCGGATGGAAACTGACTGCATGTCCATATCCATCCCATTCTCATCCAATCCAATACGCTGGAAGGATGGCAAACGTATCCCCATCTGTCTGCTTTTAGAGGCCCAAATCGGAATCCAACGATCGTGTCCGCCTGTCAGTTTTTCAGATCGGTCCGCTGGTGTGAAAGGGGCCTAAAACAGCATAAGAACAAAACCTAAAGAAAAAACACATAAAACAAAAAAGTTTGCATAGTCTTACCAAACATTTGGATATTTTTGTTTTTATGTGTTTTTTCTTAAGGTTTTGTTCTTATGCTGTTTTACATATTTGTTATCTTGGCAGATAATTTGGGCACCTATTATACTTAGCTGAATCTTTCTGTATTTAAGTGTTTGCTTAACAGGTGCTTTTTGGGTTCTGATTAAGCGCATTCTGAGAGAAATGCGTTAACCATGCTGCTGCCACGTTTCTGTATCATGGGTTTGGGATGTCCATTTTTTGTGGATTTTATACAATACAGCTCATAGTTTTTCTGAAGATTAGAGTGCAGAAGACCTTCTTTTGATATTTACTTGCTACGCCCAGGTCACGGACTGGACCGGCACCACGTGATTCGGAAAAGGGGATTGCATTACATGTTTCACCTGGAGCGGTGATTGCTCTTCTATCAATGTCCCAACTGGGCGCCTGTGCCAGCTGTCTAAAGAGGAATTTCCTCTCCTCTTAGAAATGTTTCCCCTCATTTCCTGTTGTGTCTTCCTCATATTAGGGATGTTTTGGTTATCTCTTAAGGTTCGAACCTCCCTATCAAAACAGCTTTGGCTGAAATTCCACTTTGAAGCTCTGGCCTTCCCTATGCATAGCTGTACCGGCTCCTCTCCTGGACTGAAATAGCTTCCTCTGATTTCCCAGCACACTGTGAGCTTCTCTCAGAGTGCATTTGAAGCTGCAGCAAGTCAGATAGAGCCCCACCTTATGTTACGGAAAGAGGAAAGAAAGCGCTGGACCCATAGGGTTATCTCACTGGTGGTGTTATCTTAGGGCAGGGTTTCTCAACCAGGGTTCCGTGTAACCCTGGGGTTCCCCCAATGGCTGCTTGGGGTTCCTTGAGCGATGAACAATTTTTGACTCTCAGGTAAGTTCCCAGTGACACCAATAATCTTTTAGCTATCTGTAGGGGGGGATTCTTCCCGAAGACCACAGATGTAAGAAGCACTCTTCCACTGACCATCACACCAATGTATCATGAGTTGTAGATATAGACATTTTTTAACAGGGGTTCCCTGCGACCAAAAGGTTATTTCAAGGGTTCCTCCATGTTGAAAAGGTTGAGAAAGTCTGTCTTAGGGTATTGATGTTGGTGTAAATGATCTAGTTCCTGGGCAGACGGCTTCAACACCCCAGAGGATCTCCACTGTTTCCTTGGCTTGTAGTGTAATATAATGTGAATTGAAAATGGAGTGTCACACCACTGTTAAGAGGTCCAGATACAACTTTATTCCATTAAAAGTCAGGGTACAATCCAAAAAAAGCACCCAACGCATTTCAGGGGTCTAAGTGCCCCCTTCATCAGGGTTTTTCCAGTGTGAATTACAGGCACAGGCCTTATTAGCACCTTGTAAGCTGATAAGGCCTGTGTTTAATTCAAATCTCATGACAGCCCTCCTCATTTCCTGGCGGGAGAACGTCACCTAGCCCTTTTCTCCCTAAGTTGACTGTCCTTGGCCTGCCCCTTTCATTCATTGGATTTCAGTTCTTTCACTTATGGAGGCTCAGCATCGCATGTAGGCATAGCCTAGGGTGGTCTGCATACAGCTTGTCTAAAGCTGGCTATAGACGATGCAATTTTCTTTCTTGCAACCACAGGTAAAAATCGCTCGATTCCCCCCATCACCACAATCAGTGTCAATTGGGGAATCCCTACCATGGGGCTACTGTGTTCTCCCGACAAGGGCGGGGGGAGTTATCCCGGCTAGGGGAAGACACAGTGATTATTGCTAGCGGCTGGCTGGCAATAATCGCATTGGAAATCTCGACATGCTGGTTGTCCCCAAGTGATCGATCAATCAACTTGGGTACAATTAGCCTGCCCATACATGGTTCAAAACAAGATTCGAACTGTCTATGGCCAGCTTCAAGAATGCCCACTCCTCCACCTGACACTCACATATCAAGGCATTTTGATATTTGCTTAACTCCTCCAAAGAGCCAGCCTACTGCTTGTCTCCGGGCTGAGGGCTCTTGAGAGGAGAATTATGGCAGGGTGCTGTGAGGAAACTACTCTCTTGGTAATTTAAAGTGATAGTTAAGTTTTTTGCTCTGTGTAATGGTTTTACACAAAGCAGCCCAGATCCTCCTCTTCTTGGCTCCCCCGGTGGTGCTCCAGGCCCCTCCCTCCTGCTGAGTGCCCCCGCAGCAAGCAGTTTGCTGTCGTGCACATCATCGGAGCGTTATCAGGCTCCGATAAGTATTAGGGGCCGGGGGGGGACGGGCGTTGCACACAGAAGGTTTTTTACCTTCATGCATTCTAAAAAACCTTAAAGTGTTTGTTAATCCCAAAAAATAAATAAAAATATTGATGTTTCTTTAAAGCATTTTATACAGCACAGTACTTGTGCTGTCTAAGTTGGCCGCCTGTAACACCTGATTGATCCTGCAAGTTTCTGTCCTCCCCTATGTAAAACTGACCATGATGTATCATGGCTGCTGAGCCCTGACCCTGCGGTCAGTTTACGTGCCTCCGTCATCCGCAACCTGCTATCTGCAGCTCTCCTCTCTGTTCCTCTGTCCTCCTCCCCCATCCCCTCTCTGCCTGTGTATGAGCCGCCCCTCCCCTTCTATCACTGTTCCCAAGCAGCTCGCACATTACTGCTTACAATCACTGCCAGACGCTCTGCTAGGATTACATGATGTATATACTATATGCCATTTTTCTAAAATTCTTCTTATACATACTGTTTTTCTTATCCCCGATCAGCGGTCATGTGACCGCCCGGCACAGTCTTTCTCTGTTGTATGTATTACAGAGGGAGGTCACGTGACCCCCCTGGCAGACGTCAGAGGGAGAGTTCAGGCCTTCCCTCTGGAATACATACAGCGGAGAAAGACAGCGCCGGGTGGTCACATGACCACTGATCAGGGATAAGAAAAATGGTATTTATAAAGAAGAATCTTAGAAAATGGCATATAGTATATATACATCATATAATCCTAGCAGAGGGGCTGGCAGTGTGTGCACTGCCTTAACAACCACTTTAAACCTCTACAACCATGTTAAAGTGATTATAAAGTCTCTCTTTTTTTTTTTTTTAAATAACAAACATGTCATACTTACCTGCTCTGTGTAATGGTTTTGCACAGAGCAGCCCAGATCTTCCTCTTCTCGGGTCCCCCCGGTGGTACTCCAGGCCCCTCCCTCCTGCTGAGTGCCCCACAGCAAGCTGCTTGTTGTGGGGGCACCCGAGCAGGCACGCTCCCAAGCCACGGCTCTGCGTGTCCATTCACACACAGAGTCTGGACTCAGCTCTGCCCTCTCTCTCACCTCATTGGCTCACTGGCTGTGAATGACAGGAGTAAGAGTCGCCGGAGAGCTGAGGATTTCATGCACATCGCTGGATCGTGATCGGGCTCCGGTAGGTATTAGGGGGGCTGGGGGGGCCGTTGCACACAGAAGGTTTTTTACCTTCATGCATTCTAAAAAAACCTTAAAGCATTTGTTAACCCCCCAAAAAATAAAGAGCATTTTATACAGCACAGTACTTGTGCTGTGTAAGTTGTAATACCTGGTTGATCCTGCAAGTTTCTGTCCTCTCCTACGTAAACTAACCATGATGTATCATGGCTGCTGAGCTGTCAGTTTACGTGCCTCCGTCACCCGCAGCCCTGCTATCTGCAGCTCTCCTCTCTGTTCCTCTGTCCTCCTCCCCCTCCCCTCTCTGCCTGTGTATGAGCCGCCCCTCCCCTTCTATCACTGTTCCCAAGCAGCTCGCACATTACTGCTCCCAATCACTGCCAGCCTCCGCTGCTCCGCGTGTGTCCATTCAGACACAGAGCTGCCATTTAGACCCGCCCTTCTCTCTTTTGATTAGCTAACTGACTTTGATTGACAGCTGTGGGAGCAATGGTGCTGCTGCTGTGTCTCAGCCAACCAGGAGGGAGAGTCCCGGGTGGCCAAGGGACTCGTGGACATCGCTGGACAGAGATGGGGCTCAGGTAAGTAATTAGGGGGGGGCTGCTGCACACAGAAGGCTTTTTATCTTAATGCATAGAATGTATTAGGATAAAAAAAAACCTTCTGACTTTACAACTCCTTTAATGCTTTCCAAGATTTGTTTTGAAGTTCCCTCCTGCTACATTGAGGTCATGTCCCTGTGATCTTGATCTTGGCTTCATACTAATGCTGCGTACACACGGTCGGAATTTCCGATGGAAAAAGTACAATGAGAGCTTTTCACTGGATTTTCCAACCGTGTGTATGCCCATCGGTCTTTTTCTGTCGGAATTTCCGACAGACTTTGGATTGAGAACCTGTTCTTAATTTTTCCGATTGTGTATATGCAATTCCGACACGCAAAATTCCGACGCATGCTCGGACACAATTTGACGCATGCTCAGAAGCATTAAACTTCCCTTTTATAGTGCAGTCGAAAGGCGTGGTGTTATTGACCATTGGAATTTGGTGTGACCGTGTGTAGGCAAGACAGTTAGAGCGAAATTCCCTCGGAATTTCGACGGGAAAACCATCAGAGCTTTTTCCGACAAGAATTCCGACCGTGTGTACGCGGGATAAGAATCTTGCCCTCTTGAACCTTCTTCACCTCTCGATGTATTTGAAGGTTCCAGTCATGTCTCCCCTTTCCCTTCTTTCCTCCAGACCAGCCTTTCTCAACCTTTTCAACACAGAGGAACCCTTGAAATAGTTCTCCGGGCTCGGGGGAACCCCTACTAAAAATTTGAAATCTACAACTCATGATACATTAGTGTGATGGTCAGTGGGAAGAATGGTCCTTACACTTGTGGTCATTGGGAAGAATTACCTCCTTACAGATAGCTAAAAAGATCAATGGTGTCGGTGGGAACTTATCTGAGAAGAAGAAATCGCTCAATGCTTGAGGAACCCCTAGCAACCTCTGGAGGAACCCCTAGAAACCTCTAGAGGAACCCCTAGCAACCTCTGGAGGAACCCCTAGCAACCTCTGGAGGAACCCCTAGAAGAACCCCTAGCAACCTCTGGAGGAACCCCTAGCAACCTCTGGAGGAACCCCTAGCAACCTCTGGAGGAACCCTGGTTGAGAATCACTGCTCCAGACTGTACAAATTAGGCTCCTGAAATCTCTCCCGATATGTTTTCAGGCCTTCTTACCTTTCTTTTTTCCCCGTCTCCGGACTCGTTCTTACAGCTGGAATTTTATAAAGAGAGAACAAAAAGAACAGAAAAGGCCAGGAGACAAATATATTGAAATTGTGTTTATTATTTTTTATGTAGCACCAAATGAAAAATATACAAAAGAGTTTTGTGTTTACAAAAGAAAGATTCCTAGAATCCTGATATCGCTCCAATGATAAAATATCTTGTGTACGTTACAGGGGGGGACGACGGTGACGGAGTGGTGACAACACTTGCAGTGAATCTTCAGAACTCAGGCACTCCAAACAACATAGACATAGAAATCAGCAGCTTGTAATCATCTCCCTCCGCTCAGAATCAAGGCAACCAAGCACAGGCCGGTACAGCCCGCTCATTCACCAGGTCCTATATACATTGGAAGCTTGCGCTTTATGGTAAGCCAATCACATGACAGTTTATTAGAAGCAACCTCAATGACTCAGCCCACCCAAGTTATATACAGTAAAACCTTGGTTTAAGAGTAACTTGTTTTTTAGAGCGTTTTGCAAGACAAGCAAAATTTTTTATTATAAATTTTGACTTTATAAACAAGCGATGTCTTGACATACAAGTAGCGTCAGGTCACAGGCCTCATGCACACTGGATGTTTTTGGCTGTTTTTGGCTGTAGACGTTTTTTTCTACAGTCATTAAACTCTCCATCATGTTATCCTAGGTGTCCATGCACACATAGGCTGTTATCAGCTGTTTTGGGCAGTGGCGTTTTTGAGCAGTAAAAAAAAAAAAACCCAAAACGAGTGGGTTGCGAGAGACGTTTTTTAAGCTGTAAAAACGATCCAACGCTAATAAACGCTCAAAAACTTTGCTCACCAGCATTTAAAGTTTTTGATCCATTGAAAAAAAAAAAAAAACGCTATTGCAAAAACATTGAAAAAAGCTGAAAAAAGTTGTAAGAAGTTGAAAAACTTTTTAGAACGTTATTTTAATGTCCAGTGTGCATGAGGCCTAAAACAGAACAGAGGTGCCTCTAATGCCGCGTACACACGATCGCACCAAATTCCAACGGTCAATAACACAGTGGCATAAAACACATTCGACAGCACTATAAAAGGGAAGTTTAATGCTTCTGAGCATGCGTCGAATTGTTTCCGAGCATGCGTCGGAATTTTGCGTGTCGGAATTGCATACACACGATCGGAAAATCCGAACAGGTTCTCAATCCAAAGTCCGTCGGAAATTCCGACAGAAAGAGACCTTTGGGCATACACACGGTCGGAAAATCGGATGAAAAGCTCCCATCGGACTGTTTCCATTGGAAATTCCGACCGTGTGTACGCCGCATAAGTGTAGCAATATGGTTACATTTAACGAAGGTACAACATTTACCGATGAGAGCTTTTCATCAGAAAATGCGACCGTGTGTAGGCTCCATCGGAATTATGCAGGCTGAATTCCCGCCAGCAAAAATTTGAGAGCATGTTCTCAATTTTTCAGACGGAAAAGGTTTCTATTGGAAATTACGATCATCTGTAGCAATTTCGACGCGCAAAATTCCTACGCATGCTCGGAAACTATTTGATGCATGCTCGGAAGCATTGAACTTCATTTTTTTCTCGGCTCGTCGTAGTGTTATACGTCACCGCGTTCTTGACGGTCGGAATTTGGTGTGACCGTGTGTAGGTAAGACAGTTTGAGCAGAATTCCGTCGGGAAAACCATCAGAGCTTTTTCCGACGAGAATTCCGATCGTGTGTACGCGGCATAAGTATGCAGGCATCCGGGGTAAAGCTGTCCACATAGACCGTCCTCCGTACCGCCATTGATGTCATCCCTTTCACTCTGCATTCCACGAGCGCTTCAAGCCTCGCTTTCAGATCACTCTACTGCAGGGTAGTCTTCCCGGTCACGATTGCAGACTGACAGCGGTGAGAGCCGGCGGTGCGGGGGACGGTCTATGTGGACAGCTTTACCCCGGATCCCGGCATACTTAGATGTGCCTCTTTTAATCATCAACCATGTGAGTTGATAAATGTTGTGTCTTCATTAAATGTAACCATATTGCTACACTTAGAGGCGCCTCTCTTCTCTTTTATACTCTGGAGCTCCTGCTGGATTGTGTCTCTAATCCCCTTGTGGAGGCTTCCATTTGTGGACGGACATTTTATGGTTACACAACCTGTCACATTGCTATTATCTTTTTTATATGGACTATAAACTGAAGGACTTATGAATAAATGGTTGTGGAACGAATCATCTGAGTTTCCATTATTTCTTATGGGGAAACCCGCTTTGATATACAAGTGCTTTGGATTACAAGGAGGTTTCTGAACAAATTACGCTCGCAATCCAAGGTTTTACTGTATTTTCACTTCTTTGTAGCTGCTGGAGAGTTTAAAGTGGTTGTAAACCCGATCCCTTCCGCCAAATCCAGATGGATGGTGACCCTATTTTCCATCTGACTGGCAGATCGGATGAAGATGGACAGGCGGCCTGTTTTCATCCGATCTCCCCACTGAGGAGAGCGGGACTCTGACAGGTCCATTTCTGCACAGTGAGAGGAGACAGACCTGTCATCCGCCTGCTCAGAGAGGATCAACAAAGCGACCCCCCCCCTGCTGAGAAAGCGGGGTCCATCAAAATGGATCCATCCCATGTGAAAGGGGCTTAACAGTTAAGTGACTGGCCTCAAATGATACACATTACATACATTAAACAAATCCTCCCATATAAGTTGTATCTGTTTATCTGCAGCACTCTCTTCTCTACATCCAAAGTGTTACATTTGTAAAGCTTGTCTGAGCTGTCAGAAAAAAAGGGAACAGACAGCTGAAATTACACAATGCAGAGCTCAGTGAGGAGAGCTCAGAGAGCTGATTGGAGGAAAAGGGACACACCCACCTTCACACAGCAAACAGGAACAGAGCTGAGGCTGTCAATCAGCTGGAGCTCCCTCCCCTGTCACCTCTTTTTTTCTCTTGGTGTCAGGAAAACTTGTCAGAAGTGATTCATGCTGATAGCAGAGGAATGGAGCAGCAGACAGAAATGACACTTAGTGCTATTACTTGACACACAGGGATAGGCAACCTGGGGCCATCCAGCTACATTTCCCATGAGGCATTGCAAGTCTGCCAGTTACAATTACTCCCAGAGGGATGATGGGAATTGTAGTTCTGCAACAGCTGGAGGGCCACCAAGTTGCCTACCCCTGCTATAGAGGGATATGCTTTGTTCCCATTTCATGTCTGAGGTTTACAGCCACTTTAAGCAGCTGGGAGTCTCTGGTGGAGATATCTCTTTCCAGGTCACTGCCATGACAAGGAAGTCCCAATGAAATTTGTGTGTCCTATAATATGTAGAAGAGAACAAGTGAGCGAGTCAGCAAAGATATATCACCACTGGAGTTCCCAAGAAATATCAGAAGCCACGGCTTGCCCCAACCTAGCCAAACAGGTACCTACCTGTAATTACCTTTGGGCCCAATGAACATTAAAACCACCAATTTTTTTGGGGCATCTACAGGATAATTGCTCTTGATGCAATTTTTAAAAATATGCAGGTTTAATGAGGCAGTGCAACATGCTATGGCAAAATGTCTAGTAGCTCACAGCCACCAATCAGAATCATTTTTAGCGATCTAGCACCAAAAATAGGGATCTGAGCCATTGCAATGGGTTACCAAACTTTGCATGTTGATGCTGCACTCTGCGCTGCCCAATATGGCCGCTCTCACACTCTGTGGGGTACATTCCTTTTCCTACTGGCTAGGTCTACATGAGCAGAAGCCATGTGATTAAATTATCTACATTACATATGTGCATTTATATTTCAAGTGAATGTCGTCAATCCTGCTTATGTTCATAGGTACTCACAAACAAACAAACAAACGATGGTCCTATCTAAGATTTCTATAAAGCCACCAATAGACATACGATGCAAGTCACAGAATTCAACATTTCAGACACAGCACAAAGCCTTCCATTCAGTACATATCACATGGTCATTGGCTGTGAATGTAAACATGGGGGCTATCTCTACACATAAAGTAGGGTATTGACTATACCCGCCTTTCTCAATGATTTTACCCCAGAGGAACCCTTGAAATAATATTCAGGTCTCAGGGACCCCCCCCCCCCTGGATTAGTCTATCAGGGGTTATTGGAAAAGCACCCCTTACACAGGTGGAGGTCATGCTCCACTTGCAGTGGTGTGAAGAATGTCATCTTCACTGGCTCTGCCAATGGTGTTGGACCTGGAACTATGAAGGTCCCATCAGATGGAAGGTCATTTAGTCACAGCTCAAGGAACCCCTAGCCAACCAAGGAGGAACCCTAGGGTTCCAAAGAACCCTGGTTGAGAATGGCTGGCCCAAACCATGGGTGCTCAACCTGTGCCCCGTCCAGCTGTTGCTGAACTACATTTCCCATGAGGCATTGCAAGGCAGACAGTTACAAGCATGATGGGACTTGGTAGTTCCGCAACAGCTGGAAGGCCCCAGGTTGAGCATGCAAACAGTTCCTATGCGACTCAGCGATTCTTCCTTTGAGAAAAGGAGAATCTCACTATCACCGAAAGGGAACGGGAAACTGATTATAAAAAGTTTCTTGTTTTTTTTACTAGGCATGTGGGGCGACAATTACAAAACTTGTGTAGCTTTTTTTTTTTTTTGGTTTAAACCATGCAGTTTTGCCAAGTTTACCTAACAAAATAGTGAAATATGCAATTAAGTACTAGAAATTAGGATGCATCGGGAAAAAAAATAACATACTACTAAAGTTTAAAAGGTAAAAAAAAAAAAAGGGTAAATGTACAAAAGGTGCAAAAACTGGCGTGTTTGACATGCATTTATTTTATACACGTGTGAAGAAAAACACAAACTCATAGGTTTAAAAGAAAGCCTTGGGACCGCCGGCTTGTCACTGTACAAATAGGACAAGTTACAAAGGGGACCGGGAGGGGGGCTAAAATGTTCCCCTTCATTAGGACCTCAAATGCTGGTTTAGATGGACTTGTATGGGTTAATTGAAGGTGAATCAACTCAGGAGTTGGCTGTTTTAACCTTTTCTCAAAAACGTGCTTCAACAGGTGACCCCCCCCCCCCCCCCCCCCCCCCCGATGAAGGGAAAAGGTTGTAGCCCCCAAAATGTGTTTGCTTGTTACCTTTGGACGATGGTCGAATAATACTCTTGGAATCCTTAACTTTTGGTGTGGTGGTCTTGTTTTCCCTGTACCTTTCTGTATTCACTGAGGGGCCTTTGAGACCCTTTTGCTTTAGAGGGCTGCCTAACCAGAGTCATTTTACTCTACAGCAGTGGTCTCCAAACTGTGGCCCTTTGCCTGCTTTTATCCGAGACTTGGGGCAATATTTTATCCTCTGACACCAACAATGGGGCAGAATTTTCTCCACTGACACCAACAAAGGGGCACAATTCCTCCCAAAGACATCAACAATGGGGCACAGTTCATCCCCGTGACACCAACGATGGGGCACAGTTCCTCCCCGTGACACCAACGATGGGGCACAGTTCCTCCCCGTGACATTGTCATGTACCTGGGTATATTTGAATCGGGATGTTCCTGGTCCCACAGCTGCAGTCTTACTTGTTGTGCCACTGAGGAGCTCTGGAGTTCTAGCCATGTTCTCTTAGTTGGATGCATTACCTTGGACACACTAGCACCACCTGCTGCCAGCTGTGGACAATCTACAATCAAAGCAGCCCATAAATATCTCTCAGTGCCCGTTTGTGTGGACTTGCTCCCTGGGTGTCATGACTGCTTTATGACTCTGAATATCGTATATGAACTTCTGCCTGAATTCCTGACTACTCTCTAGCCTGCTGGTTTTGTACTTCACCGCCAGCTCATGTATGACCTTTGCCTGCCTGACCACTCTGGATTCTGATCGTGTACCGCTTTGCCTGATCTGTTGCCGTCCTGATCTGCCTGACTACATTTTCGCCTGAATCCTCAGCACACAAGCTCCCCTTCGGACACTACCTATCACAGGTACCTTACAGACATCAACAATGGGGCACCTTCCCCGTGACACCAACCATGGGGCACACTTCCTCCCAATGACATCAATAATGGGACACAGTTCCTCCCAATGACATCAACAATGGGGCATGATTCTTCCCACCCAATAACACCAACGAAGGGGCACAATTCCTCTCCTTGAAAGATCTGGCACTGATGCTGGGACATTTTCTACTTCCAATGGCCGCAGTCCAGCCACCATAAAGTCTGAAGGACAGTAAACTGGCCCTTTGTTTAGAAAGTTTGGAGACCCCTTGCTCTACAGTACGGACTTATCCTCACAATGAGAAACTAAACCATTTCCGGATCCAGCGCCTCCTACATACACTTTTTCTAATTCATTATACAGATGTTCCATTTGATAATATAGGAAAATATAGGTGAATGTTTTTTCAATAACTCAAAAAAAAAATGCAAGCCAAATCTATTTAGTTGCGCACCGAACAAAAGGTCACCTGAACTGATGGTCAGCTGGGAGTTGACATTACCAATTGTCCTTTCGGTCAGATGCCACCATTGCTGAGGCTTGTTGGTATATGGGCAGAGTTACAGGGAGGGGTTGGCCAACAGTGGTTAAAGCGGGATTCCACCCTAAAGTGGAACTTCCACTTTTCGGAACCCTCCCCCCCTCTGGTGTCACATTTGGCACCTTTCAGGGGGGAGGGGGGTGCAGATACCTGTCTAAGATAGGTATCTGCACCCACTTCCGGCATAAACTCCCACGGGAGTTTACGTCACTTCCTGTCCCGGCGCACACACGTGTCCCGGCAGACAGCGCAGAAGATTCTCATTGCGCCGCGCGACTCGCACATGCGCAGTAGGGAACCAGGAAGTGAAGCCACAAAGGCGACACTCCCCGATTCCCTCACCGAGAATGGCGCCGGCAACAGCAGAGAGCCGAGCGATCGATCGGCCTCTGCTGCCGACATCGCTGGAACTGGGAGACAGGTAAGTGTCCATTTATTAAAAGTCAGCAGCTGCAGTATTTGTAGCTGCTGGCTTTTAAAAAAAAAAAATTTGCAGGTACAGTCCCGCTTTAAGTCATTTCAACAGCAGCTCCACACAAATGGAATTCATTGAAGACCTTCATTCTCTTTCAACAATCAGAAAAAGGGGTTGGAAGGACCACCACCCAATCAGAGGAATGGGAATTTCACCCAAAATAGATCATTTCTGTTTTACACATCTGCTGGCCCTGACGTCAGAAGCTGGCTTCTTCTATCTCTCAGAGAAGCCAGAGCGAGATTATCCCACAACAGTTCCCTGTTCTACCAACTGTTACTTCCAAGAGAGCCCTTCGCTACGGCCTTATGGGCAGGAGGGGGGCGCCAAACTGTGGCAGGGAAATCGCACTATTTAAAAAAATTCAAAATGCTAGCTAGGGGTTGCGTTTCAGTCGTAGAGCAAATGGAGAGGTATATGATGAGGCTTGAAAAACAGTCAACTGCTATATATAATGAAATGGAATAGCCGTTTCTTACATTTGTTATTGCTTGCACAAAGATAGAAAAACTCTGTAAATCTGACATAGTGAGTCTATAAAGGCATCCTGCATAAGAAAAGGAACTAAGGAAAAAGAAAAGGAACTAAGAGTTCATTCAAAGCACATTATAGTAAGCACAACCCATGTGTGTTGGTGTGTAATTTTATTTGTTGCAGATCTTTGAATTGTAGATGTATACGTGTATCTATTATTGTTCAAACAATAATCTAATGTTAATGTTTATTAATATTTACATTTATCTGTTTCCTTCTTAGTATCAACTCTATGCAGCACTTTTAAGTCTCCTGAAGAAGCTCCTTTGGGCAAAACATGTTGAGCATAAGTGGCTGCAATGTTGTATGAAATTCATGTATTTGACTATTCTTTGTCATTTTAAAGAGATTGATACTAAATAAAATGTATAATTTTTTATATACAAGTTTTTTAATTAATTGGCACCTTTAAAGTCACGTCCTATGTATCCTTAAATCCATAAACACAAGCAGATGTTTCTAAGGCCGGTGTTCTGTCAACAAACCTGTCAGATCAGCGGAAGTGACGTTGCATCAGCTGACTTACCAAAAATAGTTACTGCGCATGTGTTCCGCCGCTAGCAGGTTCGCTAATCTGACAGAACACCTGCAGTCAGAAGGTGGCGACGGCCATATTGGTACACCCTGCACTGCTCAGCGCCAAAACGTATAGGTCATAAGGCGCCGCCTGACAATTTTTGACACCCTCACTCAGTCGCGGAAACCCTGTAATCAGAATTCAGCAGCGGACATCTTGCTACACCCAACAATACGTTCCACCGTAAAAGCGTTCCACCACTTCTCCTTCACTTCAGTAACAACAATCTACTTGTCAGATTGTTGGACGCTGCAATGCACATGCGCTAGCGGTGAAACGCATGCGCAGTGAGTATTTTTGGTAAGAACATCGGCCATGCACAGTTCGAATCATAGCAGGTTCAGCAGGAACCGGCTGAGATTCGAACCATAAGTGGGCAACAGTGAATGCACCAAATTGATTGATCAACTTGGGTACAACCAGCCTGCCGGATTCGCTTTGCGATTATTGCAAGCGAATGTAGCTGTTACCGATAATCACTGACTTCTCCCTGCGGGGGTGACGGCAGCGGGCAGGGGAAGCTGTCACCATCGGGAGGCAATCCCCTGTCAGCACTGTCAGTGTCGATGGGGGGGGGGAATCGTGCAATGTGCACCGTCTATGGCCCGCCTAACTGTTACAACTCGGCTAAAACCAACTTTAGAGCCATTGTTGTGATCTTTGATTACTTTGCACATCGTGTGGCTACAGAAGCCATGGATGGCTTTGTTTTAAAGCTTGTTTGCTGCTTGTTAAAAACAATTTAAACACTTTAAAGCAGCGATATGCAATTAGCGGACCTCCAGCTGTTGCAGAACTACAAGTCCCATGAGGCATAGCAAGACTGACAGCCACAAGCATGACACCCAGACCCAGAGGCATGATGGGACTTGTAGTTTTGCAACAGCTGGAGGTCCTCTAATTGCATATCCCTGCTTTAACCACTTCAATACCAGGCACTTAGACACCTTCCCGCCCAGGCCAATTTTCAGCTTTCAGCGCTGTCGCAATTTGAATGACAATTGCGCGGTCATGCTACACTGTACCCAAACAAATTTTTTATCATTTTGTTCCAACAAATAGAGCTTTGTTTTGGTGGTATTTGATCACCTCTTCGATTTTTTTTTTTTGCGCAACAAACAAAAAAAGGACGGAAAATTTTGCCAAAAAACAAGTTTTTCTCTGTCACTGTTAATTTTTTTTTGTAAATAAGTGCGTTTTCTTCTTCAATGACGGGCACTGATATGGCTGCACTGATGGGCACCGATGAGGTGGCACCAATGAGGTGGCACTGATGATGGGCACTGATAGGCGGCACTGATGGGTGGCACTGGTATGCGGCACTGATGGGCACTCAGGTGGCACTCATAGGCGGCACTGACGGGTACTTATGGGTGGCACTGATGCACACATATAGGTGGCACTGATAGGTGGCATGGATGGGCACTGATAGGTGGGCATGGATGGGCACTGATAGGTGGCACTGATGGACGCTGATGGGTGGCACTGATGGGCATTCCTGTTTTAAAACATAAATATGATGTGCCAATCAGTGCCCATCTGTGGGCACTGATTGGCATATTTTGTGCATTTTTTTTAACATGTGGATGGCCATGGGGGATGTACCTGGCCATCCACATGCTGGGGGCTTCCCTGGTGGTCCTGGGGGCTTCCCTGGTGGTCTAGTGTGGGCATCTGAGGGGGGGCTGCGCTGATAAACAATCAGCGCATACCCCCTCTGTCAGGAGAGCCGCCAATCGGCTCTCCTCTACTCACGTCTATCAGACGCGAGTGAGGAAAAGCCGATCAACGGCTCTTCCTGTGTACATCGTGATCAGCCGTGATTGGACGCGGCTGATCACGTGGTAAAGAGCCTCCGCCTAAGGCTCTTTACCGAGATCAGTGTAGCGGTGTGTCAGACTGACACACCGCTCCACCTATCGCCGCGATGCGCACCCCCACGGGCGCGCGGCGGCTGTTATCCTGAAGGACGTCATATGACACCCAGTCAGGATAACGAAACCACTTCCCGGACGTCAATCTGCTATTGACCGGGCGGGAAGTGGTTAAAGTATAACTAAAAGGAAAAACTTTTTTTTTAGTTTTGGATGGAGGGGAGATGGATTAGAACATCTGTCAGTTTTTATTGCAGTCTGTGCCCTGTTAAGGAGATTCTTCCTCTCTATTTGTCCTGTTTACCATTTTCATTGAAAGTGAAAGAAAAGCCTCACACACACGATCGGACTTTGTACAAACTTTCCCATGGATTTTTGTACAAAGGGCGTCGGCCATGAACTTGTATTGCATACACACGGCAGGACTTTTTCAGCCAACTTTCACCAAATCACGTGGTTTTTTTGCTCTTTACCGCCACCTGTATTGTTGTCTGATCTTTTGCATTAGTTCTGAGTATTTGTTTGTACAAAAGTCTGATGGTTTTCTGTACACACGATCGGACTTTGCTCCATCGGACTTTTGTTGCCGGAAAGTTTGTCCGATGGAGCGTACACACGGTCGGATGTTGCCTGAAAACAGCTAATTTGCATGTTTGTTGTCAAAAAGTCGATTGTGTGTATGGGCCTTAAGAGAAATTACTGGGTTGTCCCCAGAAAAGTAATAGAGGGGAAATCTTCCAATGGGGACACCAGTTCTGGTGACCTGGGGGGTCCCAAAGGAATTCCCTCTCACTTCCTGTTTGGCTATGGGACAGGAAGTGTAGGGAAATCTCCGCGATGGGACACAGATGGTTAACAAAAAAATCTGACAAGGGGTTATAACCCTCCCTTGCCCTATCCAAAAATGGAAGAAAAAAAGTTTTGCCTATAGTTCTACTTTAATGTCTCATAGTCTGGGCACAAGTGCAATTTAGGGGTAAGTACAGTTTAAAATATATGACCTTTAAAGTGGGGTTCCACTGCCTCTGCTGGGTTTTTTTTTGCGGTACATTAGAATTAATAAATCTTTTTAAAATGCTCACTTACGTCTCCCGTCCTTCCCGCTGTCATCCTTAAAATTTCTCCTCCAATTGTGTAGTTATAAAACCCCCGTACGGGGGTTTCATCTTGCCTGTGGGCATGTGAAACCCACAGGCATTCTCTTCCGGGATGTGCCGACGTTGTGCTGACGTCAATTTCCCATCATGCAACGCCGCCTGGTCAAAGATCTCGCGCATGCGCATTAGACGCGTTGCGGAGCCCTGTTCACAGCTTCTGTTGCCATCACAACAGGCGGCGTCGTCGGAAGTCCCGCCCTGTTGTGATGGCAACAGAGATAATCCAGAGATAATCTAGTGCTCAAAGACTCCTGGGAAATGGTGACTCACATCTCCCAGGAGCCTTAGCGAGCCTTGCCGCCGAGGGAAGTGACGTTTTTAGCCCGGGCTAGCGCAGAGGCAGATTACGTGGGACCACCTAGCAACAGGCAGAACGAGGTAAGTGACATTTTTTTTTTTCATGCGATTGTAGGCAGGTCTAAACTAACTTATATTTATGGGTGGCCCTCCACTTTAATTCTTTTCAGCTGCTGTTGCGATGCCCACACATCTGCCAACACTACACAGCCAGGATCAGTTCCGCTGTCTGGTTTAGCTTCTAAGTTTCCAGTGTCATCTGTCTGCTGATTGGACAATAATTGGGCACTGCTGTTCCACTGTCTAATATACAGGGAAGGGACACTTTGGTGGGATTGAAGGGATAGTTTGATGATTGCTTGGGTTAACACTTTAAAAAAAAGCCACTACCAAAAAAAATAAAAAATAAAAATATAAATAAATATTTAATTTTAGATCCGTTTATATAGGATTATATATTAATAATCACAAAGATCGATAAACGATACAGCTGGGGACAGCTACTCAGCTCCCCACCCACGTTTTCATTGTATTCCTATCTGTAACAGAGGGCTGTGTTGATGACCAATCTGTTGTTTATTCCATTAGAGAAGTGATGTAAATCAGACCTAAAAAGAACACACAGCTCACAGCGAGCTGCAGGAAAGGCCCAGGCCGCTTGCTCACCACTCTACGGCATGAGAGCTGGACGTCTCGGGGGGTCCAAAAGAAAATACGCTAAAATACAAAAAAACAAAAACTGCAGCAATGTAAATAAGTTGAAGTGCAAAATGTGGTGCAGCTGTGCATGGCAGCCAATCAGCTTCTAACTTGTTTAACCACTTCAGCTCCGGAAAAGGTTTTACCCCCCCCCCCACCCCTCACGACCAGCTAATCTTTTGCGATATGGCACTGCGTTATTTTAACTGGCAATTGCGCGGTCGTGCGGCATTGTACCCAAATAAAATGTATGTCCTGCTTATCCCACAAATAGAGCTTTCTTTTGGTGGTATTTGATCACCTCTGCCTTTTTTATTTTTTGCGCTATAAACAAATAAAGACCAACAATTTAAAAAAAAAAAAAAAAAAACGATTTTTTTTTCACTTTCTGCCATTAAACACATTCAATAAAAAAAAATAATAATAAAAGAAAAAAAAAAAAATCGAACTGCTTCATAAATTTAGGACAATATGTATTCGGCTACATATTTTTGGTAAAAAAAATCCCAATACGTGTATATTTATTGGTTTGCGCAAAAGTTATAGTGTGTTTTTTTTTTACTAGTAATGGCGGCGATCAGCGACTTATAGCGGGACTGCGATAAAAATCTGACACCTGACACTTTTTGGGGACCAGTGACACTAATACAGTGATCACTGTACTAATAACACTGGCAGGGAAGGGGTTAACACCAGGGGCAATCAAAGGGTTAATGTTCCTAACTGTGTGTGGGGGGGGGGGGGATGCTTTGACTGGGGGAATGTAAAGATCCGTGTTCCTACTTAGCAGGAACACAGGATCAGCACATTCCCCTCCACAAAACAGCGACCTGCCTTGTTTAAATAGGCAGACTGCCGTCCTGCCTTTCTCCTGAGCGATTGCCGGGTCCCGGCAGACGCTGATTGGCTTCCACTGTGTCTAATCACATCAGTAGCGGGTTGCCGGTGACGTAGGCTCTTAACCATGTGATCAGCTGTGTTCTCCATGAGCCCCCCTCTCCTCCACGAGCCCCCCCTCTTCTCCACGAGCCCCCCCCTCTTCTCCACGAGCCCCCCCTCTCCTCCACGAGCCCCCCCTCTCCTCCACGAGCCCCCCCCTCTTCTCCACGAGCCCCCCCCTCTTCTCCACGAGCCCCCCCCCCTCTTCTCCACGAACCCCCCCTCTTCTCCACGAACCCCCCCTCTTCTCCACGAACCCCCCCTCTCCTCCACGAACCCCCCCTCTCCTCCACGAGCCCCCCTCTTCTCCACGAGCCCCCTTCTTCTCCACGAGCCCCCCCCTCTCCTCCACGAGCCCCCCCCTCTCCTCCACGAGCCCCCCCTCTCCTCCACGAGCCCCCCCCCTCTCCTCCATGAGCCCCCCCTCTCCTCCATGAGCCCCCTTCTTCTCCACGAGCCCCCCCTCTTCTCCACGAGCCCCCTTCTTCTCCATAAGCCCTCTTTGTACACAGGTAAAGAAGCACAGGAAGTTATCCGTTCTCAAGATTTCTGCCAAAATTAACAGGTATTTTTGTACTCATTGAACAGATTTAAACAAACCCCTTTCAGTGGTGTATTTAGCAGAGCAAAATGAAGCAAAGAGGAGAGGTTAGGGTTTTGCATACACTTTAAGATGCCATCACCAGATTGAATACGCTCCAGTAACGCAACGCCGAGTCAGTGTCATCAGAATCCCAGAGCAATGCCTGACAACACCTTCCCACCCGGAGGGATACGTTTTCCTTCCTCTCCAGCTTTCTAAAGAAGCCCAACGCCTTTTCATTCCAGGGAAAGCGAGAAAAGATAAATGCACAGGTTTTCTAAACATGCGGCACTCAAGCTGTCCCTGGCCACACGATCCATAAGCCTGAATGAATTAATAATACATGGGGACTTGTTGATATGGTTACCGTAGCAGCCATCTTGTTCAGCTTTTTCATGCACAGCTGGGAGCCCTCTGATTGGTGAGCTAGGCGCAAACCATAAGTAACCATGTTTATACAAGCTATAGCACACATATGTGCCTTCTTTTATTGTGATAACCAAATGTCCCCCCCCCCCCCCCCCCCTCCTGCGATTTCATTTCACACATCCCTCGGCATTATGTTCAGCAATAAACAACAGTGAGCAGAACCAGCCCGACGGTCCCTGGATCCAATGTCCAACAAGCACCCCCATGTCATCAATCCACTTCAACCTCCTTGGCTGTCTATGGTGACAAAATAGGCAATGTTGCCGGCTTTTACGTATATATTCATTTTAATATCTTTCGTCCACTGCTATATAAAAAAGTGGAGACTTTTGTGAATACGGGTTTACCACATTCATTGATACACAATCCACTCACAGCAAATACACGCAAAGATTATGAAGAGGGCGACCGTATAACAGCGATCTCCGTATCAGTACCCCATCCTCCATTGTACAGACAATAGAACGTATGGATCCCTATCTGGAAAAAATAAATACGATTTTTAAAAGGTATCACACAAAATGTATATATATATATATAAAAAGAGCATAAAATGTATGTCTTTACAAATCTTAAAATCTGTTAAAATCACTCAACAGATTGGAATAGAGGAGCTGCAGTTGCATATAATACCAATATTTGCAGATTTTTATTATATATATATATATATATATATATATATATATATATATATATATACAGGGGTCAAGTCCTGGGGAAAAAAGTGTGGGAACTCCCACCCAAGATCCACTCGCCCACCAAAAAAAAAAAAAATGAAGGAGGGGAGGAGCGCATCACGAGAGGTCTGACTAAATACAATCTCTTAGCAGCAGGACCTGATCTACCCGTCAGCTAGCTGTGATTGACAGGTAGATCAAAGCGGAAGCTGTCATGGGGCCCCCTACTGGCAATGCCTGAATGGTCAGGTGTGCGGCACTTACTATTGCGAGCTGGTCCGCAGCTGCTGGTGTAGCACCTGCCACACAGCCCACATACTTCAAAGTCTTGCAGGACACGGCTGCTAATGGAACTGAGTTCCTGTTGTGGAAAAAGTACAGGAACTCCAGTCCCATGCGTTCCCGCAGGACTTGAGCCCTGTATATATATATATATATATATATATATATATATATATATATATATATATATATATATATATATATATATATATATATATTATATATTAGGGATCCACCGATGCCAAGCATATCAGTACTCGCGCAAATGCTCCCTTTGCGGGGTGCAATTTGGGTGGATACAAAAAAAATGGGCACAAATCACACTGCAAAGAATTGCATGGGATTTGAACAGGTGCAATTCGGTTCCGAATCGCATGCGATTTCCCCCACCGCTCCTGTGTGTGCATCGATAAGGAAAATTGCCATCTAGTGGGCAGTTTATTAAGAAACTCACATTAATCCTAACATGCCTAAGCCTTTTCTGACATTTGTTGCTTAGTTAAAATCCGTATTTTATACACACACACACACACATACATACACACATATATATACATATATTTTATATATATATATATATATATATATATATATATATATATATATATATATATATATATATATATATATATATATATATATATTTTAGCAGAGACCCTAGAGAATCAAATGGCGATTGTTGCAATATTTTATGTCACATGGGTGCTCGCAGGGCTGGAGGAGATGTAGAGGCGGTCCGCCCCCAAGTTGACATCACTTCCGACCCTATACCCACAGGGGTTCTCGGAACTTCTCCTCCAGCCCAATAATAGCAAATCACGGCCACTAGAGGTGCTCACAGGGCTGAAGGAGAAGTTACGGGACCCTTGTTGGTATAGGGCAGAAGTGATGTCAGTTTGGGGGCGGACCGCTCTCTACATCTCCTCCAGCCCTGTGTGCAACTCCAGTGGCGGTTATTTGCTATAATCGGGCTGGAAGAGATGTTCTGAGACCCCCTGTGGGTACAGGGCGGAAGTGATGTTCTTTACTGTAAGAGCAGCAAGGATGTGGAATTCCCTTCCACAGGCGGTGGTCTCAGCGGGGGGCATCAATCGTTTCAAAAAACTATTAGATAAGCACCTGAACGACCGCAACATACAGGGATATACAATGTAATACTGACATATAATCACACACATAGGTTGGACTTGATGGACTTCTGTCTTTTTTCCAACCTCGCCTACTATGTAACTATGATGTCAGCTTGGGGGCGGACCGCCTTTACATCTCCTCCAGCCCTGTAAGCACCTCCAGGGGCTGTGATTTGCTATCACCGGCGTAATCGGGACATCTACGCAGATTTTGCAATTCACCAGATATGTACTAAATGTGAGTGATAAAAAATTTTTTATGAACTGCCCACTAGATGGCGCTTCCCTTTTTATATACATACACACACACACACACACACACACACACACACACACACACACGAGTGCGGTGGGGAAAAAAATCACATAAGATCCTTTGCAGTGTGATTTGCACCCATTTATTTTGTATTGACACAAATCGCACCGCAAATTATCGATAACCGGTATCAGCGATTACTTGACCGAAAGTATCGATACTCGTACTCGCCAAAAAAACGGTATCGGCGCAACCCTAATATATATTTTATATAATATTTGCAGTCCAGAAAACTTCTCTGACGTGTTTTACGGGACAAAGCCTGCTTCTTCAGGGAGGGCTAATGTTAGAATATGCAAGGAAAGCTCATACTCAATGCAGCTCAGTACTTGGTATGCACTGTGTGTGACCACTGAGAATAGGGAGGACTAAGCCAAGCCAAAGTGGAACCATAGAGGGGTTACAGTCCTGCATATCAAGGACTGAGCTGCATTGAGTGATCCTAAAGGTTAGTCCTCCCTGAAGAAGCGGGCTCTGTCCCGCAAAACCCGTTGGAGAAGTTTTCTGGGCATCCTTTATTCCAATTTGTTTGTTGCGTGATTTTATCGGATTTTATACTCTTTTTATATATCATTTTGGTGCGGTACCTTAAAAACCCAATTTAGTTTTTCTGATAGGGATCCACATTCACAGCAAATACACTAGACAAAGAGGCCTATGCAAAAATCGGAGAAACAGAATTGCACAGACCTACAGCAAACATCCATATTACAGTTTTACTGATATGACATTAAGAAATTGGAATCGGATTGGTTGCCATTGGTCACTGTCTTACTAAGCAGGCCTAAATGTCTTCCCAAGCATCTGATACGTGCTGCATTAAAGGGAATATTCCCAGAAGAATCCCTCTGATTATATATGCTGCACAGGTATTAAACGGAGGTTCTATTTAAAGGGGGGGGTGGGGGATGGTGACAGGTGGAATACATCATTTTACCTTCCTATTTTTATCTGACAGCAAGTGCAGTGATAATGTCAGGAGTGAGCAGACACAATCCAGAAGCCCTAAAGGAAATAGAAAACCGATTTTTTTTTAAAATGCTTTTCTACAAAGCGTATACTGTGGGGGGAAGATAAACGAAGAGAGTTACAAAATCTGATCAAAGGAATCATATCCAGAAAGAAACAAAAAGTTGAATAATTTGCTGGCATTTTGCCGACATCCTTTCCCACTATTCACAAGAGTTACAGGAGCATGTGGCAAATGCAAAAGAGAATATTTAAGAAGTAACTCCACCTTCGTAGAGAAAACAAAAACAACATTCTCCTCTGGGTGATCTCTGTACATTGCAGGGATTTTAATAAACTTTGGAGCAGATTCCTACCTTTTCTTATTCTGAACAAATAGCTGTTTGTTTGTCTATGTCCATGGGCGAAGTGAATGTGAATGGGAGTGATTTTATCATTATCAATCAGCTGCTGCACTTGCAGGGCTCTAATGAGGAAAGTGACAGGGTATGCATCCCTTTACATGCGATTTCCCTTTAGAAACATAGAAAAGTGGCAGACAGAAACAGAAAAAAGACATAAAGAAGGGGGATTTGTAGTATGCCTCCATCCCTGGTTTAAGTCAATAAAGAAGGAAATTGGCACTTTAAATGAGGCTATTGACATTGTGGAGGTGAATTAATAGAAGGACATGTTTTTTAATAACATTCAATTACAATATGACTTGTGTAGAAATTGTATATGCTACATTACTTTTTTGTTTATTTGATTTATTTATTTTTTTCTACCACGGAAGTGGAGTTACCCAAAACCCTGTTTTGCGCATCAAATGTATGAATGTATAAACAGACGAGCATGTGGGGAATTTCTTCAAGAATCAGTGATGAATTATTGCTAAAAATCAATAATGCGCCAATTAAAAATGGCAACTTTTATAGACGGAATGCAACAGAATTAAAATTGTAGCTAATGTTAGAGACTTGGACTTCCAAATGAGAAACTGGAATTTTCACATTTCACATTTTCAAAATCCCTCTGGTCCATATTTTTGTTTTCGGAATATATATATATATATATATATATATATATATATATAGGAGATTTTCAGGTTAACCATTAGAGGCTTAGTGTAATTACTATGATGGAAGGTTTACTAAAATTAGTGCACACAGAATCTGCTGCAGCTCTGCATAGAAACCAATCAGCTTCCACGTTTTATTGTCAAAGCCCAATTGAACAAGTTGAAGTTAGAAGCCGATTGGCTACCATGCACAGCTGCAACAGATTCCGAGCGCTCCAGTTTTAGTAAATCTCTCCCAGAGTGTCTAAAGAAACCCAATGCATTCTCAGAATCGTCATCCACACTGCACTATTGAAGTAAATGGGAAATTACGGACCTGCATTTGTCGTGTGTTATAAATGTATGCCCAAAGCAGGAAAACAATACCCATATACACAAGCACTAATGAGCATTTCATGCGTCTTTCAGAGACTCAGGGAAAAAGGGTTTTGCTCTTGTATTTCCAGGTATACCCACCTATCATGACTATAATGATGGGGGCTCACTCTCCTCCCCAATTGTTTATTATAAAGCAGTGATCTTCAAACTGTGGCCCAGGGGCCGGATACGGCTCTTTGCATGCCTTTATCTGGCCCTTGGGAAACTATTCCCTGCACTGATACCAACAATGGGGTATTATTCATTCTGCTAAAACCAATGATGGGGCACTATTCCTCCCACTGACACCAAGGATGGGGGCACTATTCCTCTCACTGGCACCAATGATGGGGCACTATTCCTCCCACTGACACCAATGATGGGGCACTATTCCTCCCACTGACACCAAGATGGGGGCACTATTCCTCCCACTGACACCAATGATTGGGCACTATTCCTCCCACTGACACCAATGATGATGGGGCACTATTCCTCCCACTGACACCAATGATGGGGCACTATTCCTCCCACTGACAACCAATGATGGGGCACTATTCCTCCACTGACACCAATGATGGGGCTCTATTACTCCCACTGGCACCAAGGATGGGGGCACTCTTACTCCCACTGGCACCAATGATGGGGGCACTCTTACTCCCACTGGCACCAAGGATGGGGGCACTCTTACTCCCACTGGCACCAAGGATGGGGGCACTATTCCTCCCACTACCACCAATGATGGGGCACTATTCCTCCCACTGGCACCAAGGATGGGGGCACTATTCCTCCCACTGGCACCAATGATGGGCACTATTCCTCCCACTAGCACCAAGGATGGGGCACTATTCCTCCCATGGACACCAAGGATGGGGCACTCCCACTGACACCACTGATGGGCACCAATGATGGGGGCACTATTCCTCCCACTGACACCAATGGGGGCACTATTCCTCCCACTGACACCAATGATGGGGCACTATTCCTCCCACTGATCACCAATGATGGGGCACTAATTCCTCCCACTGACACCAAGGATGGGGCACTATTCCTCCACTGACACCAAGGATGATGGGGCACTATTCCTCCACTGACACCAATGATGGGCACTATTCCTCCCACTGACACCAATGATGGGGCACTATTCCTCCCACTGACACCAATGATGGGGCACTATTCCTCCCACTGACACCAGTGATGGGCACTATTCCTCCCAACTGACACCAAGGATGGGGGCACTATTCCTCCCACTGACACCAATGATGGGGGGGCACTATTCCTCCCACTGACACCGGTGATGGGGCACTATTCCTCCCACTGACACCAAGGATGGGGGCACTATTCCTCCCACTGACACCAGGATGGGGCACTATTCCTCCCACTGATGGGGCACTATTCCTCCCAAGGATGGGGCACTATTCCTCCCACTGACACCAGTGATGGGGCACTATTCCTTCCACTGACACCAATTCTGGGGCACTATTCCTCCCACTGATACCAATGATGGGGCACTATTCCTCCCACTGACTCTTTCCTCAATGATGGGGCACTATTCCTCCCACTCTTTCCAATGATGGGGCACTATTCCTCCCACTGACACCAATGATGGGGCACTATTCCTCCCACTGACACCAGTGATGGGGCACTACTATTCCTCCCACTGGCACCAGTGATGAGGCACTATTCCTCCCCTGACACCAAGGATGAGGCACTCTTCCTCCCACTGACACCAATGATGGGGCACTATTCCTCCACTGACACCAATGATGGGGCACTATTCCTCCCACTGACACCGGTGATGGGGCACTATTCCTCCCACTGACACCAAGGAGGGGGGCACTATTCCTCCCACTGACACCAAGGATGGGGGCACTATTCCTCCCACTGACACCAATGATGGGGCACTATTCCTCCCACTGACACCGGTGATGGGGCACTATTCCTCCCACTGACACCAGTGATGGGGCACTATTCCATTGACACCATCCTCCCACTGACACCAAGATGGGGCACTATTCCTCCACTGACACCAGTGATGGGGCTCTATTCCTCCCTACTGACACCAGTGATGGGGCACTATTACTCCCACTGACACCAGTGATGGGCACTATTCCTCCCACTGACACCAGTGATGGGCACTATTTCTCCCACTGACACCAAGGATGATGGGGCACTATTCCTCCCACTGACACCAATGATGGGGCACTCCCACTGATACCAATGATTGGGCACTATTCCTCCCACTGACACCAATGATGGGGCACTATTCCTCCCACTGACACCAATGATGGGGCACTATTCCTCCCACTGATACCAATGATGGGGCACTATTCCTCCCACGGACACCAAGGATGGGGGCACTATTCCTCCCACTGGCACCAGTGATGAGGCACTATCCCTCCTGACACCAAGGATGAGGCACTCTTCCTCCCACTGACACCAATGATGGGGCACTATTCCTCCCACTGACACCAATGATGGGGCACTATTCCTCCCACTGACACCCGGTGATGGGGCACTATTCCTCCCACTGACACCAAGGATGGGGGCACTATTCCTCCCACTGACACCAAGGATGGGGGCACTATTCCTCCCACTGACACCAATGATGGGGCACTATTCCTCCCACTGACACCGGTGATGGGGCACTATTCCTCCCACTGACACCAGTGATGGGGCACTATTCCATTGACACCAAGGATGGGGCACTATTCCTCCCCACTGACACCAGTGATGGGGCTCTATTCCTCCCACTGACACCAGTGATGGGGCACTTTTACTCCCACTGACACCAGTGATGAGGCACTGTTCCACTGACACCAAGGATGGGGTACTATTCCTCCTCCCACTGACACCAGTGATGAGGCACTGTTCCACTGACACCAAGGATGGGGCACTATTCCTCCCACTGACACCAGTGATGGGGCACTATTCCTCTCACTGACACCAAGGATGGGGCACTATTCCTCCCACTGACACCAAGGATGGGGCACTATTTCCTCCCACTGACACCAGTGATGGGGCACTATTCCTCCCACTGACACCAAGGATGGGGCACTATTGACACCAAGGATGGGGCACTATTCCTCTCACTGACACCAGTGATGGGGCATTATTTTCTACTCCATCTGGCCACAGCCTCCTAAAGCCTGAAGAACAGTAAACTGGCCCTTTGCATGAAAAAATTGGAGACCCCTGTAATTAGGGATGTACCAATGTGTTGCAAGAGGAGTGAGACTTTACGGAGGGCATGACAGTGCTAGGAAATTGACTGGAGGAGATTCCATTCTTGCAGCTTCCAATTGATAAAAGAAGCCAGCAGTAGTATTGAGGGTATACTGCCCCCTATATGTGACCCAGCATACATATCATTATTATTGCTCTCAGCAACTCATGAACAAATACAGACATTCATTGTAATTCTTTTCCAAGTCTATTGCTTTCAAGATAACTTATTATTCAGACAGACAGAGGGGTCTACAAAAACAGTGGGCTTCCTTGCCCGCAAGTCACATGACAGTCACACACCTAAAATAAGCCAAACAAATGTATTAAGGGTCTAATTGGTTGCAGCACACAACACCAGCCTTCTCCCTTTGTAGCAGCTTTGACACAAGTCCCAGATTCTGTCATTGTGTCTGTGATGGTTTATTCAAGATGGCAAAAATCAAAAGTACCGTAATTCAACGCAACTAGTCCGCAATCACCTTTCACCGGTCTGACAATAATTATATCATCAAGACTGACTGACTGCTACAGGTAAAAAAAAAGGACCTATGACGCCTGAAGAGAACCAATCAGGACTGGGAATTCTGTCTGACACTAAACATGTAATTATCTCAGTGATGGCGAACCTTGGCATCCCAGATGTTTTGGAACTACATTTCCCATGATGCTCAACTGCACTGCAGAGTGCATGAGCATCATGGGAAATGTAGTTCCAAAACATCTGGGGTGCCAAGGTTTGCCATCACTGACTTATCTCTTACTGGGCAAAGCAACAGGTTCACTTAAGTGTACAAAGCATGTGCTTATCTACAACTAGCCTGAATGCCTCTCCAATGCCAGGAGGCCTGAGAATTACCGAGCAAGTCAAGACCTACAAAGAGTTAGGCAAAACGGGTAGTAAACGTAAGCCAGCCACTCAGTGTCATCCATAGAAATGAGAATCTTTATTGGCTACATGTAAAACACAACTGTATCAGGCTAAAGCGTTTCAGCTATAGGGAAGGCTGCTACAGCCGAAACGCGTTAGCCTGATACAGTTGTGTCCTACATTTAGCCAATAAAGATTCTAATTTCTATGGATGAAACTGTGTGGCCGGCTCATTTTTTTTGTTATACTTACCTGCTCTGTGCAGTGGCTTTGCACAGAGAAGCCCCGATCCTCCTCTTCTCGGGTCCCTCTTTAGCGCTCCTGGCCCCTCCCTCCCGTTAAGTGCCCCCACAGCAAGCAGCTTGCTATGGGGGCACCCGAGCAAAGCCGCAGCTCCCTGTGTCCAGTCAGACACAGAGCCATGGTCCAGCCCCACCCCCTTTCAATCCTCCTTGGCTCACTGACTTTGATTGACCCCTGCGGGAGCCAATAGTACCATGCTGCTGTCTCAGCCAATGAGAGGGGAGTCCCTGACAGCCGGGTCTTTAATGCAACATCACTGGATCTAGATGGGGCTCAGGTAAGTATTAGGGGGGCTGCTACACACAGAAGGCTTTTTATCTTAATGCATAGAATGCATTAAAATAAAAAAAAACTTCTGCCTTCAGAACCACTGTAAGGTTTTTCACATTAATGAAAACACTCTGTGCTGCAGCTCCCCCCCCCTTTTTTACCTGAGCCCAATCCGATCCAGCGATGTGTATGAGCGCAGTGGCTCCAGCTGCTGTCTCTGTCCTCATTGGACAGATTAATAGCAGCAGGAGCCATGGGCACCCGCTGTTGTCAATCAAATCCTATGACACGGGAGTGGGGGCCGAGTCCCACTGTCTGTGTTAATGGACGCAGCAGCGGGACTCGGGAGCGAGCCAGCACGGGTGCCCCCCCAGGGAAGGTGGCTTTCCGTGGGGGCACCTGATGAAGAGGAGGGGCTTGGTTTCTATGCAGAGCTGCACTAGATTTTGCACTCTCCAGTTTAAATAAATCAACCCCTTAGCTTGTCTGGGTCTGACATTTCAACTCGAATGTCAGTGGTCAACTGGAAGACAGCCATTTACTAAACTGTCAACTGCCTGACCTATCTAGCTCCTTAGTGCCTGACCAGATGAAATATCAGAGGCCTGTGATAGAAGTATGAGACGGTGCTCACCCAGCCCGATCAGCATATGTGACAGCCTCAGCCAGCGCTGCTCCACTGACCATGTCTCTGATGCATTTCACCCCGCCCACCGGGGGCTTACTTATCATAGGTGAGCGGGGCGAAACGCGTTTGAGGGCGTGGTCAGTGGAGCAGCACTGGCTGAGGCCGTCACATATACTGATCGGGCTGGATGAGCAGCGTCTCATACCGCTATTAATCGGCACAACTGGATGAGTGAAATTCAACGCCTAACTTGGAGCAGCACCATAAGCTTTTACAGATCAGAGCCCCGTAGTTCTCAATATTGCTCTCCACTACTCGGCTTGGATATTGGACACAGTTATACTCTCTTAGCAGTAAATCATTCATAAGACCACACAGGTAAAATAACTTTATGACCGATTATTCAGATTCTTGCTAAGGTACACTGGTGGCTGGTTCTCTTTAATAGTAAACTTCAATTTTATGCCAGAAACTTGTTAAAACCTTTTGTTTTTGTCTTCTGCAGGCCTGGCTCAGTCAGCTCAGCCTTTCCTG